>CAWUFW010009660.1:0-600000 GCA_963921515.1 Calotriton arnoldi
GCCACTGGATTCAAGCAAGCCTGGCTGATGACGGCTGGAATGCCAGAAACCGGTCCTAGGATTCTTGTTTCCGGTCCAGGGAAGACATGGCTTGGCAGTTCGGGCTGGACTGTTCCCATGAGGCACAGGGTCAGACTGATTTGCATATGGCCATGTCTGAACTGGGGTGGTGGAGTGAGCTAAAGAATGATGATGGATTAAACCCAGATCAGTTGACTGGGGGTGAGTGTTTGATTGGCTCAAGCGTTCCGTCCATCATCCCCTTTTGTATCGCTTTGTTCGCCCTAAGTTGGCGGGGGTATGCCCAGACGTGGGTCCCTTGCTCACTTTGCCACTGGATTCAAGCAAGCCTGGCTGATGACGGCTGGAATGCCAGAAACCGGTCCTAGGATTCTTGTTTCCGGTCCAGGGAAGACATGGCTTGGCAGTTCGGGCTGGACTGTTCCCATGAGGCACAGGGTCAGACTGATTTGCATATGGCCATGTCTGAACTGGGGTGGTGGAGTGAGCTAAAGAATGATGATGGATTAAACCCAGATCAGTTGACTGGGGGTGAGTGTTTGATTGGCTCAAGCGTTCCGTCCATCATCCCCTTTTGTATCGCTTTGTTCGCCCTAAGTTGGCGGGGGTATGCCCAGACGTGGGTCCCTTGCTCACTTTGCCACTGGATTCAAGCAAGCCTGGCTGATGACGGCTGGAATGCCAGAAACCGGTCCTAGGATTCTTGTTTCCGGTCCAGGGAAGACATGGCTTGGCAGTTCGGGCTGGACTGTTCCCATGAGGCACAGGGTCAGACTGATTTGCATATGGCCATGTCTGAACTGGGGTGGTGGAGTGAGCTAAAGAATGATGATGGATTAAACCCAGATCAGTTGACTGGGGGTGAGTGTTTGATTGGCTCAAGCGTTCCGTCCATCATCCCCTTTGTATCGCTTTGTTCGCCCTAAGTTGGCGGGGTATGCCCAGACGTGGGTCCCTTGCTCACTTTGCCACTGGATTCAAGCAAGCCTGGCTGATGACGGCTGGAATGCCAGAAACCGGTCCTAGGATTCTTGTTTCCGGTCCAGGGAAGACATGGCTTGGCAGTTCGGGCTGGACTGTTCCCATGAGGCACAGGGTCAGACTGATTTGCATATGGCCATGTCTGAACTGGGGTGGTGGAGTGAGCTAAAGAATGATGATGGATTAAACCCAGATCAGTTGACTGGGGGTGAGTGTTTGATTGGCTCAAGCGTTCCGTCCATCATCCCCTTTGTATCGCTTTGTTCGCCCTAAGTTGGCGGGGGTATGCCCAGACGTGGGTCCCTTGCTCACTTTGCCACTGGATTCAAGCAAGCCTGGCTGATGACGGCTGGAATGCCAGAAACCGGTCCTAGGATTCTTGTTTCCGGTCCAGGGAAGACATGGCTTGGCAGTTCGGGCTGGACTGTTCCCATGAGGCACAGGGTCAGACTGATTTGCATATGGCCATGTCTGAACTGGGGTGGTGGAGTGAGCTAAAGAATGATGATGGATTAAACCCAGATCAGTTGACTGGGGGTGAGTGTTTGATTGGCTCAAGCTGCTCCGTCCATCATCCCCTTTTGTATCGCTTTGTTCGCCCTAAGTTGGCGGGGGTATGCCCAGACGTGGGTCCCTTGCTCACTTTGCCACTGGATTCAAGCAAGCCTGGCTGATGACGGCTGGAATGCCAGAAACCGGTCCTAGGATTCTTGTTTCCGGTCCAGGGAAGACATGGCTTGGCAGTTCGGGCTGGACTGTTCCCATGAGGCACAGGGTCAGACTGATTTGCATATGGCCATGTCTGAACTGGGGTGGTGGAGTGAGCTAAAGAATGATGATGGATTAAACCCAGATCAGTTGACTGGGGGTGAGTGTTTGATTGGCTCAAGCGTTCCGTCCATCATCCCCTTTGTATCGCTTTGTTCGCCCTAAGTTGGCGGGGTATGCCCAGACGTGGGTCCCTTGCTCACTTTGCCACTGGATTCAAGCAAGCCTGGCTGATGACGGCTGGAATGCCAGAAACCGGTCCTAGGATTCTTGTTTCCGGTCCAGGGAAGACATGGCTTGGCAGTTCGGGCTGGACTGTTCCCATGAGGCACAGGGTCAGACTGATTTGCATATGGCCATGTCTGAACTGGGGTGGTGGAGTGAGCTAAAGAATGATGATGGATTAAACCCAGATCAGTTGACTGGGGGTGAGTGTTTGATTGGCTCAAGCTGTTCCGTCCATCATCCCCTTTGTATCGCTTTGTTCGCCCTAAGTTGGCGGGGGTATGCCCAGACGTGGGTCCCTTGCTCACTTTGCCACTGGATTCAAGCAAGCCTGGCTGATGACGGCTGGAATGCCAGAAACCGGTCCTAGGATTCTTGTTTCCGGTCCAGGGAAGACATGGCTTGGCAGTTCGGGCTGGACTGTTCCCATGAGGCACAGGGTCAGACTGATTTGCATATGGCCATGTCTGAACTGGGGTGGTGGAGTGAGCTAAAGAATGATGATGGATTAAACCCAGATCAGTTGACTGGGGGTGAGTGTTTGATTGGCTCAAGCGTTCCGTCCATCATCCCCTTTTGTATCGCTTTGTTCGCCCTAAGTTGGCGGGGGTATGCCCAGACGTGGGTCCCTTGCTCACTTTGCCACTGGATTCAAGCAAGCCTGGCTGATGACGGCTGGAATGCCAGAAACCGGTCCTAGGATTCTTGTTTCCGGTCCAGGGAAGACATGGCTTGGCAGTTCGGGCTGGACTGTTCCCATGAGGCACAGGGTCAGACTGATTTGCATATGGCCATGTCTGAACTGGGGTGGTGGAGTGAGCTAAAGAATGATGATGGATTAAACCCAGATCAGTTGACTGGGGGTGAGTGTTTGATTGGCTCAAGCGTTCCGTCCATCATCCCCTTTGTATCGCTTTGTTCGCCCTAAGTTGGCGGGGGTATGCCCAGACGTGGGTCCCTTGCTCACTTTGCCACTGGATTCAAGCAAGCCTGGCTGATGACGGCTGGAATGCCAGAAACCGGTCCTAGGATTCTTGTTTCCGGTCCAGGGAAGACATGGCTTGGCAGTTCGGGCTGGACTGTTCCCATGAGGCACAGGGTCAGACTGATTTGCATATGGCCATGTCTGAACTGGGGTGGTGGAGTGAGCTAAAGAATGATGATGGATTAAACCCAGATCAGTTGACTGGGGGTGAGTGTTTGATTGGCTCAAGCGTTCCGTCCATCATCCCCTTTTGTATCGCTTTGTTCGCCCTAAGTTGGCGGGGGTATGCCCAGACGTGGGTCCCTTGCTCACTTTGCCACTGGATTCAAGCAAGCCTGGCTGATGACGGCTGGAATGCCAGAAACCGGTCCTAGGATTCTTGTTTCCGGTCCAGGGAAGACATGGCTTGGCAGTTCGGGCTGGACTGTTCCCATGAGGCACAGGGTCAGACTGATTTGCATATGGCCATGTCTGAACTGGGGTGGTGGAGTGAGCTAAAGAATGATGATGGATTAAACCCAGATCAGTTGACTGGGGGTGAGTGTTTGATTGGCTCAAGCGTTCCGTCCATCATCCCCTTTTGTATCGCTTTGTTCGCCCTAAGTTGGCGGGGGTATGCCCAGACGTGGGTCCCTTGCTCACTTTGCCACTGGATTCAAGCAAGCCTGGCTGATGACGGCTGGAATGCCAGAAACCGGTCCTAGGATTCTTGTTTCCGGTCCAGGGAAGACATGGCTTGGCAGTTCGGGCTGGACTGTTCCCATGAGGCACAGGGTCAGACTGATTTGCATATGGCCATGTCTGAACTGGGGTGGTGGAGTGAGCTAAAGAATGATGATGGATTAAACCCAGATCAGTTGACTGGGGGTGAGTGTTTGATTGGCTCAAGCGTTCCGTCCATCATCCCCTTTTGTATCGCTTTGTTCGCCCTAAGTTGGCGGGGGTATGCCCAGACGTGGGTCCCTTGCTCACTTTGCCACTGGATTCAAGCAAGCCTGGCTGATGACGGCTGGAATGCCAGAAACCGGTCCTAGGATTCTTGTTTCCGGTCCAGGGAAGACATGGCTTGGCAGTTCGGGCTGGACTGTTCCCATGAGGCACAGGGTCAGACTGATTTGCATATGGCCATGTCTGAACTGGGGTGGTGGAGTGAGCTAAAGAATGATGATGGATTAAACCCAGATCAGTTGACTGGGGGTGAGTGTTTGATTGGCTCAAGCGTTCCGTCCATCATCCCCTTTTGTATCGCTTTGTTCGCCCTAAGTTGGCGGGGGTATGCCCAGACGTGGGTCCCTTGCTCACTTTGCCACTGGATTCAAGCAAGCCTGGCTGATGACGGCTGGAATGCCAGAAACCGGTCCTAGGATTCTTGTTTCCGGTCCAGGGAAGACATGGCTTGGCAGTTCGGGCTGGACTGTTCCCATGAGGCACAGGGTCAGACTGATTTGCATATGGCCATGTCTGAACTGGGGTGGTGGAGTGAGCTAAAGAATGATGATGGATTAAACCCAGATCAGTTGACTGGGGGTGAGTGTTTGATTGGCTCAAGCGTTCCGTCCATCATCCCCTTTTGTATCGCTTTGTTCGCCCTAAGTTGGCGGGGGTATGCCCAGACGTGGGTCCCTTGCTCACTTTGCCACTGGATTCAAGCAAGCCTGGCTGATGACGGCTGGAATGCCAGAAACCGGTCCTAGGATTCTTGTTTCCGGTCCAGGGAAGACATGGCTTGGCAGTTCGGGCTGGACTGTTCCCATGAGGCACAGGGTCAGACTGATTTGCATATGGCCATGTCTGAACTGGGGTGGTGGAGTGAGCTAAAGAATGATGATGGATTAAACCCAGATCAGTTGACTGGGGGTGAGTGTTTGATTGGCTCAAGCGTTCCGTCCATCATCCCCTTTTGTATCGCTTTGTTCGCCCTAAGTTGGCGGGGGTATGCCCAGACGTGGGTCCCTTGCTCACTTTGCCACTGGATTCAAGCAAGCCTGGCTGATGACGGCTGGAATGCCAGAAACCGGTCCTAGGATTCTTGTTTCCGGTCCAGGGAAGACATGGCTTGGCAGTTCGGGCTGGACTGTTCCCATGAGGCACAGGGTCAGACTGATTTGCATATGGCCATGTCTGAACTGGGGTGGTGGAGTGAGCTAAAGAATGATGATGGATTAAACCCAGATCAGTTGACTGGGGGTGAGTGTTTGATTGGCTCAAGCGTTCCGTCCATCATCCCCTTTTGTATCGCTTTGTTCGCCCTAAGTTGGCGGGGGTATGCCCAGACGTGGGTCCCTTGCTCACTTTGCCACTGGATTCAAGCAAGCCTGGCTGATGACGGCTGGAATGCCAGAAACCGGTCCTAGGATTCTTGTTTCCGGTCCAGGGAAGACATGGCTTGGCAGTTCGGGCTGGACTGTTCCCATGAGGCACAGGGTCAGACTGATTTGCATATGGCCATGTCTGAACTGGGGTGGTGGAGTGAGCTAAAGAATGATGATGGATTAAACCCAGATCAGTTGACTGGGGGTGAGTGTTTGATTGGCTCAAGCGTTCCGTCCATCATCCCCTTTTGTATCGCTTTGTTCGCCCTAAGTTGGCGGGGGTATGCCCAGACGTGGGTCCCTTGCTCACTTTGCCACTGGATTCAAGCAAGCCTGGCTGATGACGGCTGGAATGCCAGAAACCGGTCCTAGGATTCTTGTTTCCGGTCCAGGGAAGACATGGCTTGGCAGTTCGGGCTGGACTGTTCCCATGAGGCACAGGGTCAGACTGATTTGCATATGGCCATGTCTGAACTGGGGTGGTGGAGTGAGCTAAAGAATGATGATGGATTAAACCCAGATCAGTTGACTGGGGGTGAGTGTTTGATTGGCTCAAGCGTTCCGTCCATCATCCCCTTTTGTATCGCTTTGTTCGCCCTAAGTTGGCGGGGGTATGCCCAGACGTGGGTCCCTTGCTCACTTTGCCACTGGATTCAAGCAAGCCTGGCTGATGACGGCTGGAATGCCAGAAACCGGTCCTAGGATTCTTGTTTCCGGTCCAGGGAAGACATGGCTTGGCAGTTCGGGCTGGACTGTTCCCATGAGGCACAGGGTCAGACTGATTTGCATATGGCCATGTCTGAACTGGGGTGGTGGAGTGAGCTAAAGAATGATGATGGATTAAACCCAGATCAGTTGACTGGGGGTGAGTGTTTGATTGGCTCAAGCGTTCCGTCCATCATCCCCTTTTGTATCGCTTTGTTCGCCCTAAGTTGGCGGGGGTATGCCCAGACGTGGGTCCCTTGCTCACTTTGCCACTGGATTCAAGCAAGCCTGGCTGATGACGGCTGGAATGCCAGAAACCGGTCCTAGGATTCTTGTTTCCGGTCCAGGGAAGACATGGCTTGGCAGTTCGGGCTGGACTGTTCCCATGAGGCACAGGGTCAGACTGATTTGCATATGGCCATGTCTGAACTGGGGTGGTGGAGTGAGCTAAAGAATGATGATGGATTAAACCCAGATCAGTTGACTGGGGGTGAGTGTTTGATTGGCTCAAGCGTTCCGTCCATCATCCCCTTTTGTATCGCTTTGTTCGCCCTAAGTTGGCGGGGGTATGCCCAGACGTGGGTCCCTTGCTCACTTTGCCACTGGATTCAAGCAAGCCTGGCTGATGACGGCTGGAATGCCAGAAACCGGTCCTAGGATTCTTGTTTCCGGTCCAGGGAAGACATGGCTTGGCAGTTCGGGCTGGACTGTTCCCATGAGGCACAGGGTCAGACTGATTTGCATATGGCCATGTCTGAACTGGGGTGGTGGAGTGAGCTAAAGAATGATGATGGATTAAACCCAGATCAGTTGACTGGGGGTGAGTGTTTGATTGGCTCAAGCGTTCCGTCCATCATCCCCTTTTGTATCGCTTTGTTCGCCCTAAGTTGGCGGGGGTATGCCCAGACGTGGGTCCCTTGCTCACTTTGCCACTGGATTCAAGCAAGCCTGGCTGATGACGGCTGGAATGCCAGAAACCGGTCCTAGGATTCTTGTTTCCGGTCCAGGGAAGACATGGCTTGGCAGTTCGGGCTGGACTGTTCCCATGAGGCACAGGGTCAGACTGATTTGCATATGGCCATGTCTGAACTGGGGTGGTGGAGTGAGCTAAAGAATGATGATGGATTAAACCCAGATCAGTTGACTGGGGGTGAGTGTTTGATTGGCTCAAGCGTTCCGTCCATCATCCCCTTTTGTATCGCTTTGTTCGCCCTAAGTTGGCGGGGGTATGCCCAGACGTGGGTCCCTTGCTCACTTTGCCACTGGATTCAAGCAAGCCTGGCTGATGACGGCTGGAATGCCAGAAACCGGTCCTAGGATTCTTGTTTCCGGTCCAGGGAAGACATGGCTTGGCAGTTCGGGCTGGACTGTTCCCATGAGGCACAGGGTCAGACTGATTTGCATATGGCCATGTCTGAACTGGGGTGGTGGAGTGAGCTAAAGAATGATGATGGATTAAACCCAGATCAGTTGACTGGGGGTGAGTGTTTGATTGGCTCAAGCGTTCCGTCCATCATCCCCTTTTGTATCGCTTTGTTCGCCCTAAGTTGGCGGGGGTATGCCCAGACGTGGGTCCCTTGCTCACTTTGCCACTGGATTCAAGCAAGCCTGGCTGATGACGGCTGGAATGCCAGAAACCGGTCCTAGGATTCTTGTTTCCGGTCCAGGGAAGACATGGCTTGGCAGTTCGGGCTGGACTGTTCCCATGAGGCACAGGGTCAGACTGATTTGCATATGGCCATGTCTGAACTGGGGTGGTGGAGTGAGCTAAAGAATGATGATGGATTAAACCCAGATCAGTTGACTGGGGGTGAGTGTTTGATTGGCTCAAGCGTTCCGTCCATCATCCCCTTTTGTATCGCTTTGTTCGCCCTAAGTTGGCGGGGGTATGCCCAGACGTGGGTCCCTTGCTCACTTTGCCACTGGATTCAAGCAAGCCTGGCTGATGACGGCTGGAATGCCAGAAACCGGTCCTAGGATTCTTGTTTCCGGTCCAGGGAAGACATGGCTTGGCAGTTCGGGCTGGACTGTTCCCATGAGGCACAGGGTCAGACTGATTTGCATATGGCCATGTCTGAACTGGGGTGGTGGAGTGAGCTAAAGAATGATGATGGATTAAACCCAGATCAGTTGACTGGGGGTGAGTGTTTGATTGGCTCAAGCGTTCCGTCCATCATCCCCTTTTGTATCGCTTTGTTCGCCCTAAGTTGGCGGGGGTATGCCCAGACGTGGGTCCCTTGCTCACTTTGCCACTGGATTCAAGCAAGCCTGGCTGATGACGGCTGGAATGCCAGAAACCGGTCCTAGGATTCTTGTTTCCGGTCCAGGGAAGACATGGCTTGGCAGTTCGGGCTGGACTGTTCCCATGAGGCACAGGGTCAGACTGATTTGCATATGGCCATGTCTGAACTGGGGTGGTGGAGTGAGCTAAAGAATGATGATGGATTAAACCCAGATCAGTTGACTGGGGGTGAGTGTTTGATTGGCTCAAGCGTTCCGTCCATCATCCCCTTTTGTATCGCTTTGTTCGCCCTAAGTTGGCGGGGGTATGCCCAGACGTGGGTCCCTTGCTCACTTTGCCACTGGATTCAAGCAAGCCTGGCTGATGACGGCTGGAATGCCAGAAACCGGTCCTAGGATTCTTGTTTCCGGTCCAGGGAAGACATGGCTTGGCAGTTCGGGCTGGACTGTTCCCATGAGGCACAGGGTCAGACTGATTTGCATATGGCCATGTCTGAACTGGGGTGGTGGAGTGAGCTAAAGAATGATGATGGATTAAACCCAGATCAGTTGACTGGGGGTGAGTGTTTGATTGGCTCAAGCGTTCCGTCCATCATCCCCTTTTGTATCGCTTTGTTCGCCCTAAGTTGGCGGGGGTATGCCCAGACGTGGGTCCCTTGCTCACTTTGCCACTGGATTCAAGCAAGCCTGGCTGATGACGGCTGGAATGCCAGAAACCGGTCCTAGGATTCTTGTTTCCGGTCCAGGGAAGACATGGCTTGGCAGTTCGGGCTGGACTGTTCCCATGAGGCACAGGGTCAGACTGATTTGCATATGGCCATGTCTGAACTGGGGTGGTGGAGTGAGCTAAAGAATGATGATGGATTAAACCCAGATCAGTTGACTGGGGGTGAGTGTTTGATTGGCTCAAGCGTTCCGTCCATCATCCCCTTTTGTATCGCTTTGTTCGCCCTAAGTTGGCGGGGGTATGCCCAGACGTGGGTCCCTTGCTCACTTTGCCACTGGATTCAAGCAAGCCTGGCTGATGACGGCTGGAATGCCAGAAACCGGTCCTAGGATTCTTGTTTCCGGTCCAGGGAAGACATGGCTTGGCAGTTCGGGCTGGACTGTTCCCATGAGGCACAGGGTCAGACTGATTTGCATATGGCCATGTCTGAACTGGGGTGGTGGAGTGAGCTAAAGAATGATGATGGATTAAACCCAGATCAGTTGACTGGGGGTGAGTGTTTGATTGGCTCAAGCGTTCCGTCCATCATCCCCTTTTGTATCGCTTTGTTCGCCCTAAGTTGGCGGGGGTATGCCCAGACGTGGGTCCCTTGCTCACTTTGCCACTGGATTCAAGCAAGCCTGGCTGATGACGGCTGGAATGCCAGAAACCGGTCCTAGGATTCTTGTTTCCGGTCCAGGGAAGACATGGCTTGGCAGTTCGGGCTGGACTGTTCCCATGAGGCACAGGGTCAGACTGATTTGCATATGGCCATGTCTGAACTGGGGTGGTGGAGTGAGCTAAAGAATGATGATGGATTAAACCCAGATCAGTTGACTGGGGGTGAGTGTTTGATTGGCTCAAGCGTTCCGTCCATCATCCCCTTTTGTATCGCTTTGTTCGCCCTAAGTTGGCGGGGGTATGCCCAGACGTGGGTCCCTTGCTCACTTTGCCACTGGATTCAAGCAAGCCTGGCTGATGACGGCTGGAATGCCAGAAACCGGTCCTAGGATTCTTGTTTCCGGTCCAGGGAAGACATGGCTTGGCAGTTCGGGCTGGACTGTTCCCATGAGGCACAGGGTCAGACTGATTTGCATATGGCCATGTCTGAACTGGGGTGGTGGAGTGAGCTAAAGAATGATGATGGATTAAACCCAGATCAGTTGACTGGGGGTGAGTGTTTGATTGGCTCAAGCGTTCCGTCCATCATCCCCTTTTGTATCGCTTTGTTCGCCCTAAGTTGGCGGGGTATGCCCAGACGTGGGTCCCTTGCTCACTTTGCCACTGGATTCAAGCAAGCCTGGCTGATGACGGCTGGAATGCCAGAAACCGGTCCTAGGATTCTTGTTTCCGGTCCAGGGAAGACATGGCTTGGCAGTTCGGGCTGGACTGTTCCCATGAGGCACAGGGTCAGACTGATTTGCATATGGCCATGTCTGAACTGGGGTGGTGGAGTGAGCTAAAGAATGATGATGGATTAAACCCAGATCAGTTGACTGGGGGTGAGTGTTTGATTGGCTCAAGCGTTCCGTCCATCATCCCCTTTTGTATCGCTTTGTTCGCCCTAAGTTGGCGGGGGTATGCCCAGACGTGGGTCCCTTGCTCACTTTGCCACTGGATTCAAGCAAGCCTGGCTGATGACGGCTGGAATGCCAGAAACCGGTCCTAGGATTCTTGTTTCCGGTCCAGGGAAGACATGGCTTGGCAGTTCGGGCTGGACTGTTCCCATGAGGCACAGGGTCAGACTGATTTGCATATGGCCATGTCTGAACTGGGGTGGTGGAGTGAGCTAAAGAATGATGATGGATTAAACCCAGATCAGTTGACTGGGGGTGAGTGTTTGATTGGCTCAAACGTTCCGTCCATCATCCCCCCCCTTTTGGACTGGGAACCAAAAGCAGCCCTGGCAAAAATGTGCAAACATCCAGCTTCCTTCTTAGTCTTCTCCTTTTCCTCTCTGTTCTTCCTCTGTCTCTCCTAAAGCACTGTCTTTGATGCAATTAACCTGCGGGAGCTGGAGTAAATGGTAGAGGAGTAAGCAGTGGCCTTCTGCCTTCAAAAAGCAGCCTCCAGTGGCTTCAACCCCGGGGAAATGGGCAACAAAATAAATAGGCGGCCCAGCCCTGGCTCCAGGGTCAGACTGGCCTATAGGGCAATCAGGCAGTGCCCAATGGGCTGGACTCAGAGATCAACGTGTGGGTCGTTTTTAGTAGTTTGTGGGCCTGTTTTATGGCCAGGTGGGACGGTTTTACAGAATACTCATATAGCGTGTCTTTACTAGTTCAAAACGGGCCTGGTTTGCAAATGTGGGCCACTTTTTAGCTATCTGGTTCGCTGAAGGGGGACACTTTTATTTTGGTTCCCGGGCCTCATTTGAGTCCCTGTCCAACCCTGCCTGGCCCTATTTATTTCAGCAAGGTCTGGTGCCTGCTCCGGACCTACGCTCTGCTGTTCTCCCTCTGAACGGTGACTATCTTCATTTAGGATAGTTGTAGATGCCCATGCGAAGAATGGCATGTGACGTCAGACTCCGGGGTATAGGAAGAGATGCGTGGCATTCTGCAACTGCGAAGCCTCTGCCACGACTGCAGGGGCTGTTTGTGAATCGGGGCCTGAATGCGCTTTCACTAAGTACGTTTAGATACAGTCTTCTGGTAAGATTGAATGATTGTGGAAGTTGAAAACAGACATTAGCTACTGTGCCCCTAGCATAATGTTGGGCCTGGCGTCTATGGCATGATGGCTCCTACTTATGTCATTTTTCTGGCCTAATTCTGGTCCTGGCCTCATAGTGGCAATTTGTGGTATATTATGGACATCTATTTGCATGTGCTACTAATTTTCTGGGAGTAAAACTTAGGGTTCTAAGTAGGAACAACATTTGGTGGCGTGCAGTGAGATTTTTCTTACTCTGTTTATAGCAAGCTACATCAACAGGCCACTGTAAACATTTCTAACATTTCCAATTCATTTATCCACTCTATGCCTAAGTCTCACCAGATCCGGACTGGCCGTCGTACCCCTCTGGCATTTCTCGACTATGTTGCAGGCTTGGGGGCAGGTCTTAGGGTAGGAGGCACTGTTATAATCCAACCATGCCCCATGACCTATTCTAATCAAGGTCTCTTGTTGGTTCGGCCATTTTTAACAGGAGAGATTTTGTTTTTCAGTCTGCATATTCATTTATCAACCCATGCAACCATTCACTTATCCATTCATGTACCTATTCATTCTTGCAGCAGTGTATCCATACTCTGCACGTTCCATCTATCCAACTATACACTAATCCATCTAGACACTCACCAGTCCATTCTTTCTCCCAACCATAGACTCATTCTCACTTTACACATTCTCCAATCCACCGAACCACAGAATCAAAGACCGAAACTAACGAAAATAGCAGATCTATTGCCTTTGCCTGTTGTTGAAAGACTTAGGGCCTGATCTAGATGTTAGCGGACGGGGTACTCCATCACAACGTTGACGGATATCCCATCTACCGAACAATAAACCACATATTAACCCATGGGATTTATATTTTGACAGATGGGATATCTGTCACCGTTGTGATGGAGTAACCCGTCTGCCAAGATCTAAATCATGCCCTTAGACTTAAACTTGGACATTGATTTTAGTGCTTGTGACCCCCATTCTTTGCGTCTCTCAAGTCGTCACTGCTAAAGGTGCACCAATTGAGAAAAGGTAAAAGGCTTAAGGGACTAGCCATCAGTCTGGCTCATTTCCATCTGTAGATGACTCCTCTGTCTCTCACACAGTGTGTGGCAGTTGCCAGTGTTTCCATCCCTCTCCTATATTCTACCCCTGAGGCCCCCTCATGCTTCACCATACTGCCCTGAACTGTGCAGTTTTTTTGGTGTGTATTGGGTTTTGTTGCAGTTTTAATGGTATTTCACTGCTTGAATCCCAGTGCTGTTCTTTGCGAGATAAATGGCAGAGCCAAAGAGTAGCTTAGGAAGTAGCTCTGTGTAGAAGCTGCTCAATTGTGCTTGTGCGGTTGGAGGTCATACTCCACGCAATATGCGGTTTGAGTTAAACCTCTCAAGACTGCAAGATGTTTCCAAGTATATGTTAGAGTTTAGGAAAGGTTTGTGACTATTAGTAAATGAAGAGTCTGATTTAGAGTTTGGTAGATGGGAACATCTACCAAAAAGCATCAGATGCCCTATCTAACCGATTTTGAATTTACAGATGTCTATGCACTATAGATAGGAAGGACTGTATATACGCCATTTCTGGTGGGTGACTTGTCCTCGCCAAGCTCCAAATCAGGCCCAAAGTCGTCTTTTATGGACCAGGTTAGGGACATGCCCCTGCGGTGCTGTGGGTGTCCTTCATTCATGGGGCCTCTTTCAGTCTAAAGCCTATGGATAGTGGTGACAAGCTGGAATATTGGGGGTCCCTCATCACCTTCTACAGGGTGACCCCATCATTTTGCGTTACACCACAGGACCAGGTCTGCTTGGTGGATGCACAATAACAGGACGTTTGTAGTGGCCCACTGCATTAGGGCTTGAAGCATTATTTCATCCTTTTGATCATTAAGCGTAGCTAGGTTCATTTGAGATGCTTGGCTGCACCAGGAGCATCCTACGACTGACGACGGTCCCCATCCGCCAAGGCTGACATGTTCATGGGTGAGCATTACTCCACCTTTTGTTCCCACAACATATGGATCTCTCACTAGGGTTCGGTTCTTGCCCAGTTATACAGTATACACTTCATCTCCTGGGGACTTCATGGCTTGGGTTGACAGTCGTACCGTTGATGGCACACATCTATGGTTCCTTTCACCACATCTGTTTGGTGTAGATTTTGTTGTTTTGAGGACGACTGGCTGAGCTTGCTGCTCAGATGGAGTTTAAAAGCTGTCAAGAAACGGCTGAGGCTCGCATTTGGAAGGCGTGCACTCCATGTTGTTCTCCATTCATCTGCCGCTACATTCTGAGAGAGTCATGATCGTGCCCTCAGAGTTGCAAGTGTCAAATTTTGTTTGTTATTTAAAATGTAATTGTTTTCTTCTATGCTTTGAATGTTTCCCTGGTTTAGCTTTTTTCCTTTGGCCCTTCATATGCAAAAGGAGTGACAAACGTTGCTTGTCATCAAAGTACGACTGTCAATCTAGGCCATGATGTCCTCAGGGAATGCATGTATAGCGGGGCTAGAACAGAACCCTGGGGAGCGCCATATGCTGTGGGACGAAAGGTGAAATAATGCTCAACCATGAGGACTGTCTATCTTGGAGGAAGGGGACCATCGTCTGTCATAGGATGCTCTTGGTGCAGCCAAGCATCTCAGATCAACCTATCCACACTTCATGATCAAAAGCACAAAATGCTGTTTAGGCCCTAATGCAGTGATCCCTACAACCATGCTGTCATTGTGCATGGCTGAGAGAATGCATCCACCATGCAGACCTGGTCTAGTGGCGTAACGCAAAATGATGGGGCCCCACTGTAAATGATGATGAGCGGGCCACATGAATCCCACATCCATAGGCTTAAGACACATTGGGGGCCCACTGAAGGGTAGGGTCCCCAGCGCCGCAGAGGCAGCAGGAGCCTGGATTACACCCCTGATCTGGTCCGGAAAAGAAGACTGTGAGTCTAATTTACAATTTGGTGGAGACGGGACATGTGAAGTAGTCAAGCAGGACCCCAAAGTCAACATGGAACAAGAGCTTTGTCATATGATCTTCAGCATTCCTTGGGAGAAATATAACACAAGAGACACATCATAAAAACAATGAGAAGAAAAAAGAGAGGTTTACAAATAAATACAGTTGTGAGGCTAATAATCATCAAACTTCAGTGGGTATATGCTATGTAAATAAAAAGCCATAAAAGGTGACCAAAGATCTTCCTTCGGCATCACATCACATAGCGTCTAGCTCCTTCACCCTAGCAGACAAAACCATCCTTTGTTGAACTCAAGGACGTTTCTAATCAGATATTTATATATCCAGCATTTTACAATACGAATTACAGCAAATAGTACATTACAGCTGGATCTCCAGTCTTCAACATTGGGTTCTTCAGACCCTAAAAATGCCAATCTGAGGCTGAATTTACCCAACCTTTGATTATCTCCAACACCTTCTCCAGTAGGGTTCCAACCCTGCACAGGGCACAAATAAATGGCATTAAGCAGAAGCAACTAAGTTATGCCCCTCCAACCTAAAATAACTTTAAGCTCATCTTTGGCATCCATTATACTCTAAGCAGCGTGAAGAGGTGGTGCTTGAGAAGGCTTGCTAATGTGACAATCTTGCAAAGCATCTCGGGAGCGGATTTTGGAGTGCTCTTGATTTGAAGCTCCCAATTAATCTCACCCACTCCATCAGCCTTACACCTGCAGCCTCTTCGTGTAAAGCAGAGAAACCTCACTGTACAACGCAGAGATGCCGCTCCTCGTCTTGCTGATTGTACTTATGAAATGCTGAGAGTCTGGGTGATCAATATCCTTATAGTCCTTGAACTGCAAAATCTTCAACTTGGAAACTCCTGACCCTGGCATGTTCCTAAGAGTCTCAAAAGATTTCGACTTGTTTAATGTTTAAGATATTGTCGAATGCAGTTGTCTGCTTCTTCAGCAAGGTAGCCAGTCTCTTACTGTGAACAGCCTCAAACAGTTGATACACCCATAGACGTAGATGCTCATTATTACACAGGATCACAAACAACTTCCACAGCTCCAACCAAGCCTGCCTGAGAGCCTACACAGGCTTCCACCGCACTTTCTAGGTCTGGGATTTGACTATGTGGGTAGCAAACGAGACCTACTGCTAACAATGTACATAGAGTGGGCTTTGGATCTGTCAGATTCAACCACTGTCTTTCTTCAACCAGTCTTTTTTAGCCATTGGCTCGAGACAGTGTCAATGATGCCTTAGATGACTACAGTGGATTATTCATCTCTCCCTTAATCTATTTTCTTTTATCAGTGTATTCTTCCACCTTTTTTTTGTGTATCCTTCCACCTTCACTCCAATGCTCGCATTGACCTACCCAAGGTACTACTTTACAAGTATAGCCCTTTCTGTCCTCTTTGCTGGCTCAGTCGCATGGGTCTCGTTCTAATGTGCTAATACTTCATGCGTTACCACATGAAACCCTAAGCTGTTATATTTGCCAATACTTGTTTAAAGACGTGCATTTGTTGCCCAGTTTGAAAACATACCATGAATAACATGTAGCTAGCTCAGAGGTTAATGCCTACAGGAGGAATCCTTTTACATGACGTTGGCACCTCTAGATTTTGAATTTTGCTCATACGAGGAGCCAGATAAAATATTCCAAGTTTCAGGAGAACTAAGTGATCACTGTCATGATGTGAGCCATTTTTTTTAAATTTGGATGATAGGCAGGCCAATCATTAGGGTGGAAGAAACACCACATTCTAGAGCCCTGGAGCAACCGGCCACAGGGGGTGGGTTGGGGGGCGGGGGGAATCCCTCTTATGGTTGTCTTGGGCCTGCTTTCCTAATTTTCCCCACTTTTTTTCTCCTATACTAATAGTGAATATTGAACTATTATTCACTGTTAGTATAGTAGAAATAATGACCTATTTTTATTCACTATCACTATAGTAGAAAACAAAATGATGGCCGCATCAAGCAGCAGTCTGAGGCAGGCAGTGACATCTAGGTGATGGCTGGAGTAGGCGTCTGCACCAGCCATCAAACAGATTGTCTAGGGCCGGAGAAATCCCTGCACTAGCATGAGAGTCCAGCTGCACCTCATGCCTTTCCGTCTGTGATGCGTTTCAGTGTCACTGGTAAAGGTACTTCTGAGCATGTCAACCTTCACTCCTACAGTGCCCAGGGATGCTGGCTAATCAGCCTGTCACCACAGCATTTTCCACTCATCACAAGGGTGGGTGATAAACAAGAGGCTGCAAGTTGGAGCCCATATAGGGCCTGATTTAGAGTTTGGCGGGAGGGGTTACTCCGTCACAAACGTGACTGATATCCCGTCGCTATATTATGATCCCCATAGGCTATAATGGGATCGCAATATGGCGGACTGGATATCCGTAACGTTTGTGACAGAGTAACCCCCTCCGCCAAACTCTAAATCAGGCCCATAGTGCTTTAGCACAGACACTGTGACCAATGTTTCTTCCTGATGCACTGCGTGGACTCCAGTTCGCGGATTCTTGTCTGAGTTCTGGAGGCGGGAGTTCCAAATGGAGCACCGGCAGCTGAGGAGAAAGGAGGGCTCCACTTTGGCAGCGGACGGCAGGTCAAAAATACTCTACGTTAAATATGTATCTACTTGGGAGTGCGAATGTTTGAGTGAGAGAAAGAGTGAGTGAGAGTGTGAGAGTGAGTGTAAGATCGAGAGTGACTGAGTGAAAGTCTGAGCTACTGAGCGAGACAATGAGTGTGAGCTATTGTGTGAGACCATGAGTGAGCATGTGTGTGACTATTTGCGTGAGCATTTTAGTGGGATGTGGGGCAGCAAAACAGAGTGAGAATGTGAGACAATGTGAGCATATGAGTGAGACCGTGCATGAGAATGAGTGAGTGAGACCCAGTGGCACAGTGAGTGAGACAATGTGAAACACCGAGTGAGGTAGTGAACATGTGATGGAGACAGTGACAGGTCAAGTGAGACAACGAGCGAAACAAATAGAGACACTGAGAGAGTGAGTAAATGATAGAGCAGTTTGAGCATGCGAATGAGAAAGAGTGACTGAGTGACAGTGAGTGAGACACTGTGTGAGACTGCGTGACACAGTAGGTGAGATGGTGTGCCCAACAGTGTTTGAGACAATTTGAACTTGTAATTGAGACACTGAGTGAGCCTGTGACTGAGACAGTGAGCATGTGAGTGAAGCAACATGTGAGATAATGAGAAAATGACTGAGACAGTAAATGAAAGTGTGAGCAAACGAGAGAGGCAGTTATTGAGTGTGATAGGGAATGACAGTAAGTGAGTGAGACATCGTGTGACACAATGAGTGAGACAGTGTGTGAGCAGTTCTTCGTAAAGTTTGCACCTGTGCCATTGGGTGAGGAGGGCACACTGTTTGCCCTGGCACATTAGATGTAATTATTGACATATGGACCACCCTTAACATATCTAGAAAAAGCTGGAGTCAGCACCTGTGAAGCATCAGGCTTTTCTGGCACACAAATAAAGTACTTGAATAGTTAACGAGTGCCCTTTCACAGTCTCCTTTGCCCGGCTGCCAATTTAAGACTTTCCAGCACACTGGCAGAGAATTTTTTATGAAAGTGCTCCTGCCAAAACTGTAGGAGCACGTTTCATGAGAATGCCAAATGTCAGCCTGACCACCACATCATGGCTATCTCAAAAGAAGTCGTGCAGGGAAAGCTACAAGGAGCCTTGTCATTAGATGCCACTTGGCTCAGGTTACGAAAGAGACTGGCAAGAGTTGCTTCTATTTTTATTGGTTATAGAGAAAACCTGGCTGTATGTTCCGCGACAATTCTCAATATAATACATGGGATTCTGTAATGCCTGTATAAATGCCAGTCTCTAATTTCTTTGTAATCAGGGACTTGTGACGCACCAAAAGATGTCAGAACTCTATTATTATAAGTTATTACAGTCAAGTGGAAAGCCCGGTCACAGAGCATAATTGAAGCAGCTGTGTTTTTTTTTTTTACGGAGTTTTATATAGCGCGAACTTGACCCGGTATCAGAGCGCTTTACATAGCACCAGTTGCGTTACATGAGGACACATTCATCATTTTTGTTAAGCACAGGGAGATTAAGTGATTTGCCCAGAATCACAGGATGTTCAGCGTCATTGCCGAGACTCGAACCCGGTTCCCCAGATTCGCGGTTGACCGCCCTAGCCGTTAGGCCAACTCCTCTCCCCAAGCAACAATGGAGCATTGCTTTTCTTTCTTCTGCTCTATTTTATTTTAGCTTACCATGACAAGTAGGGAGAACAGGTTGATTTTTTGCACTCCTTAGATAGTTAGAATCTTTCTGCAGTTTCTACAAATTTCGAGCTAGGGCAGCTTTAAAAAAAATAATAAAACTGACTCGTATTGAACTGTTTCTAATATCAATCATAAAACTTTATTTCGGCACACAATGCCATAAAAGCATCATTAAAAACACCCAATATAATACATTGAATTCATAAAAAATTTACACAGTTTAAAAATTTGATATAAAAATTTGGTATAAAAATAATCAATGATCCAGTTACTAGTGTAGCCCCTCCCACAGCCCAGATTATGTCCGGAGAAGTACAATATTTGAGTCAGTCATACAAATTCTACAATGCCATTCTGCTGGGCCATCTTTTTAGGATGGCCCTTCGGGTGCACCACATGGTAAATAAGAACCGTGAAATGGAGAAGGCAATAGGCATTTGTGTGTCAGATTTCAATAGCCTATACACTTCGCTACAGTGTCTGGACCCCAGGTTCCTACAAAGTTGGAGTAACCAGCGTGACCTAGCCCTCCTATAACCCTTACAAAAAAATAGCACGTGAAGTTCCGTTTCGTCAGGGGTGTTACATGCCGGACACCCCCCGTTAGTGGCCCCCTCCCACTTACTAGTAAAGGAGCGCAGCGGGAGGACTCCATATCTAAACTGTACATAAAGCTTTTTGGCAAGGAGTGGCTGGATATCGTCCAGCACCAGTTCTAAGCTATACCTGTGTTTTACTACCAGGAATTCCACCGTGAGGCGGCCGGCGGTGGATCTCCTTTCGAGCTCGTTGAGCTTGAGCTCTCTATAGCTCTCTACCAAAGTTCTTCTAGCAGTTCTTTGGGAGGTTTCTTCTGCATTGCTCCAGATTCCCCCTACCCAAACCCTCACAAATACTCTTAATGTAAACCAACCAAGGTATCCTCCATGAACCTCGCAGACCCATAACATTAATCAATTCGTCCCTATATGCAGTGAGTTCTGGGGTACTCCAAAGACTGTGCCAATAGAGAAGAGGTCTGAGAGCAACCTCGTCCGCAATGGGTCTAACCCCAAGGTCCAAGCGGAGTGGTGTTAGGGGAATACTAATAGGGAGGCCCATAAGGTGTCTGATAAAAGAGTTCTCGGTGCGGACTAACGAGCCCGATACACAATGTCCCCAAAGTTCTGCTCCATAAAGAGCAGCACTCCTGGCCTGGACTTTATAGATTTCTACCACTGGGCTGACCAGTTTTTCAGTACAGCTCCTATATAGTTTTAGAATATCCCCCGTTGTTTGAGTTAATTTCAACCCTGCTTTGTTAATTTGGGCACTCCAATCCATTCTTTCAGTCAGCGTCAATCCCAGGTACTCAAAGATGGTTACTCTCTCCAGGGGTCTACCATCCAAACAAGGATTGGGGCGGGTGGAGTTGCCTACATTAAAGGCCATGTACTTAGTTTTTTGCAGGTTAATCTCCAGACCCCGATGTTTGCAGAAGGCACTGAAGTTGTCTAGAGTCCTCTGGATTCCCATAGGGGATTTTGTTTCTAATATCTGTTTGCAACAAATAACTTAACAGGTTTTTGATGGGTTTAATTTTGCACTAGAGGTTTTATTTGTATTCTTCATGTTTGCGAGCATACTTACTCTTTCATATGAAAGAGCTACGCACCAAGGTTTTAAGTGGTTTCTACAAACAGTGATGGTGGGATCATGTATTATATGGGCTAAAGTACCCCCCGGCATACATGATATGGATATTGTTAGTCATCTCGGAGTTCCATAACCTTATAAAGGAACTTAGCCTTCAGCCTTATTCCTCTATATGGTTATTGGACTCCTCGGTGTCTTGCAATAGCCTTATAATGTACGACAACGGGTACTTTATCCCTTATATAATGGTGCTTACAAAAAACCAGTGTACACTCACAAGAGAGCAGCTCAAATTAGTGTGTCCCGTTCTAAAGGGTTTGTTTCAAGACAAATTATCACACAGATGGGTTATCCCTAACTATGCTGATAACAAAGCTTCACATTGTAACATAAACACCACAGGCATAAAGGAAAAAAAGCACATTTTACGGATTATCATGTTACTCCGAAAAATGCCTTTCCAAAGAGTCAGAGGCAAAACCTTTAAGTAGTCATTGGGCGAACGAGTGTTAATGGGATTTGTGTGATGTTTGTTTTTGGGGCTTTAGTAATCCTGGAGGAATTATTTCCACTTGCAACCAATACAACATTGAAAAAGAGCGACCCTTGACCTGTTGGTAGGTCGCTCCCCCTCCGCACAGCACCGCCTGTGTTGGTCCCTGCCCAGATGCCCAGCTGCCGTTCTGAGGAAGTAGGCTGTAGGTTTGTATCCTCCTCCTGTATTGCCATTTCTCTTTCTGCTGTCTGTGTTTATTCTGTTGTCTGTATCTGTGCCCGTTGCCTTGTATTGCCATTTCTCTTCTGTTGCCTGTGTCCCTACTGTTGTCAGCCCGTTTTTCCTTCTGTGCCCCTCGCTGCCCCATCTGTTCTGTGCCCGTTTTCCTTCTGTGCCCCTCGCTGTCCCTACTGTTGCCAGCCCGTTTTTCCTTCTGTGCCCCTCGCTGTCCCTACTGGTGTCAGCCCGTTTTTCCTTCTGTGCCCCTCGCTGCCCCATCTGTTCTGTGCCCGTTTTTCCTTCTGTGCCCCTCGCTGTCCCTACTGTTGTCAGCCTGTTTTTCCTTCTGTGCCCCTCGCTGCCCCATCTGTTCTGTGCCTGTTTTCCTCTGTGCCCCTCGCTGCCCCCTGTGCGCTCTGTATTTTGCCCCTTGCTGTGCCCCTAACCCTGTGCCCATTTTGCCTTCTGTCTCCGCTCCCGTTTCCCGCTGCTGCGTCCCCTGCAGCCCCGCCCCCTCTCTGCCCATTCGCTGCCCCTGCCCCTGCCTCCCGCCTCCCAATATATGGCGGCCGCGCGCAGCGGGCGCGCCTAAGGCAAGCCCGTCTGCGCCTGTCCGTGCCTGGACCGCGTCCAGCGCCAGAACCCCTGGTCCGTGCGCCCCCCGCACCCGCCACGACGACCGCCGCCGTTACGTTGCCAGCACACTCCACGCTCTCAACCCCGGCCGGACCCACACCTGCTTCAAGGCCGCCCCGAAACGCACACATGGCCCCTTCACCTGCCGGAACTGCAGCTACACCTGCCTCAGAGCCGCCGAAGCACCCGCCAAGAAGGACCTCAACCACCTCCGGTGCATCCTACTAAACACCCGCTCCGCACGCAAACACGCCGTCGAGCTCTGGGACCTGCTCGACACGTCTGCTCCGGACGTCGCCTTCCTGACAGAGACCTGGATGAACAACTCCTCCGCACCCGACATTGCCATAGACATCCTAGACGGCTACAAGATCACCCGCAGAGACTCACCAACGGAGTCGGAGGAGGAATCGCCATCGTCCACAAGAACACCATCAGGGTCTCGACCAGCACCGACGACGCTCTCAGCACCGCCGAACACATGCACTTCCAGATCCACATGGACCCCAACACCACCCTAAGAGGCACCCTTGTCTACAGACCCCCCGGACCCCGACCTCAATTCAGCGACTCCATCGCCGACTTCATCAGCACGCACGCCCTGACCTCCACCGACTACATCCTCCTCGGAGACCTGAACTTCCACCTGGAGAACAACAACGACAGCAACTCCACCACCCTGATCGACAACCTCGCCAACCTCGGACTGAGACAGCTCGTCACTACGCCGACCCACACCGCCGGCCACACGCTCGACCCCGTCTTCTCCTCAAGCTCCCACGTCTCCTTCAGCCATACCACCGAACTCCTCTGGACCGACCACCGCTGCATCCACTTCACCTTCCAGAAAGCCACCGCACACCACCGCACCCAACAGATCCCCCGCCGCTGCTGGAGCAAAGTCACCGAAGACCAACTACAGACAAACCTCGCCCTCAGCCCACCAACCGACCCCTCCAACCCCGACGACGCCGCCCGCAACCTCAGACGATTGATGGACGACTGCGCCAACACCCTCGCCCCGCTGAAAAAACCCAGCAAGAGAGCCAGCTGGTTCACCCCGGAACTCCTAGCATCCAAGCGTACCTGCCGGAAACTAGAGAACAAATGGCACAGTGAAAAGACACCGGACAGCAACGCAACCCACAAAGACGCCATCCGCCACCACCATTACCTCATCAGGTCCGCCAAGAGGACCTCCTTCAAAGACCGCCTCGACAACAACGCACACAACAGCAAGGAGCTCTTCATCATCGTGAAGGAACTCTCCAACCCCAGCTCCAACTCCAACGACATCCTGCCGTCGCAAGCCCTGTGCGATTCCCTCGCCACCTTCTTCCACCGCAAGATCACCGACATCCACGACAGCTTCGACACCCGAACTGCCCCAACAGACCCCAACACACCAGACTCGCTGCACGCTAGCGACCACGACCCCTTGACAGCCTGGGCCAACGTGAACATCGATGACATCATCAAGACCATGAGCACAATCCACTCCGGCTCCCCGTCAGACCCTTTTCCGCACCACATCTTCAACAAAGCCGGCAGCTCCATCGCACCCCACCTGCGCAACGTCATCAACCTCTCCTTCGAGACCGCGACCTTCCCAGAGAGCTGGAAACACGCCGAGATCAACGCCCTACTCAAAAAACCCAAGGCGGATCCGAAAGACCTCAAGAGCTTCCGGCCCATCTCCCTGCTTCCATTCCTAGCAAAGGTCATCGAGAAGATCGTCAACAGACAGCTAACCCGATACCTCGAAGAAAACAGCATCCTGGACCCATCCCAGTCAGGGTTCCGCAGCAACCACATCACCGAGACTGCCCTCATCGCCGCCACCGACGACATCAGGACCCTGCTGGACAACGGTGAGACCGCGGCCCTCATCCTCCTGGACCTCTCCACCGCCTTCGACACTGTCTACCACCGCACACTACGCGCACGCCTCCACGACGCAGGGATCCGAGAGAAAGCCCTAGAATGGACCACCTCCTTCCTCTCCGGCAGATCACAGAGAGTCCTCCTCCCGCCATTCCGATCCGAAGCCTCCGAGATCATCTGCGGCGTACCCCAGGGATCATCCCTCAGCCCGACACTGTTCAACATCTACATGGCCCCACTCGCACGCATCGCCCGACAGCACGACCTCAACATAATCTCCTACGCCGACGACACTAAACTGATCCTCTCCCTCACCAAGAACCCCCTCACCGCCAAATCCAGCCTCCACGAAGGAATGAAGGCCGTCGGCGACTGGATGAACAGCAGCCGACTAAAGCTGAACACGGACAAGACGGAGGTCCTCATCCTTGGCTCCAACCCTTCAGCCTGGGACGACTCCTGGTGGCCCACGACACTGGGGGCACCCCCGACACCCACCGACCACGCACGCAACCTGGGAGTCATCCTCGACTCAACTCTCTCCATGACCAAGCAAGTCAACGCAGTCTCCTCCTCCTGCTTCAACACCCTCCGCATGCTCCGCAAGATCTACAGATGGATCCCGACAGACACGAGAAGAACAGTCACCCAGGCCCTCGTTAGCAGCCGACTCGACTATGGAAATGCCCTCTTCGCGGGAGCCCCGACCAAGCTCATCAAACGACTGCAAAGAATTCAAAACGCCTCTGCACGCCTGATCCTCGACGTTCCACGCCACAGCCACATCACCCCCCACCTGAGAAACCTGCACTGGCTCCCCGTCGACAGGAGAATCTCCTTCAAACTCCTCATCCACGCACACAAGGCACTCCACAAGACCGGCCCAGCCTACCTCAACAGACGACTCTCCTTCTACGTTCCCAACCGCCAGCTCCGCTCCGCCGACCTCTCCCTGGCTACCGTCCCGCGCATCTGAAGAACTACCACCGGCGGCAGATCCTTCTCCCACCTCGCCGCCAAGACCTGGAACACCCTTCCACTCAGCCTACGACAGACCCAAGACCTGCTGACATTCAGTAGGCTACTCAAGACCTGGCTGTTCGACCAGTAGCGGCAACTCCCCCCCCCCTCTTCTTCTTCCCCAGCGCCTTGAGACCCTCGTGGGTAAGTAGTGCGCTTTACAAATTCTGTGATTGATTGATTGATTGAAAAAAACGCCATTGTATGTGGACACCGGTTCCAAATGTGGGGCTAAATCCTGATCAGGAGTTTAGTTTAAGCAGGATTCGAACTTCTGATCTCTAAAAAGTTTTCCACGTGGGGTCATTGCCAGGCCCAATAAATATTAGCAATTTTCCCGAGGCCAATTCGACAGCTCAAACTTGCCAGAATGAAGCCGGTGAAGATGCCTGTTAGTTACAGAGACATGTAGAATTCAGTGAGGAAAGCACCAAGTTCATTATGTTGTATTTCATTTCAGAGTTACAACTCGGAATAGGAGGTACTTACCAGACCAAATACATACCTCACCCTCTGGTGTTGGTATCTACTGGACCCGGTACATACTTCATCCCCCCTCTGGGACACTCATTATCACGGCACCAGTTGAACCGCTGGTAAAAGCAGGTAGCTTTATTCGAAGGATCAAATGATAAATCAGCGTCCGGTAACAGTAAAGCAGTGGCGAAATTCAAAATGATGGGGCCAGCCTGCAGAATGCGGTGAGGGCAGCAGCGACCTGTGCAGGTAAGAAAGGGGGGCGGTGGGGCCAGGTTGGGTTGGGGTCGGATTCGACCGATGACCACGAGGGAAAATGAAATAATTAATTTTCCCTCGTCGTTGCATGTCGAAATCGCCCCCGCCTCACCGCTCTTACCTGCACGGGCTGCTGCTGGGTGAGGGGACCAGAGACTTCCATAGCTCACAGATATTCATAGTCTTTTAACTGAACGAACACCCCCCTGAAGTGTGGGGGGCACCCTATCGCCACAGAGGACACAGGGGCCTGCGTTATGCACCTAGAATAAACATTTTGTCAGACACCCGACCAGAGCAGGGACCTTCACGTAGCTCAGCACTTCACTGACAGTAGACTCACAACTGAAAATGATGAAACACACCCAGCGGATCACTGTGGTCCTCTCGTGTGCAGTGCGCGTGCGCACAAGTACAACATGTGCGTTCACACACATTATGCTACAAGGGATCACATGCCTCTTGCATACAGTTACACAGTACAAAATGCCACAGTGTTTCAGCTCCACTGGTACTACACTGTAACAGCCAGCTAAAGTGCTGAACTAGATTGGCGGGAGTGATATTTTTGCACGTGATGCAGCTGGCATTTAAGCAGGGGTGGGCAGAATGTTTCATTCCGCCTGAGGAATTGGTGGAATTTTGCGACTCCGTGCTACTCTTGTAAAAGGGAGTTCCAGGCAAATTTTGTCAATCTCTGCATGGCGTAATTTTTTCCCACGAGTTTCCAGAAATGCAAGTGAAATTTGGCGTCTATTAGCGTGATTTTCCAATACAGGCGGTTGCAGACAGTCACAAGCGGTCACAGTGAGAGGGCTGCTTCTCGAGTAGATTTGCTGCACCTTGAGTAGATTTTCTACTCAGACAGCATTAAAATCAACTCGAATGGCCACTCACTCTTGCCCACCACATGGTGCCATTCTCGCTTACTTTTCAGCGCTACTGGCCCTAAATTGTAGCGTGATCAGCGCAACATGAATATTTCCACCCATTGGTGGAACTCCGCAGAATCTCTGGTAGTTTTTATGTAACTCCGTGGGGTGCCGCTGAGTGACACTCAGTGAATATTGCCCACCCCTATGTTCAAGGTGGTGTCTTTGTGAGGTAACTGGCCTTTGCTTATGAATACATTTTTTGCTACTGGATTTATTCCTTACAATATGCTCTTTCGATGTGTAACCTCTCGCTCAAATTCCTTTACTCTTTGGTTACATGTCACTTCCGGTCCCAGTCTTATTACATACTGCCTTCTGAACCAGCCTTTCGTTATAAGGTCCATGCAGAACAATTCTTTTATTACATGATACCTTAAGAGACCGTTTTAGTTATAAAACCCTTCCAGAAAAAAACTTCTCTTGCATGCTTCCTGTGATGCAGTCTCTTGTTATAATAGGCAGGGGCGTAGCTTCCATTGGTCCAGCAGGTGCAGTGGCACCACGGCCCAGAGGACTGAGGGACCCAATGAATCCTGTTTTTTGCTTTATTTCACAGTTCAAACAATGGCCTGGGGCCAATGTCCTTCCTAGCACAATAGCCCATGACACACTGGCTACGCCACTGGTTATAGGATCCTCCAGGGCCAGCATCTGTAGCTCCCTTCTTCTGAAGCAGCCATATTATCCTTTTGTGAAGTACAGTTTGTTTATTAAGACCCCCTTCTGAGTCTTTCTGTTTTCTTCTCCCTTGTGAGGCTTTGGCTGGTGGATGACGCAAGTTGCTGGACTGCTAAGTGCTTCTTCTGTGTGAATGTGCCTGTTGGTGTTTTATTGAAACGCCTCTGCCTTCAAGCAGGATAATGGCTGGATTTCTAACTAGGGTTATGCGAAATTCACAGAAATTGCTTTCATGTAATTACGTGAAATGCTGCCACAATTAAGACAAACACAAATCAGTCATTTTTGTGCCATGTTTTAGCTTGAAATGCGTTCTTGCGTTACTTTATGAAGCAACAATGAATTTCATACTAAAAAATAGTGCAAAGAAGCAAAAGCACTGCAAACAGCCTCTTGCATTCTGTTGTTCCCGTGCGTTTGCTGTAACTTTGTACAATGAATGGAGCAATGGTAGTAAAATTTACCTCAAAATGCATGCAATTATGTGTAGTGACTTAGGGCCAGGTGTACATAGATACTTTCAGGTCGAAAATGGCTCGATTTGCAGAATCGGGCCATTTGCGACCGGAAAAATGCCTTTTTTCTATATACCAAACCTATTTTGAGATTTGATAACCTATTACCAAATCACAAAACATCTCCAAACGCAACTTTCAAGAAGGAATCGAAGTAGTCGCCAGGTGAATGAAGAACAGCTGCCTACAACTCAACACAGACAAAACCGAGGTACTCATCATGGGCCCACACCCCGATGCCTGTAACGACAGCTGGTGGCCCTCCGCCCTCGGGAACCCTCCCGCCCCCATGGACCACGCACGCAACTTCTGAATCCTCCTGGACTCTGAACTCAAATTGGACCGCCAGATCAACACTGTCACCTCTTCCTGCTACCACACCCTCCGCCTACTCCGTAAGACCTTCAACTGCATTCCCCTCGAACACAGGAAAACCATCAGCCATGCCTTCATCAGCAGCAGACTGGACTACAGAAACGCATTCTATGCCGGGATCAACAAAAACCTTACCCGCAAACTCCAGAACATCCAGAACGCTGCCGCCAGACTAGTCCTTAACCTAGCGCGCCACAGCCACATCAGCCAACACCTATGGACACTACACTGGCTCCCCGTCAAGAAGAGAATTTCCTTCAAGCTCCTCACCCACGCCCACAAGGCCCTCCACAACACTGGACCCGCCTCTCGTTCCACGCACCCCAAAGATTCCTGCACTCAGCCCTGCTCTCCCTTGCCACAGTACCACGCATCAAGAAGACCAGAACAGGAGGACACTCCTTCTCCCTCCTCGCTGCCAAGACATGGAACTCCCTCCCTCTCTACCTCTGACAGACACCATCACTCCCCAAGTTCTTGAAGAGCCTCAAGACCTGGCTCTTCGACGAAGCACCGTGAACTTCCAGGGGCTGCGCGCCCCCTCCCCCCCCCCCTCAGCACCTTGAGACCCTTCGGTTGAGTAGCTCCGCTTTACAAACCCTTTGATTGATTGATTGAAATGGGTTAATGATTCAGTATTAGGAAGGGGCGTGTTAAGGCCGTCCTTTCCTAATAGCGACTCGCAGTGGTATGTGTGAATGTTTTGCAACCGAAATGCGGTCGCAAAACATTCGCATTTTACTACCTACTTCAAGTAGGTGGTAACCCATTCGCAAATGGGAAGGGGTCCGCAGGGGACCCCTGCTCCTTAGTGAATGTCTGCAAAAACGTTTTTAAAGAGCAGGCAGTGGTCCCATGGACCACTGCCTGCTCTTAAATAATGAAAAGAAAACACTTCATTTTTGTTTTTGAAACGCTTCGCAATTTCCTTTAAGGGAAATGGGCTGCGTTTTTTTTTTTTAACGTTGCTTTATTTAATAGCAAAGGCAGGCATGGTGGTCTGCTGGCTCCAGTAGGCCACCATCCCTGTGTTTTCAGCGATTCCCAATGGGTCGCAAATTGCGACTTACCTCATGAATATTAATGAGGTAGGTCAATTGCGACCCACTGGGAATCACCAACAGTGTAAAACACACTGTTGTACATAGCTGTTTGCGATTTCCTAATAGCGAATCACAAAAATTTGCTATTAGGAAATCGCAAACCTAAGTCTATGTACATCTGGCCCATAATGGCTTATTTCTAGAAATTCATGTAATAAGCATAACACGAAATTCCCCAAATTATGCCGGCATAATTTAAATTTCATTCAGATTTAAATCTAATCTGTAGGAACATCCCTATCCCCCAGTCATCCTTTTTTCAGCCAGTGGTGCAAATCGCATGTGTTGCCTCACTTCCCCTATTTCACTGAACATGTACGTCAGCAGGAGATGCGTGTATTCATCTTTGGTGTTTATCATCCTGCCACGACCCTGCGTGGGTTGTGTAAACACTTTGGAGAGCGCTCTTGTTCCACAGAGTGATGATTCTGTTTTATGTGTTTTTTATAACTTGATGAGTAGCTTCTGAAAAATGATTTGAAATCTTCACAGAAAATACATTAATAACATTAAATTAGCTCACAGCGTAATGCGGACAGCTCTAACCATATAATGTCTAATATCTCTCATGAAGGAAGCAGAGTATCGATAGGGGAAATGGCATAACTGCTCTTGAATTACACCGCTCAGTATAAAAACTTAGGTTGCATTTTCATTACATATAGAATTAATTTATAGCTGGGTTACAGTGAATTTCTAGGATTCTTTTAAAGGAGGGGATCTTATTGACATCAAACAGTCAATAAGAATGAAGATCGAGTTGTTTATGATCTCACTCAGAACCCTGAGGTGAAAAACATCCCTTTTTACCAATTCGTAATTTTATGTTATGTATGACCCTCAAAATCATCTGCTCCTGCTTTCAACTGATGCACAGGGGCAGAAGAGTATTTGAAGAGCCATGCATAACAAGTTCTGTTACCCACTGTTGCTACGTCATAGCAGTAAATTACTGAATTTAGAATCCAGTTATTCACAGGAATGGCAGGCTATGAGAGCCATATATAACATTGCATTTCGATCGTCTACCACTATGACATAGCACGCTCTGTAGTGGTTCCCTGTTTCTCAGAGGATTGCATTCAAATCCCTCTGCATAGTGTTCAAAGCCATTGACACCCGGCCTCTGGCTTCCTTTGCAATGGGTTTCAGCTTTATATCCTGCCCTCCCACCCCCACACCAGCTCTCAGGTCCTCTGCTGCCAGACTCCTGGTGGTACCCTGATTTTTATGTATCGGGCTTGGAGGGCGAGCTTTCTCCATCACTTCAGCCAAACTCTGGATTTCTCTCCCTCTCCACTTAAGAGCAGAAACTCTCCTTCCGTAAAAAAAATTCAAAACCTGGCTATTGCCAAAAGCCTAACACCCAATTACTATCTCTGATCTCTGATGTTCAAATTCACCCTAGTTCTTCTTCGTGCAAGAACACCTTTAAGAGAACAGCACATTTAACAAAATGATAAAATAACATACCATAACATAACATAACAGTATCTTAAAGTCCACATAGTGGCAGATGGAGGTTTGGAAGTGCCACTGTACATCTCAACCTATTGACTCTCCAAGGAAAGGATGATGCTAGATGCTTTTGGCGAGGTGCCCTTGAAGTTAATGGAGGTGAACTGATTGTGTTTATATGTATTTGGCTTGTAAAAAGCACACTGCATAACTCAATTGCTTCTCAGGTATTCGCGAGAGAATGAGGATTAAACGGGAGCGGGTTTGAAAATGTGCTGAGGGGTAGATATTCTCATTCAAATTACATTTGCTTTATATTATCATTTCATGCTGCAATAGTGACATTCTTGCATATTGTTTGTGTCTGCTTACAGAGTGGCTTACATGGCCTTGGGATGTTGTCTAGCAGGCGCTGCTGCGTATTTACGAGGAAGGACATGTATGACTATAGATTTTTGTGTAGCCGCAATTTAGTACAAAACGCAACATTTATAGGGTCCCTTGAAATCTGTGGAAAACAAATAGTGACAGGGAATGTCATTAGGGTTGCCATATCTACCCAATGGTTTTTCCAGTTGTGTGTGTGGCAAATGTGTCCAGGGTCTTCAGTGTCACCTGCAACTTAAAGAAGATCTACTTGGAACCCACCTTTGTGTGTCTGAAGATCCACATGTAAGTTACACTAGATCCGACCATGAGCTAAAATGCACCATCATCTGAAGGCCCCATCGTTCAGACTGAATGCACATTATTGTATAGCGCCATACTGCAACGTCTCATGGCACACCCAACCCCAACAGCATGGTTAAGATTTTTTTATTGTGCCTTTAATACTTGTGATAGGCTGGTTTCTAGTCGTCCAAATATCTTAGGTAAATGAAGAAAGTGATAGGGATCTGTGAATTGGTTCACAGAATATTGGTCCAGTGAGAAAGACTGGATTAGAACTTGGGTCTCATGCAACCTAACCACTAGAACTCATTGTAATAAAAACCATTAGAAGCCACAACAAAGGTACAGCATTTTCAAAACCTTACACTTAGCAGAGGGCTCCAAGCAACAAGGAGGAGCTAACAGCAAACCATCACCAACTAACATGGCTCCAAACTGCCATGCAAACTGGTTGAGGATTTGTACACAATCTACCAGAAACAATGGACATAATTACACAATGGATAATAAGCAAGACAGCACATTTAATAAGAAGGTACACTTACACCTCCATTATAACATACTGCTCCAACACAGCTTCCATGAAACATGCACAGACACAGTCATTGACACAGTCAGACACTCTAACACACTCATAGATGCACACATGCATACAACACACACATATACATTTAGACACACTCACGCACACATTCATGAATTGGCACAATCATACACTCCAATGTACTCATAAATGAACACATACAAACACAGACATCCACACACAAAGGCACGCACACACACTGTGTCTCACCCATACTCATACAACACCCAACCTACATATCCCTAAACAGGTAACAGCAATGTCGCCACCCACTTTTCACAGTTCAGATGTGCTACAGTTGAAGAGCCTACTGCTATTTCTCAGTCTTGGATTGCCCTTATCAAACACTACTCCTAAGACAGTGTGTTGAGGAATGGCCTGAAAACAAACACCTGCAAACTCTGACTGAGCCTCTCAGGTCCCAATGGAGACAATCTGCTTGGCTGAGTGGCCTACACAAGTGCCTCGGTTTCAATCTATCAGTTATCATTGGTGGACCAGCTTTGCTTCCCAAATAGAAGGTCAATATGAATAAGGGTTTCACTGACACTGGTGACAGTGGAGGCTGGTAGGGAACAGTGGCGGGGGGGTGAGTTTTAGAAAAAAAAAGAAGACTTACCTACTCGTTGCCGGTCACCAGCCTCAGCCTCTTCTTCGTCCTCGCTGTTCTCCTGGCTCCCGGCAGCACCCAGGCTCCCTAAGCCAATCACGATGCTGCTGTCACCATGACAGCAGCTTTGTGATTAGTCTGCACACCGTGGTTTGGCACTCAGATGGGAACTGACAGCCTGTGCATGTTCTCCACCCAGGCTGTGCATTACAGCCAGGTGGAGAACATGCTTAGTGCGCATGACGATTTGGCCGGCCCAAGATGACCGGCCAAACCGTCATTTGTACATAAGTAGGGTGACCGGGCGTCCCGGATTAGCCGGGAAGGTCCCAGTTTTTCACCAGATGTCCCGGCAGATTTAGGGAAATTTAGCTCATGTCCCGGTTTTTAGGTCTCGCCTGAGCCAGCGCATGCGCTGGTCTGGCGAGACATTTAGTGAGTGGGCTTTAGAAATGCCACCACAAGCTTTTGCTGGCCTAGAGCGTGTGGTTACGCGCACAGTAACGCGCATCCCTCAGGCGCCATCTGGCTTTCCTCTCACTTGCTTTCCCGCTCCTCCCCCTCCCTCACCACAGAGCGCGTCTCGCGGGCACGCGTCTTTTTGGCTTTTTTTTTTTACTTTTAGCGCGAGGCGCGCGCGCTACTTTTCATCTATCTCTCTCTTTCTGCTTTCTGGCCATCACCCCGTTCCCTCTTCTCACATGGTTTACTCTCCCTGCTACCGTCCTCTCCCTTTGTCCCCCATTTCCTCTCTGTTGTTCGTTTTTTTCTACTATCATCTCTTCCCTTGTTCTTCTTTCACTTCCCATCATCTCCATACCTCCACTTCTTTTTCCCCTGTTTACCTTTGCCCTCCATTTTCTCTGTACACTGTCTCCTATCTCACTTTCTCTTCCTGCTCCAGAGCTCCTTCCTCCAACTATCGCTTTATTTCTCTTTTTCGAAAAAATCTTTCTGCCTTTCCTCTCTTCCCGTTCCAACGCTTCTCGTTTTTTTCATTCCCTAGCCTTCCAATCACCTTTCCCATTTCCTCTGTTCTGCACTTCTTCTTGCACTACAGAGCCCCATGTGTCTACTTGACTCCGGAGCAAGTGTAAACAGACAGAGATCTATCTAGGCTCTCAGGCAGACATTCCAAAAAACGAAAACATAGAGCGAGCCTTTAAAACAAAAAATCATATAATGCTAGTTTGGCAATGTCATCATTTATGTACACTTAACTGCACATTCTTTAATTGTATCCAAACCATTACTGAAATTAATGCACAGTTCAAATAATTGATGGCTCTTCTTTTATGTGGCTCAGTCTACTCCTTTTTAGTTTCTGTAAAGCGCTTTGTCATCCCTTGAGCCATGAACACACTATAAAAAACTGCTAATGAATGTGTTGATAAATAAAAATAGTGGTCTCGCATTTGGGACATTATAAGTGTTTAGCCATGCAACAGTTGTGCTGCATAACTAAATACTTATAAGGTCCCAAAGGCGAGACCTATTGGCTATGCCAATGCTTGTTTGAAAGGGTCGACTGAAAACGGTAGGAGGTGCCTTTTTATGTTTTGCAAAGCAGGGATAGTTATCAGCTGTTAATAGAAAGCTATTTAATTAACAGGCATGCTACTGGCTTTAACAATTGTATTACATTTATGTTCTTACTGCCTTTTCTGGAATTCTCTGCTGAGGAGTGCTGTCATTCGGAACGCTCGGTTGAAGTAAAATTGTAGTCCTTCTATTTTTGTGAAATGTCCCGTTTTTTGGCTTTAAAATTCTGGTCACCCTATACATAGGGTGACCAACCGTCCGTAAATTTCACGGACTGCCCGTTATTTGGGCCTCTTGTCCGTTGTCCGTCAGGAAATCTTTCACGGACGCCTTTTGTCCGTAATTCTGGGCGTTGGTGCAAGTTGTTCCCCTGCATGCAGCCTGAGAGTTCTCTAACTCTCACTGCAGGGCCAGATCGCACTGCTGTGAACTGAAGGGCCTGCAACAGCCCCTCCCCACCTGGCACAGATTGCTATCGGCCATTATCATTCTGTTTGACTACCTAATTATCAAACACAGAATGATAATGGGCCCCTTTGTACAGATACAGCATTTGCTGGGCCTCCTCCTGCCAGAGGTCTTCATACTGTGGGGCGCGCCCCCTGGGGTGTCTGTGACTGCATTCCCAGGGGGGTGCAAATGCCTTAGCAAAGAAGTGTAAATGAAGACTGCCTGGAAGTGTGGCCTTCTTTATTTGGCGCAATTCCAGGCGGTTTTCATTTACAGACTTGAAGTGTAAAGTATACAAATCGTGCTATGGGGGCTGGGGTCCTTGAGTGTGGTGACAGGGTCGAAGAGGTGGCTGAGAAGAACAAACTATTCTGTAAGGTCTTTGTTATGTCATATGCAGTTACTAAGGCAAAAAAGTAACCCACTCACAATGAAATAAAAAATTAATTCAGGTTTAAACATCATGTTATTCTGGCAAATCCCTTAATCTCCGGTGCCTACAAACTAATGTGACCTTGTGTAATGTTATAGGTGCTCATGGCATTCTGCTTTTGTTCAGATACTAGTGATAAATGAAGGCGACCAAAGGTATTAATGTAAGACGTCTGATATTTATCAGAAGATACTTCTGTCACACCAGTAGGTACACTGAAAAAACCTGGTAGGGTCCAGAAATGTACAAATGAGAAAAAAATCCAAATTGGTATAACATACATTATATTTGTGAACAGTGTGGCAAATTCAACAAATGCATATGCCAGGGTCAGTTCCCCCAAACTGATTTAATTGTTCCCGAGCGTCTGCCTGATGCTGGTGTCTCATCTTCCGCACAAGGGACAGGATTCCTCTCCGTTCATAACAAGTTGTGCAGCCTGCAATAGATTTACTCAAAACACAGCTTTGATAGAACTGGCTCTGGTCTAATACCACTGAGGTAGTTGAGCCTGTGGATGAGTGTTCTCAAGTAAATTTAGGAAACTTAGAATCTGAGGTCAGTTTTTCATTATTCGCCATAGTCCTTTCCCGATGCTGCGCAAAAGCGCTCCATTTTCCAAAGTCTTTTGCCTTCATTTTATTAGGGACTTTTGCCGAAGTGTACACCACACCCAGAGTGGGAAAGGTGTCTTATTTTTTTTTAGACTGGGTGGGCTGCCTGCTCTTCATCCACTGTAAAATGCTGACTCAGAAAATATAGGAGTCAACAACAAAGGTTTTACGGATCCAAACATTTGCCCATTTTCACATGATTTTAATTTATGGTTTGCGACGGTGAGAGGTATGCGTGTTTGTGTTGTTTTAGCAACTTGTGATGTCATTGGATTTATGTGAGTTCCTACTCTGTGCATATGATGTGGCATGTGTGCGTGATGGTCTGTGTGTGTATGTGAGGGTGCATCTTATGTGATTATGTATGATGTAGGGTGACCAACCGTCCGTAAATTTCACGGTCCATCCGTAATTGGGACCTCACGTCCGTTGTCCGTGAGAATCCCTTTTACGGACGCCTTTTGTCTGTAATTTTGGGCATTGCAGGGAACAGCACTGTTCCCTGCATGAAGCCTCAACTCCCTGATGGGGCCGCCTCGCACTCCTCCTCGGAGCACAAGAGCAGCCCCACCTGCCCATTGTCATTCTGTATGCTGGCTGATTGCCACATACAGAATCACAATGGTCCAGTCTAGGCTGGTAAAGCATGTGGTGGGCCTCCCCCAGCCTCTGTCTAGGGCAGGGCATTCTGTCAGACAGAAGAAATGTGCAAAAACACCAATGTTGCTACATGAGAATCTAGCTCAAGAAAAGGAGCTGGTGAAAGAAGTTAAAAAGAAGGGGCTAGAGTTCTTTCACTGTCTCATCATTTTAGAACTGATGCATTTTCAATATTATATTCAAGGAAGCCATGATTGCTACTTTTTTATTTTATGCAACTAACAACCATTGACAAAGCCAATAGTTCTGGCTTGTTGCAGGTGTAACGTTACTTCTTGTTATATATCTAGATACAATGACAGAAGAGGCAAAATACCAGTCAGGCAGCACACTATACTAAGCACAGATTTTTACATTACGTGTTTTAAACCACGCCCTTAATTACATCGAACACCCCCTTTGGAGAAACCCCCAGTTTTTTCATCCCACTTAAAGCCCTGGAAACAACACCAAGTCACCTCATGGCCTGGCACTGTGCATCATGCATGACTCATGACTCAGATTGCCTATGTACAGGGGCACAGTGAGCCTTCCCCCGCCCCACCCATTGCTTTAGGAACTACAGCAAGGGTGAAATTCTTGATGGGCCTCTTCTGTCTGCAACTCTGCAGACAAAGGCTCAGCTCTTGATTAATATGAAAAGGTGGGTGAGTGAGTAAGTGAAGGGATTTTTTTTTTTTGGGGAAGTTTGATATAGCGCTAACTAGACCCGATAAATCAGGTATCAGAGCTCTTTACATAGCACCAGTTTTGTTACATAAGGACACATTAATTTTTTTTAGGCACGGGGAGATTAAGTGATTTGCCCAGAATCACAGGATGTTGAGCATCGTAGCCGAGACTCGAACCCGGTTCCCCAGCTTCGACGTCGACCGCTCTAGGCGCAAGGCTACATCCTCTGCTGGGTGGATGGCTGGATAGATTAGTGAAAGGGTGAATGGATGAAAGAAAGGGTGACTGGATGGATAATGAGAGAAAGGGATGGATGAGTGAGTGAGTGGAAGGATGGATGAGAGAAACGGTAAAAAGATGTATGTATGGGTGGAAGGGTAGATCGATGGGTAAAAGGGTGGATGTATGAGTGAACGGGTGGATGATGGGTGACTTAATGGGTGGATGGATGTGTAAAATGATGGATGGATTGATGAATTGATAAGTGAAAGGGTGAATGGATGGACGGATGAGTGAACGGGTGGATGTAAGGATGGATTCATGAGTGAAAGGGAGGGTAGATGGACAAAAAGATGGATAGATGAGTGAAGGAGTGAAAAGATGGATGACTGATAAGGTCAATGGATGGATTCATGAGTGGATGAGTAGATGGATGGGTGGAAGGAAGGATGGTTAAGTGAAAGGGTCGATGGAGAGAGAGAAAAGGAGGATGGATTGATGACTAAAAGGGTGAATGGCTGGAAGGATGAGTGACTGGGTGGATGGATGAGTAAGTGAAAGGATGGCTGGATGGGTGAAAGGATAAAAGGCTGGATGGATAAGTGAATGGATGGCTGGAAGAGTGGATGGATGAGTGTACCGATGGATAGGGTGAAAGGGTGGGTGGATGGATGGATGGATGGATAATGGATGGATGAGTGAAAGGGTGGATAGAGGGATGGATGAGTGAAATGATGGATGGAAGGATACATGATGGATAGGTTTGCAAATGAATGAATGTTTGGATATGGATGGGCTAAATTATATTCTATTGCGCGACCTCCTCGGATGTGTCTGTAAAACTTACCTTATGTCCCGAAGTTTTGTCCTGAAATTTGACCTCCTGTCCTGAATTTTTGTCCTGAATTTTGACCCTTTGTCCTGAATTTTTACACTCACCGTCCTGAATTTACACCCATGCCAGTTGGTCACCCTACCTATACATAAGGTGCAGCAACTACTCCTCCCTCTGGCGTCACGGGAGCCCAGCCCTGCCCCTCCCTAACCTGGCTGCAAGATACTAAAAATAAACTAATTAGTGTTATTTTTTTTTCCTTTTACCCTGCTGCGAGAGCCGTGGGGCGATGCTCCACCTCCTTATCGGAAGAGCCGCCACCATGCTGATGCAAGCTCTCAGAACCCAGACCGAAAGGAACCAAACAGGAGGTCTTGTCAGAAACCCCTGACCTGGCTTTTTTTTCACCCAACATCAATCACCAACAAATATGGTGGCTGCGCCTTGTATTTAGTGTTTGATTTATTTTGCAGTTGGTCAGCTGTCCTCTTTCTTCTTATCCTGTCCCAATGACTTCAGGGCTGACTCTGCCCTACCACGGCTCTTGAGTTTTTTGTTTTAAATAACCTGCTCCGAGGTGGCTAGAATTACGGATTTCTCGGCAGCGATGACCGCAGACTGAGAAGAGATCCATTTCACAGTGCGGAATGGAAATCTATTGAATAAAAAAGAAAAGAAAAAACTGTTTTCCTTCCCAGCAAAGAGAAGAGTTGGTAAATGTTAAAGGTGGGCAGTAATCGGAGAAAGAGTGAGTTAACCAATCTCAAAAGAAAACAAAAGAATAAGGGCTTGCAGCACATTAATGGTACGTTATTCTTGGTGTGTACAAATTTAGGTGTGCAAGATACAAGTAAGACTCTTTCACGCATTATTAATGTGACACACCTAAGCAATTGTAGTTTGTGCGCAACAGACCTGCAGTTGCATGCAGGGCCGGCTCTAGAGTGGTTGGCGCCCAGTGCGACAATCATTTTTGACGCAACCCTCATGACCACCTACTCGGATTCCCTCACGACCACCAAGCAAAAGTGCCCCTCGTCTCTCCATAGCCCCTCTCTCACATACATTTAATTTGTTTAAAGCATTAGAAAAGGCTGACTTTAATAATAAGAATGTATATCTACCCAAACAGACACTTTTCAGCCACATTAAGAATAGATCATGAAAGACTGGGGGGAAAAACAGAAAGTCCTAACCTATTTTATGCAGTTTGCATGCAGCTCTTTGATGGCAGTTCGTAACAGTCACTGTTCTATATTAGGGTTGCATCTTATGAACTGTGGTAACACAAGGATCTCTGTGACAAAAGCAGTAATCCACCGAGCTAGCCACATAACATACAGATATTTGATCTGCACTGTACATGTGCTTTGCAGCAGATATATCAACCCTCGGCGCTACTTTATGGCGGGTCAAAAGTTCCCCTAGACAAAACTCTGATCTCTCTCTCTAGCAGTAACATTAATCACAAGAGTTATCTTAACATTTTTAATGCTGCCTGAAAACAGGAGGCACGAGGAACTCTGCTGAAGGTGTTTTTAAATCGTAAGCTATTGCTAAACACAACGCCCCTCCAAGGTCAGCGCCCCCTCCCCAAGTCAGCGCCCAGTGCGGCCGCACCAGTCACACTGCCCTAAAGCCGGCCCTGGTTGCATGACAATGCTCTGTCCTAGAAGCAAGCCATCTGTGAATCTGGCCAGCAGCAAAAATGAATAACTGCCCTGTCACAATGTAAAACTCCCACTTCCTCTGGAATTATGTGTCAAGAGAGGACTAAATTATGTGGCAGGGTTGACTAAATTATGATACAAGGAAATGCAAAATAAGTGGAGCTATGTAGCATATTTTGTGGCCGTATTACTTAATTATTTTGCCATTTTTACCCATGTTAACATTGACTTAAACAGTCGCAGCCCGTGAAGGTAAGCGTGGTGGGGCAGGACAGGGGTAGGGGTTGTAAGTCGACATACGACAGGATAGTGAAAAAAAACTAAAAAAAAAAAACTACTTACCTTGCGCTCGCTGTATCGCCGAGTCGGCGAGCGCAAGGTAAGTGGTTTTATTTTATTTTTTTTCACTATCCTGTCGTATGTCGCCTCCCACCCCCGCCCCACAGCGCTTACCTGCTCGGGTTGCGACCGGACTTAGCAAAGGATTCACCTAATTAAGAGCCCTTTAACACTCAAATACAGCAATAAGCTTTCGAAGGGAGTGCTGTCATTCTTCGGGAAGGGCCTGCCACTCTGCTCCAACACATGTTGCTGCATTTTTAGGAACTTTTGATCGGCTTGAACTAGAAACCAATTTTTTTTTTATTTAAAATCTGCAGCAGATGATGGATAATGTGGCAAATGCAGCATATCCATAACTATGCAAAAAACACCATGGCCGACGAATTGCATGATTCCAGTGGCGCCAGTTGTAAGGGCTAATGATAAGTGCCAAAGGATTGGGCCAGGACCTCATGTACTTGCTGATGTGCACAGGCTTAATGCATTGCTGGCGTCTTCTTTCAAAAAGACAAGATGTAACGCTGCGATCAGCATTTCTAAAGAGGGCAGAGGTGGGTTGTCAGATTGTCAGAGACATGAAAGGTGGCAATTCAAAGCCATCTCTCATTTCTCATACTTTTAGCACCCAAACATTATAGCATTCAAGGCAGAACATTTACTGTACTTCTTGAAAAACTGCTACATACACCAAAGAAGTATAAACCTGGTTTTGAAATGTCATTTTGATTCATTCATAAGGTCAACTACTCGATAAGTGGAAAATATGAATGTGATTTACATTAGCAAAATAATTCAAATATTCTTTTCACCTTTCGATTTGGGATAATATCTAGTTTATTTTTTATAGCGCTCAGATAGTCAAGAGACTTCTTTAGGGCACCAGTAAAAACAAAACATGATCATAAACCTATCAGAGGTTGTATGACGTTACAACGCATGCCATTACAACGCATGCCGTTACAACGCATACCTTTCCCCGACTTGCTGTCGGGGTGCGCTGGAAGTTGGAATAGTATGATTTACTATTCCAACTCCAGTGTGTGCAACAGGAGGGAAGGTGTTGGAGTTAACTCCAACACCTTCTACCCCCCTGCAACAAGCCTTTCGTGTTGTAACCACATGCGTTGTAATGGCATGCGTTGTAACGCTTCCGTTGTAAAGGCTGTTTCCCCCTATCAGACCAATGTGTGTGGCTTATACATGTAAATATGCACTATAAATTGTATATTTACATGCATATATAATACATACTGCTTTCATTTTTACCTCACCTATGACTGCAATAGAGGGCGCAGTCCTTTGGAAGAAGTGACATTGATGCACACCGCTTAATCTAACTTTTGCCTTTCCTGCTTTTATTAGGACTTGGTCCCTCCTTTTGGGCTTCGAAGTCCAGCACTGGTTGGCTGGTGCTATTCAAAATTAATAAATGGCGCTAGTCAAATTTAATAAATAAGTTGCTTATTTATTGTTCTTGAGTTAGGCTGAGTTTTTTCCTTCTAGGGTCTTTTCCATGGACCATCGCGCTTATGAGTGAAGGTATCCAGTGGGGCATGCTCGTCATCCTTCATTTGGAGGGAATTGCTTAAACTAAATGGGCCCTACCAATAATTTGGTGAACCTGGCTCTTGTGTTCAGAAGGGCACACTGGGCGCATTAAAGTTCATGTGATTACTTTGGGTTTTGTAACTTTAAAAAAAAAATCTCAAAGAATTCGTTTTTTTGAAAACACTTACCTGACTAAACGTTCAGAAAATAATGTCCTGACGAATTTTTCAGATCTGACGAGGTCCGGAATTGCAGATCTGACAAAGTCCAGATCACCAGAGTACGTTGCCTACAAAAAAAAGCATCTATCATTTTTTTGTTCACAAAAATGTCAGAATGCTAGGAGGAGGAGGATTTGTCCAGTAAGAAAGCGAACAGTTGCAGCAGGGCTCATCAAGAATGAGCAAGCATTGGCAAAGCCAATAGATCTGGCCTTGGCAGGTATGCATATTTTTATTATTACATCGTACCACCTATTGTGAACAATACCAATAATTACAGTGGGCTTTGGGTCAGTCCGCTGCCTACCATTGGTTAACTTTCGCATCTGTCACATTTGCTTTCCTTCTTGTGTTTGTCCTTCCCCTGGAGTATAGCTTTTTATCAACCTTTTCATTGGACTCCCACTTCTTACATTCTGGGAACTACTTTTTTAATTCTCTTTCAGCTCTGCACATGACTGCATGTGGTTAATTGTTCTCTTCCTCACGTTTTACTTCCACACTGAAACCCCTGCCCGCAACCCCCACCCTTTCAATTTTGCTCCCAGTGTGTGTTACTTCCACACTGAAATGCCTACCTACTACCCCAACCCTTTCCATTTTGCTCCCCCCTCACATTCCCAAATGGTCTGTTGCTTCCTCCATCCCTCCCACTTTTGTCTGTTTCTGATTCTAAAGACGTCTCTTTTCTTAAAATATATTTGTAAACATTTTTTGGAGGGCTACATTTTGCTGCCAGGCAGTTTCTTTCTAAAAAAAAGAAAAAAGTGTTTTGGCACCCTTTTTATACTTATTCAATTCACCCCCAAGACTGAAGTCCACAATCCGTGAACTGTAAATTGGAGAAAAAAAATGGTCGCCGTGTGCATGCGAACACGTGTGGTAATGATGTGGCCACTGTAACGTCGTGACACATACACTTGCATACCTCAAGGCTGGGTTTTTTGGTTTTATTCTTGTTGACACAGTTTTCACATTACTGTGTGTGTGTGTCTGTTATATGTCTGTCAGTCTATATACATATTACAATTTTTACTATGCTGTGTCTTTTTAAGGAAGTGTGATGTGATATGACCACTGCCATTTTTTTTTCCATTAAGCATGTATTCATTTATATTTTTCCATATTTGTCATTTCTGTGAATGTACATCTAGTATGTGAAGGAGTTACAAATGTTCTTTTTCCACTGGGGCTAGCATAGGTATGCATGCTGCATCTGGTCACTCATATATCAAATGATCATGCCTTTCTGGAGACCACTGCCATTCTTGAAATAGGTCTTTCCTACCAAAAGTGTTGATGTTTATTTGCCGAATAATCCGAAGCAGATATCTTCAACTTCTCTAGAGTGCGCATAGTAGTGGCTGGCGTCCAAGATGTCAGAAGAGGCATGAGAGATTATTTAGGGTGTAAAAAGGCCAAAAGCCACTGGGAGACAGGAGGGATGATGTGGCCTATTTTAAACTCAATCTACAGAAAAATAGCATTTTTGCCACCTGTTGCATAACAGGAGTGGGTTGTAGGAAAGAGGAACAGCTAGTTAATTACAGGAGTTTGGGGAAGAACTTTAAAATCGCATATAGACAAGGTCATTAAAGAAGGGATTAGGGATAATGGGAAGACAGACTATACAGAAAGAAATGGGATTAGGACTGTGAGAAGGGGCAGCAGGGGGGTTCTCTCTTTGTGAAAGGGAGAACAAATTAATGAGCAACCATTGGCAAAGCTAATCAGTTTTGTATTACAAATGCTTGTTTGTTTCTGGTATTGACTTTACCAGTATGAGAAGATCTGCAACAGCATTGGCATAGCGGTGGGGGGCTGTCGTTGAATGTTATTTTGTGTACTTCCAAGATGATCATCAGATTGTGTCTTGATGCAGTATAATATCCTTCATGAAACAGTATAGCAGTAAATATTCAAAATAATATTCCACGATTGCCTTCATGCTGCGTCATGATGTAACATGACAGCCATTTGGAACACTCTAACAATGTTATTATGTCTACTTATTGTTATCTCCAGAAGAGAGGAACCAGGAGCTGTTCAAGCAGGTCCTGCACACGTACTCCCAAACGTGAACTACCTATATCTGAATGGTGTGCAGTTCCTAAGTGTAAGTGGGAGTGTTCAGGTCTTCATCATTGGGCCTGCTCCTCGTCGGCCGGCGCTGCAATGCCCGACGGGCACCTGCGAAGGGGCTCTTTGGCAGAGATCTTTTTTGATGAAGTCGTTTGGTGCATGTGGGTGTGTGGACTAGGTAGTGAAGTGAGTGCAAGGTGTTGTCTAAAATAGGTCTAGGGCAACCCTATTGCCTAAATTTTATTCCTAGGGAGCACTAACCTAACTAAAAACAAGAATCCCTAACCGGATACAATGGTCCTAAAGGGCATGTGTGGTGTAAAGGGTCGACATGTTTCTTGCCTATAGTAGCCCCTAACGGGTCTTGTGGCAATTCGTCAGGACTTATAGTTTCAGAGAGAGTATCTCAACTCTAACACTACCGCAATGCTGGTTCTAAATGTGGGAAGATGCAATAGTTACCAGCTTTGCATGTGAACACCAGATACGATTCAACTAGTATTCTGTGACCTGAAAGAGAGAGTGATGATAAAAACAATTTTAAAAAGTGTGTGGCAGAAACACCCCGCGGCGCTTGGTTGCCAAAGTGGGCCCGATGTGAAAGTGGCAGCAGTGAGGCAATCATTGACCATAAGGGGAGCTCATTTTTATCTCCTGTGTGGTGCCTCAATGTGCTCCGAAAAACAAAATGCTGTTAAAAGTCCCGTGTGTTCTAGCGCTGTTAGCGTGAAGTTTAAAAAAAAATCGTTATTGGCATGATTGAATAATCCTTTTCAGCCCGTAGTGAATATTACGGCAAGTTCTACAGTTATCCGTGTCCTTAAAAACATAGGAGAACTTCTCCAATCATGAATTCACTCAGGAGCCATAAATAAAGATACGTACGAGACACCCAAACATAAATCACAGGTAAATGCAACAAGGTTATTGCGGCTCATGTTCGGACTTGTTTGTAAACCAAAACGGGGGTAGCCACCTTACCCATAGTTCGTGTAACAAACAAGTGCACCCATACATATACACGCGATGCGGGCAATTAGCGTGACATTGTATGGAAATTATCTCGTAATGATGGCGTGCAGAAGATGATTATAGTAAAGGGGGCACGTGCTCTGTTGTGTCCGAAACGGACTGTCGGCTGACACTCACCTCGTATGTAGTAGGTCTGGGCTGACGGTAGCTTTTCAACAGAGCGCGTCGTTGCTTAACGGAAGGTGGCATGGCAACTAGCCGTGCTCCTACCCCAGCTCTGTTTCCCGTGAAGGGAAACGTCGGGGCGGGCTTTTAATGGTTGCACGTTAACGTCAGGATGCTGTAACGTTGACAACGGCGGCCATCTTAGGGGTGAATTTTATTGACTTCAATACTGTTGAGAGTGGCGACATGTATACGGGGGCTTAGAACTGCTTATGGAAGTGCGTTTGTAATGTAGTTACAATATATTACCCTCTTAATAGGTTGCAGGGACATACCCCAATGGAAATATTTGGCATGAGAAAGGGCCCCCCAGGACTCATGAAGTGCAGGGGGTGTCTCCAGGACCTAGGGGAGTAATAAGTGGTTTCCCCTCATGGTTTAAAAGGAGCATATCCCTTACGTGCTGCCATAACTGGTGACTAGGTTAGTTACAAGGGTGTTTTTAGACCGGTGCACACATAAGAAGGGGAGTTGTTTTCCTGTAGTGTTTACTTATTGTTATACTATTCCAACATTCTTGTTGTGCCTACATGCAAAGTGACGGTCATCTTCAACCTATACAAAGTAACGTTCCAAGATGGCTGCCTGCCTCTATTGACTTTGAAAATGTCAGCTCACATCTACAGACATTGGCAATACTAGCAGGGGCTAGCAGCGGGTGGACATGGGAGGCAGAGAGAGAGAGGTGAGTGGAGAGAGAGAAACTGAGAGGCAGCAATGCTCTCTGCCGGCAGCAGAAGAAGGGAGGTAGATTTGTGGGGATAGAATCAAATGTAGGTCGTAAGGCGGACCGAGGTTGACTTGGGACTTTAGGGTTGGAGGGAGAGAGATTTAGATTGAGAGGAAGAGAAAGGAGGACTTGAACTCCAAATTAGTGCTAAATCTCAAATGCCACACAAAAAGACAAATGGTTCTCAGAGGTCAAGAGTGGAAGGACACATTCAACCACTGAAACTGAAGTAGTTAAAAACGACTCAGCTCACATCACCTACGACTCATCAGCTCACATCACCTATAGAAATCTTAAGGATCCAATTCTTCAAAAACACATAGATCTGATTACAGTACTTAATATACTGAAATCTGTTTAAGACCATGATCTATTCTTGTTTTGATCTATTCTCACCTGCGGTACACCATTGCCCTATTCCTCTTTGAACAATGCATTTTCTTTTCTAGTGGGTTTGAGGTTGTTTAGGCAACTTTGGGCTTGGTGTTATTGTAGTTCAAGTAAGATTGTGGTGTAAGGCTCGTGCTGCTGCTGGGGTTCAGATCACAGAATGCTAGATTTTGAAACAGAAGAGTGAATGAGCCAGGGAGTGAGCTGCGGCCTGGTTGAGTGAAATATGACCAATGGATTTAACTGGAATTGCTAGACTGGGGATGAATATGTGGACTGAATTAGACTTGCTGGCCCCAGACTTGAAGTAAGGCGGACTGGAACTACAAGGTGAAACTTGAACTGTGGGACTCAAGCTTAAACTGATGGGGTGAAATGGAAATTCTGGGTTTTAAATGCTAGACTCAACCCAGAACTGTTAGGTTGAAAAGGGCCTCAAAAGCCCCAGCTGGAATTCCTAGATCATTTAGAATTGTTGTGCTTGAACTTGGGCTGAAGAGTTTCAACTGGAACTGCTTGTCTAGACTCAGAGGCGTGGGCAAAGTGGCCAATTGCCCAGGACCCCACCTTCCTGGGAAGGTGATCTTCATCACTTACCTCTGTCTATTTTATGTCTATTTCTCTGCCTCAACTATTAACTCATAATTCATTATTGTTTGGTATCATTGGGCTTGAAAATGGGTAATAAAATTCAAAGTTGATCAAACAGGGGCCACCAAAATATTTCTTGCCCAGAGCCCCCTAAATGCGTAAAATGACACTGTAAGTAGACTTCAGACCTGGTATCCTGTTTTACCCTCAGATATTGTATAGGTCTTTCTTCAACTTTTTTCAATGTTCCAGGTACCTGCAAATTTAGTCTACTTTTATTGTAAAATGTTCATCATCTAGTGATGTGCTCAACTGATAGAGAGAATGAAGGGCCCATCACTCGTTGGCACATATAAAGAAATGCTTTGGTCACAAATGAGGACATTGCATCTTTATTCATAATAGTAGTGTAGTCTGCTGGATGATCAGTTGTCATGCTGTGTGCACTGACGCGGCTCGGAATAATATAGCTTTGTTGAAGGAAGAGATGGTTATCGAGGGATTGCGTTGTATGCTGCCTATTGTCTAGTGTTGTCTTTTGTCTTGTACTCAGAGCCACCTGCCACCTTTGTGTGAGAGAGATCCTGCTGGTTCTGTGAGCGACAGAAGAAAGCGATATGCATAATGCCATGGATAGATTATTTCACAAGCAGTCTCTACCCATCTTCGCTGACAGTGATGAGACGAGGCAGGCTACATGAGGGCTTGCCATTTATCATCACAACCACAAGACCCCCCCTCACTTCCCAAGCCCGTCATTGCTGACAGGGTTGAGGAGGGCAGATGAGGGGTGTGTCTCCCATTGGCAAAGAAAATGTCATGTCGCATGCAACCTCTGCCCATGTCTGCGGGTGAAGTTAGGTGTGTGTGCATTCATCATTGATTGACTTAGGAGTGAAACATGAGGGTGTTGTGCGGACAAGAGGGGAGCTATCTTGTGGGTGCGCCGCTCATCATAGTATTGCCTAAGAAGTGAGGATCCATGCCCTGCCTGAATGATGATTGAGAGAAATAATCCTAGTGAATTAATTACCACAGAGGCTGACCTTCATGATGCAACAGCCTGTCAGTCATCGTAAATGGCATTTCGGTGCTCGTTGTTCCTGTGTCTTAGAGAAATCCCTCACCTGACTCATCAGATTTGCTGGCACCTTATTTAGCAAATATTAGGAAATCCTAAGCAAGCGCAGTATAATGTGTCGAGCTAAGCCCTTTGAAGCTTATGCTGAGCAGTGGCTTTTTGCCATCTATTAATCATGAAATAGTTGACATTATATAGTTTGATGGCTTTGGTGTATGATCAATACAGATATTTAGTGGAACCTCGGATATAATCTAGTTTGAGCATTACTTAGGTGATTGAATTGGGGAGGGCACAACTTTTAAGAGTTGTTCCAAAGGTGGAGCATCCATTTGAGACATATACCATATTGAGCTCTCTTATGAGATTTAGGGCTTGTAATGCCCCTAACTTTCCTGCTGATTGCTGGCATCCCATGACACTTCGGAAGCAGTGGAGGGTGATGTTCACAGTACATTTTAGGGGGGGATAGCCCATGTTGCAAGTTGAAAGTATTATGCGGTATGGCGGGGGTGCCTTACCATGTAATACTATCATAATACTCAAAGACGGAAGCCAGGTACTCTTGCACACCTTCTCTTAGTCCTGGTAGAGTGGCAAAGAGCAGACAGGCTACTTAGAGGAACAGGTGTTAAACATTTCACATCAACAACATGGACGATAAGTAATTGATACGACTCAAGAGAAACCCGACACTAATTTAATAAAATACAGCTATTTTTTATATATTTTTAGACACCAAAACAAAACTGAAACATACAGGATAACTGGAGTTATCCATTTTAAATCATTAAACAAACCAGTACTTTAGCAGTGTAAAACATTAACATTGCAGTCAATGGGAAAAACACATATCTGCAATCGGTTACTTAGAGAGTGAGTTCAACGGAACCCACTCGGGATTAAGGTCTCGTGAGTTCACAACAGCTAGCACAATTTTACTTGGTTCAGGGGAGCGGGGTGCAGAGGTGCATTTTAGCTCTCAAAAGGAGCTGTCAATCAGGCTCAAGGTCTTTAAATGGCTACCTTATCAAAAAGGGGGGCGAGTTTAGCAAAACCCTTTGGAACATAATCAAGGAGCTGGCCTTGGACCAGGAGTCTCCAGGCAGATCGGATCTACCTGGCTCAGCAGACTCGGGTGCAGAGGTGTTTCTGGCTATCCATGGTGCTGAACAGAATCTGCGGCAACTTGTGCTGGCAGGCGTGCCAAGAGAAGGTGAAAACAAATGCAGGATCTTTACGATGGAGACACAGGAGTGGATTGTTGTTCATGCAGGTGGAGCCCTTCTCTTGAAGCATTGAATAAAGCACGTAGTAGTCAGACTGCCACCAACAAGCCTTGATACCTGCAAGTACTGCAATTGAGAAAATCTTCTTCCAGAGGACCAGTGTAACTTTGTAGAAAGCTGAGCCTCACTGAGTGTTGGGCCTACATTTCCCAGAAGCCACCTGCCCAGTGACTTCGAGTGGCCATGCCGGACGGCTTGGTAGACAGTACTTCAACGTCGTGGACTTAGCGGTTTGTTCCTGCCGACTGAAGGCGACTATTTCCTCTAGCCCAAGGGAGTTCTTGTAAGGCCTGGAGTTTGAACAGGGGTTCACCTTCCTTTTGGAACCAGTCTCATGCCTTGGTCGAGTCAAAAACCAGCGGGTACAGGGTGGATGCCACAGGTGCAGAGCTTAGCACCTCTCTTCATGGAGTCCTGCCTTGTCGTGAAAACGGGTCTCTTCTTGATATCACGTCAAATTTGAGGTTCTGGTGTCAGGGGTACCCCTTAAATCCTGGATTTCGGGGGTGTTAGTGGGTGTGAGGACTATTAGCCAATGGGCATCTAGTACTGCAGCTAATCCGCCCCTGTAGTGACTACATCCGGTGGTTGTATGTCACTAAAACTTGTCAAAACCTGCTTTCTAGCCTAAATTCAAGGTGGCCAAAACCATCCTCGACTGTACACTTCAGCTGCTACACCCTAGATGTGTGGACAACCTTGTGGAGGTGTACACCTCCTCCATAGCTAATTTTCCTGCCTGCCCGCGAAAAACGGTGCCTGGGGCTGGGAAAGGCTTTGTCCTCGAGCGGCGGGGACTTGTTCCTTTGTCCAATAGCGCAGGTGAAGCCTTTGAGGCTCACCGCCGTGATGGGTCCATTCACTAGGCATCCTGTATGGGCAGAGGTGTCATCTCCTGCACACACAGGTCTTTGTTTATGACCTCTGGGAGCAGCACATACTCCCCAACATGAGGTCAGATCTCTGTCTTGCCGGCAAACCATTAAAAAAAGCCCATCAAGGCACAAGAACGCTGGGTTAACTTGCTGGGCACTGCCTAACCTAGATACATGCTGGTTAAGCCTCAATACCGCCATTGTGTCACGTGATAAAAAGCACAATGTTTGACACCAAACATGAAAGAAATCGACCGTTCCTTAATGAAGCTACATATCTGGGGTATGTTTAGTGTCCAGCCCATGTTATCCTATAGAGGGTCGGTCACTTGCGGTAGAAGTACGTTTAGAATTCTACCACAGAGCAATATATGCTTGCACATATATTTCCACACATATAATATAATGCTCCCTGCTCCATGGGCTATAGGAGGCCTACCTTAGGGGTGACTGACATATATTAAATATAGTGAGGTGACCCTGTCATACATGGTGGGTGCAGGGTCAAACTCAAGCAGGCAAGCTGCTCGTGCAGGGCTGACATGGTAGACCAGCAGCCTTTGGTTTCACTCGGGTCACTCAGGGTGGCACAATAAGTGCTGCATCCCTGATGCCCCTTTTACATACCTGCCCTGGGTGCCACTTATACCATATACTAGGGCCTAAAAGGGGTGTAAAAGTACTTGCCAATTGGGTTTACCAATTCACGTTTACAGTTTACAGTGAAAAATGTGCTATTGAATTTGGCACTGTTTGGGTTAAAGGATAAATAAAATACCACCAAATGAAAAGACAGATATATTCCAAATAACAATGGGGATAATAAATTAATATTTTACACCTCATAAAAGTGTAGGACTAGGGAGTTACAATTTGTATTAAAAAATGTATGGAGAAAGAGAGAAGACAAATTATTATATGTTTATGTTGGGTGGGTTAGCATCACAATGCATGTTGTAAACATTTTTAGATTACATTTTAAAAGATGAAGTCACGTGGCACATTCCTGCAAGGCCTTGGATAAGCAGGGGTCCGTAACTGGTGGATGCTACACAATTGCACAGCACATAGGAACTGCTGTAAAGTCTGTAAACAAAACATAAGAAAGGAGGATAAACGTAAGTCAGATGAAATTGCCAAAGAAAGTGAGATAAACCACAAGCAGGCTACTAAGGAGAACCAGATGACATGTGTAGGAAGGAGATTAAAAAAACAAACTATGGCAAAGCAAAGAGATTTGGCACGAATGTGATAATAAATGTATAATTAGGAAAGCACAAATTACTGTTTAACATATGAAATCCTGAACTATTGTCTTTGCTATTGGTTGAGAAAAGCAGCAATAAAGGATTGCGCTCTGTATAGAATGTATATTGAAGATAAAGAATTGAACGTGACAAATAGTGTGGTGATTGATTATACTTTCAGATGTCAGATCCTCCCTCAAGAATCCCAATGGAGCCACTTCGTAGAAGGCGGAGTGATACCCCAAACTTCCAATAGCATGAGGTGAAAGAGAAACACACTCTTCTGTATAGTTCTGAAAATTTGTAACCACAGGTTTTGCAGACAACTGCCCTGTCAAGCCAGACCTGATAGGAAGCAAAGTTAAAATGCATTGTGTTATAGTTGCAGTCACAACAACCACTTTGTAAACAAAATGTCTTCCATTTAATACCAGTTTAGCAACCCTAATGAGATGAGGTACTTTGCTAGATTGTATGGAAGCAGAACCAAGTGCGTAATGTTTGATGAGAACGAAAAGGAAGACTTTGGGTGATTATAAGATACTTGATGCAGCAATACCACATTTGGCAAATCCTCATACAGAAGGGAGCAGTATTTACCGGGTGCAGTATTACTACAACATTCCAAGTTCCGCACCCCAGAGTTGGTGATAATGTGGTAGTGTTGTATGTATTTTACTCTTCTAGCGTCAGAAAAATCAGAATGCTAAGTTTTTTTTATTGTGCAAATACCACCACCTTTTTCTTGGGTGAAATTAATTCTGGGAAAAATCCTTGGGCGCAGTAACTACTGCACACATTAAAATCCTACTTCTGCCACAAACGTCTGTTTGCCCAACAATCTGGATCCCTGCACGACTTGCAATGAAGTGCTTGATATTACACGTTGAGAAACAAATACTGAGGGACCACAATTTGTGTTTTGAATTGATGGGGACGTCTCAAAGAATTAGCGCGCACAAGGTCGCATACCAGATGGATAGTGAAGAGATTATCAGAGTTCATATTTTAAGGGAGAAAAAGGGCAAATTTACTTTACTGGGAAAACCATCATATCATTGGGTGAGTACCTCATAAGGTACCAAAAACAGTGGAAGAGGATTCATTATTTTGGATGTATTCAGAAGCATTTTAGACAGTTTAGGAAAATTATATTGACTGCGATGTCAAACTGTATTAAAAAACAAGCCAATCTGGTGACCCACAAGATGAGAAAGTTACAATGAGCCCAAAGTATATATATATAATTTGAAAGAAGAATTCGAAAAATTGACACCAACATATGACATCACTATATTGTGGTTTCCAAAAAACACTGACAAAAAGATAAGATTGTGTGTTGACCTCAAATATTTTAACAGTGGTCAATGGGTGGATCAGCACTTCATCCCAAATTATTTTGAGATGATGTCAAATGTGAGTGTAGCAACATGGGACATTGTAATAGCATTCTAACAAATTGCCTTGTATTCAACACCCAAATATCTGACCTCTTAGTGACCCCTTACCTGGTATATATTTATTTATTTAGTAAAATGATTTAGAAAGTGCTATGTGTCTTCTTCTACGTATTTCAATATAACAGTCCGGTAGTGTAGCTAGGTTAGACTCCATGAGTGATTAACCGTGTCCGAAATACTTTGATCACAACTCCTTCTTTGAATTGCATTCATTTAAAAGCAAGTGTGAATAGTTTGATTTTCAAAAGTACAACTTGTTATTGGAGTCTTTCTCAAGTTTGGGGTGAAGACATAATTCATCAAGCCAAGCCCTGCATTTAGAGAACACAGGAAGAATACTCCATCATGATATCAATTTTTTTGAGAGACTCGAAGGAAAAACAAAGTTAGACATCAACCATCAGACATTGATGGAACTCAAACATGCAGGATTAACAATAAAATCCATCATAAAGGTAGACATACAAGCCACTTTGCTCATATTGTATCATAAGAAGGGTTAAAATCTATCCCAATATAAATTATTTGTGTTTAAAGCGCGAGTCCGAAACGATAGTGAAAGGTAATCATACCAAAGCCTGAAGAAGTGCAGTAGTATTTTAGCCAGCATGATAATACTTATCAGGGAGTTACAAATTAGGGTACACATATAAGTGGACTTAAAGGAGTTGAAAAATAGAGTGCATCGTATGAGTCGACTGAGCAAGAGCATTACCTTTACTGCACTTACATTGGCGTCGCATGAGTGCAAACGATATTAACCTCGGATGCCAGTAGCCATTGGATTAATGTAATTTTAACCGGTATAGACCGGAGATCAATAGGTATCTTTAGCATCCGTATGAAGAACATTTATCGGAGCAGAGAGCAAGTACTCTGTAATAGAGAGCGAAGCGTTAGTGATCTTGAATGCAAGGGCATACTTAAGAACATATTTATGGAGTTTACTTCAAGCTAAAAAAAAAAACGAGAGCCATTAGTTTAAGTGTACAAAGAGAGAGTGTTGGTGCACTCTATGGCAAGACTATCAAGTCGGTCAGTACCTCTACAAGAAAATAATTTGAAACAGGTTATTGGACAGGGCACATGGGCATAGATGGAGATTATCTACCAATGATCCATACAGACAGTGCATGGGAAATGAAAAGCAGTACAAACAACATGAGACAGTACTGGGATCCCTTGAATCAAGGAGGTTGAAACTGATAAAGCAATGCAAACAATACATATGTGTTAGAAATGGGGGTCTCTAGTTGGCAGTCGTTTGCACCCTGTCCAAATAGGGACCCTTCCTTCTAGTCAGGATGAGGGAGTTACACACCCAGATAACCCCTGCTTACCCCTTGGTAGCTTGGAACGAACAATCAGGCTTAACTCAGAGGCAATGTGTAAAGTATTTGTACATACCACAGACAGTAACACAGTGGAAACACTACAAATGGACACTAGACCCGTTTAGAAAAATGAAGTATCTTTATCTAAACCAAACAAGACCAAATTGGCGAAATTCCAACATGCACAACGTAAAATATGACTTGCAAATGGTTTCGAGCAATTCTGTCCATAGAACTCTATGGATGCGGTGATTTTACACAAAGTTCCTCGAATGCATCAAAATCTACAAGGCAAAACAGCCACAGAGGAGGGAAGCGTTGGAAAACACAGTGATGTGTCGGTTCCTGAGTCCTTGGGGAGGCGATGCGTCAGTTATGCTGCATGCGGGAGAAGTGTCGCGTCGAATCTGGACTGTAGGGTGAAGTGATGCATCGAAATCCAAGACCGTTCTGGTCTGCGGGTGATGCGTTGGGAAGCCTGTCGCACAGGTACTATGCGTGGAAATCTGGACGAGCTGGAGATCAATGCGATGGGGGCAAACAGGCGCTGCGTCGGTTTCTTCAGTCGCGGTCCCACAATGCATCAATCTTGTCAGCCGCACAGCAGGGCCTCCAGTCTGTGTGGTGGTCTCTGACTTCGGAGACACGGTGCGCTGAACTCGGGCTGCGGCGGTTTCTTCGTCTGTGGACAGGTGCTGCATTGATTTCTTCAGCCGCACAGCGGCGGTACTGCATCGTAAAAACAGGCGCTAGAAGGGCAATGCGCAGATCTTGATGGTTTCAAGCAGATCTTTGCAGCAGGAACAAAGTCCAAGGGCCCAGAACTGGAATTAGCACCACTTGGCAGGTCACAGCTCCCAGCAGTGGAGTTCAGGGATGCTGCAGGTGAAGTCTTTGCTGGGCCTGAGACTTCTTAACAGGAGGCATGCACACACAAGCCTTTGGAGAAACTACACAAGCAGGATACAAAGCAAACTCAAGTCCTTTTCTTCTCCAAAGCAGAAGCAGCAACTGCAGGCCAACCCAGCAAAGCAACACACAGCAAAAGGGTAGCAATCCTTCTCACAGCTCTTCAGCTCTTCTCCTTGGCAGAGATTCATCTTGATCCAGAAGTGTTCTAAAGGTCTGGGGTTTTAAGTCCAATACTTATACCCCTTTTATGACATTTGAAGTCGACCTTCTTCAAAGGATTATCTTTGTAGTGCACAAGTTCTTGTCCTGCCTTGTCTGGACTCTGGAGAAAGCATTGTGAGAGGATAGGCACAGCCCTATTCAGGTGCAGGTGACAGCTCCTCCCACCACTCTAGCTCAGGAAGGCCATTCAGACTGATGATGGGCCATCAGCATATGCAGGGCACACCTCAACTCCCTTTGTGTGGCTGTCTAGAGTGAATGCACGAATAGGCTACTGTCAGTCTAAACCAGACGTTGATTCCACAGGCAGGCAAAGGCACAGGATGGTGAAACAAGAAAATGACCCCTTTCTAGAAGTGCCATTTTCAAACACACAATTTAAAAACCACCTTTGCAAAAATGTGTGTTTTTAAATTCTGAGCTCAGAGAGCCCAAACTCCAAATCTCTAGTTGTTCCCAATTAAAAGTTACACATGTAAATTGTTCCAAGGCAGCTCCAATGATAGCCTATGGGAGAGCTAGTCCTTGCAATAGTGAAAATCGAAATTAGCAGTATTTAACTATTAGGACATGTAAACCACACCAGTACATGTTCTACCTTTCATATACACTGCACCATGCCCGCAGGGGTACCATGGGCCTACCTGAGGGGTGCCTTACATGTAGTAAAAGGGAAGGTTAGGCCTTGCAAGTGGGTTCACGTGCCAGGTCGACATGGCAGTTTAAAACACTGGCAGTTTTAAGACACTGCAGTGGCAGGCCTGGGACAAGTTTACAGGGCTACTCATGTGGGTGGCACAACCAGTGCTGCAGGCCCACTAGTAGAATTTGATTTACGGGCCCTGTCACATGCAGTGCACTTTGCTAGGGACTTACTAGTAAATCAAATATGCCTATCATGGGCAACCAATCAGAATCACAATTTACACAGGGAGCATATGCACTTTTGCACTGATCAGCAGTGGTAAAGTACCCAGAGTCCTAAAGCCAATAAAAAAAAGATCCGAAAAATAGGAGGTAAAAGGCAAAAAGTCAGGGGATATACCTGCAAATGGGCCAGGTCTAACAGTACGTTTTTTACTTTTGGCTGGATAGAGAACAAGAAGACATTTAGAGATATTTCTGTGTCAGGAATGGAATTAGGTGTGCAGGATGTATCCAAGAGTGGGGAAATAATTCCGTTAAGGGACTGAGATAAGACATAATGACATTGGCAGATGGAGGACATCTAGGATGCTGTACAACTAAACGATGTACGATTGAGCGCCATTGATGGCCATCAGTGGACAAAGAAAACCAAACTAGTGTGCAAGACGGCACGATGAAAACAAAAAGTTTCAAAAATCTGCAAGAATACAATTATTTACTAAGATCTTTAGTTGAGGAGGAAATTGTGCCTCAAAATTCAGTTATGAAAAACACAACAGCTTTACACAACTCTCAAGGAAAGGGGGTGATTGAGAGGCAACCACATTACAAAAGAGAGTGTACATTAACCACAACAAAATAGAGTATTCTAGAGGAAAACTGTGAGGAACCTGATCTGCGTAGAGTACTCTACTGCACATTTAGCCACAGGACAGTTTTCAGTAATCAGGAGAAGAAATCCTCCAGGTAGAAATAGGGAAGGCTGCAAAGCAAAGGTAAACCTCAAAAAAAAGAGTCCAATGAAGGAGAAAAGGCAATACAAGAATGTGGGTATACCAAACAAGAAATACTACGAGAAGAGGAATAAGGTTGCGAGTAAGGAAACCACCATACATGTGAAATTGAGAGTCACTTTGTGGTGAGGCTAGAATAGTCAAGGGTAAAGAAGAAAGATCTGCTTGGTTAGGAATGGGACAAAAGCGAAAGTGAAGTTAAGCCCTCTCACATAGAATGAAGCGGAAAAGCTGCGTTATCTCAGTAGAATTTATCCGAGCAACCGAACAGGAGGCGGTAATGCCTCGAAAGTAACAAACTGTAATCAGAAAGCCAGAGAAAGGAAGTGACACGCATTGGAGAAATCAAGGGAGAATTAAGAACATTTGCATAGTGCCTGTCAGGGGCTGTGCACTCCCGAATTAGACTGCAGTTGTTTGGTCTGTAAAATATACTTTCCTTCTAGTTTCCTCAAATAAGTACCAATATCAACTCATTACGTCACTAAAACTTAGTGGAGCACTGGGCCCGGGGCGAGTAAATAATAAACAGTGGCATGGGCCAAGATCAAGAAATACATCTGCTGATGGGGAAATAACAACTGCCCTCACACAACACACAAATAGCACAACCAGTCCTGCAGTCAGTGCCGGCTTTAGCGCTGGTGGCGCATGGTGCGACAATCATTTTTGGCACCCCATGACCGCCTCCTCGGATTCTCTCACTACCACCGGGCAAAAATGCCCCTCATCTCTCCAATCATAAGTTATTGCTAAACACAGTGCCCCCCCCCCACCGAGGTCAGCACCCTCCTCCACAGGTCAGTGCTCAGTGCAGCCGCACCGGTCGCACTGCCCTAAAGCCGGCCCTACCTGCAGTAGAAATAGAAAGAACACAAACACATTACTTGTACTCGCAATTAAAAAGACATTCAAATAATGGAACTATATATAGTTCTACACTGACTTTCAAACAATAGTCTATCGGTCAATATTAACCTGGAGTGCACCCCTTGGCACACAGATCCTGTGCACACTGATCAATGCATGGTGTCGTTAAGTGGCTCTCCTTGTCGGTAAGTGGAGGTATTATGTAAGATTGTAAGGCTGGAGCTCCACTCAGAGCAGAAATGATGGAAAAGCGAGGGCATAGGAAATGCTGGTAGATGGTGACAGAGCATCCATGCGCAACTGTAAGAGGGTGCACACAAGTGATTTGTGGGGCAAAAGCATTTTTTAATGCAGGCATATCACCACACCAGGTAATTAGACTGAGACTTGTTTCAGGTCCTCTGGTGGTGCTGTGAACCCGTGAGTGCAGGCATAGATAGTAGCTAGCAAGCAGTAACTCTCCAGCAGTCACACAAACTGAAGACGGCAGGTGCTTGGACCACTCGTAGAAATCAAGGGCTTGAACACTCTTGCCGCTGGGTCTGGGCTGTCTTAACAGCATTATAGGCCCCCGGCAAAGCCGTTCACTGGGCCCAGCCTACAGAACCACTTACAGGAATAAAAATGTTAAATGGAAAATTAGTGTTAAATTCTGGTCTGCATGGGGCCCCTATGCTTGTTTATACTTACAGATGAGGAGTCGTAATTGTGGTCCTGCTTTCTGACCATACCTGATGGCCCTAGGGGTCATGGGCACGTCCCATCCTTTCCAGCCACATGGTTGCATTTTCACACACTAGCAATGCCTAAAGAGAGGACTAGACAACCAGCATCTGTCCCAGCTGAGCGGTAATGTCCCCTTCCCTAAACCCCCTGTGTAAGGGGGGCTTACAAGACAAAAGCATGAACCTTCACTCTGAGGCACACTTAAAATAGTAACTTCCTGCCGTTTGACAATCTGATATACGGGTGTTTGGACAAAGTAGTGTGTCAAAAGCATCATGCAGGCAAAATATCATGTCAAGAATATCAAGGACAAAAATATCGTAAAGGCAAGTTTCTATGGGTAAGCAAAGTTTTACTACACTTAACTCCACATATGCGTACCTTGACAATCTATAAATCTTCAAGGTACATAGATGAGGAGTTAGAATAGTGAATCTATACATACCTATTTTGCCCTTACCTTCTTGATAATTTGGACCTCAATATTTTTGCCATCATATTCTGTCCTCACGATATTTTCTAGCATATATATTCTATCAGCCAACCAAGATAATGGCAAGGGATTTGCTAACCGGTTGAAAATCATTGAAAACAGCAAACCAACCTTCATCAGGTATTTCACTGTGGTAGATTTAATGTCCTTGGGTGCTCGAAAACAAGGCAGCAGGTGTGAATAAGTTTGGACATAATTGGGTAACCACTGACCCCCTGGAGGGCCTCATGGCATGCCGCAGTTTTTTGGAGGCAATATTGAATCCTGTAAGTAACAAGGCATGGTATTACCTTGAGTGCTACTGCCTCTCCTTTTCAGGTTTCATACCGTCGAAAGAGAGAGAACCTTGTAATAACATATGGTTTTCTCCTTTTCTAGCAGCAAACTTGCAATGTGCATTAGTTCCTCGTTACTAATTCCACTAGGTTATACCTAACAAAAATTGTGTGGGCAAACAGTGTGGTATAACTGTACCAGCTGTGGTTCCAGTTCATTCCCAAGCTCCTGTTTGGGCCTGAATCAGGGTTACTGACCCATTTCTAATGACTACTGAGTGCCTTACAGTTTACAAGTTGGCCACTTAGCATAGAGTCAAGTCATGGCTTAATCTTAATCCAGGTGTGCTTTCATACATCATTCACATCAGCAAAGACTGAAGAACAATAAGACTTTCTAGCCACAACATACTTCTGATCTTTAGAAACAACAAAGATTGTCAAAAGGCCACAGGTTTGGCTTATGTATAATGCACCAAAGCAAACAACATGGACAGAGCAAGACAAACAGACACATAGGGGCCGATTACAATGATGGTCGTAAAGCCTCCGACCTTAAGTCGGAGGCTTTACGACCAACATCGTCGGTTTCAAATATGACTGGCTGATTACGATCCAGCCGGTCGGAATTGAAACCGGCCTGTCATTCCGGCTGGCTTCCGACGGGCCAGTCGGAGCCGGCCTGTAATTCATATCAACGGCGGTTTACAATGCACGGTTTCTGGCAGGGTTTCCATGCCTGCCTTTCCGACATGGAAACCCTGTCGGAAAGCGTGTTTCCCTTGCGGCCTATGGTGCCCCCCTGTTAATCCCTGCACCTTGGCCTGCCACGGGGTGCAGAGATTACCACAATCTCCCATTTCTCTATGGGAGCTTGTGTTACGGCCGGTGTACGGCCGTAACACAAGCTCCCATAGACAAATGGGAGAATGCGACTGCACCATGTTTTAAATTCACAAAAGAGATGGTGACCCCCTTCCTATTTGTGAATGGGTTACCAGTACGTTTGTAGTCGGTAATTTATTAATGTTACAAATGTAATTCGAGCTCAAGACATAAATACATGCCATTCCGATTCAGTATTTTGAAAGGACGCCCGTCACAAACACAAATTGCAATTCGGAAACGTGTTACCGAATTGCTATTTGATGTTTGTACATTTGAAAAGGCCTTTTTGTGGTCGCAAATGGCCAGATTCTGCGAATCATGCCGATTGCAACAGTAAAAAAGGGTAGTGCTTTTGGCCATGAGTTCTGTGACTCGGCTAGGCTATCTCTACATGCTTATAATCCAAGGTTATGTATTTTTGACAATAGCCAACTTTTCCCTTATAGCAGACGTTTGTGATGAAACCAGAGGGATTTTTCTTACTGTGAGCCAGTGAAGTGCCATTAGTCATTTTAGGCTGTACAAGGAGCCCTGCTGGCAAGATGGCATATCCACATGTATCAGTGTGCAGATGGCATGCAGCTTCACTTGAAGGCCTCATCAATCATAACATTGCGGACTGAAGGACCGCTTTCCCACTGCCAGGTGTCTGGATATTATTGTTACTGTATTTGGAACTTATATCGCACACTATATTTGATTAGTGTGGCATCTCAGCACATTTGGAAGTACAGGGATGTATTTCCTAATAATGCAGAGGTATTCACTAGACTGGGGTCTGTATAGTTTGTCAAAATGTGATGCCAGTAGGGAAAGTAATGTGCCTTTGTTAAGGGTCAGGCCTTGGGGCTGTATCAAGGTTAATTGTTTCTTCTCATCTCAGTCAGTACACAAGCCCTTGGCCTGCCAGATGTATATTTATAATAGACAGTGAAGGTATCTTTCATTGGGTGCCTTAGCCCAGTGTAAAATGTATCAGTGCAATACCTGGAACAACGTAAGAGATGCTGAAACCACTCTTGCCATGATTAAGATACCATGAATGAAGAAACTAACTTTTAAGGGTCTTCACTGAAAAGGACAAGAACGAAGGCCCTCACTCACTGAGATGACATGCTTCATCATCGGTTCCCCCTCACCGTGCTGACTGCAGGTTACACTTGGTGGCCTTCTCCTGGATATCTTATGAGAGGAATGGGAAATGTGTGCCATTCTGTTGTGAAGTGACAGGGGACCTGGGAACAGGAGGTAAAATGTGTGGGGGGGACAAGGTTAGAAGAACGTTATTTGCCCATCCTAACACATGGTTAAAACAGTGTACTTAAGGGACAGTGTAATGCCAGCAGCGGCTCCTCTGCTATGGCGGAGGAGCATCACCCCCCGCCAGCAGCCTAAAAATGTGAAAAATAAAACAATAATAAAACGTGTCTATTATCATTTTATTTTTCCTTCCACGGCGGAGTCTTTGGGGGCGGGGCCATGGGGTAACAGTGATGGAGGGGGAGTGATGGACACTATTGACAGTATGCATGTCCGTTTGGCCAGCTGTCTTAGGACGGCCAAACCGACATGCGTAATGAGCTGTCTCCAACCCGAGCTGCGTTGCCGGGTTGGATACAGGAGGCACAAGCTCCCAGTCTCCATGGGAGCGCAAATCGAGGGCACTCAGGCCAATCCTGATGCTGCTCTCATGCTGCCAGCAGCATGAGAGCAGCGTCTGAATTGGCCACAGGGAAATCTGGGAGCCTGTGCCTGCAGTCGAGAGGAGCAGAAGAGCGTGATGCGGTGGATGGCAGGTAAGTTCTTTTTTATGTTTTTTTTTTTTTGTCCATCGTCCCCCCGTTCCTTCATCCCCCCACCCCACCACTCTTTTCTGACACCAGCTGCTCCTGTGTAATGCAGAGCCCAATTTAGGGTTGACATGTTTCTGCCCACTCTTGATCGCCTTAGCTGGTCCAGCAGATTCATCAGGCTGACAATGATCTCCTAAATCCCCAACACTATCCCTATCCTGGGGTAAATATTCTTTGTGGTCAGTCAGTCACGAAAGAGAAACAGGACTACACATTGCCTGTTTGGCACAACCCTCTCTAGTCCCTTTAACCTGTACAGAAATAGTTTTTAGGCACATACAGGAATGGTTATTGGTATCTATAATTTTTGTCCCAATATATAACAAATCATTCCATAAAATATGATCCAAAATATAATAAAAATGTATTCATGTGGTCTCTGTAAACAGCAAAAATCCAAACACTTATCCCACCAAAGGGTGGTGCACTCGTTCATATCTTCTAACATATGCTTACTGATCGGGCCAAATTTTTGGCCACCTGTCTAAGAGCGGTGTTTTTGTAATGCTATAGTCAGAATAACTGGAGTGAAAACTGTTAGCCTGACCCAGTGCCAAGGATCATGATCTGACAATCTCTGGTGTTAGTCAAGGATGTCTACTGTTGAATGGCCCATACAAGCTAACTCAGTTACTCAGCATTCAATCAAGCATGCACTCACAGGGAAGCACAATGATTTACCACATGTTTTGGACCTTTTAATGTGGCAAAACTCAAAACTATGTGTCTGAAGCCTCTCGCAGTGTGATTTCACCATCTTAAATAGGGAATGGTCCCTTAATATCTTATGGCTAAAAGACATTGTTTAATACAATGTTATAGTAAAAAGGGGGGGGGCATATTTAGATGGGTATTATTATGCATCCAGATAATGGGCCACATGATATATGTAGGTAATCCTTCACTAGCATTCAATCTTCAATTGCTTCAGTCCAAAGCCTACCTCAAGTTGAAGCACAAAGATGGAATTCGTACTCCTCACTAGCATCATCAATCACAAACTAGATAAAGATTGTCTTTCAGGGATGAATTTGGATGATTTCACTCCTCAATTAGTCCACAGAGTTACACCATGTCACTTTTATATTGACCCCAACCTCAACTTAAGGACGCATATCGTGCTCAAGAGAACAACATGGTGGCTTTAGCTAGCCATGATCTGCAGAGTGGACTTTATCATTGCAATCCAAATGTCGGCCCTGTCAATTTTTAACGGAGGCAAAGTCCTGGACCCTGAAATCACCTGACACCCTTGTAAAGTGCCCTGCATTGTTTCCAAGGTCAATGTATGCATGAGAGTAATAATCAATCCGTCTACCACCGACATAATTTTCAAGACCTGCATCACCATCTATATAGCTCTCATTTCCAGCTCTCCACTGGTTCTGACAACCCGCATAGCAGCATTGCAAGCCAGGAAATCTTGCTATGATGCAAGAGTTTGTCCTTCTTCCTTGTACTGATATGCAGCCTCCAATTAAGGAAGATCTGACAAAATTCCTCCTAGTTACACCTTGTTGCAACATAGCCTACAGGTTACCAGACCCATCCGAAGAGTGTTCATTCCTCTGTCCTGCACCGCATTGCTTACTTCCCTCATTCGACTTTTGTTGGTCCCTTATCTCTGCAACCCCTTATTCAACTCTATTCTCCACTTACGCACTCTCTACACTTCTTATAAATAATTTATTCGGAACTACCTATGCATTTGTGTTTATTACCCCTGTATTGTTCAATAATCCATTACTCTGCAGCTAGGTTTACACTCTATAAATCATATCCCTACATCACAACACTTTCCTGAATTTTTTTATAAGACTAGATTTTTCACAGCAGTGCCACCAATGAAACAAGCTTTGGCATAGCCAATAGGTCTCGCCTTTGGAACCTTTAAGTGGGATGAAAAAACTGGGGGGGCTCTCATAGGGGTGTGGCCAATGTCATTAAGGGCTTGGCTTAAAACACTTAAGCTAAAAATCTGTACTTAGCATAGCGCGTTGCCCTACTGGTATTTTGCTGCTTCTGTCCATTCATCCAGATATATAACATAACAAGTAACATTACACCTACAACAAGCCAGCACTATAGGCTTTCTCAATGGTCGTAAATTGCTTAAGGTATATAAGCAACAACTGTGAATTTGCTGTATATTATAGTGAAAATGGTTCCTTTCTTGTTGTTCTTTGACAGCCATGCTTTTGCTCAGAGCTTCATGAGGGGGGTTTTGCTTCTTCCCTGTCCCTTTCTCTAGAGCGCCAGCATTTTATTTTCTGTCACACAGGTTTGAGCCTGACGTCGGCTCAACATCCTGTGATTCAAAACATGAATATGTCCTTGTGTAATGTAACTGGTGCTCATGTAAAGCGCTCCAGGTTTGCGCTATATAAAACTAAAAAATGAGTCTCTTAAGTTGCATCAAAAGCAGTGACTGATGATATTATTGCAGAGTTACATTTATGTGTCGTTTTTTCACCCTGGGGTAAAAATGGAGAGCCCGATAGGGATCCGTCTCGGCACTTGCTTGTGACCCGGCCCATTTAAAGCCCTGTACACGACTTTAAACGGTTGTCGGTGCCTTTGGTTTACTCACTGAAGACCCACACGGGTACGCGCTGTCTGCGCTCTGCTCTAAGATGTCGCCAACTGACTGATAGGCCTAAAAATGCTTATTTCTATTATAGCGCAAACTCGACCTGAAGGTATTGTATTGTAATTGCATTTGTATAGCGCTTACTACCCCTGACGAGGCGTCGAAGCGCTTGTTTGGCGAGTAGCACGCTACTCCGGGGCCCATAGAGGATTAGTGTTGAATTAGTATAGTGAAACATGCAAGTAAATTTTAAGTGGTGGATATGTTAGTCAGTTATTTGGATTCGGAAGGATAGCAGAAGGATAGAAGAGGAAAGAAGGTTTGTATTTATATTGTTATTGTAATTGCATTTATATAGCGCTTACTACCCCTGACGAGGCGTCGAAGCGCTTTTTCGGCGAGTAGCACGCTACTCCGGGACCCATAGAGGATTAGTGTTGAATTAGTATAGTGAAACATGCAAGTACATTTTAAGTGGTGGATAGTTAGTCAGTTATTTGGATTTGGAATGATAGCAGAAGGATAGAGGAGGAAAAAAGGTTTGTATTTATATAGCGCTTGTTACCCCTGATGGGGTGTTGAAGCACGCTACTCCGGAAGCCCATAAAGGATTAGTGGTGAATTAATATGGTGAAATATGAAAGTAATTTCAGTGGTGGATATTAGTCAGTTATTTGGAGTGAGAAGGATAGCGGAGGGATAAAAAGGGAAGAAAGGTTTGCATTCATATAGCACTTGTTACCCCTGATGGGTGTTGAAGCGCTTTTCTGGCGAGTAGCACGCCACTCCGGAACCCATTAGGATTAGTGTTGAAAGTTAGTATAGTAAAATATGAAGTAATTTGAGTAGTGGATATGTTATTCAGTTATTTGGGTAGAGAAGGGTAGGTGGCGGGATAGAAGAGGGAAAGAGGTTTGCATTTATATAGCGCTTGCTAACCCTGATGGGGTTTTGAAGCACAAGTAGCACGCTACTCTGGAACCCATAAGTATTAGTGTAGTAGAGAGAGTAGAGTACTAGAGAGAAGTTTGAGATGAGTCAGAAGGTTGGGCTAGAAGATATATTGAGAGAAATATAGGCTGGGAAATAGGGTAATGCCTTGGAAATGCTAAATTAGAAGAAAGTGATAAATATATAGATCCATAAGTACATTGAAAGTATATAGATACATAAAGGAGGTAAGTATATGTAGATTAAAGATATTGATAGAGGCACAGGATGAGAAATAGGGCAGTGCATTGGATATGCTTTTTCAGGAGAAAAGTAACAGACACACAGATCCAAGTACATGGAGGTACATAGATGCCCAATGGAGGCAAGTACATGTAGACCAAAAAAGATTTTTTTTTTTTTTTTTTTTTTTTTATAACATAATTATTGTACATGTTTATACAAAGCAATACACGAAGATAGGCACATATCTATAGTGAAAATCAATGCTTATGTACAGAGGGACAAATACATAGGGTGGGTATTAATGAATGGGAAAATGGGCAGCATTCCTGGCCCTGGTCCCGACCAGGCTCAAACAGGCTCAAACAGGCACTCACCCTTGTCCTCTCCACCCTTAGCTGAGATGCCCGGGCTGAGACGCCCTAGACCTTGGAGTTTTATAGCCCTAGTAATCAGGTGACCCCTTCAGCCAATGGGAACCCTATCCAATTACAACACTAGCCCTAAATTCTAGAGACAATAGGAGACAGGGACCTTACAGCCAATCTCTGCCCTAGTCCAAGCACCCAATAACTTTCGGAGCACTGTACATTTGCACACGTTACATTACAAATGGCACTAATTCTTTAGAGGTTCGGTGGAGATGTATTTGCCCAAAATCACAGAGTGTTGTGCCGACACCGGGACTCGAACCTGGCTCCCCAGTTGTACTATCGGCAGTTCTGGCCATTACCCACATATTCTCCCCGACAGTTAAGGGCACAGATCGCCTGCTCACTATTTACATTTGCCAGTAAATCGCTATGGATTCTTCCATAGATGCGTGTGATTCTGAATGCACAGCCAGTGCATGTATCGGTTCGGGATACAACAGCATTCACACGTTGGGCAGTGCCATGGGGGGCATCAAAGCCCGTTCGAAGATGGCACGGACCGACATTTGCAATACTTGGGGATCTGTAGCGCTTGTGACTGTAATGCAACTGATGGCCATGCAGGGCACTCTGATACCTTTGGGCCGGGTCGCGCTATGTGCAAAGTGGCTTTCTCTCGTTAATACTTGAAATGTGTTGCGCACACCCTGTTACAAATTGATTATAAACAATTTGAATCAACAATTGCGTACTTATAACCAAAATTATCTCTAGTTCGCGTGCTGGTCAGGAAAGAGGCTGCCTCCCTCTGCTAACAATCTGAATAATTCACAAGTGTCACTACACTCGATGCCTGACCGCACAGCACTGAAATTCATTAAACAATATTATACATGTTGTACATTCAAATAATCTAGCTAAAGATCATAATTCGACTTTGTTTGTTGTAATATAAATTGTTCTATGTGCATTGCTTGCTCTTGGTCAAGCAAAATACAACAAATGCAGAATCATTCTAATTTAAAACAACATAAAGTTCTTTCTCAAGACAACATAAACAACATTTCTTATTTAAACACTGTGAAGAAATTCCTCAAAGTCCATTGAGGATGCCCAATGCATTTTGGGATTGAAAATCCCTTCTTAAGGGGCCACTATAAACACAAACTCATAAACATTGTTATGTAAGTTACCTCGTAATATGCAGGAAGGAATAAAACCAACAAAATATATATCCTTAGGTGATGGTAGAAGTGGACGGGGTTGTTATTGAATGCTACAAAGAATGGTGGACTGTGAGATAAGGTTCACTGAAAATTCCCAATAACTATCAGCCCATAACCATTAACCTTGGCCTAGGAAAAAAGACAAAAAGAAAGAAAAGGAAATCCCAAGATGTGCACGAATTAGTAGTATTCAAAAAGTCGAAACTGCGCGCCAAAGTGCCGTTAGGCCGATAACTGCACACCAAAAAGTGTAGCACAAAACCCCTTCTGTAGTGAACACAACACTTACTCAGTGTCAAAAAAACTAATGTTGCCAATTGTGAAAACTTTGCTTAGTGAATACCCGCGATCTCGTTTATCCCACAGATGCCCACTGGCAGGGGTGCCGACAAAAGCATGAAAGGCAGCAACTCTCGATAAGTGGTATAGGGACGGAGAAACATGCATAATTGGTGAAAAGTGACCTGATCCATGTAACTGGGTCAGTCGCCAGGGCAGAAACAAACAGCCAAAAGGTGGGACAAAGACATCAAAGCAACAATAGAAGAGGAAGATTTTACAAGGGGCACTACAAGCAGCCAATTACAAGTGGTGGGCTTGGCCTAAGCACACAGAGAGACTACACCATGCCTCACAGAGAAGCGCATGCGTGCTGCTAGGCTCGACCTAAAAAGGGAGATTTCACTTTCCCTGGGCGGAAGTATTAAACTCTTGAAGCATGATGCTTGTATTCCTCATTCATTCGACCAATCACAAAACTGGCAATGCCTTATTCGTATGTCTCTGAAAGGATATGGCATGAAGGAATGCCACTAGAGGCATTCGTGAAACACGAAAATGAACTGCTAAGGTGTTAGGGCATGGTCTGTGTTGAAATCCAGTTGTGGAAAGGCCAGATCAAAAAATTAGAGGAGTAAATGTAGTCCTAATATTATGTTTACAGTGAAGGTACATCTATTAAAGATTACCTTTTAGAGTTACCTTACTGCCTGACCCACCAATATAAAGAGGTTCAAACTCCATAGACGAGGTGATGTGGCCTTTAAAGTTACGGACCAGAAAATGTGTCCTCATAGGTAAAATAGGATTTCCAGATAAATTTTTTTAGGAGTTTTGATATCGCACGAAATTGACTTGAAGGTATCTGATCACTGTACATGAGCACCAGTTGCTTTACAGACGGACACATTCATCATTGTTTGTGAAGGTATGGGGAGATTAAGGGCCAGATGTACGACCATTGGATTTTGCGACTCGCAAATTGCGACTCGCAATTTGCGAGTCACAAAATCCAATGTACAACAGTGTCTCAGACACTGTTTGCGATTCCCAATGGTGTCGCAAATTGCATGCCTCATGAATATTAATGAGGCTGTCGCAGTTTGCGGCCCCATTTGCGACCCCATTGGGAATGGCTGGCACTCCCAGGGATGGTGGCCTGCTGGGGTCAGCAGACCACCATGTCTGGGACTGCTTTGTCAATAAAGCAGTATTAAATTTAAAAAAAAAAATGCAGCCCCTTTTTCTTAAAGGAAAACGGGATGCATTTAAAAAACTAAAAACGAAAAATTTCAGTTTCATTTTTTAAGGGCAGGGAAAAATATTTGCGCATCCATTCCCAAAGAGAAAGGGGTTCCCTAGGGACCCCTTCCCGTTTGCGAATAGTTTACCACCCTCTTGAAGAGGTTGGTAAACTGCAAGTGTTTTGCGACCGCTAGGTTATGGACTCGCGAAGGGACGCCCTTGGCACGCCCCTTTCTAATAGCTAGTCGCTAACCCTATTTTCGAGTCGCTAATTGATTAGCAACTCGCAAAATACGGTTAGTACATTGGGCTGACCTATTTTGCGGTCTCAAAGGGGCCAAAATCCCCTTTGCGACTGCAAAAAACGGTCGTACATCTGGCCCTAAGTGATGTGCCCAGAATCACAGGATGTTGAGCGTCCCTGCCGAGACTCGAATCTGGTTCCCTAGCTTCGAGGTCGACCGCTCTAGCCGTTAGGCCGCATCCTCATCTAACCCTTGTCAATGTCGAAGGCACAATTGGTGCTGGTCAGCAGTAAGACTGCAGAGATTGACACTTGAAGTGTTTATAGCAGGATCAGAACTTTGCTTGAACGTGCCCGGAGTCTGCAAACTCGCTCAATGCAGCGATATTTAAACTCACCTTGCAGAACACAAGACGGCGTCCAGGCAGTGCCACCAGAGTGAACATTAATTCAAATAAGCTCGACAGCAGCATTTGAGCTAAAGGTACAGCTGGAAGAGAGTTCACCATTAGTCAACAGCAACACATTATTTACCATTACAGAAGCAATTCCGGGCACTTAGACGGGAGGTAAATCAATGTAAATAAAGTAGGTTTGTCCTACAGCTTGAGATTCCAGCTCAGTGAGTTGGGCACAAGGCCATCACTTGGACATGCTGTAGCTACATCCATTCCGCTTCCTACAAACTCTTTGAATTACTACTTTGCTACCCTATGTTCTGACCTTTTAAAAGTAGGCGTCCCTGTGGATATTTTGGTGGTATCAAAAGCTAGTTGTTTATCCTTGCCATCAATTCATGTTTGTTCTTGGGGTCCTCACTCGAATTTTCTGATAAACACTGTTTTAAATCAAATGTACAAAGTAGCCCCACATTTCAGTCGAAGTTTGTTTGATGTCAGGTTTTGTGATGTTATCATGGGTCAAAGGGTTCATGATGGCGCTTTCGAAACCCACTGCGGTTTTGGTGAATTGGCCCCACTGCCTAGGCAATTAACGCCACTGTTTGTTTCCTGGTTGTCAACTGACCACATGTTCCTGCAGACGGAGTGATATAGATGGTGCTACCCTTTTTCTTCCATCTCCTCTGCACAGCACTGCACAAGGCCAGGTGATGTAATGGTGTGTGTGAGGGATGCCCAGTTAAAAATGGTGTGATGGCCTTTAGTGCATGATATCAGTGACTGACGGATATAGAATGTTCTGGAAAACCTAAGAGCGACATCAGTGATACAGTGGTGCATTGTCACCAGTAGTGGTGCAGAGGATGCAGTGGTCCATAGAAGTGACATCAGTGATACGCTGATGCAGAAGGTGTGACTGTCCCTAGTACTGATGGCAATGATACACTGATGCAGAGGGTGCAATGGTCCATAGAAGAGGCATCAGTGATACACTGGTGCAGTAGGTGTGATTGTCCCTAGCAGTGATGTCAATGATACTGGTGCAGAGGATGCAATGGTCCATTGAAGTGACATCAGTGATACAATGGTGCAGAAGGTGTTATTGTCCCTAGCAGTGGTGTCATTGATACACTGATGCAGAGGGTGCAATGGTCCATAGAAGAGGCATCAGTGATACACTGGTGCAGAGGATGCAGTGGTCCATAGAAGTGTCATCAGTGATACACTGGTGCAGAAGGTGTGATTGTCCCTAGCAGTGATGTCAATGATACTGGTGCAGAGGGTGCAGTGGTCCATAGAATTAACATCAGTGATACACTGGTGCAGAGGATGCAGTGGTCCATAGAAGTGACATCACTGGTGCAGAAGGTGTTATTGTCCCTAGTAGTGGTGTCAGTGATACACTGGTGCAGAGTGTGCAGTGGTCCATAGAAGTGACATCAGTGATACACTGGTGCAGAAGGTGTTATTGTCCCTAGTAGTGGTGTCAGTGATACACTGGTGCAGAGGGTGTAATGGTCCAAAGAAGAGACATCAGTGATACACTGGTGCAGAAGGTGTTATTGTCCCTTGTAGTGTGTCAGTGATACACTGGTGCAGAGGGTGCAGTGGTCCATAGAAGTGACATCACTGATACACTGGTGCAGACGGTGTGATTGTCCCTAGCAGTGATGTCAATGATACTGGTGCAGAGGATGCAATGGTCCATAGAAGTGACAGCAGTAATGCTCTGGTGCAGAAGATGTAATTGTCACTAGTAGTGGTGTCAGTGATATACTGGTGCAGAGGGTGTGATTGTCGCTAGTAGTGATGTCACTGATACTGGTGCAGAGGATCCAATGGTCCATGGAGGTGACATCAGTGTTACATTGAAGGTGTGATTGTCACTAGTAGTGGTATCAGTGATACACTGGTGCAGAGGGTGCAATGGTCCATAGAAGAGGCATCAGTGATACACTGGTGCAGAAGGTGTGATTGTTCCTAGCAGTGATGTCAATGATACTGGTGCAGAGGATGCAATGGTCCATAAAAGTGACAGCGTTAATGCACCGGTGCAGAAGGTGTGACTGTCCCTAGTACTGATGGCAATGATACACTGGTGCAGAGGGTGCAATGGTCCATAGAAGTGACATCACTGATACACTGGTGCAGAAGGTGTTATTGTCCCTAGTAGTGGTGTCAGTGATACAATGGTGCAGAGGATGCAATGGTCCATAGAAGTGACATCAGTGATACACTGGTGCAGAAGGTGTGATTGTCCCTAGCAGTGATGTTAATGATACTGGTGCAGAGGATGCAATGGTCAATGGAGGTGACATCAGTGATACAGTGAAGGCGTGATTGTCTCTAGTAGTGATGTCAGTGATACACTGGTGCAGAGTGTGCAGTAGTCCATAGAAGTGACATCAGTGATACACTGGTGCAGAAGGTGTTATTGTCCCTAGTAGTGGTGTCAGTGATACACTGGTGCAGAGGGTGTAATGGTCCAAAGAAGAGACATCAGTGATACACTGGTGCAGAAGGTGTTATTGTCCCTTGTAGTGTGTCAGTGATACACTGGTGCAGAGGGTGCAGTGGTCCATAGAAGTGACATCACTGATACACTGGTGTAGAGGGTGTGATTGTCCCTAGCAGTGATGTCAATGATACTGGTGCAGAGGATGCAATGGTCCATAGAAATGACAGCAGTAATGCACTGGTGCAGAAGATGTAATTGTCACTAGTAGTGGTGTCCGTAATACACTGGTGCAGAGGGTGTAATGGTCCAAAGAAGAGACATCAGTGATACACTGGTGCAGAAGGTGTTATTGTCCCTAGTAGTGGTGTCAGTGATACACTGGTGCAGAGGGTGTAATGGTCCAAAGAAGAGACATCAGTGATACACTGGTGCAGAAGGTGTTATTGTCCCTTGTAGTGTGTCAGTGATACACTGGTGCAGAGGGTGCAGTGGTCCATAGAAGTGACATCACTGATACACTGGTGCAGACAGTGTGATTGTCCCTAGCAGTGATGTCAATGATACTGGTGCAGAGGATGCAATGGTCCATAGAAGTAACAGCAGTAATGCACTGGTGCAGAAGATGTAATTGTCACTAGTAGTGGTGTCAGTGATATACTGGTGCAGAGGGTGTGATTGTCGCTAGTAGTGATGTCACTGATACTGGTGCAGAGGATGCAATGGTCCATGGAGGTGACATCAGTGTTACATTGAAAGTGTGATTGTCACTAGTAGTGGTATCAGTGATACACTGGTGCAGAGGGTGCAATTGTCCATAGAAGAGGCATCAGTGATACACTGGTGCAGAAGGTGTGATTGTTCCTAGCAGTGATGTCAATGATACTGGTGCAGAGGATGCAATGGTCCATAGAAGTGACATCAGTGATGCACTGGTCTAGAAGGTGCAACATTCTCTGGTATCGATGTCTGTGATGCAAGAGAGCTTAAGACATTAAGATACTTCTGGATAATTGCAGTGATGCACATGCATAGAACATGCAATGTCCATGCCCTTGAAATTCATATCTTTGACTGATATGTACAGAGGATCTGAGGGATCGAGGAAGTGACAACAGTTGTTAAATAGCATATTCTGTCAGTAACACATATCCTGTGATAACACAAGGGCGCTTTGGTATAGAATAGAAAATGTTAGGGTCCTTGCCTGTCGTAGGTTTATCAAAGAAATACAGGAACTGTGAGGACCCCATGTGCAATATCAGTGCAGATAATGTGCCTAACATAACTGCTTCTAGGTGCTTCAGAATACAATTGTGATTACAATTACTAGCCCAAAATGTGTGGGGTGCAAGAGACAACAGTTACAGTAGGGTGTAACGCAGGCCCCTGCAGGCCCTGCGGTGCCGGCGATCCCCATTCCTTCATGGGCCACAACTTTTCAAGATGCCACATTCAGCCAATAATCAATCAGTATCTGTTAGATATGAGACTCTCAGGGGCCCCTCTTCACATTCAGTAGGGGGAGGCAACAGTATACATTATGCCGATGATTACAGTTACATGTGTTGCAGGAATTCTGCTCAGGAAAGAACTATGCTTGGGACCACAGAGCATCAGTATGTAGGGGACTGAGTAACCATACCACATCAGTATCTATGAGCCCGAGTCTGACTAGCTTTAGTACCTCACTTGCCCTCCTAACCTTTCCAGAGGTATGAGTGATTTGGCACCCCAGAACACAACACTCCCGACCCTCTCAGGGATCGCGGTAACAGGACACACCCTTTCGTTCCCTCACTCGTACTTGTCACAATAAGATTAAAAAGAGACATGAAGGAAGTTTACAATATTTATTTAAACGATCGTGCTCTTAGATGCAATAATTGCACCACAATTAGAAAACAAATAAATGTCAATAATCTCATCAGCATGGTTAATAAACCACATACCATAAAAAGCCCTGTCATGTTATCTGACAGGTCTGCCTAAACCCTCCCGTAATACTGAAGCTAAGTGGGTATATATTATCGATCTCTGGGTCTAGTGGCGGACCCCGTACCTTAGCATACATAAGTGGGTGTTCTACATCTCAGCTAATGCAGCACTCTTGTCTCAGCACCTTCGCTCTGTGTGTGTTTTTTCAGAACCCCTGTCCTCAGCTATATGAAAAGATATGTGTATTTAAAACAGCAGCTGCATTCCTTTATTATGTCTAGGTGCTAGTGTCTGACCAGAGAGAATAACAAGGGGCAATGTTGTTTGACCTTGCCTAAGCTGTATAGACTAAATCCTAGGAAAAGAATAAAATACGAAAACAGGTGCTGGTTCTATGTGAGAATACAATGTGGCACAGAGACAAGCATGATATTTAGTAACGTGTGGAAAATAAAAGCATGCTACAACATGCACAAATAGGCTAACATAGGGAAAACAACAATGGGCCCTATAGGGAACACATGACACATGAATACCAATGCATTTGTCTTAAGTGCATTGCACCAGCGGAATCATGGTAACAAAAAATCATCTGTTACAGACAGTAGAAATACAACAGTTACATTAATTGAGGAATAAGCATTTGTCACAGAATAAGGGACTATGGCCGACCTGGACATGGAAAATATACAATGGGATGTTCTCTGATGTATGAACGTTGGCAGTGCTGTGCTGGACAGGAAAAGCTCTAATGTACAGGAGTCCTACCATCCCAGTGAGCTGTAAATGACCCCTGAAGTGTCCACACGGTGGCCTCAATGAATAATAATCCTCCAACAGGCCATACAGTCTAGGACAAAGTCAGTCAGCTGTAGGCTGATTGACCTATGGAAAGTTTCCTTAGGGGCACACTCAGTTGTGTGTTATGAAGTTCTTTCTCATCTTGTGTTTATGCACAAGACAAGCATTTTTGAAGATTTATGATAATGAAGCACAATCGCGCCAGGGCGCATTTTAGAGTTTGTGTGGTTTAAGGCAAATTAAGAGAGTTTGTGCTCAGAGTGCAAGATGCAGATGGGCATTTTATAGATTGACACTTGTAGGGAATTAAGTTGCTTCCTCTTCACTTATATTGGTTGCTGACTTCAAGAAATGCTTTGGCAGGTTTCGTTGCAAGGCCCGTACTACCTGGCTTGGGAAAGCATCTTTCTCTGTTGTGTTGGGGGATGCTGGATCTTAGGCCAGACTACTCTCTTTTCAGGGTTAGTAGCCCCTAGTGAAACATCACAGAGAGAATTTCTAGAACATTGAGATTCTACGTAGAAGGATCCATGGCTGCAGCTACAAAGACCCCTCAGTTTATCATGCCTTAAAGGGTGTGGGCTCTACACCAACCAGGCAGTGCTGCTTCTTTTTAACATGCACTTGATCTCATGGCTAGGTCATACAGTGGCGGCTTCACCACTATGTCAGAGGAGCGTCGCCCAACTGCTGAAAGGCAACAGACAAAATAAAAATAAAATAACAATAAAACTATTTTATTGTCATTTTATTTTTCACTTCTAGACACGGAGTATAGGAGGGGGCAGGGACATGTTGCAACGTCACATAGCAGGGGCAGGAGGAGTGATAGGCACTGAAAGTGCGCTGCCGGCTTAACCGGCCAACTTAGGACGGCCAAACCGACATGCGCACTTTGATATCTCCAGGCTGTACCTTGGAGATATCAGCAGTGCTCAGGAGCACAGGCTCCCAGTCCATGCTGCAACGTAAAACCGCCCCCCTCCGCCCAATCCCAGTGCTTCTCTCATGCTGGGAGTAATAGCATGAGAGCAGCGCTGCTATTGCATGGGGAATCTGGGAGCCTGTGCTCATTGGATTGGAGTGCCAGGAGCTGAGGAGCAGGGCGACGCAGGAGTAGAAGATCAGGACCAGTGTGGTGAATGGTAAGTGTACATTTCTTTCCCCCCCCGCGCTGCCCCCCACGTCGGATTAGCCGCAGCTGAGGTCATATCCAGTTTCCAGCAATTGACAGAGGTCCTACTGTTCAGGGACTGAAGAGGGCAAAATAGCTCTTCAACTGAGAAGGAGAAGGAATCCACAGATGTTCGAAGGTAGAGTAGTACAATTTGGCATCCCACAGGCAAAGGAGTTTCCTCCATTGAGGGCTTTCAAATCGCTAAGTAAAAATCAGGGGGTGTTCTTGTGGGATACACAAGCACGCTTGTCAGTACTGTGTCACTGAAATTCTCCTGGAACATTTCTTTCTGGCATCATATAGCTCACGGTACACCCCTGGTTATGCTCCATTATGCCACCAGCAAGACTTCCTGCAAAGTTGCTCCTGTCTCCATAGTTGTCGCAGTCTTTTTAAAACAGAGGCCTCTGCGAGTGCTAAAGCATGGACAAGAATGAGTGGTGGTACCAGAATGTAAGGGGACTCGGCCTAAGGATAAAGGAATTGTTGTGATTTTACCTAAAAGACAAATACCAGCCACTCATCTGGCAGACTAATAGTCTAACAGGTGTTTACAATAGGTCTCATATTCGTTAGAATCACATGTATTTTACAAATACAAACACTCACCTTTATTCTACCATGTCTGGGTAATGAGACATTTCTTAACCTGGGCACAACATAATTTTGAAAAACAAATGTCAAAAATATTTTTACAATTTTTTGGTTTTTCACAGGATTCAATGCATGGTTTGAATCCTACCTTATTGTAAATTCCACAGTGGAAATGTAAGAATGTGTGTAAGGTAAGTACTGAGAGGTATGGTTTCAGCATGACCAGCAGCAGTCTTTAATTGTGACACTGTAGAAAATGTTACCCCTGTTTCATGTGTCGACTTAAATGTGGATGGACAGAACTGTTTAAACAATTTGCAGTTTTAAGTCACTTTCTCAAGTGCACCGGAAGTGGAACTGCATCTGCATCACATGATAGAGCTCTCTATAGGCAGGGTCTAAAACTTGAAACCAATGTAAGTGTCCACACTAGACGCAGACAGGCAAAACGCTGGGTCACAGAAAATGGCCGCTGGGTCTCCCACATACAGGCACATACAAGTGAGGGTCCACAGAGAGACCTCAGGTTATTTAGGTGCAGAATGTGTGATAATGGCTGAGGCTCTAGATACAAGATATAGGGTGACCAGAATTTTAAAGCCAAAAACCGGGACATTTAACGAAAATAGAAGAAGGACAACAATTTTACTTTAAGCGAGCGGACAGAATGACAGCGCTCCTCAGCATAAAATTACAGAACAGGCAGTTAGAATATACATAAAATGCAATTTTTTAAACCCAGTAGCTTGACTGTTAATTAAATTGCTTTCTTGAAAGAACTGATAACTATCCCTGCTATGTAAAACATAAAAAAGCACCGCTCACTGTTTTCATTTGACCCTCTCTAAAAACCGGAACAGGAGCTAAATTTCCTGAAATCTGCCAGGACAGCTGGTGAAAAACCGGGACCGTCCGGGCAAATCCGGGACGCCTGGTCACCCTAATAAGAAATAACATATAGATAGATGATGTGAGGGGTAATTAAGTGACATTATTGTAGCCAAGCACAGAAGCTGTGAAGATATCTGTTCCTGGGAATGGTACTAGTAATGCACAGGCACTGGTGAAGTCAGGTCCTAATGTGTTATTTCATGATGTAGTAGCCTACATTGACTGAGGATTGTTCTTCTTGGGAGGGAGTGGCATTAGTAGGGCACAGATGTAGACAACATTAAGATCTATGAAGTCATGTTGGGATCTCGAGGCACAGAATATGTATGCTGCTGTACCTGTGAGTGGTAATAGGCAGCATCTGATCCATGAAGAGCATAATTTATTTTCAATTGTATGTAGTGCGGACTAAATCCAGTGGGTGTCAGAGCACGCATCACCACCTCGACTACTGGGCCAGAACTACTGTGATTACACTCTTTTATTGCAAACATGCACATCACTACATTATCCTTATGGCTTGCTTTGCACTGTGTAATCAAATGCAATGGGGAAAAATCTTATTTTATCTGTCTATTGTAGAAACCCTATTGTGGACAATAACAATACTTACAGTGGACCTTTGGGTCAGGTCTTTGCTCACCATTTGGCAACCTCATTTGTTGCTTCTTCTGCTTTCGGTAGGCTTTCCCTCCTTTTCTGGTATTTGTCCCTCCCCCGAAGCATAGCTTCTTTGGCATTCTTTCGATTAAATGACTTGTCTCCTTCCAAAGCTTCACATCAGGGAACTACTTTTTTTCTTTTTTTTTTGCAGTTCCACTTGCTTTTTAGGTCTCGCCTGGCGTTGGCAGCGTGCATGCGCTGCCCTCGCCATGCGAGGGCCTCTTGGAATCAATACGGTTTTAGACTTCGTGTCTCTGCTCCGCCTGTAATTTTCATTGGCGAGCGTCGTTTGTTGTCAGTGTTTATGTTAAACATCGTTTGTTGATTTGCACCACAGTGTCCCTTGCCCCTCCTGGTTGCCATCCTGTCCACTTTAGGCCACGCCCACCTGGACTGGATGTTTTACTTGCGGCGGGAGACGGTGGGTTTTATATTCACTTTCGGCACTTTTTTTTTACTATTGCATGCGTGCGTCTTGCGTGTGGGATGCATTCCCTTCTATTGTTCACGTTCACCTTAATCTGTTCTCGGCTCGAGGGGCTTGTGGCATTTTTGTTTTTTAAAGATTGCATGTGTAGGCTTAAGGCGCGAGGGGCTTGTGCTCTTTTTTTTTTTCATAGTGCATGCGTTTCGCGCTTGTTTATTTATTTACTAAATTGCACAAGCGCGGTCCGCTTTGCTCTCGTCTCTTTCCTGCTCTCTCTCTCTCGTGGTTCTGTTTACTATCCGTCTCCTGAAGTCTTGCTCCGTGTTTGCCCGCCCCCACCACTGCTCCGAGATCGAACATAAATCTGAAACCGTGTCCTCCGTGTACGCGTGTGCCCGCCTCCTGCTCGTGCTACGGATCTAGGGAGTGAAGCACATCGTTTCTTCCCGCTTCCTTCTCCCCCTGCCAAAGGTAAATACAGGGGCAAGTGTGGTGCTCCACGTTTCATTTGCAGTCTGTCAATGTCCTTTTCAGCATTCACAAATCCTCTTACGGAGCAGCTGTTCGGTGGATGAGAGCTCTTAAGGCACGGGGGTTTATTGTGTTTTCGGAGGCATTCACACATTGTGCTCAACCGCGCCACTGATTGTTTGCTGTGCCACCCAACCTCACAGTCATGGGGGTGGGGTGAGGTCCGTGTGTCTGGAGGGGCCTGCTGAGTGGCAGATTCGATCAGCCACTTGAAAAGAGTTAAACACTCCTAGCTTGATTCCTCATGGCAAGGTGCGTATCATCTTCGTCAGGCTGCCACGCATGTGAGCGTTAATTTATAGGCAGTTTAGTCATTCAAATTGCAGTTACGCACACATGTATGGTGTTGATACACAACAATGGAATCAAGCATCAATGTACCATTTAAATACAACACCCCGCATAATAAACAAAAGTACAAAACTAAAAAACGATACCATTTACAAAACAAATTGCTTTAACTTTAACAAAGGCGAGACCTATTGCATTTCCAATGCTTGATCTCTTTGTGCTGTATACCAATTGGAATCCCTGGAATCCCTACCTCTCATGCACTCTCTGTGTTACCTTCCCTCACCCCTGATTCCTTAGGCCTCTGTTTATTTTTTCAAGCCTCCTCAGTTGCCTCACCCCTGCCTCCTTGCAGCTCCTACCGCTCATCTGCAATTACTCCACCCTCCCTCCTCCCTCCTCTGCCAGCTCTGATGTTGCTCTCTGCAGTCTTATCCTTTTTTCATCTTTATATTTTATCTTCATTGAGGGTCTAGCAGCTGCAGTTTGCTTTTGGGCAACTCCTTTAAAACAAGCATTTGCAATGCAATAGGCAGCGTATTTGCGAGAGTTTAAGCTATTGGCATTGTAAATGACAATGCCTTTTATTTATCTGTTTTGATATTTAACACATAAATAAAAGGCATTGTCATTTACAATGCCAATTGCTCAAACTCTTGGAAACGCTAGACCTATTTCATTTCAAAGAAGCCGCTGCCATTGTCCCGGGCTGCTTGGTAAGTGAAAGTGCGCATGGCGTGCTGAATGTTGCAGGAAAGCATGTCTTGCCTGCAGTAGGAGAAACACATTAAAGAAAATAGTGCTTACAGGATAAATAAGACATACCGTGTAACAACAGAAGTAAAAGGGCCAGTCCTCATGGGCGGTTACAAATAAAGACAAGGCGGTAATAAGGAGGGACTAACAAGCCTATTAACGAATCTGAAGTCAGCCTTTACAAAGGAGAATGGCACAAGCCAATGGAGCATATGGGCGGAGAGTGGGCGGAGCTTCAAGTCCATACTCGAATACAGCATGCCTCGCAGAGCAGCGCATGCGCTGCCCAGGCCCGACCTAAAAAGGGAAAGAAAGAGTATCGTTTTTTAATTTACTGTTTCAAGATGGGCATCTTGGAATGGTAAATTAAAGCAAACCCACAAAATTCCCACAGTATTATTATCCATGTGTACACATGCTTGGTGATGCTGGAGGTGTCATAGCCTCATGATGCGTAGGTGCACAAGATGACTCATGAGCACGTATGCGACATCATATATCTTTTTTTTTGCCAGTGCTGCTCATCATCAGCAATACAGTAGTAACCTTTTTTTTGTTTGTTTTTGACGATGCTGAACAGCATAGACAAAAAGCATTGCCAAAGACAATAGGTTTGGATTGACAAGGCAAAAACTAATGGCTTTGCCACTGCTTGTTACTCAAAACAGTGCTATCAATAAAGCAATCGATGAAGCCTGTCCATCCTGTGTAGCTGCTGCTTCCTTACAAGTCTTTATTTATTCGCCCCCATCATAGTGGAGACCCTTCCTGGTTTCTCGCATGTGCCTCCAAATGACAACGAACATCGCTGATTTTAATATAATACACTTCTTCAGATTCATGTCCCTTAAGCTGATGGAAGGAATATTTTCAAGTTAATAGACTGCTAATCTAGAGTACATCACATTCCTCAAAATTCTTTCCTCGGAGCGGAGATACACTTCTGCTGCCGAGTCCTCTTGTGCTCTCCTGGGGAAGCGGATCTTAAAAGCATTTTCTGGCAATAGCAAAAGGCTGCCACCGTGCCACTACCGCTTCCTCCTGGTATGGGGATGGCATTAATGAAGCTTTCGTGGGGAGAACTTTCCTTTCCATTCCCATGGCAAGAGATCAAACCCACCAGTCACTCTCAGGCACATGGCGTGCGCATATCATTGAGGTTGGAACATTCCCCCACCCACCGAGGCATCCTACTGCTCTCACATGGAGTCCAATTTACTTACATGTCTACGTGTTGAGAAGAAATAGAAAATGGAGATGCCTCTGGTGCCACTGATGGCACTCATGCAGTTTTTATTCAACTCGCGAACCTCCCCCATTGCCTGGCATTGTAACACATTTGGTTCCTGAAGCACTAAGGCCTTTGGGAATTGACAAAAAAAATACAATCTGTCTAGCTTAGGTGAATCTCAATTGTTCAGTGAGTCTCACTGTCTCTGGGCTCTATCATTCTACGCCATCTTTCAATCCCCCCTACCAAGAGGATGCTTAGACTCAACCATGAATCAGAACAGCCCTCAAAAGCGTACCCGTGCTCAGAGCTGATATAGAATCCTGCCTTTGAAAACAGGCCAGGTAAGGCTCTGAGCCAAGTCTGGGAGTAGAGGAAAGATCAGTGTCTGGAAGTTGAACTGTGACCTGATTAACAAGCAGGAGAACAGGAGCTCAGGAGCGAATAGACTCAGAAGGGTTACCAAGAGAGCTGATGTAGCTTTCAAAGAGAAGAGCGAGTCTATAGCTAATCAGGCTTAACTTCCATTTGAGCATCATCATTACTGCAGTCCCAGCAGCAGGACACATCTGCCAGCCTTCCCCTCTGCCTTCCCTATTCAACACAGTGCCCTGAAACTTCAGACTGATGCAGCAAAGATGGAAGTCTCCTCGCGGAATTAGTACATATGCCTCATTACGGTATCTTGACTCTGTTACCCATAGCAAATCTGAGTAGAATTTACGAAAATTAGACCTGGGAGGAACTAATCAATATTCCAAATTTGTCTTTTTAAAAATACCAGAAGCCTACCCACAACATCATAAAAAATGCACAGTTTAACAGCTTTACTTGTGTGAAAAACAGCATCAAATTTACCAAACACTGCAAAATTAATGTTTACCTGACGGATCTTCACATGAACACCAATCTAAGTATTGGAAAATAAAACCCTCTAATAAGGTTAACCCATGGAGGATTACCAAACACCACATTACACTATGGCACAGAGTTCCTGCACTCTGCTCAGATACTCTGCCTTAAACCAACACCCATCAGCAAATGCCCTACCAGGACCAAATCAATATCAGTTCTGACATCCCCTAAGCATAAATTGATGCCATGTGTTGTTCGCTCATGAAGAGAACCTGGTCTGCACCTCTGAACATAACCTTTCACAACTGCTAGGTTTAAACCGGAAGTTAAAGAAAACCACACTTATTTCAAGCCTTTAGTCCCTTAAAAGAGAGGCAGTCTTCCAAAACAAGTCCTCAATATGCCAAGCCTACCCTAGGACAGCTGTTTGTTCTACAGACTACCAAGAACCAACTGCATTTTACTTTCTCTGATTTCCTTTTTTTTTTTTTGCATATTTATATAGCGCGAACTCGACCCGAAGGTATTGGAGCGCTTTACATGAGCACCGTATTTACATTACACATTCAGGCACGGGGAGATTAAGTGATTTGCCCAGAATCACAGGATGTGGACGCGACCCCGAGGCTCGAACCCTGGTTTCCAGCACCAAAGTCGGCAGTCTAGCCGACGGACTTTGCTCCCAACCAATGTCGATGCACAGTTTCCAGACATACAGTGTCACCTGTGTAAGCCTATAGACAAACAACCAGTTACCACATTCCCTGCACTGTTTTGGAGGCCTCTTCTCCCCATCAAGTGTACATTTGACACAAGTGATCAGAACCACCTGTACCTGCTTCTTGCGTGTACCTCAAATTGGCCGCGCTATCCGTGCAAGCAGTAGCGTTCAGTTTAGATAGCTGCTATTACTACCATAATGTATGCTCGCAAGAGCCACGTGAAAATCGAGACATACCAAAATACATTAAAAATAAATAGAAGTACTTTGTTACTAGACCTAACGTAAACCATGATTCCAACCCGCACAATAGTCACACACTCATACACCTATATGGCAACAGTGAAATCCCTTCACTTGACACGTTTCTCTTGCACTCCCGAATACAGTATTGCTAGACAAAACCGGACACTAACTATAACAAGCATTTGCAATGCAATAGGTCTCATATTTGACAATGCTATTTATTTATCTGTTTTGATAATTAACACATAAATAAAAGGCATTGTCATTTACAATGCCAAAGCTCAAACTCTTTTAAATGCGAGACCTATTTTATTTCAAAGAAGCGGCCGCCATTGTCCCGGGCTGTTTGGAAAGTGAAAGCGCTCACGGCGTGCTGAATGTTGCAGGAAAGCATGTCGTGCCTGCAGTAGGAGAAACTCATTAAAGAAAATAGTGCTTACAGACTAAATAAGACATAGCATGTAACAACAGAAGTAAAAGGGCCAGTCCTCATGGAAGGTTACAAATGAAGACAAGGCGGTACTAAGGAGAGACTAACAAGCCTATTAACGAATCAGAAGCCAGCATTTACGAAGTACATTGACACAAGCCAATGACAAATATGGGCGGGGAGTGGGCGGGGCTTCAAGTCTATACTCGTCCCTTGCTAACTGCGCCACTGGATTCAAGCTAGCCTGGCTGATGAGGGGTGATGCCCCGAAACCAGTCCCAGGATGCTTGTTTCCAGTCCAATGAGGACCTGGCTTGGCAGTTCGGGCTGGACTGTTCCCATGAGGGGCAGGGTCAAGACTGATTTGCATATGGCTGTGTCCAAACTTGGGTGGCGTAGTGAGCAAAAGAACGATGGATTTAAAACCAGATCACTTGACTGGGGGTGAATGTTTGATTTACTCAGCATTCCGTCCATCATTTTTTGCTGTAGCACTTTTCGCCCTAAGTGGGATGGGAAGGCCCAGACGTGGGTCCCTTGCTCGCTGTGCCACTGGATTCTAGGTAGCCTGGTTGACGAGGGGACGAAACTGGTCGCGGGGTGCTTGTTTCTGGTCCAGTAAGGACCTTGCTTGGCAGTTCGAACTTGACTGTTCCCATGAGGAACAGGGTCAAGACTGATTTGCATATGGCTGGGTTCAATCTGGGGGTGGCGAGCAAAAAAACGATGGATTTAACCCAGATCTCTTGACTGGGGGTGAATGTTTGATTTACTCAGCATTCTGTCCATCATGTGTTGCTGTAGCACTCTTATAATCAAGAAGCAACAGCTATGTGTTGTTGAAAGTGAATATAATTTAATGCATGGAGTAGAGAGCAGGCTCTAGATCATTGCTCTCCACCTCGCCGGTCACCAGCCATATCCACTTACATACACATACATGATCATCCAGCCAGCCTCTAGCGAGGAGGACCAGCCAGGTCTGAGGAGGTTTGAGGTGGCCATGTGACTCCTTTCGTCCTTTAACCCCAAAAACGGTACCTGGGGGCAAGAGCTGGGCCCCTTCTGTGATTACCTTCCCAAGGTGTCCCAGAGGGATGGCCCTAGTTGGGCAGTCTCTTCTCATGGGTGCTGCAGACTCTGGAGGGACAGGACTTTCTCACTATGTGAGACAGGTGTCATTGAGTCTTTCAATGATGGTGTTTAACAAGCAGTAAGTCACCGGGCATCCGGCAGTGGCAGGCTTCCCATGGTCTCTCTTTCACTAATTGGTGAAGTTTCTGAGGAAAGTTTTGCAGAGATCCAAGGAAAAACATCGTATTGCACAAGTTTACATCCAACAGTAGTTAGAGGCAGTGCTAAGTGGAAGAAGAGTCATGGGCACCCTCATTAGACCTCTCAAGAGGGCTATGAAGAGTCTTGGGGCTGGGCCTCAATTTAGAAGACCTAGAGGGAAAGGCATCAGGCCATCTCATGCTAGTCAGTTCGCGTAGTCGTGGCCAGTCCATTTCTCAATGTACCATTTTGTTGTTCAGTCTCTCCTGATGATGTTGGGCAGTGGGTAAATGAAACTGCAGCAAACCTGAGGGCACTTTGAAATATAGGATAAGATCCCTAAGGAAGTCTCCTGATCCGCCTTACACATGCCCGACCCCACCCGTAGAACATCCACATAGAAATGAGAACTTATTATCATGGGCAACACTTAGACAGTGTGAGAGAATATGATCTGGGCACTTTGAAATAAACCCAATGGCTTGGATGGGCAGTCCTAATATGTGGCTCTTGTTTCCCAGTAATGCATGGTTGGTAAATAACACAGACCTTCCACATTTGAGGGCAATGAAAGAAAGACAGGCACAAACCAAGTACATATATTTTTCAATAGCTTTATTCATTTCTCCTTTTCATACAAGTTATACAACCAGATAGAGGTGAGCTAAGTTTGGGTACAACATTTGAGAACAGGCAACCTCCTATGCTTAGACCTCCTTAGTTTGCCCTGATGCAGGAGGCACCCCTATTTTCTTCAGATCCACTGTTTCGTCTAGGGGCTGTTCCTGTAACACAGCTAAATCCTGGATGGCAGAGATAAAGGACTCTGAGGGAACAGACACACAAATGCACTGGAAGTGGGAAGAGCTTTTGCAGAGTGACCTTTCACGGCATCGCCATAAAACACTTCTTTTCGGGATGCCCAATAAGTAACATATTTCAATATAGGGAATAATCTCTTTGGGAAACCTACATATATTGCTTTATGACACACTTTCACCATTTCTAAGCATAGTTGATTACAGATGGCACCGTTATCCAATTCAATGAAACTCAATTTATCGTCCGCAGAAGGATGGAAGGCCAAGTCAGCCCTCCAATATTTAAACTCAACATAAAAAAAAAATTTGTACTCCATGGATGGTTTTGAGGGTTAGACAATGACCATTTGGCATCACAAAATGTATCTTTTTTTTCTGAAGTAGAAAAAGTATATAAAAAAAAGTCGTCTTTGTGGCAAGCAATTCACATTCACACAGTGAGGCCCTGTACAAGTGAGTGGTAAACTCGAGGCAGTTGTTGCATACAGTTTAACCAAGGATGAGGACAGCCCCATTTCAATAGGATGCAGAGCTGATGAGAGATAGGCAAACAGCCTTTCTTGTCATTATGGCTAAACAGAGTGAAATATTTTTAAAAATCTTACAGTCGCAACGATGGAGAAGAAAACAAATAGTTTCTAATGGATTAAGAGTTTCCTATCATTCGTGGACAAGGGAAGTCTCCAGGGCACCTTTCCTCGTGAGCTCCAGTAAAGGTTACCCAAATCAGGACACTCTAAAACCAATTATCTACAATAACCAGCTTATGCCTAGAGGAGTGCACCTTTGGCTTACAGCCATTTGACTTCTAATGTGATTGAAGACTTTAATATAATCCGAGATCTGGCGTCCTTCACCTGCAGTGATGTTCTAAACTAGATACCACAGTAAATAAAGGGGAAGGCAGTACTAATATTTGTTCGTAGATGTTTTGTGTCCTTTCTTAGTTAAGCAAGAGGATTTTTATTTATTTAAAAGGTTTTATAAAGCGCGAACATGACCACAGGGGGTATCGGAGCGCTTTACAATTTAGCAATCGCGAAAGGTAGAAGAGGAAGTAACAGAAAGCCAAAATAACAACATACAATCATCACAGTCTCATAGAAACTAGCGTGTCCTCGAGAGCCTTGGAAGCTAGGGTTCTAAGGCAGAAGTTTCTTCATCAATATCACTTTAACTTCCTTTTTGAAAAAGGCAATAGAAATGGAGGATAAATGGAGTTGTGTTTTGCATTGCTCAAAGGTATAAGAGGAGAAAAACAAATCAAGCATGTGCTGCCTGAGGGCAAGCCATCCAGGTTTCTTGATGGGCCAGCACGGTCCCAGTGGCGGCTGGTAGAGAATGGCGGTGGCAAGGCGGGGGCTTGAAAACAACAAAAATAGTTTTTTAAAAACACTTACCTCTTCTGCCGTCTCTCCTTCGTCGTCTCTCCACTTCTCTTCCTGACTCCGAGTCCAGAAGCAGGAATCACACAGGCTCCCCTAAGCCAATCACAACACTGCTGTCTCCATGACAGCAGCATCATGATTGGTCTGAGCACCGTGGTTCGGCGCTCAGACGGGGACTATGAGCCTGTGCATATTCTTCACCCAGACTCTGCATTACAGCCTGGTGGGGAACATGTAAAGTGCGCATGACTGTTTGGCTGGCCCAAGACGGCCGGCCAAACCATCATGCTCACTTATTGTGCACAAACTACTACTACTCCCTGTAACACCAGTCCTGTCCCGCCTTAACCTAGCCCCGTAGCTGCGAATAAAAAAATGAAAATAACGTTGTTATTATCATTTTATTTTTCCTTTTTCCACTGCTCTGAGAGCAACCCTGTGGGAGAGTGGGGCAACCCTCCTCCGTCTTAGCGGAGGAGCCTCCCCTGCAGGGTCCACAAGGAGGGGAAAACCTGCTGTAGGAGAGTTGTTCAGTCCACTGAAGGGACACGATTTGGATCAAGGGGTGGAGTCTCATTCAACATCACTAACAGCGTTCTTATTTTCTTAGAGCACCTCCAAGTAACCCTCACCTGACGTACAATGCACAGCAAAATTCAGTTAAAATAGCAATACCTCCCCCGCACTCCCCCAGTAGGTTGGCACAGCAGGAATATCTCAACCAGAAGGATTCCTGGTCTGATGTGGATGTAGTGTGATAAAGGCAGTGGATGAAACCAAATGGGGAATCCTGTAACTGAACATTTACCAGTTACTCCCCAGTTCTGCTCAAAAGCAGGCTGGCTGACAAATCAGAGGCTTTTAGAGAAGAGCAACAGGCTGTGGTATCAATAGACAAGGTCAAGGGGACTGAAGGATGGTTGGGGCTGGGTAGAAAGACATTTGTGGTCTGTATGTGCGGACTCCCTTCCACTGCCTCAGTGCCCACAGTTGTAACGTGAAGACTCCCCAGGTGGATGAACCTGTCATTTTCCGTTCCACCCCTCTTCAACTTTCACACATGTTTTCTCTTATTTTTCATAAAAACCTGCACTAACCCATTCAAAACACAGTCTACATACTCTACCCATCCCGATAATCTAAATCAAGTCGTAAAGAGCAAAGGAAAAACACAAAATCTGACACAGTGGAATGACATTTCTCCAGCCCAACCTACACATTCAAAGACACAGTCTAGCCTAGAACAAAAAAGCAATTTATCCAAGGCTAGCTTGAAAAAGAGAGAGGAAAAAGCTGGCTTTCTTCCCAGATGGAAGCAAGAGGCAAGCGACATTCCTTCAAGCCAGCCAAGGTCAGAGCCCATGCTTGATGGCTTTGCAAAATAAAGAAATGATTACGTGACTTAAATTCTCACTTGCTCTCAAAGCATTACCCTCACAACAGCAATGCAAAACCACATACTTTACACAATACCACATAGAACAACTAGTCACAAGTAGTAATCACAAAATAACCTGGGCATAGAAATACAGACAGGAATTACACATATTAGAACACTGGAATGTTGAGCGCTCCATTGAAGACAATGGAGTGCTCCAGGCTTCTAATGGCTGGTAGAAGCCCGGAGCATCAACATTCCAATGTTTGTTCACACCTGTTGCTGTCAAACAAAGGCCTCACTGAGCCCGATGGGATTTCAACCCCCTCGGGCTCTGTGAGGCCTTTGTTTTAGAAATTAGAACATTCTGCCCTCTAGGGGTGGAATGTTCTAACAGCCTTAGAGCCCTCGGTAGCGGGCTCCACCAGCCATTAAAGGCACACTCCCTTGTTAAAGACCCTCGTCGCGCTGGAACGGGCCTTTAATGGCCGGTAGAGCCCGCTACGTCGGGCTCGAAGACTATAAAAGACACTTGCATGTAGTCACAATAACAAATGGGTTTGTACTGTGTTCTGTTAGTAAGTCTCTTAACTTCTACGGGTGTTAGAATAATTGGTTCATCTCAGTCCAGTCTGGTGACAGACCTTCCAGCATTGATGCTTAGATACTGTGTGTGGCAGAAAGGACAGGACCTTGGGGTTCCCTATCCCTCTCCATTTTTCATGAAAAGTAGTTTTCATTCTGTCATTTACCTTGGGCTTTTCCTGGTGGCAATATGGCTAGGCATCTGTCTATTCCGAGAACCTGTCCTATCATGGAGAGGTAACGACCGTGCTCCAACAAGAGACAATAATTTGGGACACACGCTGTCAGGCTGGACGGGTATTCTCCAGCCACTGTGCAGCATCCATCTTATATTTAGGATCCTTTTATTCATCCCAAGTTCTTTAAACATTCTAGATCAAAGGTACCTTCCTCAGGAAAGGACTTCTCACCATCTTTTCTAGAGAGCTTCACCCCCTGCTTTAAATAACTGCGCATGCATACTCTCCGAACATCTGGAACTCACTGTCTAAAGACCTGCGCTGCAACCCCTCCTACTTCAGCTTTAAAAAAGACCTTAAATTCCACCTCCTCAACAAATTCTTTGGTCCTTAATCTCTCCTCTGACCCTATTCTCTATCTCTCCCTGTATAAATGATCCTGTTTGATTTGTCCCTTCCCTCTCCTTGCCCCCACACTTTATTCAGCCACCATCTTTCCAGTAACCTGTCCCCCACTCTACCCCCTCCCCATTTCCCATCTTACCCCTCCGCTCACTACCCCTATCTCGTCTCCTTCGCTCATCCTATTATTCAACTCCCAATTATTATTTTTTTTTCTTGCTGTTCATATCATGTTACTCCTCCTGAGTGTTGGCCCTCAATCTATTGCTGAGCCCTTCCGGTGTGCTTTTATTTACCTTTGTAAAATGCTCCTCCTTCCTCCCTCCTCCCATGGTAACTACCCTGTTCCGTTCCCATCTTATGTCCATACCATTTTGTGGTGATGTAACTGACTGTTTTTGTTTTAGCCTTATGCTTTCCTCTTCTGTATATTGCTTGTGCCCTTCCCTTTGTACCTAATTCAAGTTGTTGTTTTGTATTTGACTATCTATGCTTTACCCTGAACAATTGTTTATATTTATTGTACTGCTCCTGCTCCTGTAAAGAGCTCTGATACCCACAGGTCTAGCCAGCGCTATATAAAACCTCTCAAAAAACATAAAATAACTAAATAATGCTTTTTCTTTACTTGTGGTACATAGCATGCGCAGGTGTCTCTTTTGCTGGCGGCCATCTTTTACCTTCTTATATACAATCACACTTAGGAACTCATAAGGTATCTGTCAGCCTTGTGCTGCAGCTCATCCCATGGATGGAGATAGGGCAGAAAGGAAACGAGGGAAGGAAGGATCTTACGGTTAGGAGACTATTGTGTGGTGGGGGATGGAAAGAATCTCACAAGAACTGATTCCCTTGCTTTCAGAAACTTTTCCAGTCTCAGCTGTCAAGCAGCTCTGGAGTGGCTGAATCAGTGTGCTTCTGTTGTGCACACATTCATATGAAATGGTCTTGGCTCCCCTGCCTATCTTCCTCTTTTCCACACTATTTCTACTTTTCTGCACTATTTCTAGATCCCAACCACTCTGTTCCATCGCTCCGTACTGAGGACTGTATTCACACTGTTGTAAGTACTGAGACGCCTCCTACCCAGGCGCGGCTAGCATAGGTAAGAGTGGTGAGGCGGGGGGTGGGGAGTCGACAGACAAGGGGATAGATAAAATAAAATACAAAAATGTATAAAACCACTTGCCTTGCGCTCGCTGCATCGCCGCCTCGGCATCCCCCCCCCGCCCTGCCCCCACCCCACCGCTCTTACCTGTACCGGCCGAGCCTGCCCCTCCCTAAGCAAACTAGCCCCTTTCATTGATATCAACAGTGAGTGCATTCAATATTCTCTTTGCAAGTTTGAATCACATAAAAAACTGTCTAACCTTGTAACAGCTGGAAGCCACATTTGTCACCCTGCGGTTGTGGGAGGGAAGGGGTGCAGCAGCCATCGCAATGAGAACGATCCAAGTGTAACAGCACCATTCCAATTAAAGAAAAATAACTCATTACTCTGGAATTTAGATAGAATATAAATGCATAGTGTATTCTACATAAATTGTGGAGTACAGAGTTATTTTTCTTCCTCAGGTAGTAGATCAAAGTGAATCGATTGTAAGAAAGATCCACTTTTAGGCAATATAAGATGTGAGCAGAGTAGGAATTTAGTAATCAATAACTCTGCTGAGCCTGTAGGATGTGTTTAGAATGCACAGTCCAGTGCATCCACTATGGGCACTTCCGGTTTTTGACGGATGTGATAGAAGAGATATATGGTGATTGTGATTTGCCCAAGGTCATCAGGAACGAAGCTAGGACCAAACCTTAGTTTCATAGTGTGCCCCTTGCAGCATGTCTTCGGGGAACAATGCAGAATAAAGAAAGTGCTTTTCTGGCATTATACTGTGGTGTCAACCACAAAAAAACACTAATGTTTAGTGATGAAGAAAGCATATATTTATATAATTTAAATGCTCTCAAAGGCATGACCTTCGCTTTTCTGCATCGTTTCTATGCAAGGACCCTGAGTACACCTTTGTGAAGCCGGAAGCAGCAAATATCATGACCGCCGAACAACGCATTGCCTTTGCAATGCGGGCAGAACAACGAATACATCTAAACCACGCATTCCATTTACAACGCAAGTTGTTACAACTACATGATTTAGGTAAAGCGGCGCCTTGCCTACTGCACGGGACTGGAGTTAGGATAGTAAATTATACTATTCCAAAGTCCAGCGCCCCCCTAAGGCAAGTCGTTGTAACAACTTGTGTTGTAAATGGAATGCGTGGTTCAGCCGCATTTGTTGTTCCGCTTGCGTTGTTAAGGAACGCGTGGGAAAGGAAAGCGTGGTTGTGTCATACAACCTTGTGAAGTTGAACGTTATGCAATATTGCAAAAGCAGAGTGACCAGTTAGTTTGTCCTGCTAATGCAGGGCTTGACTGGCCTTTTCTTCCACCCGGCATTTCCCCTGTAGGCTGCAGCCATTGGAAGACGATTATGGGAGCCCAGGGCCGTTGCTCTGCCACTTTCCCAGATTAAAGAGATTAATTGCAGCAGGCACAGGAGCCTTCAAGAGAGCGAGATTGAGAAAGATTGTTCAAGGGGTAGAGAGGGGCCGAGAGAGACCGAGAGATCAGAGAGGGAGATGAAAAAGAGGACTGGAGAGAGAGAATGGATTGATAAAAATAGAGAGATAAAGGAAAGGGGTGGAGTCGAGCTCCTTTGAACATTATTACCAGGCACAATTTCCGTTCTCCAGCCTGACCCTGTGCTAAATGGTAAAGTGAGTGAAAAGAGCATGTGGGCCAGTGATTGTGAAAACGTTAATGATGAAGTAGTTGAGAAATCTTTCATATTCTTGACTATATTTCTATGTCTCTTGGCCACAATCCTAATTTGGAGACTGCATGCTTCTCAAACTATTTTGAGCACTTTGAACCGGTCTTTTTAAAAAGCACACAAAATAAAAAATCGCAACAAACACAGAAAATGACATCTCCCCACTGTAAAAAAAAAAAACAACAAAAAAAACATGAATTTAAATATTAGCAAAACAGAAGACTGAAGCATGGCAGCAAGTCAAGCACAAGTATTGATAAATAATCACAAACAACATGCTACTAAAACTGCTGCCAGTTAGAGACATGCATTGTTTACATGATCATTAGTAAGATTGGTTAACTCTCAGAGGTATCAAAAAAATCCACAGGGGAATCAAGCATCTACTAGTGGTAGAAAATGCATGCATAGGAAACACATTTTATTAATAAACACATGGCTCAGATTCTCTACCCTCATTAAGTGAGAAAAAGCAATTTCTGGAAACTGAAATGCACATAACCAAAGCTGGAATACTGAGATCACACGCTTGGGACAAGCATTAGTCATTTGTCACTGGTCATCCAGCTGGTACGGAGGACCAGATGCCTGGTAACGATATGGACACGTTTCGCCGCCTCCCACAAGCCTTGGAATTAAATGTGAGTTTGGATCTGCAGCAGCAGAGACGACAAAGGATGGGCTTGGGGACACCACGCAGGATGCGCGCTGGAGATGGCAACCACTGTCGGTTAAAAACGCGGAGGCGGATCTGCAAGGAGCCCACCTTTCAGACTTGCCATTTTCTGCTTAATGATCAATTTACTTTGCAGAGAGATTCTTAGGAGGCTTATCGCTAGCCGCCTTATTTAGAGCTCCTGTGGAGAACGGAGCATTAAATTCCAATAGCATTTTCGGTGTCAAAGCCCTGGCCCAGTACTGGAGGCAGAACACCGGGGAAGCAGCCTCCATCATTAAAGATCAGGAAAGAATAGAAATGGAACAACTCCTGGGGTGAAGACATTGTCTTGGTCACATTAAAGTCCCTGGGAGCTCACACGGCGATAAGCAGTGCAAATGAATAGACTCACTGGCATGACAGCTGTAACCCGCCATCAGCGGAGGAGGGTAGAAAGGAGCACAAGGAACCGCAAAGTGCAGGAAAAGAAGAGAGAGATAAATCAGATACTAGAAATAGAAAGAAAAGATGAAAAGCTGAGAGTTATAAACAAAATTCTGTGTTCCAGCTCATCTATTTTTCATCAATCTTCTGCTCCTAAACCCTCTGTACTTTTTCTCACTATTTCGACTGCTCCAGCCACTTTAGCTTACAATGTAGGCATCTGCTTTGGCTCCTCTCTCTATTTCTCTGGCCAAATTGCTTACATCTCTCCAGTTTGTCATTTTCAGCTTCTGAGAAGTCAAAGCCCATTCTCTTCTCACCAGGTGTTTCACCAAGGCTCTAATTTAAATTGATACGCTCCGACTTTTTCTACTGTTCATCAGCTTTTTTGGTTTTCCACTTTCATCCATTTCTCACCTAGAAAGCTTTCTAAAGTCTGCATTGTGTCTTATTTCAGATTACCTCTGCTTACCAATCTTTTCCTATCTGGCTATGTGCAACTTACCCTCTCTGCAATATTGTTTCTTTATTTTTTTGTATGATCCTACAAATTTTCCAAATCCTACAAGTGTCCTGTTCTTCCTTTATTTTCTGCTCTTTGCACATTATGAGGCCACATACTTATGGTATTTGATCATCTATAATCTATGTGCATTTATATATGTGATTATGAGTAATTTGGTTTTATATTTATTGTTAAATTGTATTACCCAGTATTGCATTTGATGATTTTACTGGGATATTTCTCTCTGGAGACAAAAAATGTTCTCTGGTGAAATAACAATTTTGCATCTGATTTCAACATGCAGAAATTTACTCTTGTTACATTTGCATATTGCAGAAATTCTTACCTATCAAAAATTTGCAAATCTGAATGAGACACAGATTATATTCCCTTGGAGTAGTCTTGAAATTGTTTATGAATTAAAAAAAGAAGTAGAAATTTGCTCAAAAGATATGAATAACTCCAAAAGAGAAAATGTCTGACCTTGCAGACGATTTAGGAAGGCTTTGAAGACCAAGCTTTGAGTCTCCAAAGTACTCATAATCCTAGTCATTATGGAACACATGTAATCTCTTCTTTAATACTGCTAGGTGATTCCGACAAATCGGGATCTGGGAAGAGCAGTTCGGCTCACAAGAACTGAAGACCACATGCCCGTGTATTGTGGAGAACATTTCAGCACCAATGAACGTCCTTATCCCCCCTGTCATGATCAGTCCTATATCATGACAGAAGACCCCCTAAGATGCTGTGGAGGATCCATCTTCATACCACCTTTCCACTGGATCTTGTTCTAAAAAAAACATCTACTGATCTGGGAAGAAACAGCAAGCACACATTAGGAATAAATGAATAATAATAATGTCCATAAGTGTCATAGAGCAGGATATAGCACACACATAGAAGGATATTACTTCCAGAACACAAGCTTTTCTGGCAGCAACTAGCCGCAAACTCATTGAAACAAAGTAAAATGTACATTGTCGATAAGCACATTAGGAGAACTCACAAAGTTTACTGAAAAGTGTGTGTTCTCCCTGATCGCACTACAATTGAATGTTTTCAGGACTGAGCATACTATTCCCACAAAGGAGGAATGGGACAGGCATAGAATGCATTGGGAAAGCCAGTTGTTCTAGGGTTAAACTGGTAATGCGTGCAGCGTTAGCACATTAGAAGGAGAGACATAGGTGGGAGCCAGCAGGGGCTGTAGTAAGGTAAAGTAGTTCATGCAATTCAATGTCAGTACTTGAGTGTAGGTTGATGGATACACTCAAACAGCCAATGGCAGTAGATGAGAAATGAATACTCGGCTGGGCTGAGCAAAGACATAATTGACAAAGTCTCAAGCTAAGTAATGGCAGAAAGAAGCTGGTTGGTGAATCCCAGTGATTGAAAGAGGAGGGCCCAAGGCCCACTTTGTGTGTGTTGTTAACAATAGGTCTGTTTGACAGCATATTCGAGAAATGAAAGAACCAGTAGGGTAAGCATAAGGATATTAAAAGAATGCAAGAGAATGTTTACATAAGAGAGAAACTAATATGTGTTACAAAATAAGCATAAGGGGATCAACAGAATTAAGTATTGGTATAAGGAAGAGCAAAAACCAGCACATAAAGACTTACAGACAGAAGTGTGAACAAGAAACGGAAGTGTAAAATTAATCAAAGAGGTAAAAAAAACTGAAAGAAATACAATATGGGATTTAATTGAAACATAAATAAGAGTTCATGAAAGAGAAACTAAAGCTGTACAAAAATGTCTGTGGGCAAGGTAGGCTGAAGAGTAGACACAAGAAAGAACAGACAGAAATGTAGGCAAAAAGAGACAGGAAAGACATGGCCGGTGCAGAGAACGATAGAATGTGGTAAGAGCACATAGGTGATTCAGGCAAGGAGCATATGCTTCATAAATTAGTGAAGATGGCACATTGAATATGGTATCGACAGAGAATCGATGAACACTTGCATCTGGGTGGAGGATTGCATAGAGAGAGTGAATATACAATAAGTGAACACATGTAGTGTTCACAGGAAGGCATAACATGATATAGAGAAAATGACCAACTTGTACAACTTTTTTCAAAAATATAATATCAGAAATTCGGATGTTTAGGTGTAGATCGGGTGTGCTGTTTCCAAGAAAGTTGCAGTGCAGTGAGATCAGAGATCTGATAACCACTGCGAGGTGGACCCATGGCCAGGAATGGGTGTGCGTGGTCAGAATGAAAGAACGATGATGCAGAGTGTGCTAGAGGCATGACCACTGAAACTATACAATTGTACAGATGCCGTGGATGTTGCGTTTTCTGTGGTATTGTGGACTTGTTAAATTTGGTGGAAAGTCCACGATTTGCTGCATCGTTTTCCAAATTAGAACAAAGATCCCAATCCTGTTCATCTCCTGTTTGCAGCATTAAGAAGGGGCGTGGCAACTTTTAAAGTTACCCCATGCAGAAATGACACCCTTGGCAAACATCAATTTCCTCACTTTGTCGCCTGCAACCCTTCTAGCACTCACCATATCCAGATATGAGATGCAGGAGGAGGAACGGATGTTTATGGATGAATGGTTGGGGAGTTGCAGTGGGGTACAGCATGGGCGATAGGGTCGAGGCATCAAATACAGGCAGCGTCCATAACAGGAAGAATAGGGTGATACGCTGAACTTTTCTAGTCGCTGGACGAATGTCACCACTCATCAGGTGCCCTGAGCTACACTGAGTAGATGCAGGAATAGTTTCCTGTTGCAGCGAATCCTACTAAAGATGTCTCTTTTTTAAGGCTGCACAAGTAAATCACATTGCAAGGGTTGCAAAGTTAAAAAAAATCTACAAATTTGCAAGTTGTCCTACTTTTACACATCCCTGTTGTTAAGGCACTAAAAAAACAACATAAGGAATAATGATTTCCTAATTACGATTATCTCTGAATCGCAATTAGGAAATCACTATTCCTAATGTATGTAACTTTTTTAAATAATTTGCAATACCTAGTGGGTCGCAAAATGACCTACCTCATGCATATTAATAAGGTAGGTCGCAGTTTGCGAACCATTAGGAATGACAGCCATCACAGGGATAGTGGCCTGCCTGCAGGGGTCAGCATATTACCACATCTGTGATCACTTTTAAATAAAGCATTTTTTTTTTTTTAAATGCAGCCCGGAATTTGGTCACAAAACATTCAAACATACCACTGCGATTGATTATTTGGAAGGGACGTCCTAAACACGCCCCTTCCAAAAACGAAATCAGAACTGGGTCGCAATCGCAAATTGCGATTTATTATCAAGTTACCAAAATGCAATTTGGTGTTTGTAATTTCTAAAAGCATTATTGCAGTCGCAAATGGCACGATTCTGTGAATCAGGGCCTTTGCCACCTCAAAAATGCTTTGTACATCTGACCCCAAGACTTCTGCTCAGATGGTGCAAATATTCCTCTTCGATTGACTGTGGCGAAGGGGTTTTGTCTGCTGTAAGAAACAGAAACAGTTTACATTTAAAAATAATTCAACAAATCAGGGAATAAGTCCACCTTGAACTGTGCATGCAAAATCACATTTACATTGCTGTGTTCTAGATGCAGCAGTTAAGCCGAGTGGGCACCCTTTTTTAATAGAATCGTAAACATTTTTCAAATATTCTTTTGTTCTATTGTTTGAATCTTAAAATACCTTCTAGTGAGATAATTAATTTTTGTGTAATCTTCCATTGATCTCGAGGGCTATTTCTTGTTGGAAACGGGTGCTTCGAGAGGCCCTTTTGTTGAACCCAGTCTAACCATTAATGAATTAATGAAGTGATCCAGCGCGATATTAGCAAACAGCATTCATACACCAGATACTCACTTGGGCCCATACATTCATACTACGCTAATACTTACGCTGGGGTTTATCAGTTGTTACTCTTTATCAAAATCCCTGCTACCAATTACCTTCTGAATGAAGAGTAATGACTTACCAATGAATCCTTTGCTAATTGGGAAATTTAAAATGAGTGACATTCATTATAGTACATTATCCTGAAATAACCACTGAGTCAGGAAGTTTTAAAATGTTTATCTAAAGATTTAGCAGAGTAAAATACAGAACCACACGGTACTTAATCGCAATACCCAAGATGAAGCATAGAATTATTATTGCTAATTAATGACGGTCCCTCAGAAAAGGAGAGGATAGAGACAGCAGCGCAACTAAAGGTTGCATTATATTTACCTAAGTGCGAGAACCAAACCCTTGGCCAAGGAGTTGGAAAGAATAGGACCCAGGAAGGATGAAGAGCAAAAGACCTCCTCCAGGATCAGGACAGGACCGGTGACCTCTCTACAACGACGCCTGCGTCGCTCCCCTCTCTGATACTCGACTTCTCCTCGATTCTCCCGTGTCTCCCTTCTAATGGACTCCGCCGCCCTCTCCTCAGGACCTCTCTGGACAGCGATTCAGTCTGCAAACGATCAGCTTGGCAGTCTGGAGCTAAGAGCTAACTAATTAGCTAATTCTATATCTATTATACCCTTCTACGCCCATGTACCTCCCTTTAATGTTGCTAAAATATGGGACCACTACTTCTGATTGGACAGGGACAGGGGTTGATCCTCACACCATATTGATTTGCCTTGTATTTCTGAAGCCTATTGTTTTTAAACTACCGCCCCTTCAATTTAATACATTTGCTTTATTTCCCACCCGTCTCATGACAAAATTTACAATATATTCATATAAAATGTTTCTCTTCGGCAAGAACATCTTGGTATGTGGTGGTGTCGGCCAGCAGGTCATGGCCTTGGGTGATGTCCAAGTTGACTTCATCTTTTTCTATCTGGTCTGCTACTGCAGGGCGCATGTGCGGAATCTTTGTCACACGAGCTTTCATTGCACCAAACCCAGGCCCAAGTTTACGAACTGATAAAAAGTCAAAGAAGAAAATATTAAAATCACAAATAAAATGTTTCACTGTATGCCCACCTTTCCTACTCTATTCCCATTTAATTATAATACTGTCCCGCATTAGTAGCGTTTAAGAAAACGACAATTTAATAATGACATGAGAGCAAGCTGAAGCATGTGAAAACATCAAGCAGCCATTTTAAAGCATACTGCGCAGAAGCAGAAGTTTCCCACCAAGCAAAGAGAGACATCACAACACGTGATATGGTTGAGACATGCGCAGATAGTTTCCCACGCTTTAGCGGTCATTTTAAATTACGGACAAGCGTTATTCATTAGTAAAACACATAGGCAAGCATCCTTTCTATTCGTGTAGTGTATGCAATGCTTAATAGAGACAATACAAGTTTAATAAATTAATACTATGAGGAGGATTGTATACAAGCAAGTTTCGTTTATGAAACCTTGCTCCATCTTCCCTCTCTGATGGCGTTTCTGAGCCATCAAAATACTACCCACAATCAGATGCCAACTTCTAGCAAATTACTTCATTCTCATTCTTACACTTTCCATTTTTGCCATCCCCTTTCAATTTCTTGTATAATTCACTTCTCCACTCTTCAAGTTCTATTTCATCAATTTTTCGCTTCTTTCCTCTACCTGTCACTTTATATGTTCCACTCTTTCTACAACATTTGCACCATATTGTTATTGCCAATATTATTATTGCTATCCCTGCTAAGGGTACTAATATTTGACCTATAAGTCCTTTTCCTACATTAGCAAACCAGGTACCAATTGACGAGATACTATTTGTCAATCTTTCCCATACACTATCAACTTCCAGTGGTTTTAGTTCCTTCTCAAGTTTTGTTATGTTCTGTATATACGTTCCAATCTCTGCACTCTTATCAGGAATATAAGTGCAACAGTGTCTCGTCTTCAATAATTTACAGACTCCGCCCTCTTTTGCCAATATAATATCAAGAGCAAGTCAATTTTGCATCACCATAGACCTAATCGCAACCATCTCCGCGTTAATCGTTAGAAACCCTCCGGCAGTATCCGTTGATAAACGATCAACCACTGTAGACAATTTACATATTTTCCTTGAGTTCAGAATTATTCCCACTGAAGGTATCAATGCACCAAATATATCACCTACAATTTCTGAAAAACTAGCTCTTTTACTACGTATTAATTCACTATTGTTTTCATTGCTCCCAGTGTTTCTTTTTACGTGGTATATCTTTGGAAATACTATTCCAAAATAACAACTTCCATACCACCGTGCAGGAAGCCTAAAGTAAGCCTTATTCCCACACACATAATAAATTCCAGGAAAAACTGAATCTGTTCCTCCTTTGATCCCCCAACCTCCAAGAATTAAGAAATTGTGTTCACATTCACTGGTACCAATGAAAACATTGTTATAATCAGTCTTTAACCTATGAAGACAAATTTTCCCTGTCTTTACGAAATCCAGAGCCATAGCAGCTTGAGCCTTGCCAGGTGTGTAACTCCCTTCTTTCTCCGCCCAAGGTGGCAAATGAGCCTTATGCTCAGAAGCTTTCTTTTGAAAATCTTGTCTTCTATCTTCTACTAAATTCAAAAATATATTTTCTTCTTCATGTAAAGAACATGTTAGATTGTGTCTATGTGCATGTGTTATGTCTATTGATTTCATTGTTAAGAAAAATTCTCCCATAAACTGTGCGTCTTGACTACTAAGCACTGGGTTCATATTCTTGCGAATCGGAACCTCAGAAAATATCACATCTAGATTTGAATAATAATACTGAAGTCTCCCTGTTCTATAAAATAAACTTGACAAAACACTACATGATATGCCATATGTCAGTGGTAAGTGATGGTATGTTAATCCTTCTGCTACTGATTCAGGTAACTTCATACAGACATAACAGTTACTAACTTCCATTGTGTCTACATATTGAAACAATACCTTTGTGAAAACATTTAAACTAGTGTCGTTGTCAGCTACATCATGATGAATTTCTGGTTCATTCTCTGCCATTAGTTCTACTCTATTGCCCTTCATGTTTGCTGTCCTCTCCTTAGTTTCATTATTAATCTTTTTATCCATTATCATAAGGTAAGGAACTGCTACAATCAGGACTAACCATACTATAAGCACCATTACTAGACTACATATGCATATTACACAGCATCTTCTACAACATCTCTGTTTTGGTCTCCCAGCAACTCTATCGTCAGGCATTTTCGACAAGGAAGATCGCTCTTCTTATCTATTTCCTTTTCTTTATGTGACTCTTTTGCTTAGTCAAGGTGGTCTTGTTTCTTTTTCGTACGTCAGTTCTGCACTTGTTCCTTCGTCACCACTTTCACTTGACTCTGAGCTTTCGTAATCTTCAAGAATGATGTAAGTCCAATCAGGACCCTTGAATTTGTTATTCACAAGTTTCAGTCTTTTACTTCTTCTTTTCTCAGTTTTATTTTCTTGTTCAGTTTGACTTGTTACTTCATTCACTTGATCTGGATCTTCACTTCTGGTTGTTATGTGGTATTTTACTCTTTTAATGACACTCGGCCAATGATCTCCTTTTCTTGTTTTCTTTGTTTGCACTGTTTCTTTATCTTTGTCTTCAGAAATCTTTTTATTTTCACTGCTTAGTACTGTTTCGTGTTCTGCAATTACTGTGTTTCTTGTTTGCTCTTTTTCAGGTCTGATTGGTTTCTCTGCAACAGCTCCACTGTTAGTTTCCAATAATGGATCTTGTTCTTTATTTATTTCTTCATGTTCTTGATTTTCATGATCTTTTTCTTCTGTGCTTTTTTCTTGACCTAACTTATTCTGATCAGGGCTTATTGCACTTTGTACTTCTGCAGCCTGACCGGATTCTTCTAAACCTGTCTGTCCCTGCTCAAAGTTTATCAAATCTTCGTCGCTTTGAGCCCAGTTTCCTTTCCCTATCTGATCTTGCTCAGGTTCTCTTATTGTCTCTTCTTCTTGTGCCTGAGCTGCTTCTTCTTCACCTATCTGATCTTCTTCAATTTCTTCCAATTTTGTTTGACTTCGGGTTCTGTGGTAAACTTCAGAAACTTCTACCATTGGTATCCAGTCCTGACTTGTGCTCAGTTGTTCTTCTTCAGCTTCTCTTGAATCTCGAGCCTGAGATTCCTCAGCTGGGCAACCTTCAGCTTCCTCAGTGATTGATGCTGTCTGAGGATTTTCTTCTTCAGGATCTGGTACTCTTTTGGTGTGGCTTACGTGAATCCAATTAGGAAATCCTGCACACTTCACTGCTGTGTTTGTGGTTAGTATGACTTGACAAGGACTGCTCCATCTGGGTGATAGACACGTTTCTCTGGTGTGATTCTTCACTACCACCCAGTCACCAGGATTCGGATCATGTTCTTGTTCAGGCTGCCTGGAAACTGCGTCTTCTCCAACCTGATGAGAGACAGAACGCACTAGGTCAGCCAGTCCTTTACAATAGTCCAGAACCATATCATCAGATATATTCAGTAGTTTGTTTGTGGGAACATGTGTTTGTCTCATTGCTCTTCCCATCATTATTTCGTGTGGGCTCAATCCTGTGTTTCTGTCAGGTATGCTTCTGAGTCCCATTAAAACAAGTGGCAATGCATCTGGCCATTCTAATGATGTTGATGCACACATTTTTCCCAATCTTGACTTTATAGTGCCATTCAATTGTTCAACCACTCCAGAAGCTTCTGGACGATATGCACAGTGCAGTTTCTGTTGGATTTGGAATGCTTCACAGATTAGTTTGATCACTTCACTGTTAAAATGTTTTCCTCTATCTGATTCCAAAGTTACTGGGAAACCAAACCTAGGAATGAGCTCTCGTAGCAATAATTTTGCCACTGTAATGCTATAATTTCTCCTGGTAGGGTAAGCCTCCACCCACTTTGAAAACAGACATACTATGACCAGTACATATTTCAGCCCTCTGCATGGTGGTAACTGTATAAAGTCGAATTGAAGTCTTATAAATGGTCCTTCTGCTTTTCCAATCTTTCCAACCCCAATTATTGTCTTCCTCCCTGAATTGTGCATCTGGCAAGTTAAACACCTTTGGCAAAGACTCTCTGCTACAGCCCTGAACCTAGGATTATACCAGTTTTGTCTGAAGAGCATAATCATTGCATCTCTCCCTATGTGTGTGTCTCCATGATACATTCTGGCCATTTGTGAGAGTAGACAATCTGGCATGACTGGTCTGCCATCAGCACTGATCCACACTTCATCATCTCGTCTCTGGGAACAACCTACTTTGATCCACAAATTCTTTTCACTTTCATCCACTTCATCTTGCAGTCTTTTAACATCATTCCATGTTTCAGGCGGCATATACAGCATAAGTTGGCAGCTGATTCCCATTCTTTCCACCCTCTTATTGACTGACAATCTATTTTTGGCACAATGTTGAGCCACCAGATCTGCGTATCTGTTTCCGACTACCACCCAGTCATCTCCTGACTGATGTGCGGCACATTTCACCACAGCCAATTCTTTTGGTGATTGTATTGCTTCCAGCAATTCCTTTACAAACTGTCCATTTTTAATGGGGGATCCTGAAGAAGTCAGGAAATCCCTCTGCATCCATAGTTGGCCAAAATCATGCACAACCCCGTAACCATATTGACTATCTGTAAATATAGTTACTTTTTGATTCCTCCCAATTTTGCAGGCTTTTATCAATGCAATCAATTCAGCTACTTGTGCAGATTTGACTCCTGGTAAATAGGATGCTTCGACTATTCCAGTTAATTCACATACCGCATAGGCAGCAGTTAATTTACCATCTTCATGTCTTTGACATGAACCATCAACAAATAGCTCCCTGTCTGGCTTTTTAAGAGGCTGTTCCTCAATATCTGGGCGTGGTTTTGTGCATAATTCTGTAATCTGTAAACAATCATGTTCATCTTCTTCGTCATCTTTAATTCTCTCATGATATGGGTCTGGTAGTAAGGTTGCTGGATTTATTATAGTACACCTTACCATGGTCACATTTTCAGCACCCATTATTATTCTTTCGTATTTAGTCAGCCGACTAGGAGTAAGATGCTGAGTTTGAGTTCTTGTCAACAGAATTACAACCGCATGTGGAACATACACTTTTACAGGATGTCCCATCACAATTGACTCACTTTGTTCAATGCTCAAACAAGTAGCCGCCACTGCTTTTAAGCATCCTGGCAACGCGGCTGCTACTGGGTCCAATGTAGCAGAAAAATACGCTATAGGACGTCTGTCTAACCCGTGTCTTTGAGTTAGGACAGAAAGTGCACAATTTTCTCTTTCCTGACAGAATAATGCAAATTCTCTTTTATAATCAGGCATGCCTAAGGCAGGTGCTGAACATAAGGCATTTCTCAATTTTACAAAAGCTCCTACACTTTCATCATCCCACTCAACAGGATCCTTTGCTTTCTTTTTCGTCATGTTAATTAAAGATTTAGCTAGTAGGGAAAATCCTGGTATCCATTGCCGACAGTAACCTACTATTCCTAGGAACATTCTTACTTGTCTTTGGGTTACAGGCATTTGCATTTTCTTTATTAATTTTACTCTTTCAGAGGTTACTCTTCTTTTTCCCCTCTCAATTTGGTGTCCCAGGTACTTAACAGCTGTTGTACAAAACTGCAACTTTTCTGGTGAGACTTTATGCCCTTCTTCTGCCAAAAGATTTAATAATGCTATGGAATCAACAACACAGTCCTCTCTGGTGTTCGATGCCACCAATAAGTCGTCGATATATTGCACTAGGACTGAGCTTCCTGGCATCACTAGTTTCTCAAGGCACTTTTTCAATATCTGATTGAAAATGGAAGGACTTTCTGTGTACCCCTGAGGAACACGATTCCATACTTAGACTTTGTTCTCAAATTTAAATGAAAAAAGATATTGGCTGTCTAGATGCAATGGTATTGAAAAGAACGCTTGACACAAATCAATTACTGTGAACCATCCTGCACTCCACGGAATCTGGTATAGGATTACTGCAGGATTTGGTACTATAGGACAACATGGTTCTACAATCTTATTTATTTTCCTCAGGTCCTGAACAATCCTATATTTTCCACTAGGTTTCTTTAATCCCATTATTGGTGAATTACATGGGCTACTCATTACTTCTTTTAGTATGTTTTGTTCAACCATTCGATCGATTTCTTCAATGACTCCTGCCTTTACTTCTGCACTCATTTTGTAGTGTCTGGTATTTGGGAAAATCGCACCTTCTTTTACAGTAATTTTAACTGGGTCTATTTTAGCCATAAGTCCTACTTCTTTTCCTGTGAAATCCCAAACTATGGGGTTTACTGTACCTTTTAATTCTTCTGGCAACTCGTCTTTTGTTATTAATGAAAACATCTCATCTACTTCTGTACCCTGTTTTGCAATCATAATTTTATATACATGGTCTTCATCTGGTGTCTGAACTGCCAATGGTTTGGCAGTAGAGAATGGCGGATCAGCATCTGAATTGTTTATGATGGGGCTCACATTGTGGGAACACGAGTGGTTTTGTAAAAAACATATGCTTTGTGTTAACTTGACATTGTACCATGATGAGTGATTAAGTAACATGTAGATTAAGGAATCGCATGGTAATGGTTAAATGTTTTATTGTCATTTGTAGTTACCCCCCGACGAAGGGCTCCTGTAGCCTGAAATGCATTGGGTTTTATAATAAACACTGCCTTCGATGAAGCTTGCATCAGTTTGTGTTCTTGTAAGAGGCCCGGAGGGGCACAACTCGAGCATGGAAAAAATCTTGGAAATAGCATTGCATTCCGCATGTGGATTAAAACAGGAGTTGAAAAAAGTGAAAAGAAAACAAGAAGGAACAAATGGAATACATTGAGTAAAAAGGAGGATGTGACGACGAAGGACGGACCATGGACATGGATACACTGGGGACGGAACGCTTTCCTGCTCACCTTTCTCCCTGTCCCCTTCTTTATTTACAGAACGTCCCGTTGGAACGTTGTCTCTTTAAGCCTGTGTCTGTTTCGGGTCACATGACTGAATCAGGTGACTCACTCAGAGTCAAAAACGACGGAAACAAGGAAGGATGGCGCTCGTCTGAAGGAGGACTGGAACAGGAGAACCGAGGATCCGACGAGGACGATCGCCGCGTTCAGACCTTCGTCGTCAGGCCCCAGCTGGGAGAACGAAGAACCATCGAGGCCAGCGGAGATCCCCAGCCGGAAGCAGGAGCCCGACGCCCGGGAGTCGAAGGAGAGAAAGGCGGGACGCCGGACCCCATCCGGCAACACGAGGAAGCCAGCCACGGCCAAGGAGGGTCGTGGCTTAACAAGGTACGGGGACGCCTTGGGGCGGTGTGGCGCCGTACGGGTGAGAGTCGTAAGGAAGGCAGTATACCTGGGACAGGAAACTGAAGGGCTCCGTTGTACTGGGAGCGCTTCCTGCTGTAGCCGCGACTGCCTCACTGGTGACGGTATCGGGTGTGAACCCCTGACACTACCCCTGCTCCCCGCGCACAGATACCAAGATAAAACCATTTCCCTTACCAGGTGTTTTCTTTTGTTCCCCCCCCCCCCATGCTCAACGAGGCACTGGTCCCCAGCGAAAGAAGAAGAAGGCGGAAACCCCTTCCCACCTCTCCTCAAGGGACAGAGAGGAAAAGAAGACCGGGACATAGCCTACACCTCCCTTATTGCCTTGTTTCAGTTCTAAATAAATTACCACATAGTGAACAAGTACTTGTTTGTCCGGGTCTGCTTCTCCACCGCGCCACACGTGGTGTCAGAAGTGGGATCTTGAACGTCTCCCCCCTATTGGCCATGGAAAACCTGATTCAACAGTTGATCCGCGGGCAAGAGAAGTTGGAATGGGCGGTAGAGAAGCAGATGACCTCTGCCCAGGCAGACCGGGAGTTGTTGAAAGACAGTATGGTGAATCAAGCCGATCAAATGCTGAAAGTAGCTGACGACCGTCTAGAACTAACCACGCAGCTACAGATCCCCGCAGGGAATGGCCCGAATGTGTCATTGCAGAAATATGTGTCGGGGGAGGACCCCGACGCATTCCTGTTAAATTTCGAAAGAGCTGCCCGTGCGTCTGGTTGGCCCGAGGCCAAGTGGCCTTTCTTCTTGGCCCCCCTCCTTACCGGAGAAACCCAAGCAGCCTACCAGGTCGCTAACCCCAACGGACATGCATCCTACCAGGAAATAAAAGAGATAATCCTAGACCACATGGGCATGGATGCGGAAGCGCACAGGGTGCGCTTCAGAAAGGAGAGAGGGTCCCCTACAGATAATCCGAAGACCCTCTCCTTTAAATTAAAGGCCGCCGCAGATAAGTGGTTGAAACCACAGGCCCATACCAAGGAAGAAATCATGTCCATGATATACTTGGAGCAGTTCATTGAAGCCCTTCCCTTCCCCATCCAACGGTGGCTCAAACAACACCACAATCTAGCAGCCAAACAGGCGGTAGAAATGGCCACTTCGTTTTATAGGGCCCAACCCCGTACTTTACCTTGGGATACAGAGAAGGCCACACGTTCCTCGGTGCTCCCTGTGAAACAAGAAAGAAAACACCCGGTAAGGGAAATGGTTTTATCTTGGTATCTGTGCGCGGGAGCAGGGGTAGTGTCAGGGGTTCACACCCGATACCGTCACCAGTGAGGCAGTCGCGGCTACAGCAGGAAGCGCTCCCAGTACAACGGAGCCCTTCAGTTTCCCGTCCCAGGTATACTGCCTCCCTTACGACTCTCACTCTCACCCGTACGGCGCCACACCGCCCCAAGGCGTCCCCGTACCTTGTTAAGCCACAACCCTCCTGGGCCGTGGCTGGCTTCCTCGTGTTGCCGGATGGGGTCCGGCGTCCCGTCTTTCTCTCCTTCGACTCCCGCGCGTCGGGCTCCTGCTTCCGGCTGGGGATCTCCGCTGGCCTCGATGGTTCTACGTTCTCCCAGCTGGGGCCTGACGACGAAGGTCTGAACGCGGCGATCGTCCTCGTCGGATCCTCGGTTCTCCTGTTCCAGTCCTCCTTCAGACGAGCGCCATCCTTCCTTGTTTCCGTCGTTTTTGACTCCGAGTGAGTCACCTGATTCAGTCATGTGACCCGAAACAGACACAGGCTTAAAGAGACAGCGTTCCAACGGGACGTTCTGTAAATAAAGAAGGGGACAGGGAGAAAGGTGAGCAGGAAAGCGTTCCGTCCCCAGTGTATCCATGTCCATGGTCCGTCCTTCGTCGTCACAGAGGACAACATAAGTAGCGTCGCAATGGCGCAATTTAGCTGTGCGATTGGTTTTGGGGCGAGATGACGCCCCATATTAAGTTGTTGGTCTGAACTGCCACACCATCCAGTGTGCAGAACATTGTACAATTCACCTTGCACAACAAATCCCTACCTAATAAGTTTACTGGACTAGAATCACACACTACAAATTGATGCATTTCTCTGAAATTTCCGATTTTAACTTCCATTGGTTCGGTAAGAGGTGTTCTAATCCTCTGATTAGCTACCCCCACTACTTGGATATTTTCACCAGAGAGAGGAAGGTCTGGAATGTCTGCTGTTCTTACAGTAGACCGGGTAGCACCAGTGTCCAAAAGAAAAGTAATATCATTACCTTTCACATTTCCTTCAATATATGGACCTGACTGGTCTACCGGTAGGGATGCGCCAAGTACGCACTCCTTCTCCCCCTCTCCTAGGCACCGTCATGAACTGTATTGACAGAAATCGTCCTGAAAAAGAAACTGTGATGTTATATAATCATTCTTACCACTTCCTCTTTGATATCCGATGTCTGTACCGTGCTTTGCTCTGCTTACATTACCCTGAATAGGTGCAGGTGGCAACTGACTCTGAGGGTTTACACCCTGCTGTGAGTCATTCTGCGTCTGTGGATTTAAATTTTGATTTGGGCCATTATTATTCCGGATCTTTTTACATTCATCCTTCCAATGCCCCAATTTTCCGCATCCATGACAAGGAAATTTCTTTTTAGCTTCTTCTCTACTCATTCGTCCTCTAAATTTTCCACCATTCCCAGTATCTCCATTCGTTCCAGAATCTTTTCCTTGATTTTCACTCGGATTTTCCAAATTAATTCCCTGTTTCTCAGCCATTTTCACCTGAGCCCACATCACTTTTTCCTGCAATTTCTTGTGTCTATCCTCAATATCGTCTCCACAATATTTTGCATACTTCAAGATTTCATCAATCGGCTTCCCTTGCCAACACAGCATATGCTGTTTAATCATCTGACAAATTTCTGGCTTCAAACCGTAAACAAATCAATACACAAACTGACTCATGTTCTTGTCTCCAATGTCCTCAAATCCACTATACTGTTTAAATACCTGCAATAAACGCTCATAGTAGTAATGCACCGATTTATTAGCTTCTTGTGTAGTTCGGTCTATTTTCACCCAATCTGTTTCTTTCGGTGGTATTTTCCCTTTCAGGTAAGTTATCACCTGCTGATACTTTTTCATCACATCATTTGACGGGGCACCTGTTTTCGGATCTCTAGGATACTCGTCACTTGGCCAATCAACTGTAATTTTACAATCTGTCCACAAATCGGCAGGTACCACTATGTCAAACAAACCATCTAAATCTTTCAACAATACCTTTGACACCTTCACAAACCTGTCAACCTGCTTGTACCATTCAATTGGTTTTTCTCTTAACTTTGGAAAATCATTCGTAAATGACAAAATATCCTGTCTGCTCCATGGGACATGTACATATCCTCCTCCCGCAACTTCTCGCATTGGATACATTTGGTCTGCTTTCCCTGTCTCTTTCATCACATATTCAGATGCTGTTCTACTTGTTCGTGCTTCTTCCTTTTTCTTGGCCCACCTAGTTCTCCATTTATCCAAATCTCCCCATTTTTGCAAAACTAACATTAGTTCTCTTATTTGTAACTTTCTTCCAGAGGCATTCATATTTTCTAAATCTTTGTCTGAGAATTCTGCTCTATAGGGTTTCTGTAGTACTTTTGATCTCCCTATTTCTATTCCCATCTGTAGTGCTAGATTGGATAATTTTTCATGGAATAACCTTACATTTCTTGTGATACTTCTGCACATGAACAATAATTCTTCATCATCATAGGTATTTAAGCGATCTAGTCCTACATGTCCTGCCATTATTTCTTCTAATTCGACTTTCAATTTATGAATGTCCATTATTTTCGGAGGTGTGCACTGTTTAACTGATTCTTGTGCCCACCTTTCTAAATCTTCAGGAGTGACTATGGTGGCACTTTTTGCTCCTGATGAAGTCACTAGACTTATATCTTTTGAACACCCAGGTGTAGTTCTCTTGGGAGTAATATTGACAGAATCTCGAATGGGTAAATCCATCAATGATATTGTGGATTCGCTATCACTAAAATGATCTTCAACCATTACTACTGTTTCAGGGTTTGTAGCGTTTACAGGAGTAGGTGCAAGTATCGGTGGAGGACAGTTTCCCTGAGTACCATATAATGGAACTACTGGACCAATTGTTACAGGTATGGTCAATGAATCAGGATGTACTTTTATCTGGGTTATTTTCTGTATTAATTCTGCTCTGGTCTTCTCTAGGGCTTCTCTTTCTTTGTCATGAAGTATTCTACTAGGGGTGAATTCATGCATTACCTGTGGCACTAATGGAGTTTTTATCGGTGGTGCACTTGGGGTGCATCCACTTGCCCCTTCCTGATATGGTGGGGGTTTCTTAACATTTCCTCCATAAATTCGTCTTCAGAGTCGTCACTTCTCATTAAATGTTTGGTCTTTTCTGTGCATTTACTTCCTAATTTCTCCTCTGCTGTTAACAATGGATATAATCCTTCTGTAATCATTGCCCTTCTCCATTGTTTCATCTGACCGTCCCTAGACTCATGTAGATATCTGAGGAAAAATCCTCGATAACCCCTGTTACTCCTAGATCGGTCACGCTCAGATGCCTCGGTTTCCCATTCCTCTAGAGCTTCGTACTGAGTTAATCTAGGTCTGGGTTCTAAGTCTTTCATCCTCAATCTCAAGTTTTGCAGAATTCGCCCATTGAACGTGCCATTCTCGGGAAATGCTAGTATTCCATCATTTTTGGTATATTCTATCCAATTCTCCATCCATACACAAGTATGATAACCTCTCTCCATCATCATGAATGAAGCGGGCGTTTTAGCTGGTGGAATAATAATTCCTTCTCTAGTTTTGATCGGTTTGTCCTTTTTAAAATAATTCTTAATCTTTTGTAACAATGACATTTTTCTCTTTTCTCCGTACATCTTGGGTAAGTACCGATGTATAAAATTATATTCTGCAAAGCCTAAATATCCCCTAACCGGACGAGTTCCTGTTAAATTCGGATCGCGTTTTAACATGCAATCCTTATCCACTAAGAATTTCTCTTCTATATTTTCGTCCAATCAAATGTCTGCTATCTTTTATTTCCGAGCCAATCTTTGCGCGGCCTTTTGGTGACGTTTGTCTGTCAACCCCTCCTTTACAATCTGCGCTTTTCTGTCCCTCACTGTTTTAACCAATCCCAGCGCGGTACCTGTGACGTCAGTACTGCTCCTAACTACTGACCCCTCCTTTACAAGAGTCTCTCCACACCCGCTGATTCAACCAATCCCAGCGCGGCGTTTGGTGACGTCAGCTCCCTCTCCGGCAACTGACCCTCCCTTTACAAAATTTTACGCAAACTTCTTTTTTTTTTTCTACGATTCTTAATTAAATTTCAGTAACAACATAAAACATTCGCTATCGTGCCAGTTTCTCTAAATTCGAAAAAGATAGTTTTCTCTCACACTTAGTAAAACCTTTCCGTTTACTAGACATACACTACGAGTAGAACTCTTCCGTTTACTCTTCACACAAGCTCCAGAGGTACCTGTTATTTCTTCAATGTTACCCTTTCTAGGTGATATAACATCAAATTTTCACCAGCGTACTCTTTTGCTATTACTCACACACATAGAGTCCCCTAACGAGTACTGATAGTCTTGCTTAACTTTTCAGTACTATTTCTGCCTGACAGATAACCTCACTGCGGTATGGCTTCCACTTACCATCCGCTATTCTTTTACCCCGGGATTCTGGACAACATAAAACAAAACTTTGAATACACGGATGTTAGTTCATAAAAATAAAATTCTCATTACCCAATTAACAAAGAGTAACCATCCTCTGATTACCAGAAAACTGATCCAGCGCGATATTAGCAAACAGCATTCATACACCAGATACTCACTTGGGCCCATACATTCATACTACGCTAATACTTACTCTGGGGTTTATCAGTTGTTACTCTTTATCAAAATCCCTGCTACCAATTAACTTCTGAATGAAGAGTAATGACTTACCAATGAATCCTTTGCTAATTGGGAAATTTAAAATGAGTGACATTCATTATAGTACATTATCCTGAAATAACCACTGAGTCAGGAAGTTTTAAAATGTTTATCTAAAGATTTAGCAGAGTAAAATACAGAACCACACGGTACTTAATCGCAATACCCAAGATGAAGCATAGAATAATTATTGCTAATTAATGACGGTCTCTCAGAAAAGGAGAGGATAGAGACAGCAGCGCAACTAAAGGTTGCATTATATTTACCTAAGTGCGAGAACCAAACCCTTGGCCAAGGAGTTGGAAAGAATAGGACCCAGGAAGGATGAAGAGCAAAAGACCTCCTCCAGGATCAGGACAGGACCGGTGACCTCTCTACAACGACGCCTGCGTCGCTCCCCTCTCTGATACTCGACTTCTCCTCGATTCTCCCGTGTCTCCAGGGGCGTAGCTAGGCCTTAGGCTGCCCGTGGCGGCCCCTGCGTTTGCCGCCCGCGGCAAAATGATAGAAGAGCGGGGGGGGTTGGGGGGGCTATTGCAGCCGATTCTTACGGCCGCAGGTAAGAGCGGGGGGAAGGGGGGCCGGCTGCCGCCCGAAAACTGGTGCCGCCTGGGGCGGTCCGCCCCCATCGCCCCCCCTAGCTACGCCACTGCGTGTCTCCCTTCTAATGGACTCCGCCGCCCCCTCCTCAGGACCTCTCTGGACAGCGATTCAGTCTGCAAACGATCAGCTTGGCAGTCTGGAGCTAAGAGCTAACTAATTAGCTAATTCTATATCTATTATACCCTTCTACGCCCATGTACCTCCCCTTAATGTTGCTAAAATATGGGACCATTACTTCTGATTGGACAGGGGGTTGATCCTCACACCATATTGATTTGCCTTGTATTTCTGAAGCCTATTGTTTTTAAACTACCGCCCCTTCAATTTAATACATTTGCTTTATTTCCCACCCGTCTCATGACAAAATTTACAATATATTCATATAAAATGTTTCTCTTCGGCAAGAACATCTTGGTATGTGGTGGTGTCGGCCAGCAGGTCATGGCCTTGGGTGATGTCCAAGTTGACTTCATCTTTTTCTATCTGGTCTGCTACTGCAGGGCGCATGTGCGGAATCTTTGTCACACGAGCTTTCATTGCACCAAACCCAGGCCCAAGTTTACGAACTGATAAAAAGTCAAAGAAGAAAATATTAAAATCACAAATAAAATGTTTCACTGTATGCCCACCTTTCCTACTCTATTCCCATTTAATTATAATACTGTCCCGCATTAGTAGCGTTTAAGAAAACGACAATTTAATAATGACATGAGAGCAAGCTGAAGCATGTGAAAACATCAAGCAGCCATTTTAAAGCATACTGCGCAGAAGCAGAAGTTTCCCACCAATCAAAGAGAGACGTCACAACATGTGATATGGTTGAGACATGCGCAGATAGTTTCCCACGCTTTAGCGGCCATTTTAGATTACGGACAAGCGTTATTCATTAGTAAAACACATAGGCAAGCATCCTTTCTATTCGTGTAGTGTATGCAATGATTAATAGAGACAATACAAGTTTAATAAATTAATACTATGAGGAGGATTGTATACAAGCAAGTTTCGTTTATGAAACCTTGCTCCATCAGAAGTTACACTTGTAAAGCGCTCTAATACACTGAGATGTCTAGGCGCTATGCTCCTAGGAGAGGTGAGAGTAAGACATGAACTCCAGAAGGCATGTTTTTAAAGCATGCGTGGTAGACCCCTGCTTAGAAAGGCCTCATTTACAGCTAGAAGTTTGCACTTGTATGCTTGTTTTCTGCTGAGTGCAACAATTTACGCAAGCTATTCAACTCTTGAATGTAGAAATGAAATCGTTTTTAAATGGTAGTGAATTGCATTTTGAAATGGATCTGCAGAATATTATTTTTCCCTTCTTATGCGTCTGCTGCAGTTTTCATAGCATTGAAATGGCATAGATAGGATTTTTTTTTTAACATCCGCGTGCTGTTCCCCCCCATGCAGGGAGGTACTCAGATCGCCAGTTGTGCCCTCCAGAGACGTTTTTAAGTTAGTTCCACCCTTCATCATGGTCTCTCTTCTATTCCCAGCCTGAGGATCTCTGGTCTTACCACCACGAGCAGATTTTGGGGGCATGATGACACAGATTAGAGTAGTACAGTTCCGTTTGGGAAATATCAGTACTTACAGCGTTTGTCACAGTTAATACTCCTTTATTTGCCTGCTGCTCACCCGCGTGTCGCTGCATCCCATATGATCCACCGCCCCTTCTCACTGCCGACCTCCGCCACACAGTGCGCTTACCGACAGAGTTTCTCCAGCGCACCGCCTCCGAGGACCCGGGCGTATCTCTCTCGTGTCTGTAGCGATCTCAAAAGAGCTGTCCAACGAGGGCGCGTGCCTCTGTTTTCCACTACCGCGGCTGACAACCAATTTGGTATCGTGGGTATCGTACACCAAGGACGATTGCTAGGCAATCCCTTGGTTTCCCACCAATGTTCGTAAAATTGAGAAAGGAGAATACTATTGGCATACAGGAAAAAATGGCAAATGTTGAGGCTGAGGCTGGTATCTCGGATAACACGTATACATCAGCGAATATCTCAATGGATGAAAACCCCGGGGATGTAATACATTTGCTGCATGACAAGGCACATCTTGATAAAGAAAAAGACCCCTCTTGGATTTTCAACCAGACCATTCCTGAGCCACAACAGAATGTATCGGAGCCAAGGCACGGTGGGCTAAACATGGATTTAAACGCACCTATATTAGATTCCTATATGGGCCACGGTCATAAAGAGGGAAGCGAAGAGAAGACCAGTAAAGAGAGTAACAGAGAGGGGGACTCAGGGGAGAAGTTCTACTCTCTTTCAGAACCCTCGGATTCATCGGGAGACGAACATCTTGGTCATGATGAGAAAGATGGGGGGTCTAGATCTGGATCATTGGATGGGTCAACAACCAGTCTGTGGAATGAATCGAACATCTCTAATATGGACGGAAAAAGTCTGGACCACACTATGGTGCATAAAGAGTCGACAAATCAAGAGCAGGTACCCCTCCTGGGGCCAGGAAAAAGTTTGATGTGGGAGGTCTCCCTGTCTTCTGAACCTCATTCTGAGTCAAGCCTTCCCGGCGCAGAATTTGAGGACTCTTCGTTGGGCAATATGGGTGCAATGGGCGGTCAGACAGAAGAAATATCCTTGGCTGTAATATATAAATCTGTAGTAGACCATAGGCTCGAAACCCGCACAGAGAATCTGAAGACACATACTGCCTGCCGGAAATTACAAAATACTGTCAGGAGAGTTGCAAAAACCTGTAAAGAATTCACTGATAGAATGAATGAGGCGGAGGGGAGAATATCGACTCTAGAAGATGAAATGGCAGTACAAAAGACCACTCTGAAAGCTATGACCTCCCATAGAGATGACACTCAAATGAAATTAGTCGATTTGGAGAACCGATCACGCCGTAACAACCTCAGAGTGTTAGGAATTCCAGAAGGTATCGAGGGTTCAGACGCCCGGAAATTTCTGATCGATCTCTTCTCTGAAGCCTTTCCGGACCTAACCATGTGGAACTGGTCTACTGAGATCCAAAGAGCTCACAGATTCCCGTTTAGACAGCTGACAACTAAAAAAGGACAAACCGAGATTAGACCGAGGGCTATTTTGATTTGTCTAAACAATTTTCTAGCACGCCAAGCCATATATGATCTAGCGACAGGGAAAAGGGGTGCAGTTTTTTGTAAGACCTGACTACTGTCACTACACTGTAGAAAAAAGGTGGCAATTACGCCAACTCATAACTCCTTTTCAGAATAAGGGGGCGCAGGCGTTTTTGCTCAATCCAGCTACACTAAAAAAAATCAGCAAGGGTCAGACACGATTTTTTATCTCTGAAATACAAGCGAAAGAATACCTAGACGCCATTTGAGTAGCCAGGAAACGGGGTCACTAGAAATTAATATACAGGACATTATATAGATAGATATATGGTTTGTGGAAAATAAAGGGGACATATATATATGTCCGGCTAACATTACTGTAACTTGAAGAAGGGGGTCACCGGGGTCAAGTCTCTCTCCATCGTAAGGGCTATTTGCCCTTTTGCCTGGGTAGGGGAAAATGGGTGGGGGTTGGATGGATGGGTCTGGGGGCATAGGGCGGGATGGGGGAGGCAGCACTGGGTTGGATGGTAGGGGGGTCTGGCTGGATGCTGGGGGGGTGGGCAAGCTGAGGGGAGGAGTTAAAGAGGGAGATAAACAAAAAAAAGGAAATCAGAAATGCACTAATTACGCGGTAGTAGTCCAGCAATGTTTAGATAAGAGAGAAAATATTGTAAAATATGAATAATTTTAGGATATGTTCATCAAATGTTGGTGGTCTGAACGATAGGAAAAAAAGAGAAAGGGTATATGAGATACTTAGAACACTGAACCCAGATTTAATATGTTTACAAGAAACACACATTCCATGGAATAATAAGGATCTTTTAGAGATTAGAGGCTATTGTTTGGTGGCATGTTCTTTTCAGACCACCATGATCAGAGGGGTTGCTATATATACCAGGCAACGAAATGGGTTGGTCGCGCGGTCTGCAGCAGACAAATGGGGACGATGGGCTATAGTAGAGCTACCAACAGGGATGACAGTCGTGAATATCTATGGCTCCAATTTGGATGATGCGGACATCTGGAATGAATTGGAGATAGAATTAGCTAATTGGTCACAACGAATGATAGTGTGTGGGGATTTTAATATACACATGGATGTGAATAATACTCAAAATCAGAAATATGTAGGTAGGAAACCGAAGGTTTACAGAGCAATTAGGGCATTCAAAGATAGTCATGGTTTGTGCGATGTATGGACAGAGAAACAACGAAGAGATCCTGGATTCACATATTTTTCACACCCACATAAAAAATTTGTACGATTGGATTATTTTTTAGCTTCCCAGTTACTGATAGATAAATTAGATGTTATTAAACTGCCCGAACTATATTCTGATCATAATCCTCTGATCTTGGAGATAAGGGGGGCGAAGGCTGGTAGACAAGGGACGTCATGGTCATTCGATAAAAAGCTATTGATGGATGAGGAATTTTGCATATATATTAAGCAATGGGCCCAAGGATTTTTTGATTGTAACAGATATAGTGCCTCCCGTGAGGTGGTATGGGATACTTTTAAGGCCACCTTGAGAGGTGAGATAATAGGGTTTGTAGCTCGTACTCGGAAACAACACAAAGCACAATTCGATCTATTAATTAGTAAATTATCAGAACTTGAGGTAGAACATGTTCAAATAATAAATAAAGGCGGCTCTGAGAACTTATTGGGCGAACAAATGATTAAATTAGTTATCGCCAAATCGGAAATAAACGCGCATTTTCAGACTAAAGTGGCACAGATGTACCAAGCTAATCGAGGGGAAATATATGAGTATGGGGAGGCGACGTGGAGGCTTCTAGCTTTAAGAACAAGACAGAAAGTCGCCAGGAACAACATCTTAAAAATCAGGGATAGTAATAATCATTTAGTATCTGGCCCACAGAAAATTATCGAGGTATTTGAGGAATTTTATAGCAGATTGTATCAACCGGAGGAACGCTTGGGGGAACAGAGGGAAACAGAAGATGAAAGATCTATGCTACCAAGACTAGATACTGAAGTTGCTTTAGAACTAGAACAAGAAATAACCATAGATGAAGTGCAGATTGCATTGGGATCTTTATCTCTGGGGAAAGCCACGGGTCCCGATAAAATTCCGATAGAAATCTATAAGATGTTATCCTCTCAAATACTCCCCATTATGCAAGACCTATTTTTGAGTATACAATATAGAGGGATTCCACCCACATCATGGCAGGGTACGGATATGGTTGTCTTTCTTAAGAAAGCTAAGCCATCAGAAGAGCCATCCTCCTACCGCCCAATATCACTCATGAATGCGGATGCGAAAGTCTATTCTAAAATAATGGCCACCCGGCTGCAAAAGACTATCGCTACACTTATATCACCGTGGCAACATGGCTTTGTCCCCGGCAGGGGGACCACAGACCATACAAGACGGGTTATCTCAATCTTGGATATTGCCGAGGTTGAGGATAGGGAGCTGGCTGTGATCCTCTTGGATGCGGAAAAAGCCTTTGATCGGGTGGCTTGGCGATATCTATGGGCGAATCTGGTGGATAGGGGATTTACTTCTGGAACTATAAGAGTTCTTCAGGCCATGTATTATAAGCCGTATACTCAGATCCAAGTTATGGGTCACACGTCTAGAAGGGTGGAGATTGCCAGAGGTACACGTCAAGGCTGCCCTTGTTCTCCTATTTTATTTGCATTTTATTTAGATCCCTTTATTACCCGCATATTGCAGAATCAGCTGATCAAACCGGTTGTAATGCATGGCTATGAGACAAAAATACTTGCATATGCAGATGATATTGCGATTATTACAACAGAACCTTATGTGGCTATTAAGGAGATTGAAAATATGGCAGCAAAATTTGGAGAGGAATCCGGCTATCTCCTAAACAAAACCAAAACACAAATTGTCTGCTCCTCCAAGTGTCGGATGCAAGATCCTCGGGTAATCAAGGTAGCCACGTATTTAGGGGTTAAAATAACAGCAGGAATCAATAATCTCTGGGCTATCAATATTGACCCTGTGTTGGAAACAATTAATAGTGAGCTTAGGCGTATGAATAATCTTCACCTCACAATAATTGGAAGAGTGAATGTAATCAAGATGAAGATATTCCCCAAGATTCTGTATTTAATACGTGCAATACCGCTGGAACTTGCCGCCACTAAAATACATAGAATTGAAGCTATGTTCTCCAAATTTATCTGGGGATATCAAAAGATACGGCGGGCTTATAAATATCTGACGCTACCTAAAGAACGGGGTGGATGGGGAGCTCCCAATATACAGTTATATCACTGGGCTACTGCCCTGCAGCAGTTTGGAAGTCTTTATTTTTTTCAAACTGAAGGGACGGAGCAGGAGAGAATACCGACCATATTTCAACTGGTTATGGGGAATGATGCTGTGGGATTATTGCAGAGACAAAGTGATCCAAATTATTGTAAAAAATCCCGATATAAATGTATTGAGAACGTGTTAAAAATCTGGAAGAAAGTGGAAAAAATCATTCAAATTAGCAGGTACAATAAATATACATCACTGTGGCATTCAGATTTCCTGACGCGTGCATTCTATGATGGAATGGCCAAGAAGTGGGAACAAGCGGGGATTGTATCTTTGGCCGATCTATATTCTAATAAAGAGAGAAAGGCTTTTTTGGAACTAGTTCAAGGGTTTGACATACATCCGAATTCATGCTTCAAATATCTGCAAATACAGAATCGAATAAAAGGGCTCCCTAAAGGGAATATTGGAATGGAACCACTCCCTCTGTTAGAAATTATGAGAAACCCAGGAAGTAAAATCAAAGATTTCTAACAAGCATTACAAAAAAGAAACCTGATGATATAGACAAAATAGAATCAAAGTGGGTCATCAAATTGGAGGATGGGGAGGTAGATATAGATATGGTTTTAGCAATTGGGATAAGGGTCTTTATGTCAGCTAATCTTAAAGCTCAACAGTATAAAACTGTATATAGTCTCTATTATACACCTGCCAAACTATTCGGATGGGGAAAAAGACATTCTGATAAATGCCCGAGATGTTTGGTTGGCCCAGCAGATAGTATACATATGTTTTATTCTTGCGAAAAGCTGGGTCAACTGAAAGAAGGTATTGAAAAATTTTGGTTTCAGCTACTGAATAAAGAGCTAAAAATTACACCAACTCTGATGCTATTAGGATATGACATAGGGCTGAACTTAGTTCCAATAGAGAGGGATTTTGTGTTTCTAACAATGGCGATAGCTCGACTATTGGTTGCCACTGTCTGGAAGGATAGTGTGCCACCTACATATCATCAATGGCTATACAGATTAATATTTATAGGCCGCCAGGAAATTTCTCTTTATAAATGCAAAGGTGTAAGAGCTATGAGAAAAGGTAGGAATATATGGGGACCTTTGATAACCTGGATGGAGAGAAATGATAGACAAGGGATTGGATGAATATGTATAAATATTGCCAAAACATAACTAGGAAGCTTAGCAATAATGATGTATGAACATTTATAATAACTGTCAACTGTTAATTGTGCTATCTTGGTTATATGAAAGTATTAAATTTGACCAATATATGTAATAATGTTATAGATATGTATGAGAAGTCTGATTTCAATAAAAAAAAAAAAAAAATGGCATAGATAGAGAGTGAATGCACCAATAATGTCACCGGATGCTGTTGGGCACGCAGACGGTGTGGCGCAGTATACACCGGTATTGTCAGACTGTGTGGCATGGACAATCAAATTATGTATTAAGGTTTTGTGCTAGATATTTCAGAGTGGTTATGTGTGCGCGAAGATAGTCAGGCATGACCGTGAGTGCAAGATAGTCAGGCATGACAGTGAGTGCATGCACTAGTGATTCACATTAGTACTGTTGAAGAAGAATTGTGTATGCAAACAGGGCCTCATTTATGAGGTTTTGCCTTAGGGCAGCGCCGCAAAGAATCTTGCTGCTCTGCCCTGCGTCAAAATAAAAGGGCAGGAATGCACCGTATCTATACGACGTGGCGCATTCCTGTCCTTATCCCCCGCTCTGGCGCACAATGGCCTGCCATGTCTGCTTTGTAGGGGTGATTGTTTTTGTGCAGGAAGGGACATCTTCTGTCTATGCCAATAATGGTTGATTAGGGTGTTGGGCACTCGGACTATATGGCATAGACCTAAAGGGTGTGTAATGTGCGTTACACCAGCAGTAGAAAGGTGGAGTGAATGCAGACAGAGCGACATGGAGGTGAGTGAATATAGCAATGTATGGGTTTTCTATTGTTAGTTCCACATCGATTTACCTTGAAGATATATATTGTCAAGGAACATAGATTTGGAGTTTGATATAGAACATCTCTATATACTTATCTTTCAATATTTTGTTCTTGATTTTAGTGTCCTATGGTAGTGGCTCTTAATCTCTGGTCCTGGGAGCCCTTAGGGTTCCGCTAAGTGTACTCAGGGGGGCCCGCAACTGCTTAGAAAAGTATTAGTCTGTTAATATTAATTAAAGTGTGTATTTCATCATTTGTATATTTGTTTGATGGATGCTTGTTTCTGTACTTTTTGTGTATTTTTCAGTTCACATAACCGACACTGATTAGGGAGGTGTCCAAGGCTTCCAGTAATGACTCAGTGGGGTCCCCCGATTTCCAGTAATGATTCAGTGGGGGTCCCCGGGTTTCAGCAATGATTAAGTGAGGGTCCACAGAAGTCAAAAGATTAAGAGCCACAGTCCTGTGATATTCTGTGTTCGATATTCAGGCTCTGCGAAGCAGAGAGCGAAGTTGTACCCGTACTCTATGCAGCATAGTGTGGCAGTGTACACGCAGACAGTGTTGCATGGACATATAGGGGATATAATAAAGCTTTGCATGAGTAATGACACAAGGGATTACGGCATGGACATAGAGAGGGAGTGTACTTAAGATTTACACCAGCAATGTCAGACATACGTAGTGTGCATGCAGTTAATATGACCCTAGAAAGGGGCAGTACACATGGAGACAATACATCATTGGCAGATGGAGGGGCACCAAAGCATTGCATGAGTACTGTCGGAGAGAGGAGGCCTGCCACAGAGTGGGCATTGCTGCTTCTACATCAGAAGGGTTCATTTGAAGGGTCAGTAGCTGTCATGCAGGTGTTCCGGAAGTCCTGGTCCAGTTTATTCACTGTTAGGCAGCGATTGGTAATTTCCCATCGTCAGGTTATAGCTCATTATTCCCGTGGCACATCCTTCCTAACCTCCACACACGACGAGCTGCTACGGAAAAAACTTGATGGATAGATCAATATTTTCGACTTTCATTTAGTTCCCCTCCAGGCCATCCGCTCCTCCCTTTCTGAAAGATGAGCAGCTATTAGTTTTTCTTTACTATTTATCGACGCAGGAATAGAAGAGAAACTCTTCGCGGTGGGCGTCCTTTGCAATCTGTGTGGCAGCAGCAAGAGTAGGATAAAAGCATCCGAGTAGCCGGCTGGCCGGAGGTGGGGCCAGAATTCTTTCTGTCTGTATCTGCCACAGTCTCCCCAGGCCTACAAGCCCCAGAAGCAGGGGTTGGAGGAGAAGTCTAGTGCTGGAGGAGTGGCTGGTGGTAGGAGGTTGGCATTGTGTACTTTCTTAGGTTTACGACTGAGGAGCATGTGTGTGTGTGTGTGTGGAGCAGGGCCGGACTGGCTACCGGGCGTTTTGGTGGGCTGCCGAGCTGGGGGCCGATTTCACTGCGGTGGGGGCTGATTTTTGTGGATGGGGACCTGCAGGGCACAAGTCCTAAAAAAAGAAGTGGGGGGACTAACCTAGTTAGGCAGTATGCAAGTGACATCACAGCGCGCAACATTACGACGCGCAACATCACGGCGCATGCCATCACACATGCCATCACAGGAATTGACATCATAGAAAGTGGCATCACAAGCCACGACTTTACAGGAAGTGGCATCACAAGAAGTGACATCATATCTAAAGCCCTCACATATATGTGTAGCAGGTCTATCATGTGTACGTTTGAGCGCATTGCGAGGATAATAGCACAGTGAGCTATGGAAGATGATATGTGACTTCTACACCTTGCAATCCCCCAGTTTTATGTAACACATCCTGTACATTCACTTACAAATATATAATTTATTGTACATGTAATAGGCACGTGTTGATGCAAAGCGCTGACACCCTGCACTGGGATGAGTAGCGCTATACAAGAATAAATAGTGGTACTTAAATTATTTCAACGCCTCCTCAGGGGAATTAAGCTCTATATAAATGCAATTTGCTTTGTGTAAATACTGGGAAAGACCAACACATCTGACACTCTTACAGTGCATGCATATCTCCTAAACAGGGACTGAACAAAGTGAAAAGCTGCCTCTCTTAAGTATGTGTGACCTGCTAACAAGGTGTGAGCCTTTGTTTCCCCTCCACTTCATTGGCATCAGGTGTGAGGCTCCTGACTGCTCCCAGCCAAGAGATTCCAACAAAAGGAGGCCTGATGACCCCTCAGATTCGGCCTTTGTTATGGGCCCAGCAGGAGTCTGAAATAAAAAGCCCATCTCATCCCCGCCTGCACATTGTTGCTTGTTGCAGATGGAAATCAGACAACGTGCAGGCGCTGCTGAAAGTGTCCCGGTGTTTGGAAATTACACCGGGACGAGTTCAGCACATTATTCAGTGGGACCCAAATTCTTGGCAGGGTGGACGGCGTTCACCCTGTGAAAAAAGTGGGTGGACGCCGTCCACCCGCGTGTACCCCCGACTCGTGCCCTGGGGACCTGTATGCACTTCTAAATAAACAAAGCAAAACAAATGGTTTTAAAGCATACTTTAAAACCATTTGGTTTTGCGTTGTTTACTTAGGAATGCCCGGTAGCCAGTCCGGCCCTGGTGTGGAGTGTGTGTGTAGGCGCCTGAGAGTAGGTGTGTGTGGAAGTGTGGGTGTGGTGTAGGGTGGAGAGGTGTCCTCATGTGTATGTATGCTTGCATATGTGTGTGGGTGGGTGTGTGGAGGTGGGTATATGGGGTTTGTGGACAGGTGTGTGGCTGTGGGGAGGTGTGTGTGAGGGGGGTATGTGGGGAGGTGTGTGGGTGTGGAAAGGGTGTTTGTAGCATTACGATAAACTAGCAGAAACGTTTTTGCAAGCAACAATAATAAGAATTGGTGTCGTGCAGTAATTATGTGTTCAAGGTGTATAATTTTCATTCCAGGGGTTGGCTTGAAACCTAGATTCCAGTTCCTTGAAAGCTCAGGGTGCATAGACAAGAACAGGCTCCGTGTACTGGGTTCACGCTCACAGCACATGCACAGCATCAATAACCTGTTGGCAGTCACATTCTCGGCGAGGACCTCGAAAAGAACATGCTTTTGAGTTGACTGACACCCCCCCCCCTTCTTGCAGCCAGGAAACCCATGTTCTTGTCACTTCACAATACTGGAACACTTGAGCGCGCAGAACTACAAGTGCAAAGGCGTGTCATGTACACGGGAAGCAGCGCAGCAGGCAGATCCGAAGCAAGATAACTGTGTGTACCAATCACTTCATACACCCGGCAGAACAATCCGCGCTGCACTTCCACCACAACCCTGTGTGAGCCAGACCTTGCCTTGGGGCGTTCAATCACAAAGTGATACGGAGACGATCAACCCCGTGCGAAGGAGTAAAACCTTACTCAGAAAGGGCTTCAATACATTCTGGTATAAAACTAATCCCTAAAGCACCAAAGCATAGAAACCAATCCCAGATTGAAAAGCAGTATCAACCCTGTGTCCTTCAGTTTCAAAGATATAAAAATAGGAAACAAATCACCAACCGGAAAAAACGCTAAAAATCTTTGCTCTACATTACCAAGTCTGACCCTACTAACCCTTCATTGATAGTAACTCATGGAACAATCCCATGCTACACAACATGAAATCTAGCTGCAATAGTCACTTACTGGTAAAAAGCCAAGGTACAATCTTGTCCCCCACAGAAGCAAAGGCAGTTCAGGTAACCAAACAATTTCAAGACATCAGTTTCTATCCTTATGCCAAACAAAACTAATGTTATTTGCAGCAATAAATCACTTACACAAAAGTAGGGCACAGTGCAATGCAACAGAGTACCAAAGATAATCTATGAGGTGTCCACAGATGGCATGTAGTATCCTAAAAATACTGTGACCATGAAATGACATGGAGAAGGTAATGAGTCACTGATCAAGATTCAGGCTAAAAATCAATTACCCCAAATCCAGAGATACAGATATCAACCAGAGTTGAATGTAATATATTAAAAGAGGAATGTATCCCCTTCAGGTACTGCAGAGAACCAGCGTACAGCAGCCCAATATACCCACCCTTTCAAAGCTAGATTAAGGCACAAATGAGTGCAGGCATCTGATACACTAAGAGCAAAGGCGCTGTTATTCACTACCCACTGTAGCACAGTCAGCTGCAGTCACCGGTCACTGCAGGAAGCCAGTGTACTTCATTTCAATGACCCCAGGCTCCATACTAGATCAACCTCAAATCACCGACAAATAAAAATGTCCAATGTTATGCATACCGTTGACATACCTTTCCTATATCAGTGTGAGCTGCAGTAGCCAACCAGTCACCAACCAGGCAGCCAATCTACTGCAATCTACCACGTAACAATTCTAGTTGTGTGAAAGACAGACAGATGGTGCAGCACCAAAAGAAAAGATCTTCATTCAGCTTGGAGGTTCCACAGAATGCATAATAACGTAAATACACAGAAATATCTTTAGCTTTAGGTTGGATTCCTTTCTCAGCCATTTGGCATCTTCTCTGTTAGTGCAGTCAAGCATGAAGTGCATTAGTTGGAAGATGTTCATCTTCCTGTAAAGGATTATAGATGCCTGTTTTAGACCTGGCCCTCTCTGTAGGGTCACCCCCATGCATTTTGCATTTTACCCTTCACTTTTTTGCTGAATTCGTTGTGATGGCCTTAGGACTCTGTACACTTTACTACTGCTAACCAGTGCTAAAGGGCTTGTGCTCTGGCCTCTAAAACATGGCTAAATTGGCTTATAACCAATTGGCATATTTAATTTACTTGTATGTCCCTTGTAAAGTGGCATACTATATACACAGGTCATGCAAATTACATGCTATTAGTGAGTGTGCAACACTTATTGTGCCGGCCACTTAAGTAGAACCTTAAAACATGTCCCAGGTCTGCCACTGCAGCCTGAATGCAGTTTTAAACTGCCATGTTGCCTTGGCATTAAAACCCTCTTGCCAAGCCTTAAACTCCCCTTTTATCACATATAAGTTACCCCTAAAGCAGGCCAAAGGGCAGGGTGCTGTGTAATTAAATGGCTGAACATATCCTTTTAAGCTTTACATATCTAGGTAGTGAAAAACTCCTAAATTCGTTTTTCACTACTGTGAGGTCTACCCCTCCCATAGGATAACATTGGGGATTCCTTATTACATTTAGTAAGCTGTAATTCATAATTGGGAGCTGGTATTAATATCATGTTTGGTACCTATGAATTTCTAAGGATAAACCCTCTTTAATTGTGAAGTCAGACTTTTCATTACAATTTTGAAAATGCCACTTTTAGAAAGCTTCTAAAGACAGTGGTCCCTAGACATCTAAAATAGTATAAAAATAAATATAGACTGAATCAGTACTATATTCTTTGTCCAGCCGGACAGATTTTTAATATGAAATGAATATATAACAAAAAATTTAAACAAGAAAAATTCAAAGTGGGACACAACTTGCGTCCTAAAGACATTAACAACCAAATAACATTAAGGGGAAGGGTTCAGGCAAGGGGGACGTGTCTGCATAAAATTTAAAAATATTTCAGACGTAGTAACGTGAGACCACCACTACATATTAACATCACAATTAGTTTATGCATATGGGGTACATTACGTCGACGGCGTTTCGATCCCTTAGACCAATAGTGGGATCATCATCAGGACATTTCAAGTAAGCATGCCTGTATACATATAACAGTTATTACTGTAGTTGCACAAAACCATCAAATTAGGAAGGAGAAAGAAAGAAAAAGGACATAAGATTACAAAGGGCATTTACTGATCCATACAGTATTATAAAAGAATTATTATGAGTGTAGTGAGATCATGCAACCGGCCGAGTGAATAATGTGGCCGTGTCAAGAACAGAGAAAAAAGGAAAAAAGGACAGAAAGAAACCAAAAAACCAGTAAATCTGACAAGACAAAGAATAATTATACCGTGAATGAAAGAGAGGCCGTGCTGCATATAACGTTAAAAATGAAACTATTGTGAGTACTTGTGAGTAACCGGAGGGGGTCTAGCTTACCCGATTCACGGGCGCATATCAACCTCTTGTCAATACAAGAGTGTGTAAGCCAAAAACGAACAATTGGCTTAAGGGCATCAACGAAGCCCAGATAATTTAAGTGGTACCAAGGGCAGTTGCCTAAAAGAAATAGAATTATTAGGAGACCTTCCGCTGACTTAAAAGGACATACCAAAGTGATTCAAGTCACCGCTTACCTTGGAGTATCAGGTAAGGCTGAAAAGCGGGATCGCTCGCAGGGGATGTAGTAATCTATAATTATAAGGAAATCAGATATCAACCACCCGGAAGAGAGCCCGTTAAGATGTAATATAAACCGACCTTGAAGCTTACCCAAGGTAATTTGGTGAAGGTAGGTGCCGGAATCACTGGCAAGGAATTAATTAATCTAAGGAGGAAGGCACAAGGAATTGGAATTAATAAGGATTTAACCACAGCCTACTGCTGAGGGAGGGAGAGAAAAGAACGTGACCTTACCACAAACCGGTACACGAAGGCAGTCCAATTAGAGCCAAAATCGCGATCACGGGTGAGAGAATTCCTAAGAGTAAGATTAATTAAAATAAACCACTCACTAAAAGGAACCAAGGCAATTGCATGGAATCAACCAAAAAGAGGGGATGCCATATGTACTTACCGAGAAAATCTCGGCTCGCAGCATTCTCGAGTGATCCCGGCAGTTCCAACCCGGAGTGAATACTCGTTGTAACCTGGACGCGCAACCTAGACGCATACAAGTAGACTCAAGGGGGCATGTGATCAGGGTCACATGACAGTAAGAGACTCAATGCTTAGAGTCAGTCAGTAACCACAGCGGCCATCTTGAAAACCGACTGTTATGTATTAATTAAACCAATATTACCAAAAAGTTTTTTAAAAAGGGGATTGAAGCCCAAAATTAACAAGGATTATCATCAACATTATTAACCAGGGAGGCAAGCAACCAAGTTCAATAGCTTGGCGAGCGAAACGCAATTGGGAGCGCGTGAATTAAACAAGGTCACATGACCTGCCTAGACTCAGAACTAGTCACTTACGATCAAACCATAATTGAACGGCCAGAAAAGAGAAAACACCACGTGTTTGAAAGAATAAACTGATAACAAATAGATAGAAAAGTAGTTAAAGCTAGTCATTTAAAAAGCAAGGGAAATCTTACAAGGATAATACAGTTGACCAACAATCCACAATTAAAAGAGAACCATATTTCAGTCGGGAGCATGAAAGAATCAGAGCAAGGAAGTCCAATCTTCAAGGCGGTTTAAGCCATTATGGATACTGCCAGTTTTCAATATCCATTTTAGTTCCTCTTTGTTGAGTAACTGATGAATATCGGCACCCCGTGGAGGAGGTTTAATCACATTAATGATTGTCCATTTAATGTCTTTTTCAGTATGTCCAGTCGCGTTGAAATGATCTACCAGTGGTGCATTGGGAGTATGGCAACGTATCCTGCTACGATGTTGACAGATCCTAATACGTGCCTTCTGTGTCGTTTGACCAATATATATCATTTTACAAGGGCAAAAAATAGCATATACAACATTACAACTGTTACAGTTTGTGAAATTTTTTCTTTCGAATTTAATTTTGTCATATACAAAGTCTTTGCCCTCAATTGTGGTTTCACACACAATACATTCTCCACATTTCGCATGGCCAGTAAGGCGCGGTAGCCCCCAAAGATCATTCAAGGTACCTTTAACATCCGTAATGGGTAGTGCTGCACGGACCAGATGGTCTTTGATATTTTTGGCTTTACGGAAAGCAAACAAGGGACGCTCAAGATTGAGTATCCCAGCATTAAGTACTTTCCAGTGTTTAATGACGCATTTCCTTATGGCATTCGATACAGGTGAAAAAGTTGTTACACAGACCAGCCGGTTCTGTGTGTTTTTAATTTTGGGCTCTAAGAGCACGTCTCTTGGACAGTACCAAGCCCTTTTAAGGGAATTACGTATTAGTCTCCGTGGGTAACCTCGAGTACAGAGTTTATCACTTAGGATCTGTGCTTCATTAAAGTAATCTGCTTTGCGATAACAATTTCTCCTAATACGGAGAAACTGAGAATAAGGAAGTGAATCCCTAAGGGCACGGGGGTGGTGACTGTCATACCGGAGCAGCGTATTCCGCTCCGTAGGCTTTCTAAATAGACTTGTTATTAGATGTCCCTCTTGATGCTGGATGTTTAAATCAAGGAAAGAGATAGTCTGTTTATTGTGTGAAAGGGTAAAAGTCAATCCACCACAATTGTTGTTCAACCAATGAAGGAATTGTTGCATGGAGTCATGAGAGTCATGCCAGATCATGAATATATCATCTATATATCGCTTCCACAGGGCAATGCCACTGTGGAAGGGATTCATAGATGTAAGAATGCGACCTGTCTCCAGGTCATCCATATACAGAATCGCTAAATTTGGAGCGAAAACCGCTCCCATAGATGTACCTCTAATTTGTCCATAATAATGGTCATTAAAGAAAAAGAAATTTTTAGTAAGACAGATCTCCAAGAGCTGCAGTATAAAAATAGTAGGAACTACATGTGGGCGTGGACGTCTATTCAAAACTCGTTCGATAACAAGCATGGAATCAATTTGGGGAATATTGGTGTACAATGACTCCACATCTAACGTACAGAGTGTGTCAGATGCAGGGTCAAAGGGATATTCCTCTATAAGATTTATCATGGCCATACTGTCGCGTATATAGCATTCAGTTTCTGGTACGAATTCTTTGATAAAATAATTGACGTACTGGCCCAAAGGTTCCAAAATGGACCCACACCCAGAAACTATAGGGCGACCAGGTGGTCTAGCTTGATTTTTATGAATTTTAGGAAGGGTATAAATCACCGGTGTTCTTGGTGATTTTGTATTCAAGAATAGATGTTCTTTCTTACTGAGAAAACCAGCTTCTAAACCCTCATTGGTGACTTGGACAATGAGTTTCTGTATCTCTGCAGTCGGATTAGTAGGAAGTCTGCAATAATGCTCATTATTGCCCAGTTGTCTTAAGATTTCATTTTTATACTCTTCTTTTTCTTGTAATACAATTCCACCACCCTTGTCAGCAGGTTTTATGACCAAGGATGGGTTCATTTTTAAAGCAGAAAGTGCCTTCCTTTCATCAAGAGATATATTGTAAGGTACAAATGCCCTCTGGTTTTCCAACCGTGTCACATCATTGAGGACCAGTTTCTCGAAGGTCAGGATTTCTCCTGGAACCATATTGGAGGAGGGTGAAAAAGTTGAAGAAGGTCTAAATGGAGTGTTGGCATTATAGCTGGGTTTAGGATTCAGAAGAAAATAGCTATGCAACCTTATTATCCTGAAGAATCTCAATAATTCTGTTTGTAAATCCAAGAAATTAGGTCTAACAGTAGGCACAAACGAGAGGCCTTTACTCAATAAGGATTGTTCATCAGTGGATAGTTGATGGGTGGAAAGGTTAAAAATAGGCAGTAAAGAGCTAGAGGAAGAGTCTACACTAGGCTCTACCATTGGTAGTGCTGACGACGCGTATATCGTTCGCCCGGGGATTGGGCCATCGTTGCTGCTGCTTTACTTTTCCTCTCTTCGGAGGTTCTGTTTGACCCCGCCCTAAAAAGGAATCCTATTGGATGTACTAGGGCCTTCACCTTGATCAGAACTATCCGAAGATTCCGCCGATGTATCGGAAAATCCAACTAAATTTTGGCGTTTATTAAAACGGCCCCAGGGTCTCTGGTATTGGGGAGTATTGTACGACCTATTGATGTAGAAGTCTTTAACCAAATAGGGATAAGCCCGTTCCTGGGAAAATGCCTTAATATCCTTCTTCACCTTGTTGGATTTTTTGTTTTGTTCCAATCTATGGAACTCATCTATAGTCTTTTGTACTTCTTCTAAAATCTTTTTAGCCTCACTGATCGGAGTATTATCGTTAATCTGTTTTTCTAAGTCAGTGATTTCATCAGTGAGTTTTCTAAGTTCTTCATTAGCTATATCGATACCAAGCACCATCCAATGTCTGGAGCAAGTGGTGATTCACTTCCTTATTCTCAGTTTCTCCGTATTAGGAGAAATTGTTATCGCAAAGCAGATTACTTTAATGAAGCACAGATCCTAAGTGATAAACTCTGTACTCGAGGTTACCCACGGAGACTAATACGTAATTCCCTTAAAAGGGCTTGGTACTGTCCAAGAGACGTGCTCTTAGAGCCCAAAATTAAAAACACACAGAACCGGCTGGTCTGTGTAACAACTTTTTCACCTGTATCGAATGCCATAAGGAAATGCGTCATTAAACACTGGAAAGTACTTAATGCTGGGATACTCAATCTTGAGCGTCCCTTGTTTGCTTTCCGTAAAGCCAAAAATATCAAAGACCATCTGGTCCGTGCAGCACTACCCATTACGGATGTTAAAGGTACCTTGAATGATCTTTGGGGGCTACCGCGCCTTACTGGCCATGCGAAATGTGGAGAATGTATTGTGTGTGAAACCACAATTGAGGGCAAAGACTTTGTATATGACAAAATTAAATTCGAAAGAAAAATTTCACAAACTGTAACAGTTGTAATGTTGTATATGCTATTTTTTGCCCTTGTAAAATGATATATATTGGTCAAACGACACAGAAGGCACGTATTAGGATCTGTCAACATCGTAGCAGGATACGTTGCCATACTCCCAATGCACCACTGGTAGATCATTTCAACGCGACTGGACATACTGAAAAAGACATTAAATGGACAATCATTAATGTGATTAAACCTCCTCCACGGGGTGCCGATATTCATCAGTTACTCAACAAAGAGGAACTAAAATGGATATTGAAAACTGGCAGTATCCATAATGGCTTAAACCGCCTTGAAGATTGGACTTCCTTGCTCTGATTCTTTCATGCTCCCGACTGAAATATGGTTCTCTTTTAATTGTGGATTGTTGGTCAACTGTATTATCCTTGTAAGATTTCCCTTGCTTTTTAAATGACTAGCTTTAACTACTTTTCTATCTATTTGTTATCAGTTTATTCTTTCAAACACGTGGTGTTTTCTCTTTTCTGGCCGTTCAATTATGGTTTGATCGTAAGTGACTAGTTCTGAGTCTAGGCAGGTCATGTGACCTTGTTTAATTCACGCGCTCCCAATTGCGTTTCGCTCGCCAAGCTATTGAACTTGGTTGCTTGCCTCCCTGGTTAATAATGTTGATGATAATCCTTGTTAATTTTGGGCTTCAATCCCCTTTTTAAAAAACTTTTTGGTAATATTGGTTTAATTAATACATAACAGTCGGTTTTCAAGATGGCCGCTGTGGTTACTGACTGACTCTAAGCATTGAGTCTCTTACTGTCATGTGACCCTGATCACATGCCCCCTTGAGTCTACTTGTATGCGTCTAGGTTGCGCGTCCAGGTTACAACGAGTATTCACTCCGGGTTGGAACTGCCGGGATCACTCGAGAATGCTGCGAGCCGAGATTTTCTCGGTAAGTACATATGGCATCCCCTCTTTTTGGTTGATTCCATGCAATTGCCTTGGTTCCTTTTAGTGAGTGGTTTATTTTAATTAATCTTACTCTTAGGAATTCTCTCACCCGTGATCGCGATTTTGGCTCTAATTGGACTGCCTTCGTGTACCGGTTTGTGGTAAGGTCACGTTCTTTTCTCTCCCTCCCTCAGCAGTAGGCTGTGGTTAAATCCTTATTAATTCCAATTCCTTGTGCCTTCCTCCTTAGATTAATTAATTCCTTGCCAGTGATTCCGGCACCTACCTTCACCAAATTACCTTGGGTAAGCTTCAAGGTCGGTTTATATTACATCTTAACGGGCTCTCTTCCGGGTGGTTGATATCTGATTTCCTTATAATTATAGATTACTACATCCCCTGCGAGCGATCCCGCTTTTCAGCCTTACCTGATACTCCAAGGTAAGCGGTGACTTGAATCACTTTGGTATGTCCTTTTAAGTCAGCGGAAGGTCTCCTAATAATTCTATTTCTTTTAGGCAACTGCCCTTGGTACCACTTAAATTATCTGGGCTTCGTTGATGCCCTTAAGCCAATTGTTCGTTTTTGGCTTACACACTCTTGTATTGACAAGAGGTTGATATGCGCCCGTGAATCGGGTAAGCTAGACCCCCTCCGGTTACTCACAAGTACTCACAATAGTTTCATTTTTAACGTTATATGCAGCACGGCCTCTCTTTCATTCACGGTATAATTATTCTTTGTCTTGTCAGATTTACTGGTTTTTTGGTTTCTTTCTGTCCTTTTTTCCTTTTTTCTCTGTTCTTGACACGGCCACATTATTCACTCGGCCGGTTGCATGATCTCACTACACTCATAATAATTCTTTTATAATACTGTATGGATCAGTAAATGCCCTTTGTAATCTTATGTCCTTTTTCTTTCTTTCTCCTTCCTAATTTGATGGTTTTGTGCAACTACAGTAATAACTGTTATATGTATACAGGCATGCTTACTTGAAATGTCCTGATGATGATCCCACTATTGGTCTAAGGGATCGAAACGCCGTCGACGTAATGTACCCCATATGCATAAACTAATTGTGATGTTAATATGTAGTGGTGGTCTCACGTTACTACGTCTGAAATATTTTTAAATTTTATGCAGACACGTCCCCCTTGCCTGAACCCTTCCCCTTAATGTTATTTGGTTGTTAATGTCTTTAGGACGCAAGTTGTGTCCCACTTTGAATTTTTCTTGTTTAAATTTTTTGTTATATATTCATTTCATATTAAAAATCTGTCCGGCTGGACAAAGAATATAGTACTGATTCAGTCTATATTTATTTTTATACTATTTTAGATGTCTAGGGACCACTGTCTTTAGAAGTTACATACGTACCCAAGGTCCCTGACCGATTGCATATTGGGTTCCCTTGTGTTTTTTCAATATTATGTAGCGCAATCTTTCGATTGCAAGGGTTTTGCACTCTTATCCCCTTCTTGTAAGTGGGTATATTTCTTGCCCCTATTTTTCGGTTTTCCCTTGTTTTGTTGAATTCACTTATTTTCCCTTAATTCGTTCACAAATTCCTCTCTTGAAAGGGCATGTCTGACCATACACCTCTTTACTCCGAGGATTATATTAAAAAGATATTAGAGGGCCCCTCTCTACTCTCTGAATCTACTGATATACCTGGGAATCAAAGTACATCCTTAGGGGAACAGTTAGAAAAGAGCAGGAAGAAATTCGTCCGTCTTCAGTTGATGATACGGTTGCTGACGGAATACTTAAAGGCCAATACAATCCCAGTAGGACTACAAGTCCGCAATATCCCAGGGGTCTTTACAGATATCCCGAAATATATCACCAGTTTTAGCTATATCGGTACCACTTGCTCCAGACATTGGATGGTGCTTGGTATCGATATAGCTAATGAAGAACTTAGAAAACTCACTGATGAAATCACTGACTTAGAAAAACAGATTAACGATAATACTCCGATCAGTGAGGCTAAAAAGATTTTAGAAGAAGTACAAAAGACTATAGATGAGTTCCATAGATTGGAACAAAACAAAAAATCCAACAAGGTGAAGAAGGATATTAAGGCATTTTCCCAGGAACGGGCTTATCCCTATTTGGTTAAAGACTTCTACATCAATAGGTCGTACAATACTCCCCAATACCAGAGACCCTGGGGCCGTTTTAATAAACGCCAAAATTTAGTTGGATTTTCCGATACATCGGCGGAATCTTCGGATAGTTCTGATCAAGGTGAAGGCCCTAGTACATCCAATAGGATTCCTTTTTTAGGGCGGGGTCAAACAGAACCTCCGAAGAGAGGAAAAGTAAAGCAGCAGCAACGATGGCCCAATCCCCGGGCGAACGATATACGCGTCGTCAGCACTACCAATGGTAGAGCCTAGTGTAGACTCTTCCTCTAGCTCTTTACTGCCTATTTTTAACCTTTCCACCCATCAACTATCCACTGATGAACAATCCTTATTGAGTAAAGGCCTCTCGTTTGTGCCTACTGTTAGACCTAATTTCTTGGATTTACAAACAGAATTATTGAGATTCTTCAGGATAATAAGGTTGCATAGCTATTTTCTTCTGAATCCTAAACCCAGCTATAATGCCAACACTCCATTTAGACCTTCTTCAACTTTTTCACCCTCCTCCAATATGGTTCCAGGAGAAATCCTGACCTTCGAGAAACTGGTCCTCAATGATGTGACACGGTTGGAAAACCAGAGGGCATTTGTACCTTACAATATATCTCTTGATGAAAGGAAGGCACTTTCTGCTTTAAAAATGAACCCATCCTTGGTCATAAAACCTGCTGACAAGGGTGGTGGAATTGTATTACAAGAAAAAGAAGAGTATAAAAATGAAATCTTAAGACAACTGGGCAATAATGAGCATTATTGCAGACTTCCTACTAATCCGACTGCAGAGATACAGAAACTCATTGTCCAAGTCACCAATGAGGGTTTAGAAGCTGGTTTTCTCAGTAAGAAAGAACATCTATTCTTGAATACAAAATCACCAAGAACACCGGTGATTTATACCCTTCCTAAAATTCATAAAAATCAAGCTAGACCACCTGGTCGCCCTATAGTTTCTGGGTGTGGGTCCATTTTGGAACCTTTGGGCCAGTACGTCAATTATTTTATCAAAGAATTCGTACCAGAAACTGAATGCTATATACGCGACAGTATGGCCATGATAAATCTTATAGAGGAATATCCCTTTGACCCTGCATCTGACACACTCTGTACGTTAGATGTGGAGTCATTGTACACCAATATTCCCCAAATTGATTCCATGCTTGTTATCGAACGAGTTTTGAATAGACGTCCACGCCCACATGTAGTTCCTACTATTTTTATACTGCAGCTCTTGGAGATCTGTCTTACTAAAAATTTCTTTTTCTTTAATGACCATTATTATGGACAAATTAGAGGTACATCTATGGGAGCGGTTTTCGCTCCAAATTTAGCGATTCTGTATATGGATGACCTGGAGACAGGTCGCATTCTTACATCTATGAATCCCTTCCACAGTGGCATTGCCCTGTGGAAGCGATATATAGATGATATATTCATGATCTGGCATGACTCTCATGACTCCATGCAACAATTCCTTCATTGGTTGAACAACAATTGTGGTGGATTGACTTTTACCCTTTCACACAATAAACAGACTATCTCTTTCCTTGATTTAAACATCCAGCATCAAGAGGGACATCTAATAACAAGTCTATTTAGAAAGCCTACGGAGCGGAATACGCTGCTCCGGTATGACAGTCACCACCCCCGTGCCCTTAGGGATTCACTTCCTTATTCTCAGTTTCTCCGTATTAGGAGAAATTGTTATCGCAAAGCAGATTACTTTAATGAAGCACAGATCCTAAGTGATAAACTCTGTACTCGAGGTTACCCACGGAGACTAATACGTAATTCCCTTAAAAGGGCTTGGTACTGTCCAAGAGACGTGCTCTTAGAGCCCAAAATTAAAAACACACAGAACCGGCTGGTCTGTGTAACAACTTTTTCACCTGTATCGAATGCCATAAGGAAATGCGTCATTAAACACTGGAAAGTACTTAATGCTGGGATACTCAATCTTGAGCGTCCCTTGTTTGCTTTCCGTAAAGCCAAAAATATCAAAGACCATCTGGTCCGTGCAGCACTACCCATTACGGATGTTAAAGGTACCTTGAATGATCTTTGGGGGCTACCGCGCCTTACTGGCCATGCGAAATGTGGAGAATGTATTGTGTGTGAAACCACAATTGAGGGCAAAGACTTTGTATATGACAAAATTAAATTCGAAAGAAAAATTTCACAAACTGTAACAGTTGTAATGTTGTATATGCTATTTTTTGCCCTTGTAAAATGATATATATTGGTCAAACGACACAGAAGGCACGTATTAGGATCTGTCAACATCGTAGCAGGATACGTTGCCATACTCCCAATGCACCACTGGTAGATCATTTCAACGCGACTGGACATACTGAAAAAGACATTAAATGGACAATCATTAATGTGATTAAACCTCCTCCACGGGGTGCCGATATTCATCAGTTACTCAACAAAGAGGAACTAAAATGGATATTGAAAACTGGCAGTATCCATAATGGCTTAAACCGCCTTGAAGATTGGACTTCCTTGCTCTGATTCTTTCATGCTCCCGACTGAAATATGGTTCTCTTTTAATTGTGGATTGTTGGTCAACTGTATTATCCTTGTAAGATTTCCCTTGCTTTTTAAATGACTAGCTTTAACTACTTTTCTATCTATTTGTTATCAGTTTATTCTTTCAAACACGTGGTGTTTTCTCTTTTCTGGCCGTTCAATTATGGTTTGATCGTAAGTGACTAGTTCTGAGTCTAGGCAGGTCATGTGACCTTGTTTAATTCACGCGCTCCCAATTGCGTTTCGCTCGCCAAGCTATTGAACTTGGTTGCTTGCCTCCCTGGTTAATAATGTTGATGATAATCCTTGTTAATTTTGGGCTTCAATCCCTTTTTAAAAAACTTTTTGGTAATATTGGTTTAATTAATACATAACAGTCGGTTTTCAAGATGGCCGCTGTGGTTACTGACTGACTCTAAGCATTGAGTCTCTTACTGTCATGTGACCCTGATCACATGCCCCCTTGAGTCTACTTGTGTGCGTCTAGGTTGCGCGTCCAGGTTACAACGAGTATTCACTCCGGGTTGGAACTGCCGGGATCACTCGAGAATGCTGCGAGCCGAGATTTTCTCGGTAAGTACATATGGCATCCCCTCTTTTTGGTTGATTCCATGCAATTGCCTTGGTTCCTTTTAGTGAGTGGTTTATTTTAATTAATCTTACTCTTAGGAATTCTCTCACCCGTGATCGCGATTTTGGCTCTAATTGGACTGCCTTCGTGTACCGGTTTGTGGTAAGGTCACGTTCTTTTCTCTCCCTCCCTCAGCAGTAGGCTGTGGTTAAATCCTTATTAATTCCAATTCCTTGTGCCTTCCTCCTTAGATTAATTAATTCCTTGCCAGTGACTCCGGCACCTACCTTCACCAAATTACCTTGGGTAAGCTTCAAGGTCGGTTTATATTACATCTTAACGGGCTCTCTTCCGGGTGGTTGATATCTGATTTCCTTATAATTATAGATTACTACATCCCCTGCGAGCGATCCCGCTTTTCAGCCTTACCTGATACTCCAAGGTAAGCGGTGACTTGAATCACTTTGGTATGTCCTTTTAAGTCAGCGGAAGGTCTCCTAATAATTCTATTTCTTTTAGGCAACTGCCCTTGGTACCACTTAAATTATCTGGGCTTCGTTGATGCCCTTAAGCCAATTGTTCGTTTTTGGCTTACACACTCTTGTATTGACAAGAGGTTGATATGCGCCCGTGAATCGGGTAAGCTAGACCCCTCCGGTTACTCACAAGTACTCACAATAGTTTCATTTTTAACGTTATATGCAGCACGGCCTCTCTTTCATTCACGGTATAATTATTCTTTGTCTTGTCAGATTTACTGGTTTTTTGGTTTCTTTCTGTCCTTTTTCCTTTTTTCTCTGTTCTTGACACGGCCACATTATTCACTCGGCCGGTTGCATGATCTCACTACACTCATAATAATTCTTTTATAATACTGTATGGATCAGTAAATGCCCTTTGTAATCTTATGTCCTTTTTCTTTCTTTCTCCTTCCTAATTTGATGGTTTTGTGCAACTACAGTAATAACTGTTATATGTATACAGGCATGCTTACTTGAAATGTCCTGATGATGATCCCACTATTGGTCTAAGGGATCGAAACGCCGTCGACGTAATGTACCCCATATGCATAAACTAATTGTGATGTTAATATGTAGTGGTGGTCTCACGTTACTACGTCTGAAATATTTTTAAATTTTATGCAGACACGTCCCCCTTGCCTGAACCCTTCCCCTTAATGTTATTTGGTTGTTAATGTCTTTAGGACGCAAGTTGTGTCCCACTTTGAATTTTTCTTGTTTAAATTTTTTGTTATATATTCATTTCATATTAAAAATCTGTCCGGCTGGACAAAGAATATAGTACTGATTCAGTCTATATTTATTTTTATACTATTTTAGATGTCTAGGGACCACTGTCTTTAGAAGTTACATACGTACCCAAGGTCCCTGACCGATTGCATATTGGGTTCCCTTGTGTTTTTTCAATACTTTTAGAAAGCTGGCATTTTCCTGCCCTTATCCCTTTGTGCTGCAACCTATCTTGGGTCACATGACTGGGTGTAGCTGACAGATTTTGTGAATTCCTCCCAGACAGTCGCACAATAGAGAGATTAGGTGTGACTCAATGGGCCATCTGCTGGTAGGATGGGGGTCTGAGCTGAGCACAGCCCTACTTACACCTGAATAGCCTGTGCTATGCCTTCACTCAAAGGGTCTAACCCTATATTGTCACTGCATCCAGCGTGAAGCAACGGCAGGGGAGTCAAGAAATTCTATGCACTTGAAAGAATCTTTCCAGAAGCTTCTCCCACTTTCCAGAAGAAGGGCACCCGGGTATTATTATTATACTATTATAGTACTATTATAGTACTTCGAACCAACTCTTCAGTTTACTACTGGACCTGCGGAAGCACTCTTAGAGGACTGCCTGCTGCTGTGACCTGCTGTGCACTCTGCCAGACTGCTGTTGTACCTGGAAGGACTGCTTTGCTGGCTGGAACCTGCCTTAAACTCTCAGAGACCAGCCCTGCTGTTGAGCCCTACATCTCATTCTACACCCAGATGTGACTCCAAGGGCTTGTTTGTTGGCATTTGTTCAGAGCCACAGGGACATAAAATGCTCCCACCATCTTGAACCCATACCTGGACCCATCCTGAGTGGATCCTGAACCCCCATGGCGTGTCCCACCAGTCTTGGCCCCTTGGTTGTGGTGCTAAGAGGAGCCCAGATGGGCAATTTCCAAAACTGAGGACAATAATTCCAACAGGATATACATTATTATGCAGTTGCAGCTAACAACACTAACAAATACAAAATACAAAACATACAAAATGTATACTGTGTAATATAAAGGATAGGCTCCTTCAAATCCTGAAGATCTGCAAAGAAGGTAACATTTTCTTTCTTCCCAGAGAATATGTAAAGAGGGTTGATGTGGGAAGTTCTGCTACAGGGAGCTGATTTGATTTTTTGATTTGATTTTTAAATTTATAGAGAGCTCAAATGCCCTCAGGTGTCTTTGCACTGCTTCTGACCATTGAGGGAGCTTCTACATTAATTATTAAATAGCCACATTTGAAGGATTTCCTGAAAGATTGGAGATTCCGACTTTCCTTCAGTTGCAAGAGGGGAGAATTCTAGAGTTTGGCAGTTCCCATGATAAAGCTTCTACCTCTCCATGAAGCAAGTTTGAACTTGGGGACCACTAGGAGTTTGGCTGTGTTGGATCTGAGTCTTCTGGGCAGAGCGTACCACCAGAATTTGTTCCTCAAGTATTCTGGCCCAGAATTATGTAATGCCTTAAAATCAATGCATAGAGCCTTGAATCAAATTTTTTTTACATTTTTTTTATGGGAATCCAGTTAAGCCTGACCAGGCCCTGAGAAGGGGATTGATGTTTGGGGGTTCCCGTGAGAAGGCATGCTGAAGCGTTCTGTAACATTTGTGATTTATTAAGAAATCTCTGTTGGATGTAAAGAGAGAGTATTGCCATAGTCCAATTTGGATAAGGCATGTGCTGTAATTGCAGTTTTCTGCAGATCGGTGGGAATGAAAGGACAAACCTTCCTGATGATTTTCAGGATGAAGAAGACCGAGGGCGCTAGAGCGTTGACCTGATCTCCGAATGATAGCCTTTTGTCAAAAACCATCCCTAAATTTCTGACTTTCCTAAAGGGGTTGGGCAATGAGCCCATTCTTGTGGCCACCAACTTGGTGACCAAAAGGAGGAGTCGTTGCCCAGGTGAAGGACCTCTGTTTTCTCTGAGTTCCATTTCAGACAGTTAATCTTCAACCAGTTGTCTATCTGTCTCATACAGTTGTTGAATCTGGTTGCTGTTTCCTCAGGGTCACTAGATACCGAGACCACTATTTGAGTGTTATCGGCAAATGAGACAGAAGAGAATCCTAAAGAGTTGATTAGCCGAGCCAGTGGAGTGACATAATGATTAAAAAGGGTGGGGCTGAGGGAGCAGCCCTGGGGCACTCCACATGGCAGGCGGAACACGTATGACTTATATTCCTCCATGGCAACAAATTGATCCCCTCTATGCAAAAAATGATTTGTGAAGGATAAGAGCCATTCTTCTGAAGCCCAGTTTACAAAGCCGGTCAATCAAAAGATCATGATTGACCGTATCGAAGGCCACAGAGAGATCCAATAAAATCAGAGCAGCTCTGCCACCCCTGTCCAGATTAGACCTCAGCTCTTCTGTGGCGAGAATCAGAGCCGACTCGGTGCAATTAGCACCTCTAAATCCGAATTGTGTAGACTCTAGAAGCTTGTTGCTATCAATGAAAAAAGCAAGTTCAGAGTTCAGTGCTTTTTCTAGGATCTTGGATGGAAATGGCAATTAAGAGATGGGCCTATAACTACTGGGCTCTTGTGGGTTGAGACCGGGTTTCTTAAGAAGAGGAAGAATGGAAACTTCCTTCCATTCTGCCTGAAAGTGTCCTGTCTTAATTATCGCGTTAGATTACTGCCAAATGGGTACGGATGATTTCCGGGGTGAGGTGAATAATCTCGGGATGACACTAGTCTAGAGGGGAGCCTGATTTGGTGGACTTAGCTAAACTAAGAACCTGATCCGAAAATGTGTCTAGGATATCAGGACTGGATGAAGATTCAATGTCATAAGGATAGTCTAGAATAAGATGTTTATTAGACACAAAAGTGTTAAGGACATCTTCCACCTTGACCTGGAAAAAGCCCACAAGTGTGTTACATTAGGCTGGACTAGAGTCCTTATTGTTATTCTCGGGCAGGTTGGCTAAATCTTTTACAGTATTAAATACCTCTTTGACAGAGTTCTTTGATTGCTGAATCTCGTTGGTGAAATAGTACGATTTTCCCTCAAGGATAATTATTTTATAGTCCACAATAGATTGTGAATAAATCTTTCTCGCCAGCAGATCGTAGTTGGATCTCCACTTCCACTCCTGTCTCCAGCACAACTGTTTTTGAGCTCTAAGCCTATCAGTGAACCAGGGTTCAGATGGTGTCTTTCTCTGGTTAGTAACGTTTTTTTCAGAGGCAAGCGTATCTTCGCAGCGCCTACACATGCTGAGTAGTTCCAAATGGCTGATTTGAGCTCTATCTCATCAGTGGGTTTAGAACTAATCAGGACTCTTTCAAATTCCAGGGGATCAATTCTATGACATGGTTGACCCTTGCAAGACTTAAGAATGGTCCCGTCTCTGGATTGCGAGCAGGGGATATTGATGTTAAATATGACAGCTGTATGATCTGTCCACAATAGTGTTAGAGAATCAGTGAACTGAAGGGAAGGGTTACTAGGAAAGATGCCATCTAAGATGTGGCCTGCTATGTGGGTGGGAAAACTCACCACCTGACTGAGCCCTAGGCTAGCAATCATGTTGATCAAAAAGTCTGTGTCAGTGTCAGCAGTATATTTAAGATTAAAATTAAAATCACCTAAGATCAATAAGTCTGCAGAGTTGATATTAGCTTCAAGCAGGGGGCTGATGCTTTGTACTAAAGAGGTCCTGGTGCCGGGGGGAGTGGGGGGGAGGTATAGCAACATCCCTTTAAATGTGTAATTTTTAGTGAATTCAAATTTGATAAGGTAGTATTTCACAGTCTGAGCAGCACAAAACTGCTAAGAAGGTTGCAACAAGTTGGTCACGCAGGATTATTGCCAACCCACCACCCCGTTTCCCTACTCTATCAGCTCTAAGGATAGAGTCCTGCTGGGATCGCTTGAACCAGGTCTGAGGCAGAAGCTGGGTCAACCCAAGTTTCCGTGAAAAAAGTGATATCTGGCTTATAGTTACTTAAAAACTCAGCAAACTCGAGTTTATGTTTGTTTATAGATCTTGCATTTAGCAGAGAACAGGTAAAGACTTTGAGTGGCCGTTCCAAGAACAGAGACAGACCCAATAGCATGACAGGTTCGAGTAGTATGGTTTAATACTGAGAGGCTGCATGCAGGGCCTTTAACTGTTTTAGTCACCAGATGTAATTTTAGGGTAGTACATGAGGGATTCTTACCTGCTGTATTTAAAGCCATAAGTTCCTCCCTTGAATACCTTCAACTCAGAACCACCCCAGAGGTCAAACGGCAGGTGTTCCGGCATGATCCGGGCCGGATGGGCACAGGCGGGCTTGCCTTAGGCGCACCTTCAGCGGGCCAGCTGCACGAACGCGCAATGATGCTGTTTAAGTAGCCCATCATGGGCGTGTCGGGGAGTGAGGGCGTCGGCGAAGCTCAGCGCAATGGCTAAAAAGGTGAGGACAAAAGAAAATAGAACTGGGGTACAGCAAACCCTTTGTAATTCCCCAGGCTCCCCTGAGAGAAAGACAAGACTGGTAAAATAACATAAGATAAAATAAGTGGGTGAAATAAACATTAAATTAATAAAAACAAGGCAACAGTTTTCAAATATGGCGCCAGGAGCCAGGCACCTCATGTAAATTCACTCTAATGCCTGCAAGGAACACAATGTAGAGCAATGCAGAACTGCAGTAAAAGCTTCTTCCTAATGGCATAAGCAATAAGGTTTGCCAAATCAGTTCCTCTCTAATAGTCTCCTCCTTGTTAATCCTATGTCAATTCAGTTTAGAAAGGGCTTTTAAGTAGATTATCCCACGTTGTCAATATGTTTCTACCTCTTCCTGCCAGTTCACAGGGTCATCATCAGTACAAGGACCAAAGACTGGAACCTTTCTCAAGTGGAAATGTCTCAGTAGGTTTGGGAAATGAAGCCTTCCCTTTAAATAACACCTAGGAATGTCAGATGTCATAATCAGCTATATTCTTCCAGTGTGTGAAAATCCACGAATTGTCGAATAATTGAAAATCATTATGTCAAAGGAAACTCTGGCAAATTACAAAATGGGACATCAACCGAGGCTGGAGATGCGGATGATAGTGTTCTCAAAATAAAAGACCGTATTTCTCTGAGACTTAGAGAAGTATTATTATTAATATATTTATTGAGCTTTCATTCACCGAGGCATCGTCACACGAGGACAATAGAAATGAAAAACCAGTGCTATAAACAACATCTAACATAAAACACCACTAGACAAAAAAAATCGTAACAAAATAATAATATACACCACTTCTGTAAGCGGGCTCTTCCTAAAAAAGAGGCTGGAGTCAAAAACATTTCCCATTAGACTAAGACTTCAACAAGTATAGGTCAGGACCACTTTTAAAAAAATCTATCATCACTTTGAGTTGCTTGGCAACTGAAGAGGTATGAAATAGCGAAATCTGACTTTTCAATATACCAAAAGAAATGCTGATTACGCAAGCATATCTTGTGTAATCTTTAATAATTGTGTTACTGGTTCTTTGCCTTATATCTGTTTTTCGTGATCTTGCGCAGTTTGTGTAATTTTTACTCATGCAACCAGTCGCGGCCGGCACAGGTAAGAGCCGTGGGGTGGTGTGGCGGGGCGGGGGTCAGGGAAGTCAACATACGACGGTATAAGTTAAATTGAAATTAAAAAAATAAATAAAACCAGGGCTTTAAGTGGGCCGGGTCTGAGCACCAGCAGTTTTTTTTTGGGGCCCTCGAAACGGGTCTCTATCGGGCTCTATTTTCGCGGCTGGCAAAGGTAGTCCTTTCTTTTTTCTTTTTTTTTTTTTCTTCTGGACTGCATTGAGAGCTCAGTTTCCTCACTCAGTAGTGGAGGTCACGGCATGACGTCCACGGCACGACGTCATGCCAGGTGAGCGTTGTTGGAGGAAGGGAAACCCTTTAAGAGAGCCATTTTCTCTCAGGATTTCCCTTCTCTTTTTCCAGCGCAGGAGCAACGTCGTCGTGGTGCCAGCTTGGGATGGTGAAAACTTAGACTTTTAGAAACAGGTATCACTTTCTCTTTCCTGCTTTCGTTTATTTGCTCCCCTGTGAAATGGATCCAAAAAAGAAAAACACTTTTGCTGGAAACGTCCTCTTTTTCAGACTTTTTTAAATTTCTAAGTGCAGCCTCGGGGTGGAGAGAACTAAAACATTCAAAATATGAAAAGTAACTAGCTAAAGCAAGACAGAGTGGTTGCAAGGTGGCCAGGTTGATTTATTCACACCTAAACACATTAGCGCCACTTTACAGTGTTTGCCAGTGAAGCGCTACTTTTGTTTTCTCGTCTCTCTTTGAACAACATTGTTTTCCCTTGGTGGGAAAGTGCACTATTCCTGGAGGTACTGAAATACCTACTTGATGGGTGAATTGGAAAACAAAATGTGTACAGCGGCTGTGTGTTCACGAATGTGGTCTTTTTAAACCATACTGCTTACGTTTTGTAAGGATATAAGCAATGGGCATTGAAACGGGTCCCTTCTGGGCCCTGTAGTCATGGCCTTACCTTTTCGGGCAAAAGCACTCACGAATTTCTGAATAATGAGTGTAAAAAGAAAAAGGTAACCATGTTGTTCCTGCTTACATTTCATGTGCTTTACTTAATCTTGCATTCTCTATGAGTGTTTGCTTTTTCTAGGATGTTGTTCATTTTTATTTTAGGCAGCATATTGCTCTTGTCTAGTGCGTAATTTGAATTGAGTCACATCCAGGTGTTTATAGCGGGTCAGTGCAGTGCAAGTTTCTCTCAGTGGGGCAGTATGGTGTTCAGTGGGGGAGAGGATGTGGCACTATGGTCAGAGCTGCGGAATTCGGAACTGGGGAACCAGGTTCAGCCTTCATGACCAGTCCACCAGACCACTCCCGCTGAGGGAGCACATTCCCATGCTAGACCTTAGAAGGCCCCGCAAGATCTTAAAAGCCCTGGTGTCTTAGCACCAGCAGGTGGACCCTATCAGTGGCATGTGTGGGTTAACCTTGAAGAAGGCCTGTCCGCCACAATTTATTCTGAAGTTCACCTACAGTCTTGCAGGCAGGCCTATGAAGCAGCACACCATAGAGTGACAGTGACTCTGTCACTGAGGTCAAAGGACCCTTGAGCAGGGTGGCTCTAGGGCAGTGCGACCGCACCAGGCGCTGACCACCCGCGATCCGTGCAGCTAACAGCAGTGGGGCAGAGGGGCCGGGTAAGGGGGATTTCAAGGGACGATGCCGAGGGAAAATTAAATAATTAATTTTCCTTCACCATCATCCTCGAAACCCCCTTACCCGGCCCCACCGCTGTTACCTGCACGGACTGCGGGTGGCACTGACTTCAGGTGGGGGTGTCCTGTTTGCAAGTATAATATGGTTTTAAAAGCACTTGCTGTCTCCTTCCTGGCCTCCAACAATTGTTGGCAACAATAAAAATGTCATGATAACTCCAGGGATTAATGTTCTTAGTAGAGAGAGATGGTGTTTTGTCGAGTGGACGTTTTGACTCATGGAAAGGAAGCGCAGAGGATTAATGTGCCCACTGCTAAGAACATGTACCATGCAGATCACAAAGTGCACATAATGTAAATAGGTCAGTGGGTTACTGCTTTTGTCAGAGAGACCCTATTGTTACTTGCAGTTAATAAGTTAAAATCCTAACATAGAACAGTGAGCTATTAACTGTCATGTAAGAGCTGCATGCAAACTGCAAGGTATAAATTAGAGCGTTATGGTTTTTCCCCAGTCTTTGATTATCCTAATGTTGCAAAAAAGAGTTCATTTGGGTAGAAATCAATTCTGATTATTAAAGAGAACCCCCAACCATGGTATTACGTTTTAAATTCTGAGTTTGTGTTTCTCCAGACCAATCACTATTAAACTATGCTGCCTACTAGTATGGTTGTCATGTGACTCCTACACCTTATAGTCCTTTGTCTTATGTAACATTTCCTATACAGTGATTTACACACATATACTACACTGAGATAAGCAATCATACGTGATGTAAAGTGCTCTGACACCCTATACTGCTATTAGTGGTGCTGTAAATTTTCTGATACTTTATTATTTTGACATTTTTACACATGCTAACAGTATCCGCAAAGATTTTTCCTTATTAGTACCAGTGGAACATACAAGTGCAGCAGTGAGAAAGTTGACCAGTCAACCTTTGCAATGGGCCATCTACTTTGCAGCAACACAAGTCACATTTTTTTGTAACTTTTGATCCGTTTGAGCTATAAACAATTTATTAGTTAAAATCGTCAGATTATACAGCAGTATTATGTGGCAAATATGGCAGAGCCATAATTATGTGGAAAACCTTTGCAAACTAGGATATTTTGCCATTCATGTTTGAACTGCTCTTGTGGAAAAAGGGTGGGGAAGTGCTGATGACAGAAACTCCATGGCTGGGAGACGAATGGCTTGCGATTCCACTTTTAAGGATATTTGGGACATTCTGTGATTGGAAACGTATCCCACTTTGTGAATGTATTTTAATGTCAATAACTCATACTAAACCTTAAATAAACATGTGTATCCATTGGTTAAATTAAATAATGTAATAAGCTGTAACCGGTTAGTGAAATGGGAAACAAATACTAAAAATTGGGATATTTTGCTCTTTCTGCCACACCTCTGACTCCGCCGAGAAACCCCAGCAAAATAGACACAGTGAATATCTTCAAGGGTTTGGGGGAACCCTGCAATAGATTTCTAAGTAATGTAAATAATTTTTACATGTTTTTTAAAGTGTTTGGTATTTTTATGGCTTATACTTAATAAATATACCTTTTTGCCTATTTTATTATCCTTTGCTGGATGCGACTTCATGATTTTCTTAAGCACACAATGCTAGTTATCTTGATTTAGACCACGCCCCTACTCGGATAGGCCACACCCCTTGAAGAGATTTGCCACGCCCCTTTTAGAGCACCCCCAGTTTTTTTTTCCCACTTAAAGCCCTGAATAAAACCACTCACCTTGCGCATCGCCGCGTCACCGACTCGGCAATGCGGCGAGTGCAAGGTAAGTGGTTCTATTTTTTTTTTAAATTACTAATTTATCCCGTCGTATGTCGACTTCCTCGACCCCCACCCCTGCCACGCCTCACCGCTCTTACCTGTGCCAGCCGCCACTGCATGCGACATTTGGTTTACACAGAATACGTGTAGTTGGAAATGTGGAATTGGATGTCTCCACTCTGCGTGTGCTGCATTAGCAACTTTCACCGAAAGACTTTGGGAACTGAATGATCAAAGCAAAGCTGGTATCTGGCTGCTTTTTGTATGTGAGAGCATACCTCTCATATGATTTTCATTCAGCAACCCTCCCTTGTGCAATAGGTATAAAACCTGTCAATCCTGTGAGAATTTAACATATTACTCATACACGTTTGCCCACCTCTACTTTTCAATGAAAATGGGTATCAGAAATATATTTCTTTGAAATATTGTGAGATTAAATTACTTTGATATACACAGCAGTATTTATTTATTTAGAGAGTTTTATGTAGCGCTGGCAAGACCCGAGGGTATCAGAGCGCTTGACAACATCACACAGGCAATAATATCAGACAGCAATAAGCAAAAGCATATGGATTTGTGTAGTGAGAAACACAACAATCTATACATTGAGCAGAGTCAGTATCACTGCTGAATGTCTTTGCCTACACTGCACTGTGATCAAATTGCCCGTAATCTAAGAACTAGCAGCAATCATCAACTACTGGGAGAACCCAAAGTGCTGTAGTTCATTACCCTGCCAGCGCCAGAGGTATCTGCAGATATGGACCACTGCGGGAAGCCAGTGTGTGAAAGGTAGTACCTGACAGTACAAATGTAATGATCTGTCACCCGCCTCTGATGGTAGCCATAGTACTGCTATCCGTTTCCACACTCCTGGACCTACTTCCGGTCACCAATAAATATAGGAAATCAAACTGCTGTAATCCAGTACTACTTTAGCACATGCTAAACACTGTAAGAAACCAAGGTGCTGCAACATGGTGCACCACAGGACCAGAATCATTGACGAAAAACAGGACACATTGCCAGCAATATTGATGCAAACTACAGTTGCTGATGACTGTGGAAATGTTTGTATAAAACATTGCCCTGCAGAGCTCAAGTACCAGCAATCCTCAACCTTCACAGACAAGCATAGTTCAACAGATTGTCCCACAGTACTCAAGTTGTGGCCAGCAAGCATCACATGAACCTTGTGTACAACACAGTCTGCCTCATCAAAGGAGATAACTGTTGTCGTCAACCATCAAAAGGAGCCATGATGCAATTTGTGTCCCACTGAGATGGAGCTAACTGCTATCACCAGCTATTTCTTGAAATCAGTGTAGGATGTGGTGTCCGTCAGTGCTGGAGATAGCTACAGTCACCATAATATGAATTCATTTCATATTTCCTCAGACTAATTCACCACTAATCCTTTTTTGGTTCCGGAGTAGCGTGCTACTCACCTAAAAGTGCTTAAACACCTCATCAGGGGTAGCAAGCGCTATATAAATGCAAACATTTTCCCTCTTCTATCCCTCCACTATCTTTCTCAATCCAAATAACAGACTAACATATCCACCGCTCAAATTAATTTCATATTTCACTATACTAATTCACCACTAATCCTTATTGGGTTCCGGAGTTGCGTGCTATTCGCCGAAAAAGCACTTCGACGCGTCGTCAGGGGTAGTAAGCGCTATATAAATGCAATTACAATACAATACAATAAATCAGGGTGCAGTCAACTGTTCTTCTGAGATCGAGCTCAATGTTGTCTCCAAACATCAAATGAAATCTGTGTACAATCTGAGTCCTTCCATGCTGGCACCAGGGACGGTTTTCAAGCTCACAAGAGATCAGGGTGCAACCCAATGTTCCTCTGAGACGTAGCTAAGCGTTGTCACCAAGCATCACATTAAATCAGAGTACAATCTCACCCAGTGGTTAATTTGTAAAAAAAATAAGTGCCGGGACTCTCGTCAGAAGGCAGCCTCCACCAGCCCAATTTTCTTGTTAGCGCCGCCTAAACCAGAACCAACTACTAATCATGAAAATAGGGAGAGGATGTGGCATAATGGCCAGAGCTGTCAACTTCGGAGCTGGGGAACCAGGTTCGAGTCTCGGCATTGGCTCATCATCCTGTGATTCTGGGCAAATCACTTAATCTCCCCGGGCCTACCATAAATGTCTTTAACTGGTGATCATGACAAGCGCCGGTGTTGATAATTAAGTGCCAGTGCTGAGCACCGGAAACCACCAGCTCAAATTAAGCACTGATCCCACCACAAAGATATCAGGGTACAATCCAGTGTTCCTCAATACTGGAGCTGTCCACAGTTACCCAACATCACAGGGCACAAGAGTACACCCCCTACCTATAGGTAAAGTCTCAGGGTGGTACACCGTCCCTTTGGGTGACCAGCTCTTTCTATGTAACCTAAGTGCTAGGTAAAATTGGTCGTTTTTATTGTTGATGGGCATTGCTAACTAGAACTTTGTGTGAAAGTTGTGTTTCTTCCAAGGTGCATGCAGCCAGAGTGACATTGTTTGGCGGCCCTCGTGTATCGCAAAAACATAATGTGTTTGTTTCGGCTGGTACACGCCATCAAACGTTTTGTGTGTTCATACTCTAATCACCTCACCGGGTCCCAGAAAATAAACTCTCATTGTCCTCTGGGGAGGAAGCAGCAACTCCAGTATATAAAAAAAAACTAATTTAGCTTGAGTTTCCTTTCAAATGGAAGCAATATTTTCCAGAAAAGAATGCGTTGATTGAAAACTGAAATGGGTCTTTAGTAATGGCAAAAAAGCAGCAGGTATCTGAAGGCAGGATCCTTGAAAATGTGTGCGATTCAGCAGCCTTGGCGTTTTCTGCTTAATTACGGCTCTCCATCATTTTCTATGTAATTGTCCCTCTGCTGCATAATTTGGAGATTTAACCAAATATATTTGTAGATCAAACGGATCAAAAGTTACTTTAAAAAGCGCCGAGGGAGGGTTCATGCAGTAGCAGGCGCTTTGTGGAGGGTAGCAGACCCTTTGTGAAGGTTAACCGATGGCCTTTCACTTGCTGATTGTTGTGTACAGGTGTTTTATTGGTACACCGGAGCTGCAACTTTGTCCAGACCGTGATAATATATGTTGAAATAACAAAATAATACTGTCACCGATTTTTCTAGATGGATAATTCTGTCAACGCTGCCGCATAATTTGGCCTTCCATTCCGTATAATTTCTGTGCCCCGCCCTATGGGTCTAACTAGTCTAAAACCCATCCCAAGCTCAAACAAAGCACTGAAGAATTGAGATAAGCGTACTCAGGAAAGACTTCAAGTGGGAATATTCGCTTGCGCTGTAACTCTGAGCAGGGGCGGCTCCTCCACGTGGGCATCGGAGCGTCGCCCCACTGCTTTCTTGCAGTGCCGGAAGCAGAAACATAAAATGGTATAAATACCATTTTATGTTTCTGCTTCTCGCACTGCGAGAAAGCAGAAGAAGGGTTTGGTTGGAGGCGGGCGGGTGGGCGGGTCGGGGGGGGGGAGTAGCTAGCCCAATGTTGTGTCAAATTTTGCGCCGGGAGCCGGTTCCATCCAGCTCGCCGGCATTTCGATGACGCGTGCCCCGGAAGTGATTCCTATCACTTCCGGGTCACGCGTGATCCAGCCAATCTGTGGGGAGGCGAGGCCAGCGCGTCACTATAGTGCGCGGCCCAGCCCGCCTCCCCATGACGTCGTCGGGAGGGGGCCGGCGCGACCGCCATACCTCCAGCGTGTCCGATGCCGGCCCCTGCCTTTCTATTCTGTCAACGCTGCCGCATAATTTGGCCTTCCATTCCGTATAATTTCTGTGCCCCGCCCTATGGGTCTAACTAGTATAAAACCCATCCCAAGCTCAAACAAAGCACTGAAGAATTGAGATAAGCGTACTCAGGAAACACTTCAAGTGGGAATATTCGCTTGCGCTGTAACTCTGAGCAGGGGCGGCTCCTCCACGTGGGCATCGGAGCGTCGCCCCACTGCTTTCTTGCAGTGCCAGAAGCAGAAACATAAAATGGTATAAATACCATTTTATGTTTCTGCTTTTCGCACTGCGAGAAAGCAGAAGAAGGGTTTGGTTGGAGGCGGGCGGGTGGGCGGGTCGGGGGGGAGTGGCTAGCCCAATGTTGTGGGCGCTGACTGTTTGGTCGGCCCCAGGGCCGACCAAACCAGTCATGCACACTCTCCCGTTTTCTCCATGTAGGCTGCATGCAGCCTGTATGGAGAAAACGGCCTCCCCATAGACGCCTGTTCGGATGGCGTCCTAGCCAATCACAACGCTGCCATTGCAGCGTTGTGATTGGCTTAGGGGAGGGAGGCTGCCTGCGGCTGCTTCCTGGGAGGAGGAGCGACGCAACAACGCGGGACTGGACCGCCGAAGGTAAGTTTTTATTTAATTAAAATCCGCCCCCACCCTCCCCCCGCGCGACCCCCCACCCACAACCCCCCCCCACCCCCCACCCCCACCCCACACACACACACACACACACACACACACACACACACACACACACACACACACACACACACACACACACCCCCACACACACACACCCCCACCCCCACACACACACACCCCCTCCCACACACACCCCCTCCCACACACACCCCCTCCCACACACACCCCCCCCCCACCCGCAAGTCATGCCGGCTGGGACTGACTCTGAGATCTGATTGGAAACTTCCGTCACCAGTAATTCTGAAATGCATATACTTTGGTACAGTAGTTCTGGTTCATTTTAGCTACTCAAAAATAAAACTATTGTAACATTCGAAAGCCTAGTGATAGCGGGAATGACCGGGTGATGCCCCAATGTGAGGATGAGGTGTAGCAGCCAGAGCTGCCGACTTTGACTCCGGTAAACCGGGTTTGAGTCTTGGCGTCGTCTCAGCATCCTAAGATTCTGAGCAAATCACGTAACCTCTCTGTGCCTACAAAATAAACCAGCATTGGTAAATGCATTAGGTTTTGCCTATGTGATTATTGATAAGCTGTTTTTTTGCTGTAAGTTGTAGCTTGCTGAGTAGTTGTATAACGTAAGTTACAGAAAGTTTGTTAAAGTGTAATGACTTATGTACAAAAAGGCAATATATTGTGCTGTTACTAGTGGTATAGTGCAGGTAAGTAATAGCAACATTTTGAAAAATTAAATGAAAGAGGGAAATAATAGAATTAATTGATGTAATAGTAATATTATGTGTTTAGAGGAGTTAGGACAACTTTTGGGCCCAGTGCCACTGCACCTGCTGCACCATTCAGATCATGACCCTATTGCCTGCAAGATAACTGCATTTGTGACTGCCTGTTTAGTAGTAAAATATTGCAATATTTGGTGTTGAGAGGGGTTCCTAGAGCTTTGGTCCCTGGTGTCACTGCACCTGCTGCACCATTGAAATAATGACCCTTGTGCCTGCAAGGTAACTGCCCTTGTGACTGCTTATTTAGTAGTCAAATATAGCAATAGTAGGTGTTTAGAGGAGTTCTGATAACTTTTTGGCTCGGTGCCACTGTACCTGCTGCACCATTCAAATCATTACCCTGTTGTCTGCAAGATAACTGCACTTATGACTGCTTGTTTAGTAGTAAAATATATCAATATTAGGTGTTTAGTGGGGTGCCTAGAGCTTTTGGTCCAGGTGCTACTTCACCTGCTGCAGCATTCAAACCATGCCCCTATTGCCTGCTATATTAATGCACTTGTGACTGTCTTGTTTAGTAGTAAAATTTAGCAATAAACTGGGTTCAGTCGGGTCCCTAGACCTTTTGGCCCCAGTGCCACTGCACCTGCAGCCCCATTCAAATCAAGTCCATTTTAACTGCAGTTGTGACTGCCTGTTTAGGAAATATCAATATTAGGTGTTTAGTGGGGTGCCTGGAGCTTTTGGTCCCGGTGCCACTGCACCTGCTGTGCTATTGTAATCATGACCCTAGTGCTTGCCAGATAACTGCTCGTATGACTGCCTGTTTAGTTGTAAAATATAGCAATATTAGATGTTTAGATGAGTTCTGTCAACTTTTGGGCCCTGTGCCATTACACCTGTTGCACCATTCAAATAATGACCCTGTTGCCTGCAAGATAACTGCACTTGTGACTGTCTGTTTATTAGTAAAATATAGCAATATTTGGTGTTTAATGGAGTTATGACAACTTTTGTTCCCGGTGGCACTGCACCTGCTGCACCATTTAAATCAAGCCTCTTTCACCTGCAAGGTAAATGCAATTGTGACTGCCTGTTTATTAGTAAGGTGTAGTATAGCTCGTGTACATTAACTTAATTTTCAATGTGCAATGACTATTACAACACTTAGAATTTGATTATAATGACCAAATAGATTAAGTTGAAAAAATCAATTTGATAATGCCTACAAAGTGCAAAGAAAGGTACTGAGACGTAAATGCCACAAACATTCTAAGGCTAAAGCATCTGCTTTACACAACTAAGTAATAACAAGCATTGAAAATGCAATAGGCCTCGCCTTTTATTAAGTTAAAGCCATTTGCTTTGCTATACAATACCATTAGCAAAGCAAATGGCTTTAACTTAATCAAAGGCGAGACCTGTTGCATTTTCAATGCTTGTTTTATTATAGACATGACGCACAGCACCCGTGATGCTGTACAACATGGCTATAAAAGATTGGCCAAGCTAATAGGTCTAATAGGCGATGCGTGTTAGTCCAGTTAATCTCGCTTAATTCTCAAGTAAGTTTCAAGCTGTCCACACAAAACCAAATTTGGAGTCGAGACTAGATAACTGAGCATGCAAAATTGTGAGTAACTGACGACACATCTGTTTATTCCAGTATGCACAGTGGGTTCGTCGAGATGTTGTTTTTTTCTGCGGGTCACTCGAGTTAATATTGCGTGTCTCGGTATCAAGTGATGCTTTTGGACTGGTCTGCTGAAGTTTACATGATTTTATCATGCTATATGTGGCCAGTGCGGAATGCAGACGGTTTGTAAAATGTGCCGTTGCTTTAGTGTGCAGAATGTAGCGCTGCGGGGTTTTTGCAATTAGCTGTGTGATATTCCACGTTTAAACGCAAGAGGGAGCTTTTCTTCTGCGTGGGTACATTGTTTTCTCTGCCTTTGAATATTGTGCCTGTTTGTTTCAAGACTATGGAAATGAATCTGGTATTGACATTTGTATAGCGCTTTTCTAACCTTTTCGATGCCTAACTAGAGATGTCACCAGAATTGATAGCGCCCTGATACCATTTGTATGGTCTCGCGGCACTTTGAACTAAATAGAGATATTGAAGACGGCCGTCAAATCTAATTTCTTAGGGTGTATGTGCCCAAAGATTAGCGCCTCGGGAACTGGGCAATCGAGGTCAGCAGAGGTCTGGAGATGCTTACGGACCATGCCCCGCCCCGCCTTCCCATCCCCGACACTAACCACCCCACTTTACACTAACTATGGCTACCCTACCGACGCTAGGTCTCAATCCACCCCCATTGACCCCCGCCCTCGGGGAGATTACTAGGAAGAGAGAACGAGCAGCCAGTAACTGAGGAACGTGCACAGGGAGAAACGTGTGCTCGCGGAACGTAGTAAAGCCAGCAGCAGGCACAAGAAATAACCGCTGAGTAAGACAGCACGAAACACGCCACCATCATAGGACATCAGAAGCAAAACAGGCATCGAAAAACAGGGTCGTGTGCAGAGGAAACGCTGCACAGAGCACAACAAAACCAGCACAGAACACATCAACTCTAGCAGGCACAGCGCAAAGGGAAAAAAAACACCACCGAGGAGCAGGAACAATGCTGCGGAGTGCCATAAAGCCTGTGTCTGGGGGAAACAAGCTGTCGGCGTTGTGCGAAAAATATAGTGCGTCCCAGCTAATGAAGGAGACTGTGTAACGCCGCAAGTGAGAGATCCAATCCAGGTGGGCGGGGCCAAAAGTGGACAGGGCGGTAACAAGGAGGGACTAAGAAGCCTCCTTTTCAATCGTGAGCCAGCGTTTAGCATGGAGGATGACGCCAGCGAATGAAAAAGATGGGCGGGGCTTCAAGTCTGCCTCTGAAAGCTTCGGAATCCGTATTGATTCCAAGAAGCCCTCGCATGGCGAGAGCAGTGCATGCGCGCTGCTAACGCCGAGCGAGTCCTAAAAAGGAAGCATACTGTTAGAAGCTGTCTGACTTTTCCTTGGAAAGAGATCTTATCTTGACAGTGAATGGGGCTTAAACAGTTGTGAACCGCTGGAAGAGATCTTATCTTGACAGTAAATGGGCTCAGTGTGAACAGCTTTAGTAGAAGTATCATAAATGCGTGCAACCAGGGCAAGTTAACAAAAAAAAAGTGCCACACAAAAACGAATGAACACAGTAATTCGGTAATGGGAACTGATAAGAGCCCCCTTTTAAGATATATTAAATACAAGAGATTTCACAAGCACAGCGCAGAACTGTGCAGGCGAAACCTAAAAATTAATGTGTCTTCATGTAATGTATCTGCACTTTATCTCATTGAAATAACTTACTAAATGTAAGTACTTGTGTGTTGTCAACAAAACATTGTACATGAACAACAGCACCATCTGGGCTGGTTTATTTGAAACACAGGTCGATGAAAAAGGAAAGACACATTAGGATACCAGTGATCTCTGGATACAAGAATATGTGCTCTACAGGCACACCAACCAGCAAGACCTACATCTACAGCTTTGCCCACAGATGCCCTATTTATTTTTCAATTTTTGTATATTATAGCTTGAACCTAGCCAAGGAGGGGTTTATTGACACCCACACACAACCTAAAAACTAGGCCGGGGTGGTGAACGCCGCTCCATTTGCAGAGTTTGCGGAGTTTTCCGCACTTTCGCGGAGCTGAGTTTTTTCCTCGCTTGCGCCCGCCAACGTTAAGTAGGCGAGTAAGGAAAATCCAACGCTAGACCACCCCCCAATGAGATTTCTCAATGCGGGCGGTCGCAGATGGTTGCGGATGGTCGCAAACGCTTGCATTGAGAAACCTTCCGTTCGCGTTGAGGAAGCTGCCGCTCAAGTAGAACATCTACTCAAACGGCAGAAAGAAGCAGCGCCCTCTTGCGCTGCGCATGGTGCAGTTCGTGCTGATTTCCCAGCGTGGGGCAAACACCTGGCGCTAAAAATCAGCGCAAACAGCACGACCTAACGCACTCTGCCACTTGCGGAACTCCACGTAGCGCGGCAGAGGTATGCGGAACTCCGTGAACTTCGCCCAGGCCTACTAAAAACCAAGTAAGGGTAAGATCAGAGACAGTCTGAAAGCTAGACTCTGAAGAGGCTTGCCTTGAAGTCTTTTCTGAAGGATAAAAGGTTTGGGTTGAATGGTATGTTTTCTGGGATATGATTCTACTGTCTGGTGCTATGAAGGGAAAGACCTGGTTTAAAGTGCATTTCATATTGCCAGTAGAAGGTGAAATTTGCCTTCATGATTCTTGCACCTTCTAGGCTTAGATTTTGTCCTTTGAGCTATGACGGTGAGCAGGAGTGAAGCGTTGTAGGAGCTACACAAGACAATTTGAATTTCATTCTTGCTACCCAGGGGAGCCAGATGAGTTATTTTGAGGATGTATGTGTGATGCGGACTGACCTAGCATTCGAGACTAGCAGTGCTGCTGCATGCAGGATAGCTTTGTGTGTTGTGGCTTTGGGAGGGTTGACTAAAAGTGCATTTCCTCCATCAAGATGTGTGAGTATTCAAGCTTGCACTGATGTCCTGAATCAGTGGGTGGGCTGAGTGGTCAGGTTTGCTATTTGTAAATTGTGTCTGTGCTCCTCTAACTATTCCACTCTATCCCTTCTCCTGTACACTGCTCTTTTTCTTACAGCTAGGTTTAAACTTCTTAAGTAGTCTCACATGCACACATACACTCGCACTAGTGGAACACACGTCTTCCTCCTATCAGAGTACACAACACTAGCTGATGCTCCGGAAACTGCCCCTTGAAAAAGTCAATTGGCTCTACAACTTTTCAGACCAATGCAGAAATCCAGTGCTGGCACAGTGTGGGAACCAGTGTTTGGTTGTGGCATATATTCTTATGCTTCAACCTAGTTCTTGGTATGCCCTAGGGAATCCCCCAGGCTCTGTCGTAGTGCAATGTGCACGCACTAGGGCAAATACAGTGGCCCTTGACCACATAGGGCATGTGCTGTGAGGAGCAACAACCTGCATGGTCATGGTGGGACTGGAAGGTGGTTCTCTGCCTGCACCCAAATCCAAATGGCTTACGTAAAGGACAGTCAGTGAGTCGGAGCAGGAGTCTTTAGTCGAGGAGTAGCCAGCTGGACACTGACATCTACCCACCAGTATCCACCCAAAACTCCATCAACAAGCATAATGCATACAAGCATCCACCTGAGGCTGAAACACTCCAACCCTTTGATGTACAAGCAACTCCATCTGTGGCTGCAACACTCAGCCAGTCTGATCTCCAATGGACTGAATCGTATGTTGCAACTCCAATCCCTCATGATCTACTCGAGCACGCCTAAAAGGCTACAGCACTCAATCCCTCTAATGTAGACCAGACTTCACATGAGGCTGCAGCACCCACCATCACAACATAAGGAACTTCATTTCAGACAACAAATCCAGCCATCATGATACATGAGTCTTTATTCGAGGTTACAACACCCAACCCTTATGATATTCAACAGACCTCGCAAAGTCTAAAATACTCAACCATTGTGATACGCACAAGAATTCATATGATGCTACAGCAACCATACTGCAAAGGACGTCTTTTCAGGCAACATTAAAACGCATATCAAGTTAAAATATTCAGCTCTCGTGAGGTGCATGAGACCTATATGAAGCGGCAAGACTCAACCATGGTACTGTGCAAGACTTCATTTCAAGCAGCAAATACCTACCATTATCACTTATAATGTATGTGAGGCTTCATTACATCCAACACTACGTTATCCTTCCCAGATACATGAGATTTTATCAGAGGCTACAACATATATAGGTTTCAATTTCAAGCACCAAAAAACAAGAATGTGAGGTGCAATAGTCAGTCCTTGTGATGTACTTGATGCTTCCAGTGAGGCTACAACAACTAACCATCACAATGTATGAGATTTAATTGTAGGCCAAAACAAAACCCCAACAATTTGCTGTTACAATATTTAATCGAATGAAACTGCTTAAGTATACCTACAACACCAAAACCTCATAATGTGTAGGGAGATCTGCATAAGGCCATGATACCAAATCCTAATGACGTACCAGCATGGCTCCATTGCTTCCAGAAGGGAGACATCGTTTACATCGCATGCGATACATCGCATGCCATTACAACGCTGTCGTTACAATGACCGCGTTGTTACATCGCAAACCATTACAACGCAAGTTGTTACAATGACTTGCTGTAGGGGGCAGAAGGTGTTGGATTTAAAATCCATTGCCTTCCCTACTGTTGCACAGACTGGAGTTGGAATAGTAAATTATACTATTCCAACACCCAGCGCCCCCTACAGCAAGTCGTTGTAACGACTTGCATTGTAATGGTATGCGATGTAACAACGAGGTCGTTGTAACAACCGCGTTGTAATGGCATGCGATGTATCGCATGCATAGTAACGTCGCATATTCCTTCCAGAAACCAGAGAACTGCAGTTTGTAGCTACCCCTGCAACTGATGTGAAGCATTCACTGTTTCTTGCACTTGTGCCATTCTGTTCTGTACAGCTCGGTGACAGCACCAGTTGCTAAAAATACTATACATGTATAAAAAAAAAGAAAACAGTAAAACAAATAAAAGTGAGACTACAATCCCGAAGCACATTACCGAGGCTAGATATACACTTGTTTCGCATCAGTATTGCCATAAAATTCCTGGAAAGTGAAATGCCCTTGAATCATTTGATCTCGTTTGACTTGTGACTAAGAGTAGGCAGAAGATGCTTTGCGGCACAGTCTCAGCCGTGGAAACGGAAAGCCCAGCAGACGTCACCAGCAGCAACTCTGTTGATTAAAAAAGGCAAATATACAGTATGCCTCATCCTTCATTCTGAACTCAAAAATCGCAGTGGTGATTCGCGCTTTATTTAGCCGCTGGGAATCACTGAGCTCTGATGAACCCTTTCCAGGATAGCATTTCTATTTGTGTCTTACAGTAAAGAGTGGAGGGTGAGATTTCTTTTCAGCAACTGTAGAACGATTCGGTTGGGTAAAGTGGTTGCCAGGTAAACTTGTTGAGCACCAAGGACAGGGTCAGACTGGCCTATTGGGCAAACTAGCAGTGCCAGAAGGGTTCGACTGACAGGTCAGTGTGTGGGCCATTTTTTTGGGCTGTATATGGGTCTGTTTTGTGGTCTTGTAGGCCGGTTTTTATGGTCTGGCTTGACTTGTTGCTAGGCAATTATGTGAGTATCACCCGGAGAGGGGCCTTGGCTCTGTCCACATGTTGGGAGCCAGAAGTACCTGTTTTGATTGGGTGGAAGTTGTGTGCTCTCACTAAAAAGTGCTGCCCTTCACACAGCTGTGATCATTTTGTTTATTTATCCAGCTGCCTGAGCTTGATCTTTTAGGGGACACACATGCCATTGCAATGCTATTAAAGTGTCTTAGAAACCTAGATAATTTATATTGTTTCTCTCAGACAACAGGACAGATGGGAGGAGGTCAGTCAACGCGCATGGATTTTTAGGTCTAATTTAACAGTGCATTCATAAGCCTGACCTATTGGCGTTTCCAATGCTTATTACTGTTGATTTCCCAGATAATACCGCAAATATTGCCTGCAGCAAGCACAAGTGCATAGGTTCCCATACCTTAAAAAACACTGATTCAGCGTGTCTTTCCAATTTAAAAACTGCCCCTTTTTGCAAATGTGGGACACTTTCTAAGCTATCTGATTCGCTAATGGGGGGCGATTTTATTGGCCTGGGGCTGAACACATCTCTAAATTTGGAGTATGGTAATTTCCGTCAGGATGATGGAGTAAATCAGGCTCATAGTATTTCTGGTGATTCTTCATTTATCTAATGGAAAACAACCACAATTCAAATATGTACATGCATATTTATGAAGAAACCACACCCCTTACGCTGTCCAAACTGTTTCTTCTTGCTCGTTCCTTATTGGTGCACATCCTGAAAACTCTGTAGTCATGTAGATTGTAAGATTGTCTTTGTTAGAAGTCCTACAAAAGGACATGTGAATTTCTATGTACCGGGAGGCTCTCGTTATCTTTGATGTGAACATTTACTGTTGTAAATCGCTCTGATACCTTTGCATCTAGCTAGCGCTATATAAAACTCTCAAATAAATAAATTATGGACAGTAAAATACTTTTCAGAATAATATGTGCAGCCCTTGTGTGCCGTGCTTGAACCACATGCAATGTAAACACTGGATGGGCTTGTGCCGTCGTTTACACGCTCGAGGGCAGTCCAGTTAGTGCTTTAACTGGCATCTTGTGCAGCTGAGAAGATTCCAGCCCTCTCTCAGGACTTTGGCTTCACTAGGTTGTAATGATGCTTAAGAAGCAGCAACACCACCCCCTCGCCGTCTTGAGCGAGAGCTGAAAGCTCCTCAGCTGCACAGGATGCCAGGTGAAAGTCCGAACTGAAGGAAAGGATTATGTACACCCAGTGGCATAGCGTGGGGGGAGCCACAGGGGCAGATGCCCCGGGCGCAATATTCATAGGGGCATTTTTAGGGGCGCAAACTTTTTTTAAAAATAGGAAACAATACTTGCCTTGCCCCGGGCGCTGGCAACCCATGGTACGCCGCTGTGTACACTCACAAGAGTGTTAAGTACAGCACAAGCCCATCAAATGAATGGAACACTGTATGGCAGTGGTTGTCAAACTGTGGGAGCACCTGCAGGGGTCTCCACGTTTGGGGGAGTGGCAGTATGCGGGTCTCACAACAAAGAAACACATCTTGTCAGCTTTTGTAATTTTTATAGCGCATTGGGAGCTAACCACTGCATATGAAAAAAGACACTAAAAGAAGCTTAACTCAAATGATGACATTGACAAGTTTATCAACCTCACTACATGGATTAAGCTTTCTGGACTTACTTTTATGGGCAGCTGTGCTTGTTCTGAGGAAATGTCCCTACTGAGCTCAGAACTGAGTCCAGGTTCGAGGCTGATGGCAGGCGGGACTCAGGATTAAATAAAGGTATAAAGAGCTCTCATGTTTCCCAGATCCATGCGTCAAAAGCTCATCCATTTCAGGATTTTTCATTGAATTCTTGAATTTATAATCCGGATTTAATAATGGAATAAAAATCATTTCAAATCTCAGAATGTAGAAATACGTTATTCGAGCATGAACCCAGGAAAAGTGAAAGTTCTGAGTACAATGAGTGCATTGTGTGCAAATTTAGGAAACCTAAGTGAGTAGTAATTCCTTTGTAGGGTCATTAGTGCTGTGGAGTCATAAGTCCCATGATAGGCGCATCTGCTCCAATACTGCCAAGCTTCCAAGATGTACCTGCTGGTGGGTAGTGGTTGGAGGGCAGTGGCGTAGCGAGGGGGAACAAGTCCTCCGTCGGCCACCAGACTCCTCACACCCTGGAACAAGTCGTCCGTCGACCGCCAGACCCCTCCCCCCCGGAACAAGTCATCTATCGGCCGCCACCCCCGCTCTTACCTGCACTGGGCAGCAAACTTAGGGTCCACCCGAGTGGCAGTAGGTCTAGCTACGCCACTGTTGGAGGGTAGGCTATAACAGCGAAGATACACTAAGTGGGGTTACGGGCCTTTAACTCCACTGTACCAAGCTCCGAAATCAATATCCTCTGTAGATTCGTCTTTTCATCCCCCTGATATTTTTCAGGAATAACTTAAAAACCTGATTGTTTCTCACCTAATCTGGGTCCTCACCTGCCATAGTCAGTGTTTCATCTGTAGCACCAAAAATGTCCATTGTCGAGTGAACGCTGCTAGCCTACAAATAATAAATAACACTAATCAACATGCAGATTGTAGCCTGTTGCCCTTGGAAAGAGCACCCTGTGATTAGAAGAGGGCTACCATTAATTGATCTGAGATGCCCTTGGCCAGTTGTATTTAGCCTGGCCGTTGCAGGCAGTGTCTCCTCTCTGCTCCATTTGTCCAGCTTCCCCCTTTTGCTGGGAGGCGCACATTCCAGAGGGGTGGTCTAGGCTACCTGGGCGGCATCAGTATTAAGGAAGGGCAATGGACTTATACGCCAAAGCTGCACAGCTATCGACCTCCTTTGTAATGATAGAGGGTTTGCCTCTTAGCTTTGGTGTCAATTTTAAAACATTTGGAAATTTGGGTGAGGGGGAGGGGCAATGACCTCCATTCCCTGTGGCACAACTAAATGGAAAACACCCAAACGCATGTTGTGTTTATCTCCTGTGAGAGGTTTCGGTGGTTGTGGGACTGACTGCAGGGGGGACTGGCCTGTTGGCAGGCCACATCTTCTAGCCCTACCCCAGGGTTGCCCATGGATGGACAGTTCATTGGACTGGGCTTGATTCATTCACAAGCGACTCAAGCATGGATGGTGCCTTGAAGTTATCTGGTTGCATTCCCTCGTAAATAAATCATTCTGATGTTGAATAATGTGCTATTTAGGAGCCCACACTAAGGGGATGTAAATGTGCACCTGATATGAAGTATATTAATGCTCTCTCATAAGGAATCGTATAAAAAGTGGCATTTAATCTTAAACATGTTTGGTGTTCTTCTTTGAAATACAAAAAGTTACAACCTACGGAGGTGATGGAGAAGGAAAATGAAGGGAGACTAAGGAAATAAGGGAAGGGCACAACAAGATTTATGGAGAGGCCTGCAAATAATGAACAGGCACAGGCATAGAGTTTAAAAATGATTTAAAGCAATTTTCTAGCTAAGAAAGTACCCCCTTTGCTTGGGCCCTTTGCGTGGGCCCAGGTCGCTTAGCATAAAGCCAGTCCGCCTGTCGCTGCTGGCTTCTCCGGTTAAAGTGTATCCCTCCTATCATGCCCTCTTTCTATTCCTAGTCCTCTCTCCATCATTTCAATTACTTTTTCCTACCACATACTATGTCACACATCCCTTTTCCCCTTCTCCTGTCACTGCCCACCACCCCATTATTGTCCCTCTCCACTGTCAATGCCCCTATTTTACTGCTGCCCTTCACTCCTGTCCTACACTTAGTGTATCTGATACATGGAAGTACAAAGGTGGTTGAGGAGTGGAGGTTACGAGAGGATATCTACTTAGTAGATGTACCTTCTCTTCACCTCTGTCCCTCTTCGTGGAATTATCACCTTTTCATCACTCCATTTCTTCTCTTCCTCATTTTTTTATTTAGTTTCCTGGCATCTACTTCACATCTTTCTCATAGGTTCATAATTTATAATTTCATTGCATGCTTTTTTATCACATGATCATGGATCAATTATTTGTATCCTTCCACTACTCATTTTTTTAGGAGCAACTTTTTCTTTTGGATGTAAGCACTCTACCAGACAGTGTCTTTTGCAGCTATCTCCATCATGTACATCGCTCCCCTCCGTTTTCCTTCCCTGTCCATTTGCTTGACCCCACCTGCCCTCCCTCCTTCTTTTGTCCGTGTTGGCTTGCCCCTTCCTGCTTGCCTCAATTTGTTGTCCGTGTTGGCTTGTCCCCACCCTCCCTTTCTCCCTCCATTTATTGTCCATGTTGGGTTGCCCCCACCTTCCCTCCCTCTCTTTATTGTCTGAATTGGCTTGCCCCACCCTCCCTCACTCCCTCCGTTCATTATCCGTGTTGTCTTGCCCTCATGCTCCCTCCCTACCTCATTCTGTTTGTTGTCTGTGTTGGCTTGCCCCATCCATCCTTAGTTCCTTTGTTATCGGTGTTGGCTTGCCCTCACCCTCTGTTCATTGTGTCTTAGCTTGCCTACCCTTCCTCCCTCCCGTTTGTTGTCCATGTTGGCTTGCCTCTACCCTCCCTCCCTTCATTGTCCTTCTTGGTTTGCAACCACCCTTCCTCCATTCGTTGTCCATATTAACTTGCCCTGTGACTACTCACCCTCCCCCTTCCATTATCATTGTTGCCCTCTCTCCCTCAGTTGTATGTGTTTGACCCCCACCAGCCATAACAAAAAAGGTGCTATGACACAGACACCAATGGCGCGTCAAAACGCTTTTCTTTCGCACACCTCCACCCTCTATGTTGCTTCCTGCCCTTAATCCTGTCAGGAATTGTAAAAAAAGCACTGATGCAGCCGATGCTGGCCGCATCATAGCGCTTTTTTTTAAACTTACAGCCATGCTGAACATCAGCCACGCTGCTGTACAACACTGGCAAAACTAATACCTCAGGTAGGTGAGACCTATTGGCTTTGCCAATGCTTGTTTCTAGTGGACATTTTTCTCTTTTCTGACTTTCTTCATGGTATTATTGCTTCATAGATTCCTCCTTCTAATCCTTGACACCCTTTTCTGTTCTTGGCGCTACCTTTATTCTGTACATTTCTCTCTTTCACGTTAAGCTTCCCCTCCTCCATTTCTTTCTCTGCCTGTCCTGTCTTTATCTTTTATGACTCTATCTTTCCCTCTGCCTGCCGTTCATTCCCTTCTGTAGTTTATTTCCCATTTGCCAAAGCCCCTTTTCTCCCCCTACTCATTGCCACTATTTATCTTTCCTTTAATTATCTTGATTAGTATCATACGTCTTTGACCTCTTTTTTTGCAGTACTCCTCCGCCCTTTACCTCACCCTCCCCTTTTCAGCCTGCCTTGCGTTTTTTCCTCCAGTCTATTTTCGTTTCATTGTTCTTCCCCTGTTGCCCCCTGTGTAGTTCAATTGTTCGCCCATGTGGAACCTGCCGAATAGGCAGTCGTTTGAGGCTGAGGTGATCACCTTGTGACGACGGCAGCTGACTTCCGGCTTCCTCTGGGTCCTGACTTGGCACAGCGTTGCATTGCTCCAAGATGGTGTGGGACTGTGCTGCACGCAACCTCTCCAACCGTGACGGAGCATTGACATCTTTCTCGCACTGCTTTTATTGCTTTTTCATCTCCTGGCAACAGAAGAAGCAGCCAAGCTAAAAATATGCTATCGCAGCCCCGATAGGAGCAGAGCCAACTGGGGATCAGAGGATGAGGCTGTCTTAGTTGCTAAACATGCTTTCATCTCAACACAAGAATGCCACAAAGCGCGTGCTGTTCTCTGACCCCCTCCTTGACACCACGTGTGTGCGGCGCCACCTCATGTTTTTCCTGATGGTTGCTGTGAAGGACTAATCAGACCTGCCAACTCACACAGTGCTGCCGTGTGTCACACGATATCAGCTCCCTTCACACGGCCACCGCTATCTCACAGTGACAAGGAAGTTGAGCTGGAAGCCCCGGCACTGAGTGAGTTTCCGGCTCGTCTTTGGAGGTGAAAACACCCTAGGAAGTGGGTAACAAGCTTTTGAAGTTTGGGGAGGTCGTAATAGTATAAAGCAAAATTATGCCCCCCCCCCCCTTGCAAAATGTAACAAGGTGTACCAGAGTCTCCCATATGTTATAGATATCCATTGGCCTTGGGCTGAATGTGGCCCCCTAAAGGGTTGTGGGCCCCACTGCACTGCCTGCGCGTGCCCCTAGGATAGGGTGACCAGATTTTGAGAAGCAAAAACCGGGACAGGCCAGAGATAAAAGTAGGACTAAAGTCTTTTGTCTTTTATATCTGGCCTGTCCATTGGCGTCCGCAGGGGGGGGCAAGGAGGGGCGCTTGCCCCACCTTGGATCACCCAGCCGGCCGCCTTTTGTCCGTAATTTTGGCCTTTGGGGAACATCACTGTTCCCCTGTGAGAATCCTCAATGCCTTGACGGGGCCGCCTTGCACTCCTCTGAGCGCAAGAGCAGCTCCAACCCGCCCATTGAAATTCTGTATGCAGCTGATTGCAGCTGATTGCCACATACAGAATGACAATGGGCCAGTCTGGCTGGTAAAGCGTGTGGTGGGCCTCCTCCAGCCTCGGGCATCCTGTCAGAAGGAAGAAATGTACGAAAACGCCCATGCTGTTACGAGAGAATCCAGTTAATCAAAATAAAGCGGTAAAAGAAGTAAAAAAAAAAGGGTTATAGGTCTTTCACAGTCTCATCATTTTAGAACTGAAGCATTTTCAATATTATATTCAACGAATCCATGGTTGCTGCTTTTTATTTTATGCAACTAACAACCATTGACAAAGCCTATAGTTCTGGCTTGTTGTAGGTGTAACATTACCTGCTGTATTATATATCTGAATGCAATGACAGAAGCAGCAAAATACCAGTCAGGCGGCACACTATGCTAAGCACAGAATTTTAGCTTAGGTGTTTCAAGCTACGCCCTTAATTAAATCGAACAACCCCTTTGGAGAGACCCCCCACTTAAAGCCCTGGAAACAACACCATGCCACAGCCACCTCACGTCCTGGCACTGTGCATCATGCATGACTCATGACTTCCAAAGTTTCAGATTGACTGTGTGCAGGGGCGTCTTGAACCCCTCCTTTGCTTTAGGAACTACAACGAGGGGTGAGTTCCTGATGGGTCTCTTCTGTCTGCAACTCTGCAGACGAAGGCTCAGCTCATACTTAATGTGAAAAGGTGGGTGAGAGAGTAAGTGAAGGGATGTGTGGATGGCTGGATGGATTAGTGAAAGGGTGAATGGATGAATGAAAGGGTGAATGGATGGATAATGAGAGGAAGGATGGGTGAATGGATGAGTGAAATGATGGATGGATTGATGAATCGATAAGTGAAAGGGTGAATGGATGGACAGATGAATGAAAGGGAGGATGTAAGGATGGATGAGTGAGTGAAAGGGAGGGTACATGGGAAAAAGATTGGATAGATGAGTGAAGGAGTGAATGGGTGGATGGATGAGAGAAAAGATGGATGGATGATTGAAAGGATGGATGAGTGATAGGGTCAATGGATGGATTCATGAGTGGATGAGTAGATGGATGCAGTGGCGTAGCTAGGCACTCTGCCGCCCGTGGCGGTCCCTGCCTTTTGCCGCCGCGCTGAGGGGGGGGTGGGTGCTGGCGATGATTTTTGCGGCCGCCGCCGCACCCGAAACTCGTGCCGCCCGGGGCGCACCGTCCCCCCCTTGCTACGCCAGTGGATGGATGGTTTGGTGGATGGATGGCTAAGTGAAAGGGTCGATTGAGAGAGAAAGGGAGTATGGATGTGTGGATGACTGAAAGAGTGAATGTGTGGAAGGATGAGTGACTAGGTGGATGGATGAGTACGTGAAAGGGTGGCTGGATGAGTGAAAGGGTAAATGGCTGGATGGATGAGCAAGACAGAGTGGTCAAAACGTTGCCAGATTGGTTTTATTCACACCCAAACACCTTAGCGCCAACAGACTTTCCCAGTGAAGACAGCATTACTTTCATTTTTCTCGTCTTTGAATAGCATTTTTTACTCAGGTGAGGAAGTTCACCATTCCTGGAGGCACTGCGATATCTGGTTAATGCGTGGTGTAGAAAATGTTTCATGTGATCCTTATCAGCTGTTTTCCTTTTAGTAGTTTATGAAATGTGTAGTGTACTGCAGCTTTATGTTCATGAATGTGGTCTTTTAAAACCATACTCCTTATGTTTTGTAAGGATCTAAGCAATGGACATTGAAACGGGTCCCTTCCGGGCCCTGTAGTCATGTCCTTAGCTTTTCAGGCAAAACACACATTGATTTCTGAATAACAAGTGCACAAGCATTAAGGTAAGCATGTTGTTCCATGCTTACATTTCACATACCTTACTTAGTCTTGCATTCCCTGTGAGTGTTTGTTTTTTCCAGGAGGTTGTTACTGTTTTTTCAGACAGAAGATTACTCTTGTCTAGTGCATAATTTGAATTGAGTTGCTTCCAGGCATTTATAGCGGGACACAATTGGATTGCATCTAAAGGCAGTGCGAGTTTCTTTTAGTGGTAGAGTATGGTGTTCAGTGGGGGAGAAGATGTGGCACTATGGCCAGAGATGCCGAATTTGGAACTGGGGTACAGAATCCTGCGGGCTGCTTTCTGTGCTTTGTGAAACTAAGTGAAGCTGTGGTTCAAATGAAACCTTCTATGGGATTTTTGGGGTAAGCGTTGAGCTTTGGCTGTGATTTAGGTTCGTGCAACCACATTTTGTGTGTGTGCGCAATGCAGTCTAGCAGTTTCTGTCTCTAATATATAGAACGAAGTGTGTTAATGGTCATACCACAAAGACCTTAGTGTCAGTTACATATAGCATTCAAACTCCAGTGGGTCACCACTTGCATTCATCCTTTTGAGGATGATATGGCACACATCATGTCGGAGGATGGTGATGGCGTTAACATTTTGCCCCCCCCTGGAAAAATTTCTGCGGACGCCCATGGGCCTGTCCCGTTTTTTAGGTCTCGCCTGAGCCAGCGCTTAGCGCTGCTCTCGGCAAGAGTTTTAGTAAGCGGGTTTTGGAAGTGCAAACAGCAGTGGCTTTTGCTGGCGACCAGCTTGCGTTCACGATAGCGTGCACGCGCGCAACCGCCAGCTTTCAGCGCCCGATCAGGCGCCATCTGTCTTTCCTCTCACTTGCTTTCACGCTCCTCCGCCCCTCCCCCGCCGCGTCGCGCTGCTTTCACTTTCGCGCGCGGCCAATGCTTGTTATTACTAACTGTGAAAATAGAATCGGTGGTGTCACAGTAACCCGGCACATTAACCTGCTGCCGCGACCATGGGCTCCCCTGTGGTGAGTACACAACTCCCTTCATATCCTATGCAGCTACAGGTCTTTCGGCTGACTGTAGCCCTGCCGTGGCAGCCCCTTAAACAGAGAGCTGTCCCTGAAGCAGCAGAAGTCTCCTAAAAGGTTGGGCTGTATCGGGAGCGTACCACCACTGCTCCTTCCTAACACCGCAATTCACTTTACCATTCTTAAGGTTTTGCCTCGTGTGCTTATTGTCGCAGTCTGCAGGGTTACATATTTTTGCATAACTGAATGCATTCCAGAACTTACCTCATAGTTTACGATTAATATGTCATGAAGTAATCACGATCTCTTTGTTTCTTGCCAGACATCATCATGAATAAGATGGTTCTAAGATAGTAAACCTGTTTCCTTGGTTTGGGATGTCACTGTAACAACACTGCATACTTTTTTTACCACGTGTTTACAGTAGTATTACTTGCACAAAGGGCGTCTGTATTTTAAAAATCTTTTTTTGATTTACAAAGTAGCAAAAATGCGGTCTTGCGGCTTTTACATGCTGGTCACGATATCGTGATGCTCCGTTAGAATTGTATGCGCGGGTTTCAAATTGTTGCAATCACATTAAAAGCGCAGCATGGATAAAAGGCATTGCTTCTACGGGCACTCGTTTTCATTATCATACAATAAACATGCAGATAACCATGAAGCATGAAAACACATCAATCAATCAATGTGCAACAATTGTAATATAACACTAACAGCAGGACATACAGACTGAAGTGCATCACAAGGGCACGGGCGAATGTTGTGCATTATAAAAAGAGCATAAAGTGTTGCAGCTCTGGTCATTGGGTGCTGCATTTTCAGGGGAACACCTGTTAATGCGCCTCTCAGAAGTACTGGTTGTTCACGTGATGAGCATCAAGAGAGCAGTGAACAAAGTCTGGTTACTTGTAAGACACAAGGCTCTGTGGGTTTTAAAAGCAAAAGATGATGTACCGGAATGTACTTAAATAAACAAGCTTTGGCATAGCCAATAGGTTTCGCCTTTGGGACCTTATAAGTATTTCGTTATGCAGCACAATATCCTTGGTGCAACAAAATCAACTGTTGCATAGCTAAACACTTATAAGGTCCCAAAGGCGAGACCTATTGGCTATGCCAATGCTTGTTTGCATAGCCACGTATATACATATACGCACACAATAGGCTTGTACATGCATGTGTGGTTGTATATGTGTGTGTGTATGTATGTATATATATATATATATATATATATATATATATATATATATATATACACACACACACAAACACACATGTATTTACAAGCCTATTATTATACACCACTCGCTTGTAACTGTGTGTGTGCATATATCTGTGGCAGGATCCCTCCACCCTGAATCCCCCTGTGCTACGCCTCTCTGTCTCTGCTGGGAGCAGGCAGCCGTAAATAGCTAAATTACTTAACACTACAGTCTTTGAATGGAGGCATAACTTTCAATTCTGCTTTGCAGAATGACATGAACTTTGTCCCAAAAACCCGGACATTTTCCTAAAATTAAGAAAGTGTCGGGACACCGGGACAGTCCTCTAAAAACCAGGACTGTCCGGGGAAATCAGGGACGTCTGGTAACCCTACCCTAGGAGGAAGATGGGATGAGGGGGTAGGGTGCAGGAGTGCCTATCACTCAGTAAGCGAACACCTTTAATGCATAATGTAGACACATATAAACATGTGTTTGCACAGTATGAAGTAATAATAAAATGCACACACCTGCACTTACCATGGGTTCCATTACGTAAAGTGCCCTGGGGGTGGGGGGCACAACAGGCGTAGGAGAATTCTTTCTTCATCCCTGTGCACTTTGGTTTTCCTGAAGGGACCACACAAGTATATGCTTGTGCGGCCCCTTCTTTAATAAACGCAGCATGGGCACACATGTAGCGACAGCACTATTCTAAAATGGCGTACCCATATTTGCCTGGGGTATGATGAGGGAAACAATTTGCCTCTGTGACCATGCCGTATTATGGTAGCGGTCGTAGAGGCAAAGCGAACGTCAGGAGGCACACTGACAGTGCGCCACCAAGAGGTGGTGTATAGTCAGTGCCCACCTTCAGGGCATCTCTCTGGAGAGGGAAAGAGAGGTGCCATGGACTCCCCCAGACAGCCCTCTGCAGACGGGGCAGTAACTCACTCTGGGATCTCTCTCTCCCCCTTCAAAGTGCAGGCAGGGTGCCTCATGCGTTGAGACAGGTGCACTGGCTGCTTCAAACAGCTGGTCCCCATTCAACTAATGCACTGTCCTTATGGCAGAGTGAGTTCAGGGCTGTCGTGTGTGCAGCACTTTATGGCATAATAGGCCGCACTGTCCCTATTTCGGCCCAAGGCATCTAGTTAAAAGTTAAAACAGAGAAAGTGCTTCCTTATTGTAATATAGCCCCAGATTTGCAAATATCTATAAAGAACTGGAGATACTGAGTAATTGGTTATATGTTTTTTTTAATTCATGTTGGTTACAGTGATAACTAATGGAGTTAAACTTACTTGTTTGTAATACATTAAAAATATGACGCATGAGGTTTGCAGCCATGTTCTTTTTCATCGGTGCACTGAAGTGGCATTCTGAGTACGTATGCCCTTAACCAAGTGGGAAACAGGACACCCATAACTTGAGTGCACTGGGCCCTGTACACCTGTAGGCCCCGGTGCCACTCTACCAGCTGCACTAATGATAGTTATGCCCCAGTGTTTTAAAGATGGCAGAGAATAATTTGGCAGTTGTGATGCCAGCCCTTTTCATCCTTTGATGTGTTGTTTCATTAACATTTTTCTTTGGCTCACTACAGCTTACAGCATGGGGCAGTGGGTCATTCCACTTCAGCCACCAACTAACTTCACTGTGAGAGGTGGCCATCAACTCTTTTACATCCACGCACAAAGTAGTACCCATCAGTGCTAGAGATTACTATGACCAAGCAATATTGTGCATTCAGCCAATATATATATTTTTTTATAGTGCAAGAGACCAGCAGTTCTCCAACAATAAAATTATCAAAAGCATAACAAAACAAGCATTGACAAAGCCAAAACGCTGTTCTTTTTGGCTTTGCCAAAAGTTGTTGAAAAATGGATGCCACATAGGATTCTTCAAGTTGGTGGACTTGACAGTATAGTCTAAAATAGTCCAATGCAGAGGAATTAAATGATGGCCTAAAAAACGGTCTGACTTTTGCAAATTCAAATACCATTGAGATCAGGTTTTCCCGAAGACCTAGCTGAAGTGATTACAATATAAACCCGTTTTTTATTCATATTTTCCAAGACTCGACATCTCTGCTCTAAATATGCATTTTACTTTTCTTTTTGAGCATGCATGTACGAGAATGCAAGATTATATTAAGTACTTTATTATACCATCGCTAGTTAACTGCATGGCGCCTGCTGAGGGGAAATAGACAGTATCGATAAAGACCACTCTTTAGAGAACAATTAACCACACCAATGTAACTGTTGAGAGACATAGAGGGGCCAAGCAGTGGTAGGGAGTACCAGAGGGATCAGGGTCCAACACTAATGTACCAGAGATAGAACCAGAGAGGCATAGTTCTGCAAGCAGTGTAAAGGGTGAGGGTTTGCAGCAAGGGTACCAGGAGAGAGATGCTCCGAGAGGGGCCAGGTTCAGCAGTCAGTGTATAGAGTGAGGGTCTGCAGCAAGGGTACCATAAGAGAGACCCTTCAAGAGCCCAGGTTCTGCAATCCGTGTAAAGGAAGCGAGTCTGCAGCAAGGGTACGAGGAAGGAGACCCTTCAAGAGGCCAGGTTCTGCAGTCAGTTATAGAGTGAAGGTCTGCAGTTAGGTTACCAGGGGAGAGACACTCCAAGAGGCAAGGTTCTGAAGTCAATGTATCGGGTGAGGGTGTGCAGCAAGGGTACCAGGAGAGAGACACTCCGAGAGGCCAGGTTCTGCAGTCAGTGTATATGGTGAGAGTCTGCTGCAAGGGTACCAGGAGAGAGACACTCCGAGAGGCCAGGTTCTGCAGTCAGTGTATATGGTGAGAGTCTACTGCAAGGGTACCAGGAGAGAGACCCTTCGAGAGGCCAGGTTCTGCAGTCAGTGTATATGGTGAGAGTCTGCTACAAGGGTACCAGGAGAGAGACCCTTCAAGAGGCCAGGTTCTGCAGTCAGTTATAGAGTGAGGGTCTGCAGTTAGGGTACCAGGGGAGAGACACTCCAAGAGGCAAGGTTCTGAAGTCAGTGTATCGGGTGAGGGTCTGCAGCAGGGTACGAGGAAGGAGACCCTTCAAGAGGCCAGGTTCTGAAGTCAGTGTATCGGGTGAGGGTCTGCAGCAAGGGTACCAGGAGAGAGGTACTCCAAGAGAGGCCAGGTTCTGCAGTCAGTGTATATGGTGAGAGTCTGCAGCAAGGGTACCAGGAGAGAGACACACGGAGAGGGGCCAGGTTCTGCAGTCAGTGTACAGGAAGAGAGTCTGCAGTAAGAGTACCAGGAGAGAGAGAGACCGAGAGGGGCCATGTTCTGCAGTCAGTGTACAGAGTAAGAGTCTGCAGCAAGGGTACGAGGAGAGAGACCCTTCAAGAGGCCTGGTTCTGCAGTCAGTTATAGGGTGACGGTCTGCAGCAAGGGTACCATAAGAGAGACCCTTCAAGAGCCCAGGTTCTGCAATCCGTGTAAAGGAAGAGAGTCTGCAGCAAGGGTACCTGGAGAGAGACACTCCGACAGGCCAGGTTCTGCAGTCAGTGTACATGGTGAGAGTCTGCTGCAAGGGTACCTGGAGAGAGACACTCCGACAGGCCAGGTTCTGCAGTCAGTGTACATGGTGAGAGTCTGCTGCAAGGGTACCAGGAGAGAGACACTCCGAGAGGGCAGGTTCTACAATCAGTGTAAAGTGAGAAAGTCCAAGAAAGGTTTTGTTTTGCTCTGTATAAAATATACCTGTAGAGACACAGAGAGAGGCCAGGATCTGCAATCACTATAGATGCAGAGGGTCTGTGCTGCAGTAAGCTTCCCAGAAGATACCACTCTGACAGACCCGGCTCTGAAATTGGTGTAAACGACAAGCAGGGTCGGACTGGCCTATAGGGCAATCAGGCAATGCCCGATGGGCTGGTCAGACAGGTCAGGGTGTAGAATGTGTGTTTTAGCAGTTTGTGGGCCTGTTTTATGGCGTGGTGGGACGGTTTTTACTGTTGATTTCCCCGAAATTACCACAAGCATTGCTTACAGCAAACACAGAAGCATACAATCCCCCATACCTTGCAAAATACCCATAAAGTGTGTCTTTACAAGTTGTAATCTGGCCTGTAAGTGTGGGCCACATTTTTAGCTCTCTGGTTCTCTGACGGGGGCCAGATTTAGTCCGTGCCGGGACCAATATTTTGTCCCAGTCTGACGCTGACGATGAGAGTGAGCAGCAATTGTATAAGGAGAGACCCCCTAAGAGTCCAGGCTCTGCAATTGGTGGAAATAGAGAAGGCTTGTAGCAAGTGTACCAAGAGAGGTACATAGAAAGGTCAAGCACTGTAATCTTTGTAGTAGGAGAGGGCTTACAGCAAGCTTACCAGGAGACACTCTCTGACAGGCAATTGGTGTACATGGAAGGGGTCTTCAGCAAGTGTACCAACAGAGACCCCTGAGACGCCAGGCTCTGCAAATAGTGTAACTATGGGGAGAGGATGTGGCCTAATGGCTACGGCGGCCGACCTTGAAGCTGGGGAACCAGGTTTGAGTCTCGGCAGGGATGCTCAACATCCTGTGATTCTGGGCAAATCACTTAATCTCCCCGTGCGTGTCCATCTGTAAGCAACTGGTGCTCATGTAAAGCCCCTGATACCTTTGGGTCTAGTTCGCGCTATATAAAACTCCCAAAGGGGAAAAAAAGAACTATAGTGGGTTTTCAGCAAATGTACCAGGAGAGAAACAGAGGCCAGGCGCTGCAACTGGTGTAGGAAGTATGCAGCAAGTGTACCAAGTGGGAGGGACCCCCTGAGAGGCCACCATCTAAAGTCAGAGTTGAAGGAAGGAGTCTGCAGCAAGTGCACCAGGAGAAACTCACTGAGAGGCCAGGCTCTGCAATCAGTGTAGAGAGAAAGGGCCTGCAACAAGTGTACCAGGAGGGACCTCCAGAGAGGCCAGGCTCTGAAGTTAGTGTAGATGGTCTGTAGCAAGTGCACCAGAAGACCCCCCCCCCCCCGAGAGGCTAGACTCTGCATTTTGGCATTGAGGCTTTTCAGCAAGTGTACCAGGAGAGACCCTGTGAGAAACCTGGCTCTGAAATCGGTGTAAAGGCAAGGGGTGTACTGCTAGTGTAACAGGTGGAACCCCCTAATAAGTCAGATTCTGCAGTTCATGTTCATGGAAAAGATCTTTAGCAGATGTACAGGTAGATACCGCCTGTGAGGCCTGGCTTTGTGGTTGGTTTAGAAGGGCTGCACAAGTATACCAGAAGAGAAACACAAAGAGGCCAGGCCCTGCACGTTGGGCAGACGGGAGGGTCTTCAGCGAATGCACTAGGAGAGAGGGGGAGAGGTGAGACTCTGTGGTTAGTGTAAATGGAGAGGATCTGCAACCAGTGAACCAGAAAAAACCCTGAGAGGTCAGGCTGTGCAATAGGGGTATATGGAGGGTTTCTGCAGGAAATATACCTGGAGATACCCGTAAGAAGTAAGACTCTATAAACAGGTTCATAAAGTGGGTCTAAAGAAAATATGCCAGGAGTGTGAATACAAAGGGTCTGCAGCAAGTGTACCACGAGAGAGAAACAGAGACCAGTCTCTGCAACTAGTGAGATGGGGCAAAGGAACAAAGGTATCTTGACATCAAGTCAGCATAACATGGCAGAGGTTTAGAGTCTGGCTTATCTGCAGCTAATAGAACCTCATAGAGCCCTAGATTGGCCATACCTCACAGGTGATGAAACAGGGGAGAGGTCAAAAGATGTCTGGCTCCACAGCTAATGTAACACAGGAGAGATGTGGAGGCCAGTGCTCACATCTAGGCAAATATGGGAGAAAGGCTGGAGGCTAGACTCCACAGGTATGGTAATACGTTATATAAGCTAAGTAGAGACCAACCCTACCGCCAATGTAACTTCGGAGAGATGCAGAGGGTAGGTGCCCAGAGATAGTCCTGAACCCTGGTGAGGGCAAAGTACTTTAGATGGATGTTGGTCCTAAAGAAAGTGGGCTATAGGAACAGTGGCCAGAGAAATGTGTATCGCCCATCTGTGTTTTCAGGCTCACTGGACATCAACCATCAGTGTGTAAAGAATTCAAGCAATATGATGCTCACTGTGCTTTGGGGACTGTTGATGTTGTTTGGGATTCATTGTTTTTAGGTCGAGACTGCAAGCAGTGCTCATGCACTGTCGCTATGGCGATGATCTCTTGTGTTTAAAAAAAAAACTTTACTAAAAAGGGGCCTTTTAGTCCACCATTACTTACCACTCCTTGCCATCATAATCACTCTTCTTTGCTCCCTTCTAATTTGGCAGTGCTTGCAACACGTCACTTCCAGCTTCACTTCCTGCTCTTTGTGTGGAATTTGGACCAAGAGCATATTGATTAAACTTTATCAATGTCCCTCCACTACTTGTGCTGCAATTGAGGCACTGTTTCTTCTTTGTGAGGACATTAGCTATTGTAACATTGCATTTTTACGCCCATGCTTGAGAGAATGTGACGCCAAGCTGGTCAGGCCGGGAGCAGCCCGTGTCTAAAATCACTATGCATTTGCAGTGGCAACCATCCCAGTCAACAGAGTGCCCCTAAAAAATCCCAGCGCTGGCCCCACTTTCAGCAAGGACCCCATCTCACCTCCATCAGCCCTCAAAACAACCCCTCACTAGTGGGGTAGGAAGTGGTCCGTATGCCTGGTCCTCCAGCGAGAACAAACAGACAGGGGCTGTGATGGCACACCGGGTTAAAGTCTGCCAGAGGGACTCCCAAGACAGGGAGCTCCTTGTCAACAGGTTCCTTCTGCCTCCCCAAAGCACAGACCCAGCATAGCACCTTGTTCCCGTGTACTCCAAACCTATGTGATCTATGGATGGCCCATTTCTCGTTTGCTTCCCAGCCCAAATTGACTCATTCCTGTCTTATGGACACCCCCAAAACTCCTGGAGCACAGCATCAACATATCCCCTCCTATGTTATTCATAAAAGGGTCATCCACGCCTTCAGCTCGTTGTCAATTTGGTAACTGTGCGTAACTGGCACCTAAAATCAGTGGCGGCCGCTACTTAACGGGGGTGATGGGGGGGTAGGGGGTAAAGGAAAATGTGTTTTTTAAAAACACTTAACTGCAGGCCGGCCGCCGCCTCCCAATCCTCTTCGGCTGACTCCAGGAGCAGGAACCAGGAAGCCCACAGGCTCCCAGACTCCCCTAGCTAATCACGACACTGCATTACAGCAGCGTTGTGATTGGTCTGAGCACCGTGGTTCGGTGCTCAGAGAGGGACTAGGAGGCTGTGCATTTTCTCCACCCAGGCTGTGCAATACAGCCAGTAGAGAACATGCAAAGTGCCCATGACTGTTTGGCTGGCCCAACACGACCGGCCAAACCATCATGCACACTTAAAAGAGTGCCCACCACTCCTCCCCCTTTTCATGTCACAGCCCAGCCCCGCCCCATACCAGCTGAGCCACGATGGAAAAATAAGATGATAATAACATTGCGTTATCATTATATTTTTCCTTTTTTAACTGCTCACAGATCAGTAGGGCAACGCTCCTCCGCCTTAGCGGCGGAGCCGCCGCTGCCTACAATACCACCGAACACAGAAAATCCTTCGTATTTGTTTTTTTTCTACACTTTCATTAGCGCAAACCCGACCGACCCCTGCTTGCTTGCTACCGCCCGTGTGAGCATCTCCACCGCCCCCTGCTGCTTTTTCACTCCTGCCTAAAACAAAATTCCTTCTCCATTATTTTCTTCCACTCCCTATGTTTATTTTTGCATTTTTATAGAGCTGGAACACGAACTGAGTGCTTTTCCATGAGCACCAGTGACAATACACAAGGTCGCATTCATGTTTTTTAGAAACAGGATATTGGAGTGATTTGTCCAGAATCACAGGATGTTGACTCAGTACTCGCTCTCTCTCACACACACTCTCACATTCATTTTTATAGTCACCTATTTCAAATAACATGGTTGGGGGTTGAGCACTCTGCTCCCCAGGCTTCCTTCACATGTACAAGTGACATTCTTTTGCCATTATGTGGCAGAGCTCTTAAACAGGGGAGGGGGAATCCTAAAATTCGCCACTATTGAGATTCCAGAGTCCATCTGTAGCAGTATCATCACATAGGTTTTAAACTATCATGGAATGTGCTGTTTTTTTCAATCAAATCCGTCTAATTCCATTGAACAGAGCTTAATTTGTAAATTAACTAGTGTCAAGACCGGAAATGTTGCTCACAAGCTGTGAACCGAATCTACTGAATGTTGTGAGTGACGAACACCAAGGCTGCATAGTCTTGACTCCACCTCATGGCTCTTTCATCTACTACCAGACACTTTCTACCCGTTTATCTCACTCCTGTAGGTTTATTTTCATCCCTACATTCTCCCTTTGTCTCTGCTTTTCTAGCTTTCTCCTCCGCTTTCTTTCTCCTTTTTGTGCTGTTCACTCTTGCTCTGAGACAAAGTCTGATAATAAAACATAAGTGCCAGTCCCCACAAATGAGTGCCTCTGGGCCACACCTCCTACAACCATCTGCTCAGATTAAGCACTGGCAGTGTGAAATCAGCAGGCCTGTCAGTAAGTGGGGCAGGGGAGTCATTGTTACTCAGGCCCACACTTTTTGTTGACCTTTCGTTTGTGCTGCCATATTTATTTCAAGATTATAATCCAAGGATGTCTTTTTAGATCTCCTGTGCATTTGTTTGCCACTACAGGCATTTTTAATAAACTCTTTACATAGATGACTAAGTACCCAGAAACACTTTTTTTTTTTTTTGCCATTCCAAGATGGCAACTGTGTGCGCGCATTTGTGCATATGCATTGTAATGCATGCACAGATATGGGTTGTGGCACCAAAGGAAACAACTGGAGGGAAAACATTGATCAGCACTTGCATTATAAAGACGAGACCTATTGGCTTTGCCAATGCTTGTTATTTAGTGAAATGTGTAAGACTTTATGAATCAGTGGCATTTGAGGCTAGGCGCATGATATGACAAATTAATGAGATATTTATTCAGTATCTAAAGAAATGTAAATAAAATGTTGAATATGGATCTGAATAATAATTACTATGAAATTATGTGTTGTATTATGTGTCATAGCTACTGTGACATTATGCAAGGACTGAAGCAATAGAGGTTGTGTGGGAAATTCTACCGTTTCCTGAGGCCAGGGAGAGGTGCAGAGACCGGCATCACAGCTAATGTAATACAGGAGAGACGCAGAGACCAGGGAGAGAAGCAGAGACCGGCATCACAGCTAATGTAATACAGGAGAGACGCAGAGACCAGAAAGAGATGCAGAGACTGGCATCACAGCTAATGTAATACAGGAGAGAAGCAGAGACCAGGGAGAGATGCAGAGACCGGCATCACAGCGAATGTAATACAGGAGAGACGCAGAGACCAGGGAGAGATGCAGAGACCGGCATCACAGCGAATGTAATACGAGAGAGACGCAGAGACCAGGGAGAGATGCAGAGACCGGCATCACAGCTAATGTAATATGGGAGAGACGCAGAGACCAGGGAGAGATGCAGAGACCGGCATCACAGCTAATGTAATACAGGAGAGACGCAGAGGCCAGGGAGAGATGCAGAGACCGGCATCACAGCTAATGTAATACAGGAGAGACGCAGAGACCAGGGAGAGATGCAGAGACCGGCATTACATCCTTTGTAATACAGGAGAGATGCAGAGGCCAGGGAAAGATGCAGAGACCGGCATCACAGCTAATGTAATACAGGAGAGACGCAAAGACCAGGGAGAGATGCAGAGACCGGCATCACAGCGAATGCAATACGGGAGAAAGGCAGAGGCCAGGGAAAGATGCAGAGACCGGCATCACAGCGAATGTAATACAGGAGAGACGCAGAGACCAGGGAGAGATGCAGAGAGCGGCATCACAGCGAATGTAATACAGGAGAGACGCAGAGACCAGGGAGAGATGCAGAGACCGGCATCACAGCTAATGTAATACAGGAGAGACGCAGAGGCCATGGAGAGATGCAGAGACCGGCATCACAGCTAATGTAATACAGGAGAGACGCAGAGACCAGGGAGAGATGCAGAGACCGGCATCACAGCTAATGTAATACAGGAGAGAAGCAGAGACCAGGGAGAGATGCAGAGACCGGCATTACTGTGAATGTAATACAGGAGAGACGCAGAGACCAGGGAGAGATGCAGAGACCGGCATCACAGCGAATGTAATACAGGAGAGAAGCAGAGACCAGGGAGAGATGCAGAGGCTAGGGAGAGATGCAGTAACCGGCATCACAGCTAATGTAATAGAGGAGAGATGCAGAGGCCAGAGAAAAATGAAGGCCCCCCAACTAATGTAATACGGGACAGACGCAGAGGCAAGGCCCCACAACTAATGTAACTCAAGGGAGATGCAGAGACCAGGCAGACATGCAGAGACCGACATCGCAGCTAATGTAATACAGGAGAGACGCAGAGACCAGGGAGAGAAGCAGAGACCGGCATCACAGCTAATGTAATACAGGAGAGACGCAGAGACCAGAAAGAGATGCAGAGACCGGCATCACAGCTAATGTAATACAGGAGAGAAGCAGAGACCAGGGAGAGATGCAGAGACCGGCATCACAGCGAATGTAATACAGGAGAGACGCAGAGACCAGGGAGAGATGCAGAGACCGGCATCACAGCTAATGTAATATGGGAGAGACGCAGAGACCAGGGAGAGATGCAGAGACCGGCATCACAACTAAAGTAATAGAGGAGAAAGGCAGAGGCCAGGGAGAGATGCAGAGACCGGCATCACAGCGAATGTAATACAGGAGAGACACAGAGACCAGGGAGAGATGTAGAAACCGGCATCACAGCTAATGTAATACAGGAGAGACGCAGAGACCAGGGAGAGATGCAGAGACCGGCATTACTGTGAATGTAATACAGGAGAGACGCAGAGACCAGGGAGAGATGCAGAGACCGGCATTACTGTGAATGTAATACAGGAGAGACGCAGAGACCAGGGAGAGATGCAGAGACCGGCATTACAGCGAATGTAATACAGGAGAGACGCAGAGACCAGGGAGAGATGCAGAGACCGGCATCACAGTGAATGTAATATGGGAGAGATGCAGAGACCAGGGAGAGATGCAGAGACCGGCATCACAGCTAATGTAATAGAGGAGAGACGCAGAGGACAGAGAAAAATGAAGGCCCCCAACTAATGTAATACGGGACAGACGCAGAGGCAAGGCCCCACAACTAATGTAACTCAAGGGAGATGCAGAGACCAGGCAGACATGCAGATACCGACATCGCAGCTAATGTAATACAGGAGAGACGCAGAGACCAGGGAGAGATGCAGAGACCGGCATCACAGCGAATGTAATACGGGAGAGACGCAGAGACCAGGGAGAGATGCAGAGAGCGGCATCACAGCGAATGTAATACAGGGGAGACGCAGAGGCCATGGAAAGATGTAGAGACCTGCATCACAGCGAATGTAATACGGGAGAGACGCAGAGACCAGGGAGAGATGCAGAGAGCGGCATCACAGCGAATGTAATACAGGAGAGACGCAGAGACCAGGGAGAGATGCAGAGACCGGCATCACAGCGAATGTAATACGGGAGAGACGCAGAGACCAGGGAGAGATGCAGAGAGCGGCATCACAGCGAATGTAATACAGGGGAGACGCAGAGACCAGGGAGAGATTCAGAGACCGGCATCACAGCTAATGTAATACAGGAGAGACGCAGAGACCAGGGAGAGATGCAGAGACCGGCATCACAGCTAATGTAATACAGGAGAGACGCAGAGACCAGGGAGAGATGCAGAGACCGGCATCACAGCGAATGTAATAAATGAGAGACGCAGAGACCAGGGAGAGATGCAGAGACCAGCATTACTGCGAATGTAATACAGGAGAGACGCAGAGGCCAGGGAGAGATGCAGAGACCGGCATCACAGCTAATGTAATACAGGACAGACGCAGAGGCCAGGGAGAGATGCAGAGACCGGCATCACAGCGAATGTAATACAGGAGAGACGCAGAGACCAGAAAGAGATGCAGAGACCGGCATCAAAGTTAATGTAATACAGGAGAGAAGCAGAGACCAGGGAGAGATGCAGAGACCGGCATCACAGCGAATGTAATACAGGAGAGACGCAGAGACCAGGGACAGATGCAGAGACCGGCATCACAGCGAAGGTAATACGAGAGAGACGCAGAGACCAGGGAGAGATGCAGAGACCGGCATCACAGCTAATGTAATATGGGAGAGACGCAGAGACCAGGGAGAGATGCAGAGACCGGCATCACAACTAAAGTAATAGAGGAGAAAGGCAGAGGCCAGGGAGAGATGCAGAGACCGGCTCACAGCGAATGTAATACAGGAGAGACACAGAGACCAGGGAGAGATGTAGAAACCGGCATCACAGCTAATGTAATACAGGAGAGACGCAGAGACCAGGGAGAGATGCTGAGACCGGCATTACTGTGAATGTAATACAGGAGAGACGCAGAGACCAGGGAGAGATGCAGAGACCGGCATCACAGCTAATGTAATACAGGAGAGACGCAGAGACCAGGGAGAGATGCAGAGACCGGCATCACAGCTAATGTAATACGGGAGAGACACAGAGACCAGGGAGAGATGTAGAGACCGGCATCACAGCTAATGTAATAAAGGAGAGACGCAGAGACCAGGGAGAGATGCAGAGACCGGTATTACTGCGAATGTAATACAGGAGAGACGCAGAGACCAGGGAGAGATGCAGAGACCGGCATTACAGCGAATGTAATACAGGAGAGACGCAGAGACCAGGGAGAGATGCAGAGACCGGCATCACAGCGAATGTAATACGGGAGAGACGCAGAGACCAGGGAGAGATGCAGAGAGCGGCATCACAGCGAACGTAATACAGGAGAGACGCAGAGGCCAGGGAAAGATGCAGAGAGCGGCATCACAGCGAATGTAATACATGAGAGACGCAGAGACCAGGGAGAGATGCAGAGGCCAGGGAGAGATGCAGTAACCGGCATCACAGCTAATGTAATAGAGGAGAGATGCAGAGGCCAGAGAAAAATGAAGGCCCCCCAACTAATGTAATACGGGACAGACGCAGAGGCAAGGCCCCACAACTAATGTAACTCAAGGGAGATGCAGAGACCAGGCAGACATGCAGAGACCGACATCGCAGCTAATGTAATACAGGAGAGACGCAGAGACCAGGGAGAGAAGCAGAGACCGGCATCACAGCTAATGTAATACAGGAGAGACGCAGAGACCAGAAAGAGATGCAGAGACCGGCATCACAGCTAATGTAATACAGGAGAGAAGCAGAGACCAGGGAGAGATGCAGAGACCGGCATCACAGCGAATGTAATACAGGAGAGACGCAGAGACCAGGGAGAGATGCAGAGACCGGCATCACAGCTAATGTAATATGGGAGAGACGCAGAGACCAGGGAGAGATGCAGAGACCGGCATCACAACTAAAGTAATAGAGGAGAAAGGCAGAGGCCAGGGAGAGATGCAGAGACCGGCATCACAGCGAATGTAATACAGGAGAGACACAGAGACCAGGGAGAGATGTAGAAACCGGCATCACAGCTAATGTAATACAGGAGAGACGCAGAGACCAGGGAGAGATGCAGAGACCGGCATTACTGTGAATGTAATACAGGAGAGACGCAGAGACCAGGGAGAGATGCAGAGACCGGCATTACTGTGAATGTAATACAGGAGAGACGCAGAGACCAGGGAGAGATGCAGAGACCGGCATTACAGCGAATGTAATACAGGAGAGACGCAGAGACCAGGGAGAGATGCAGAGACCGGCATCACAGCTAATGTAATATGGGAGAGATGCAGAGACCAGGGAGAGATGCAGAGACCGGCATCACAGCTAATGTAATAGAGGAGAGACGCAGAGGACAGAGAAAAATGAAGGCCCCCAACTAATGTAATAAGGGACAGACGCAGAGGCAAGGCCCCACAACTAATGTAACTCAAGGGAGATGCAGAGACCAGGCAGACATGCAGATACCGACATCGCAGCTAATGTAATACAGGAGAGACGCAGAGACCAGGGAGAGATGCAGAGACCGGCATCACAGCGAATGTAATACGGGAGAGACGCAGAGACCAGGGAGAGATGCAGAGAGCGGCATCACAGCGAATGTAATACAGGGGAGACGCAGAGGCCATGGAAAGATGTAGAGACCTGCATCACAGCGAATGTAATACGGGAGAGACGCAGAGACCAGGGAGAGATGCAGAGAGCGGCATCACAGCGAATGTAATACAGGAGAGACGCAGAGACCAGGGAGAGATGCAGAGACCGGCATCACAGCGAATGTAATACGGGAGAGACGCAGAGACCAGGGAGAGATGCAGAGAGCGGCATCACAGCGAATGTAATACAGGGGAGACGCAGAGGCCAGGGAAAGATGCAGAGAGCGGCATCACAGCGAATGTAATACATGAGAGACGCAGAGACCAGGGAGAGATGCAGAGACCGGCATCACAGCTAATGTAATACAGGAGAGACGCAGAGGCCAGGGAGAGATGCAGAGACCGGCATCACAGCTAATGTAATAGAGGAGAGACGCAGAGACCAGGGAGAGATGCAGAGACCGGCATCACAGCGAATGTAATACGGGAGAGACGAAGAGACCAGGGAGAGATGCAGAGAGTGGCATCACAGCGAATGTAATACAGGAGAGACGCAGAGGCCAGGGAAAGATGCAGAGACCGGCATCACAGCGAATGTAATACGGGAGAGACACAGAGACCAGGGAGAGATGCAGAGACCGGCATCACAGCTAATGTAATACAGGAGAGACGCAGAGACCAGGGAGAGATGCAGAGACCGGCATCCCAGCGAATGTAATACGGGAGAGACGCAGAGACCAGGGAGAGATGCAGAGAGCGGCATCACTGCGAATGTAATACAGGAGAGATGCAGAGGCCAGGGAAAGATGCAGAGACCGGCATCACAGCGAATGTAATACGGGAGAGACGCAGAGACCAGGGAGAGATGCAGAGACCGGCATCACAGCGAATGTAATACGGGAGAGACGCAGAGACCAGGGAGAGGTGCAGAGAGCGGCATCACAGCGAATGTAATACAGGAGAGACGCAGAGGCCAGGGAATGATGCAGAGAGCTTCATCACAGCGAATGTAATACATGAGAGACGCAGAGACCAGGGAGAGATGCAGAGACCGGCATCACAGCTAATGTAATACAGGAGAGACGAAGAGGCCAGGGAGAGATGCAGAGACCGGCATCACAGCTAATGTAATAGAGGAGAGACGCAGAGGCCAGGGAGAGATGCAGAGACCGGCATCACAGCTAATGTAATAGAGGAGAGACGCAGAGGCCAGAGAAAAATGAAGGCCCCCCCCAACTAATGTAATACGGGACAGATGCAGAGGCAAGGCCCCACAACTAATGTAACTCAAGGGAGATGCAGAGACCAGGCAGACATGCAGAGACAGACATCGCAGCTAATGTAATACAGGAGAGACGCAGAGACCAGGGAGAGAAGCAGAGACCGGCATCACAGCTAATGTAATACAGGAGAGACGCAGAGACCAGAAAGAGATGCAGAGACCGGCATCACAGCTAATGTAATACAGGAGAGAAGCAGAGACCAGGGAGAGATGCAGAGACCGGCATCACAGCGAATGTAATACAGGAGAGACGCAGAGACCAGGGAGAGATGCAGAGACCGGCATCACAGCTAATGTAATATGGGAGAGACGCAGAGACCAGGGAGAGATGCAGAGACCGGCATCACAACTAAAGTAATAGAGGAGAAAGGCAGAGGCCAGGGAGAGATGCAGAGACCGGCATCACAGCGAATGTAATACAGGAGAGACACAGAGACCAGGGAGAGATGTAGAAACCGGCATCACAGCTAATGTAATACAGGAGAGACGCAGAGACCAGGGAGAGATGCAGAGACCGGCATTACTGTGAATGTAATACAGGAGAGACGCAGAGACCAGGGAGAGATGCAGAGACCGGCATTACTGTGAAAGTAATACAGGAGAGACGCAGAGACCAGGGAGAGATGCAGAGACCGGCATTACAGCGAATGTAATACAGGAGAGACGCAGAGACCAGGGAGAGATGCAGAGACCGGCATCACAGCTAATGTAATATGGGAGAGATGCAGAGACCAGGGAGAGATGCAGAGACCGGCATCACAGCTAATGTAATAGAGGAGAGACGCAGAGGACAGAGAAAAATGAAGGCCCCCCAACTAATGTAATACGGGACAGACGCAGAAGCAAGGCCCCACAACTAATGTAACTCAAGGGAGATGCAGAGACCAGGCAGACATGCAGATACCGACATCGCAGCTAATGTAATACAGGAGAGACGCAGAGACCAGGGAGAGATGCAGAGACCGGCATCACAGCGAATGTAATACGGGAGAGACGCAGAGACCAGGGAGAGATGCAGAGAGCGGCATCACAGCGAATGTAATACAGGGGAGACGCAGAGGCCATGGAAAGATGTAGAGACCTGCATCACAGCGAATGTAATACGGGAGAGACGCAGAGACCAGGGAGAGATGCAGAGAGCGGCATCACAGCGAATGTAATACAGGAGAGACGCAGAGACCAGGGAGAGATGCAGAGACCGGCATCACAGCGAATGTAATACGGGAGAGACGCAGAGACCAGGGAGAGATGCAGAGAGCGGCATCACAGCGAATGTAATACAGGGGAGACGCAGAGGCCAGGGAAAGATGCAGAGAGCGGCATCACAGCGAATGTAATACATGAGAGACGCAGAGACCAGGTAGAGATGCAGAGACCGGCATCACAGCTAATGTAATACAGGAGAGACGCAGAGGCCAGGGAGAGATGCAGAGACCGGCATCACAGCTAATGTAATAGAGGAGAGACGCAGAGACCAGGGAGAGATGCAGAGACCGGCATCACAGCGAATGTAATACGGGAGAGACGCAGAGACCACGGAGAGATGCAGAGAGTGGCATCACAGCGAATGTAATACAGGAGAGACGCAGAGGCCAGGTAAAGATGCAGAGACCGGCATCACAGCGAATGTAATACGGGAGAGACACCGAGACCAGGGAGAGATGCAGAGACCGGCATCACAGCTAATGTAATACAGGAGAGACGCAGAGACCAGGGAGAGATGCAGAGACCGGCATCCCAGCGAATGTAATACGGGAGAGACGCAGAGACCAGGGAGAGATGCAGAGAGCGGCATCACTGCGAATGTAATACAGGAGAGACGCAGAGGCCAGGGAAAGATGCAGAGACCGGCATCACAGCGAATGTAATACGGGAGAGACGCAGAGACCAGGGAGAGATGCAGAGACCGGCATCACAGCGAATGTAATACGGGAGAGACGCAGAGACCAGGGAGAGGTGCAGAGAGCGGCATCACAGTGAATGTAATACAGGAGAGACGCAGAGGCCAGGGAAAGATGCAGAGAGCTTCATCACAGCGAATGTAATACATGAGAGACGCAGAGACCAGGGAGAGATGCAGAGACCGGCATCACAGCTAATGTAATACAGGAGAGACGCAGAGGCCAGGGAGAGATGCAGAGACCGGCATCACAGCTAATGTAATAGAGGAGAGACGCAGAGGCCAGGGAGAGATGCAGAGACCGGCATCACAGCTAATGTAATAGAGGAGAGACGCAGAGGCCAGAGAAAAATGAAGGCCCCCCCCAACTAATGTAATACGGGACAGATGCAGAGGCAAGGCCCCACAACTAATGTAACTCAAGGGAGATGCAGAGACCAGGCAGACATGCAGAGACAGACATCGCAGCTAATGTAATACAGGAGAGACGCAGAGACCAGGGAGAGATGCAGAGACCGGCATCACAGCTAATGTAATATGGGAGAGACGCAGAGACCAGGGGGAGATGCAGAGACCAGCATCACAGCAAATGTAATACAGGAGAGATGCAGAGACCAGGGAGAGATGCAGAGACCGGCATTACAGCAAATGTAATACGGGAGAAAGGCAGAGGCCAGGGAGAGATGCAGAGACCGGCATCACAACTAAAGTAATAGAGGAGAAAGGCAGAGGCCAGGGAGAGATGCAGAGACCGGCATCACAGCTAATGTAATACAGGAGAAAGGCAGAGGCCAGGGAGAGATGCAGAGACCGGCATCACAGCGAATGTAATACAGGAGAGACACAGAGACCAGGGAGAGATGTAGAGACCGGCATCACAGCTAATGTAATACAGGAGAGACGCAGAGACCAGGGAGAGATGCAGAGACCGGCATTACTGCGAATGTAATACAGGAGAGACGCAGAGACCAGGGAGAGATGCAGAGACCGGCTTTACAGCGAATGTAATACAGGAGAGACGCAGAGACCAGGGAGAGATGCAGAGACCGGCATCACTGCTAATGTAATACAGGAGAGAAGCAGAGACCAGGGGGAGATGCAGAGACCGGCATCACAGCTAATGTAATACGGGAGAAAGGCAGAGGCCAGGGAGAGATGCAGAGACCGGCATCACAGCGAATGTAATACGGGAGAGTCGCAGAGACCAGGGAGAGATGCAGAGACCGGCATCACAGCTAATGTAATACAGGAGAGACGCAGAGGCCAGGGAGAGATGCAGAGACCGGCATCACAGCTAATGTAATACGGGAGAGACACAGAGACCAGGGAGAGATGCAGAGAGTGGCATCACAGCTAATGTAATACAGGAGAGACGCAGAGACCAGGGAGAGATGCAGAGACCGGCATCCCAGCGAATGTAATACGGGAGAGATGCAGAGACCAGGGAGAGATGCAGAGAGTGGCATCACTGCGAATGTAATACAGGAGAGACGCAGAGGCCAGGGAAAGATGCAGAGACCGGCATCACAGCGAATGTAATACGGGAGAGACGCAGAGACCAGGGAGAGATGCAGAGACCGGCATCACAGCGAATGTAATACGGGAGAGACGCAGAGACCAGGGAGAGATGCAGAGAGCGGCATCACAGCGAATGTAATACAGGAGAGACGCAGAGGCCAGGGAAAGATGCAGAGAGCTTCATCACAGCGAATGTAATACATGAGAGACGCAGAGACCAGGGAGAGATGCAGAGACCGGCATCACAGCTAATGTAATACAGGAGAGACGCAGAAACCAGGGAGAGATGCAGAGACCGGCATCACAGCTAATGTAATAGAGGAGAGACGCAGAGGCCAGGGAGAGATGCAGAGACCGGTATCACAGCTAATGTAATAGAGGAGAGACGCAGAGGCCAGAGAAAAATGAAGGCCCCCCCCAACTAATGTAATACGGGACAAACGCAGAGGCAAGGACCCACAACTAATGTAACTCAAGGGAGATGCAGAGACCAGGCAGACATGCAGAGACAGACATCGCAGCTAATGTAATACAGGAGAGACGCAGAGACCAGGGAGAGATGCAGAGACCGGCATCACAGCTAATGTAATATGGGAGATACGCAGATACCAGGGGGAGATGCAGAGACCAGCATCACAGCGAATGTAATACAGGAGAGATGCAGAGACCAGGGAGAGATGCAGAGACCGGCATTACAGCAAATGTAATACAGGAGAAAGGCAGAGGCCAGGGAGAGATGCAGAGACCGGCATCACAACTAAAGTAATAGAGGAGAAAGGCAGAGGCCAGGGAGAGATGCAGAGACCGGCATCACAGCTAATGTAATACAGGAGAAAGGCAGAGGCCAGGGAGAGATGCAGAGACCGGCATCACAGCGAATGTAATACAGGAGAGACACAGAGACCAGGGAGAGATGTAGAGACCGGCATCACAGCTAATGTAATACAGGAGAGACGCAGAGACCAGGGAGAGATGCAGAGACCGGCATTACTGCGAATGTAATACAGGAGAGACGCAGAGACCAGGGAGAGATGCAGAGACCGGCATTACAGCGAATGTAATACAGGAGAGACGCAGAGACCGGCATCACAGCTAATGTAATACAGGAGAGAAGCAGAGACCAGGGGGAGATGCAGAGACCGGCATCACAGCTGATGTAATACGGGAGAAAGGCAGAGGCCAGGGAGAGATGCAGAGACCGGCATCACAGCGAATGTAATACGGGAGAGTCGCAGAGACCAGGGAGAGATGCAGAGACCAGGCATCACAGCTAATGTAATACAGGAGAGACGCAGAGGCCAGGGAGAGATGCAGAGACCGGCATCACAGCTAATGTAATACAGGAGAGACGCAGAGGCCAGAGAAAAATGAAGGCCCCCCCAACTAATGTAATACGGGACAGACGCAGAGGCAAGGCCCCACAACTAATGTAACTCAAGGGAGATGCAGAGACCAGGCAGACATGCAGAGACAGACATCGCAGCTAATGTAATACAGGAGAGACGCAGAGACCAGGGAGAGATGCAGAGACCGGCATCACAACTAATGTAATACGGGAGAGACGCAGAGACCAGGGAGAGATGCAGAGAGCGGCATCACAGCGAATGTAATACGGGAGAGACACAGAGACCAGGGAAAGATGCAGAGACCGGCATCACAGCTAATGTAATACAGGAGAGACGCAGAGACCAGGGAGAGATGCAGAGACCGGCATCACAGCTAATGTAATACAGGAGAGACGCAGAGACCAGGGAGAGATGCAGAGACCAGCATCACAGCTAATGTAATACAGGAGAGACGCAGAGACCAGGGAGAGATGCAGAGACCAGCATCACAGCTAATGTAATAGAGGAGAGATGCAGAGGCCAGGGAGAGATGCAGAGACCGGCATCACAGCGAATGTAATACGGGAGAGACGCAGAGACCAGGGAGAGATGCAGAGAGCGGCATCACAGCGAATGTAATACAGGAGAGACGCAGAGGCCAGGGAAAGATGCAGAGACCGGCATCACAGCGAATGTAATACGGGAGAGACACAGAGACCAGGGAGAGATGCAGAGACCGGCATCACAGCTAATGTAATACAGGAGAGTCGCAGAGACCAGGGAGAGATGCAGAGACCGGCATCCCAGCGAATGTAATACGGGAGAGACGCAGAGACCAGGGAGAGATGCAGAGAGCGGCATCACTGCGAATGTTATACAGGAGAGACGCAGAGGCCAGGGAAAGATGCAGAGACCGGCATCAAGGCGAATGTAATACGGGAGAGACGCAGAGACCAGGGAGAGATGCAGAGACCGGCATCACAGCGAATGTAATACGGGAGAGACGCAGAGACCAGGGAGAGATGCAGAGAGCGGCATCACAGCGAATGTAATACAGGAGAGACGCAGAGGCCAGGGAAAGATGCAGAGAGCTTCATCACAGCGAATGTAATACATGAGAGACCCAGAGACCAGGGAGAGATGCAGAGTCCGGCGTCACAGCTAATGTAATACAGGAGAGACGCAGAGGCCAGGGAGAGATGCAGAGACCGGCATCACAGCTAATGTAATAGAGGAGAGACGCAGAGGCCAGGGAGAGATGCAGAGACCGGCATCACAGCGAATGTAATACGGGAGAGACGCAGAGGCCAGGGAAAGATGCAGAGACCGGCATCACAGCTAATGTAATAGAGGAGAGACGCAGAGGCCAGGGAGAGATGCAGAGACCGGCATCACAGCTAATGTAATACAGGAGAGACGCAGAGGCCAGAGAAAAATGAAGGCCCCCCCAACTAATGTAATACGGGACAGACGCAGAGGCAAGACCCCACAACTAATGTAACTCAAGGGAGATGCAGAGACCAGGCAGACATGCAGAGACAGACATCGCAGCTAATGTAATACAGGAGAGACGCAGAGACCAGGGAGAGATGCAGTGACCGGCATCACAGCTAATGTAATATGGGAGAGACGCAGAGACCAGGGGGAGATGCAGAGACCAGCATCACAGCGAATGTAATACAGGAGAGATGCAGAGACCAGGGAGAGATGCAGAGACCGGCATCACAGCTAATGTAATACAGGAGAGACGCAGAAGCCAGGGAGAGATGTAGAGACCGGAATTACAGCAAATGTAATACAGGAGAAAGACAGAGGCCAGGGAGAGATGCAGAGACCGGCATCACAACTAAAGTAATAGAGGAGAAAGGCAGAGGCCAGGGAGAGATGCAGAGACCAGCATTACTGCGAATGTAATACAGGAGAGACGCAGAGACCAGGGAGAGATGCAGAGACCGGCATCACAGCGAATGTAATAGAGGAGAGACACAGAGACCAGGGAGAGATGTAGAGACCGGCATCACAGCTAATGTAATACAGGAGAGACGCAGAGACCAGGGAGAGATGCAGAGAGCGGCATCACAGCGAATGTAATACAGGAGAGACGCAGAGGCCAGGGAAAGATGCAGAGACCGGCATCACAGCGAATGTAATACGGGAGAGACACAGAGACCAGGGAGAGCTGCAGAGACCGGCATCACAGCTAATGTAATACAGGAGAGACGCAGAGACCAGGGAGAGATGCAGAGACCGGCATCCCAGCGAATGTAATACGGGAGAGACGCAGAGACCAGGGAGAGATGCAGAGAGCGGCATCACTGCGAATGTTATACAGGAGAGACGCAGAGGCCAGGGAAAGATGCAGAGACCGGCATCACAGCGAATGTAATACGGGAGAGACGCAGAGACCAGGGAGAGATGCAGAGACCGGCATCACAGCGAATGTAATACGGGAGAGACGCAGAGACCAGGGAGAGATGCAGAGAGCGGCATCACAGCGAATGTAATACAGGAGAGACGCAGAGGCCAGGGAAAGATGCAGAGCTTCATCACAGCGAATGTAATACATGAGAGACGCAGAGACCAGGGAGAGATGCAGAGACCGGCATCACAGCTAATGTAATAGAGGAGAGACGCAGAGGCCAGGGAGAGATGCAGAGACCGGCATCACAGCTAATGTAATAGAGGAGAGACGCAGAGGCCAGGGAGAGATGCAGAGACCGGCATCACAGCTAATGTAATAGAGGAGAGACGCAGAGGCCAGAGAAAAATGAAGGTCCCCCCCAACTAATGTAATACGGGACAGACGCAGAGGCAAGGCCCCACAACTAATGTAACTCAAGGGAGATGCAGAGACCAGGCAGACATGCAGAGACAGACATCGCAGCTAATGTAATACAGGAGAGAAGCAGAGACCAGGGAGAGATGCAGAGACCGGCATTACAGCAAATGTAATACAGGAGAAAGGCAGAGGCCAGGGAGAGATGCAGAGACCGGCATCACAACTAAAGTAATAGAGGAGAAAGGCAGAGGCCAGGGAGAGATGCAGAGACCGGCATCGCAGCTAATGTAATACAGGAGAAAGGCAGAGGCCAGGGAAAGATGCAGAGACCGGCATCACAGCGAATGTAATACAGGAGAGACACAGAGACCAGGGAGAGATGTAGAGACCGGCATCACAGCTAAAGTAATACAGGAGAGACGCAGAGACCAGGGAGAGATGCAGAGACCGGCATTACTGCGAATGTAATACAGGAGAGACGCAGAGACCAGGGAGAGATGCAGAGACCGGCATTACAGCGAATGTAATAGAGGAGAGACGCAGAGACCAGGGAGAGATGCAGAGACCGGCATCACAGCTAATGTAATACAGGAGAGAAGCAGAGACCAGGGGGAGATGCAGAGACCGGCATCACAGCTAATGTAATACGGGAGAAAGGCAGAGGCCAGGGAGAGATGCAGAGACCGGCATCACAGCGAATGTAATACGGGAGAGTCGCAGAGACCAGGGAGAGATGCAGAGACCAGGCATCACAGCTAATGTAATACAGGAGAGACGCAGAGGCCAGGGAGAGATGCAGAGACCGGCATCACAGCTAATGTAATAGAGGAGAGACGCAGAGACCAGGGAGAGATGCAGAGACCGGCATCACAGCGAATGTAATACGGGAGAGACGCAGAGACCAGGGAGAGATGCAGAGAGCGGCATCACAGCGAATGTAATACAGGAGAGACGCAGAGGCCAGGGAAAGATGCAGAGACCGGCATCACAGCGAATGTAATACGGGAGAGACACAGAGACCAGGGAGAGATGCAGAGACCGGCATCACAGCTAATGTAATACAGGAGAGACGCAGAGACCAGGGAGAGATGCAGAGACCGGCATCCCAGCGAATGTAATACGGGAGAGACGCAGAGACCAGGGAGAGATGCAGAGACCAGCATCACAGCTAATGTAATACAGGAGAGACGCAGAGGCCAGGGAGAGATGCAGAGACCGGCATCACAGCTAATGTAATAGAGGAGAGACGCAGAGACCAGGGAGAGATGCAGAGACCGGCATCCCAGCGAATGTAATACGGGAGAGACGCAGAGACCAGGGAGAGATGCAGAGAGCGGCATCACTGCGAATGTTATACAGGAGAGACGCAGAGGCCAGGGAAAGATGCAGAGACCGGCATCACAGCGAATGTAATACGGGAGAGACGCAGAGACCAGGGAGAGATGCAGAGACCGGCAACACAGCGAATGTAATACGGGAGAGACGCAGAGACCAGGGAGAGATGCAGAGAGCGGCATCACAGCGAATGTAATACAGGAGAGACGCAGAGGCCAGGGAAAGATGCAGAGAGCTTCATCACAGCGAATGTAATACATGAGAGACGCAGAGACCAGGGAGAGATGCAGAGACCGGCGTCACAGCTAATGTAATACAGGAGAGACGCAGAGGCCAGGGAGAGATGCAGAGACCGGCATCACAGCTAATGTAATAGAGGAGAGACGCAGAGGCCAGGGAGAGATGCAGAGACCGGCATCACAGCGAATGTAATACGGGAGAGACGCAGAGGTCAGGGAAAGATGCAGAGACCGGCATCACAGCTAATGTAATAGAGGAGAGACGCAGAGGCCAGGGAGAGATGCAGAGACCGGCATCACAGCTAATGTAATACAGGAGAGACGCAGAGGCCAGAGAAAAATGAAGGCCCCCCCCAACTAATGTAATACGGGATAGACGCAGAGGCAAGGCCCCACAACTAATGTAACTCAAGGGAGATGCAGAGACCAGGCAGACATGCAGAGACAGACATCGCAGCTAATGTAATACAGGAGAGATGCAGAGACCAGGGAGAGATGCAGTGACCGGCATCACAGCTAATGTAATATGGGAGAGACGCAGAGACCAGGGGGAGATGCAGAGACCAGCATCACAGCGAATGTAATACAGGAGAGATGCAGAGACCAGGGAGAGATGCAGAGACCGGCATTACAGCAAATGTAATACAGGAGAAAGGCAGAGGCCAGGGAGAGATGCAGAGACCGGCATCACAACTAAAGTAATAGAGGAGAAAGGCAGAGGCCAGGGAGAGATGCAGAGACCGGCATCACAGCTAATGTAATACAGGAGAAAGGCAGAGGCCAGGGAGAGATGCAGAGACCGGCATCACAGCGAATGTAATACAGGAGAGACACAGAGACCAGGGAGAGATTTAGAGACCGGCATCACAGCTAATGTAATACAGGAGAGACGCAGAGACCAGGGAGAGATGCAGAGACCGGCATTACTGCGAATGTAATACAGGAGAGACGCAGAGACCAGGGAGAGATGCAGAGACCGGCATTACAGCGAATGTAATACAGGAGAGACGCAGAGACCAGGGAGAGATGCAGAGACCGGCATCACAGCTAATGTAATACAGGAGAGAAGCAGAGACCAGGGGGAGATGCAGAGACCGGCATCACAGCTAATGTAATACGGGAGAAAGGCAGAGGCCAGGGAGAGATGCAGAGACCGGCATCACAGCGAATGTAATACGGGAGAGTCGCAGAGACCAGGGAGAGATGCAGAGAGCGGCATCACAGCTAATGTAATACAGGAGAGACGCAGAGACCAGTGAGAGATGCAGAGACCGGCATCACAGCTAATGTAATACAGGAGAGACGCAGAGACCAGGGAGAGATGTAGAGACCGGAATTACAGCAAATGTAATACAGGAGAAAGGCAGAGGCCAGGGAGAGATGCAGAGACCAGCATTACTGCGAATGTAATACAGGAGAGACGCAGAGACCAGGGAGAGATGCAGAGACCGGCATCACAGCGAATGTAATACAGGAGAGACACAGAGACCAGGGAGAGATGTAGAGACCGGCATCACAGCTAATGTAATACAGGAGAGACGCAGAGACCAGGGAGAGATGCAGAGACCGGCATTACTGCGAATGTAATACAGGAGAGACGCAGAGACCAGGGAGAGATGCAGAGAGCGGCATCACAGCGAATGTAATACAGGAGAGACGCAGAGGCCAGGGAAAGATGTAGAGAGCGGCATCACAGCGAATGTAATACATGAGAGACGCAGACACCAGGGAGAGATGCAGAGACCGGCATCACAGCTAATGTAATACAGGAGAGACGCAGAGGCCAGAGAAAAATGAAGGCCCCCCCCAACTAATGTAATACGGGACAGACGCAGAGGCAAGGCCCCACAACTAATGTAACTCAAGGGAGATGCAGAGACCAGGCAGACATGCAGAGACCGGCATTACAGCAAATGTAATACAGGAGAAAGGCAGAGGCCAGGGAGAGATGCAGAGACCGGCATTACAGCAAATGTAATACAGGAGAAAGGCAGAGGCCAGGGAGAGATGCAGAGACCGGCATCACAACTAAAGTAATACAGGAGAAAGGCAGAGACCAGGCAGACATGCAGAGACCGACATCGCAGCTAATGTAATACAGGAGAGACGCAGAGACCAGGGAGAGATGCAGAGATCGGCATCACAGCTAATGTAATATGGGAGAGACGCAGAGACCAGGGGGAGATGCAGAGAGCAGCATCACAGCGAATGTAATACAGGAGAGACGCAGAGACCAGGGAGAGATGCAGAGACCGGCATTACAGCAAATGTAATACAGGAGAAAGGCAGAGGCCAGGGAGAAATGCAGAGACCGGCATCACAACTAAAGTAATACAGGAGAAAGGCAGAGGCCAGGGAGAGATGCAGAGACCGGCATCACAGCGAATGTAATACAGGAGAGACACAGAGACCAGGGAGAGATGTAGAGACTGGCATCACAGCTAATGTAATGCAGGAGAGACGCAGAGACCAGGGAGAGATGCAGAGACCGGCATTACTGCGAATGTAATACAGGAGAGACGCAGAGACCAGGGAGAGATGCAGAGAACGGCATTACAGCGAATGAAATACAGGAGCGAAGCAGAGACCAAGGGGAGATGCAGAGATGGCATCACAGCTAATGTAATAGAGGAGAGACGCACAGGTCAGTCCCCACACTAATGTAACACAAGGGAGACACAGAGGCCAGGGAGAGATTCAGAGGCCAGCATCACAGCTAGTGTAATACAGGAGAGACGCACAGACCAGGGAGAGATGCAGAGTCTGGCATCACGGCTAATGTAATAGAGGAGAGATGCAGAGGCCAGTCCCCACAACTAATGTAACACAAAGAAGATGCAGAGGCCAGGGAGAGATGCAGAGGCTGATGGAAGATGCAGATGCCGGTTCCACTGGTAATGTAGCACAGAGAGATGCAGCGACCAGGAAGAGATGCAGAGGCCAGGTCTGCAGCTAATGTAACACAGGAGTGAGACAAAGGCCAGAGAGACATACAAAGGGCAGCCCTAATAATTGTGTCACAGGAGAGATGGCAAGGCCAGGCTCTCAGCTTTTCTAACATGGGAGAGATACAGAGGCCAGGGAGAGATGCAGAGGTTTGCCCCACATCTAATGTATCACAGGAGAGTTGTAGAGGGCAGGGAAAGATGCAGAGACCCAGCCTCACAACAAATGTTACAGGTGAGAGAAAAAAAAGGCCAGGGATAGAAGACAAGGCCTGGCCCCACAGCCAATGGGCCACGGGAGAGTTGGAGAGGCCTGAATCCACAGCTTTTCTAATAAGGATGAGATGCAGAGGCCAGAGAGAGATGCACAGGTTGGCCCTACTGCTAATATAACATAGGTCAGATTGAGAGACCAGAGTCCACAGCTTTTCTAACACAGGATACATACAAAGGCCAGGGAGAGATGGAGATGCCAGCCTCACAGCTAATGTAACATAGGGGAGAGACCGAGATCAGAGAGAAAGATGCAGGGACCAGGGAGAGATATAGAGGTCAGGGAGAGATGCAGAGGCTGGCAGTCCCGGCTGTTGGCAATAAAACGTGGTGGGGCAGCACTGGGGGGGGGGAATTAATAATTTAGAAAAAGTACCTGATGCTGCCGCCTGCCTCACACCACAGTGTTCCTCTGCTTCCTGCTCTCAGCAGTCCTGTGGACACCATCTGAGACTCCCCATCTAATCCCCGCACTGCTCTCATGCTGCATGTGAGCAGCGCAGCAATTGGCCTGAGTGGGCTGGTTTGACGCTCACTCAGTCACAGGGAATGCTGTTTCTCCAACCAGCTGTGGAATTCAACGGGGTTGGAGAAACCTAACTGCGCATGTCTGTTTGGCCAGCCTAAGACGGCCAGCCAAACTGACATGCACACTTATAAGTACACTCCACTCCTCCTCCCTCCCATGGCCCGGCCCCCCCTGCACACCCTTGCCTCAGCCAGCAGCTGAAAAATAAAACGATAATAAAATATCATCATATTTTTCAGCTGCTGGCTGTGAGCCAGTGGGGTGATGCTCCTCTGCCATTGTGGAGGAGCCGCTGCTGGAGGCTGGTTCCACAGTTAATGTGACATAGGAGAGAGTCAGAGGCCTGAGAGAGATGCAAAAGCCAGGCCTGCAACTAATGTGCCACAGAAGAGATGCGGAGGCCAGGCCCACAGTTTTTAGGGCTTGTCTAGGCAGTGCACGCACTGTCTCTTTGAGACCTGCTGTATCTACTCTGTGGGCTTATAGCCCGCCCATCGCTTTTCATACATTTATGCGCACATCCCTCCGAAAAGCTTGCTTCTATTTGGATAATGTGTGTTTTTTGTCCCTCCTTTTTGTGTCTTGCTCCCTCCCACGGAGCAGGGACCTATTACTTGTATCCTTTCACTTTTCTCTATGCCTGTTTGTTAATGCGCACTACTTTTTTGGTTGGTTTCTGCCCGTCTTGTGGGCAGCATCCATTTTGTTTCCTTTTTTGTATATTTATTAAACACGCGATAATGTTTGCCGTGGCAGCACAAATTTTGTTAAGTTTGTTCTATATTTTATAATTTGCTGTATTTTTTATGTGTTGCTTGTTTTGTGTGCCCTTGTCGCTTACTGAGGGCTGTGGGGAGTTTGCAGGGGCAACTCTTTCATTTCTAGGAGGTGCAGGGGCCCTCCTGTTAAATTCTTCTTCCAAGGTAGGAATGTTCCATTTATTATCTGTCAGGAGCATGTTTTGTTTGAAAAGGGTTAGTCTTCCTTTTGTTCCCCTGTGACGGCTTCTGGTGTTATGTGGGGGATTTCAGTTGAATTAGAGCTGTTCATAAGCACTCCTTGTTTATTAGCAGGGCAACTGTGCTATCATATCTGGACTGTACAGGCGCTGCTTGCTTATTCAACTGTGAGCGCTACTTGTTTAATATTTTTGTGGCTACAGATGTCGTTTGCTACCGTCTCCTACCATGGCTGCTCTAGTGCCATCTTTCATCCGCAGCTGCACAGGTGTCACTTCTTCTCTTCTAACTGGGGCTGCACAGGCGCTGCTTGTTTTCTTCTAACTGAGGCTGCTTGGGTGCCGCTTGGTCCTAATTCTGTGACTATACTGCTCGGGCGCTGCTAAGTCCGGCGCCCGTTGTTTTTTCTGTGGCTGCTCAGGTGCTGCTTACTACCTAGCTGCTCTAACACCACTTTATAGCGGGGTGCTGCTTTCTAGCACCCCGGCTGTACAGGCACCCCTTCCATATTATTACTGCATCTTCACAGGTCCCACTAACTCCTGTTCTGCACAGGCACTGCTTACTACTGCGGCTGCACAGGTGCCACTTGTTTATTATTACTGTGATTGCACTTTTTCATCCATGAACAGTGTTCAAGTCCTGTGAAAGCTTGGAAGAGCGCCTGCAAAAAGAACCACATCTAATATACTACTATGACTCCACATGTGCCATTTGTTTCTTTTTTACCGTGGCTATCATTTTTTTTGTTTTGCTCTTTGCAGTTTTATATAGCGTGAACTCGACCCGATGGTATTGGCGTGCTTTATATGAGCACCATTTACATTACAAAAGGACACATTTGTATTTTGTAGGCACAGGGAGATTAAGGGGCACATGCATCAAACCATTTTGCGATCGCAAATAGTGCGAATCGCAAAATTCGGCCATTTGCGATTGCAAAATGGCCTTTTGAAATGCATGTACCTTTTTTGCAATTCGCAATTAAGGAAATCACAATTTTTTGCAATTCCCTTAATTGCGAATGCAGTTAGGGAATCGCAAATTGCGATCCCCTAAATGCGATGCATCATGCAATCGCAAATTGCGTTTTCGCAATTTTGAATGGCAAATTATCATCAACTTCAAGTTGATGGTAATTTGCAATTCCTTTGAAAAATGCAAATAAATGCATTTTTCAAAGTGCATTGTGGTGCACACACATGCCCTTAAGGCATGTGTGTGCACCACAAGTGCATGCCTACCTTTTTTGGGGGTGCATCAGGGTGGCCTTTTGGCCCCCTTGCACCCTTCAAATTGCATGCGCAATTTGCTAGTACCTATTTGGTACTCGCAAATTGCGCATGCAATCCCATTCATTCCTATGGGCTCTAGGCCCATAGGAAAGAATGGGAAGCCATTCCTTAATTGCGCATCGCTATTTGCAAGTCGCAATTAAGGAATGCGATTCCTACATGCATAACGAATTGCGATTCCTAAATTGCAAAACCTTACAAATCGCAATTTAGGAATCGCAATTCCTTACTTTGATGCATGTGGCCCTAAGTGATTTGCCCAGAATCACAAGATGTTGAGCCGATGCCGTCATTTAAATAAATGCCAAAGATGAGTGGGCGTTTCAGTTTAGTCACTTTACATGTAGCTTATTATGTTTACTTGAGGAAAACCATTTAAAATTCAAAATAAATGTCAGCGTGATTGTTGCTGCTCGCTCATTAACTCAGTGGAAGCAAACACACTACATTTCCCCAGCGTGCATTAGGTTCTCCTTCAAAGCCTTGGGCTTGATTTATATGCAACCTCAGATGTCAAAAAAGACACAAATCAAAATAAAAGAAAGCTTTATTCGACTGTAATTTTACAATCATAAAAGCATATTACATCCATTAAAAAATACAAACAGTTCCTATTATTACACATAAAAAAAACACATGTAAAAACCTATGTAAAAATTAAAAACACTTAAGAATAAGAATCAGTCTAGGAAAGTACAACGGCCCGTTCTATATCAAGTGGTTATAGTTACAATTCATCATCTAACATACTTTTCCTAAAAAGCAGTACTTTCTACAGAAACATTGCGATACGCCAGGCAACATGTTCGTCCTCCAAGAACTGAAGTTTGACCAGGGCTGGCCGGCATTGCCTTAATCCTAATTGTTTTAATAATGGGACAATCCACTTTTTTCTTAAAATGCTATACAATTTACAAAATAAAACTATATGTATAGTGGACTGCTCGGCCCGGTCATCACACGGACAGGGTTTTAATATCCGTGACCAATCGTTCTTTCTGGGAAAAGTCACTAATCTGTGGACGGTGCCCAGCCTAAACCAAGATAAAAGCCGTCTATCAAAACCACCTGGTACAAATGTCAAGTATGGTTCAATGTCGTAGGAGGTTAACAACAACTGATGTTGTCGTACACTTGGTTTTAAAATCTCTTCCGACATTCTCAATGTAGCCAGATGCTTAAGGCCCTCCATTCTTAAGTCCTTTCTAGAAATTTGTTGCATTTTAATTGGGTTGGTAAAATAATCTGTGTGCCCTAAATCCTTCATAAAATTATGCACATACCTAACCCATGGAATGTTCAGGACCCCCTCTAGTTTAAGGCAATCTTGTAATATCTCTCTATTTAACTTGGTTTCTTCTTTTAACCACATCCTGTGCCACAACAGGACTGGTTCAATTTTTATCAAATCAGAAATAAATGGAAGACCCAACTCCTTGTGGCAAACAAAAGAAAAAGTACTACCCGGGACTGATAAAAGGTATCTTGTAAATGAATTTTCCACCAGTTGAATCGGGTGAACATTGACAAAGCCCCACACTCCCGCCCCATAGATTGCTGATGTAATGCATTTCGCTTTATAAATCTGAATTAACTCAGGTGGGGGTTTCCTGCCTAGCTTCTTTGAGAAGGAAGTAAGGGCGGCTATAGACTTTGCAAATACCAGCTTTTTTGTTAATACTGCCTCAGACCAGGTATCACTTTGATTAAATAAAATACCAAGGTATGCAAAACTCTTGGTGATTGCTAGTTTCTGCCCCTCCACAAACATACCCTTTGGTCTTATGCTTTCCCCACCGCAGTTCATAATGTATGTCTTAGACTTGTTAATTGAGAGCCCTAGATCCCTCATAAAATCTGTATAGCTATCTAGGGCCCTCTGCAGACCAATTTGAGTTCTGGACATTAGTACTGCGTCGTCCGCATAAAGAAGGGCCGGTATGGGTCGACAACCTACTGAAGGAAAGTCCTGGTTGTTCCTAAGTAGTGCATGTTCCAAACCATTTGTATACAAATTAAAAAGAAAGGGGGCCAATACACAACCTTGTCTGACCCCCCCTTTTAATAGAAAACGAAGCGGAACGCTCACCCCTTATGCCAAAGCACACATTGGCTGAAGCATCAGCATACACAAAATTTAAGAAACGAATAATGTGGAGATCCACCCCGCCAAGTTAAGAATATCCCACAGTCTATTGTGTCTTACGGAGTCAAATGCCGCCGTGAGGTCCACGAATGCCAAAAACAGTGTTCCCTTCTTAACTCTAATATATTTTCCCATCAATAACACAAGGTTAACACTCTGCTCAGATGTTCCAAGGCCCTCTCGGAAGCCATACTGTATATCTGATAAAATTTGGTTATCCTCTGCCCAGGTCTGGAGGCGTTCCAGTATGACTCGACCCGCCACTTTTACCAGAGAATCCAAGAGCGAGATGGGCCAATAACAACCGGGGTCATTACGATCCCCTTTTTTGAATATGGGAACTATAATAGATTCCCCCCATGTCCTAGGCATCGCGTCCTCATTGCTGGCATTAAAAACCTGGGTCAATATTGGTCCCCAAAGAGGAATATTTGACTTAAACAAGTCCACCGGTATTCCATTGGGGCCAGGTGCTTTACCTCCCTTACTTGCTGCTATTGCTCTTTCCACTTCCCCCACGTTAAATTTCAGATCTACTTTATCTACCTCCTCTCGTGGGGTTACCACGTGAGGTACATTAGTAAGCACCTCCCCAGCATAGATCTTTGAATAATGCCTAACCCAGGCTTCCTCCGATACGGCAATTTCTATGGAAGGCCCCCCCACTAGTTGTAAGTATGGGGTTTTAACTGCGCGCCAAAAAGCGGCACTATCTTTGTGCAGTGCCGCCTGATGGAGCGCTTACCAGGCTTCTTTCTTTAAGGCAACTTTCCTATCTTTGAGTGCCAGCCTATAGTCTGACCTCGCCTTCTTAACATTATCAGCAATTCTCGGATGCCTGTGTATCTCTTTTATGAGGTTATTATATGCTTGCGTGCACTGCTTGTCGAACCACCCTTGGCTCCTAGCTTTACTCCGATTTTGGACAAGTAATATCCCCCTTATCCCCGCTGTTATAAACCGAAATGCAGCTAAAATGCCATTTGGTGGTACCGACTCGCTCAAGCAGGTATAAAAATCAGTTTTATGCCTCATTAGTAAATGTTTCAGAATCGCTTCCGGGTCGACCTTAGACCACTTTAGTGTAAAACCATTTAATTTATCCAATTTTATTGTACCTGAGTCTTCTACGCAGCTATCTACCCTTTGGGACCTGGAGGATGGCAATCTAATCGTTAGGCAAAGGGGGAAATGATCGCTCTACGGGCTATCCCCAACTTTAAAATAATGTATCCTTGCTGCATAGTTACGAGATGCGAGTATAAAATCTATGGTTGATGATAAACCTCTCCCATTGAATGTAGGCGGCATGGTAGTTATATTAGCCAGCAGATCATTCACAAAGCCCAGCTCGTTACTGGCCATCAAATTATTCAGCAATTCCCCTACCATATTGTGGCAAAAATGGGTGCCACATATACCTTCTTCATCATCAAACCCACAGATTCTAGTATCCTCATGGGTACATAACGAACAATTAAAATCCCCCACTATGAGAATCATGGTTTCCTTTGCGCTATCCCGATTTGCCACGGCGAGGTCAGTGGAAATATTTTTTTGAACTTTCCCAAACTCCTCTAAAGAAATATTATTATAAAAAATTATCAAAATAATACACTGACTCCTAGTTGCCCATACTTTAATCAGTTGGTAGTATCTATTCCCCCACTTTGACTCTATTTTAACTACTACAAGTTTATTCGAGAAATAGACACAAAGTCCCCCCTTTGCTCTACCCCTTGGCCCTTTCACTGCGGGCATATGAAATGTTTTAAAACCATTTATAGAAATCGGATCTACTGTCCATGTTTCTTGTAAGCAGAGTATATCGTAATTTAAAATTAGATCACACCATGTCTGGTTATTCATCTTATTACACAACCCTGCGATATTCCAAGATATAATCTTGCACAAAGTATATGTAAAATTAGGCAGAGATCCAGTGCATTCTAAGGTTTTGGGGTTAACACTTGGTTTTACCACAATTGAGCTTGTTTGTATTCGAGCCTCACTAATATCAGATATTGGAGCAGAACCACTAGGGCTTTGCACTCTGATCCAATATACTAAACGGTGGGCTGGTCGCTAATTCCTCTGACTCTAGGGTGTTACCCTTAGCAGGGGATACATCAACACAAGAAGTACCTAGGGCCTCAACCTGGTTCGGGTTGCAACTTCTTAATTGAAGTCAGTCAATATCCTCTAACATATTAAAAATGTCATAACGGTTGCTTACCGGAATCACAAACTTATTTAGCCTAAGTCCAATAGGTCGATCCTCTTTTGGCAGATGTTGGGGCATTCTAAACGGTTGATAGAAAAAACCTAGGGGAAGATATTTATCCCCACTGTGCTGAGTGCCCAATTACCCTCCCTTCCCAATATGGTTCTCACCAACGCAGGTGATCTAAAAGTTAGGACTACACAGTCTCCCTCTATGGTCTTTACCGAATTGCCTACCCAACCAATCCGCCGAGCCATCTTGAACTCTGCGAATAGGGGGTTTGCTATTCCTGTTCTAACTCTTAATAGATGTAAGGACTTATTCCTTAATGACGACCAATGCTCCACCTCCCCTGCAGGCAGGGGGGGGAACATTGGCCAAGATGACCGTATATGGTGTGGCTTCGGGGGGGAGATGCAGATTACTCTGATCAACCACACATCCCCTGGATAAGTTGTAGTGAGTAAGATCAGTTGGGGTCTGGACTCCATGTCTGTGATTATCCCTAGTAGGGGGATTCTCTTTTTGCCTATTTCGGGACTGCTCGCTGCCTACAAACGAGCACTGTGGTGGCTGTATTTGGTTCAGAGTGCAGTGTTGATCTCTTTGATGCACTACCCCCTCCCCCACCACGTTAGGTTTACATAGGGGATCTTGTTGATGCTCCCACAGCACAGCCCCGTTCCCCATATTTCTATTACCATCTTTATTCGGACACTCAGAAATGTCTGATGTGGCGGGCCCTGCGCAAAGTTGACAGATTGGTCGGGTGGCCCGGTGAGAACTATCAACCCAATTTTCCAATTTTACTACACTAGCCTCCAGAGCCGATAATTTAAGCATCAATGGGTTCAGGAGAACTGACACTACTGATTCCAACTTATTCCAAAACTCTAGATCATGATTTTCTTTATTTGAAATAATGTCTGGTTGCGCTGGGTCATTAAGTGGGGGCAATTGTTCTATACAAGCCTCCGTCTCCATCATATTTCGTTTGTGCACCCTTACCGAGGGCAAGTTCTTCTTGGTGGAAAGCTGGGCTTTTCTTTTCTTTAGTGGGCGTGCTAGGTTTGACCCTTGGTTGATTTTTACTTTCTGGCCCCTGGTGACTACATTCGGTCTCATAACATTACCCGATTCTCCCACTCTGTCTCAGGTGCCTCAGATATCAATGAGTGTTGGACTACTGGTAGCGAGGGATTATGCATGGTATTAATATTCTCTGGAGGGGCACTAACATTCGCGTGGCAGGGGGGACAGCTTGGATCTAATGAGAGCCTTCGCTCCGTAAGGGCGATTTCATGAATTAAAGCTGACTCTGCCCTTAAAAGGAAGGCATCTAGTGTCCCCACCACTCCCTGTCCTGTACGCTTCCTCATAATACCCTCTCTAATGATTCAAACAGTACTTAAACAATACACTCAATACACTCAGTACAAGGCCTTCTAAAACTGTCTGGTACAGACTACATGGTCTTCAAAGGTATCTGGGTGTTAGGGCTCCAATGTTGGATAGTTAGTGGCCACAATTGTTTTCAGATCCTGTACCTTAATAGGTCCATTCAAGTGAAGTCCGGTCGAAAATGGTTGAAAACGGCCAGGTCGCTCCTCACCTCCCCAGATCCGTAGATGTAAATGTAGATAACCTGGCCCAGCCCGGCCTCCTTCAGCCTCGGACAGGCCCGCCCTTGGCCCAGGCTTGGCCCGGGCGCGCCCGCGCAGCGGGAGCTCTGACCAAGTTTTAAGCGCCTCTGGGCGCTCTCCCCTCGCGTTGGCGGTGTGTGTACCGCGTGGAATGCTGGGTGCCAAAGTCCGGTAACAGAGTAGCAGGCTCCCGGGAAAATGAAGAAACAAAGTATCCAGGCAAGCGAGTCCCCAAAAAAGACTCACTTAATCTCTTAAGGGAGTGAATCAAAGATCAACAAATTGTACCTGCTTTCTATTGTTGAAAGTTTCCAAACACCCTCATACAATTTTATTTACATTCATTTTTAATCACTGCCTTAAATAAAGACCAGGAGACCATTTCATCCCACAGCTGTTCTAAGCTCAGAAGTAACATTCAGACTCTTTTCCACGGATTATGACTGGAACCTGTACTTTGCAATTCCTGCCCCAGGGTTAACTTCACGGTACCATGCAAAGCCGCTCCAGCTTCGTGACAGTTATGTAATATATCAGTGTTCAGAGCTAAAAATTGTTGGCATAATTGAAATTCCAGGTGACTTTGGCCTGTGAAGCAAAGTTTGAAAGATTAAGTTGCTCCCTGAATACTTATCCATGAACAATTGCTCTGGTGCTTCGGAGACAACCTGAACTCACATATAGCAAGGTTCATGCACTGCTCAAACACGTTGGCTTTTGTAAATTCAGTGCATAGTTTACAGCAGGAGGTGTGTTAAATTTGTCATCTGATTGTGTTAAGCATTATTTGCCTCCGACGCTGATTCCTCAGGCTGTTCATTTCTCTAGTGATGCAGTCGCACGCAGAATGTTTAGTGCTATTGACTTGCATCGAGGCATTTGGCTTTCTGTCTGTGCATTAAAAAGCCTTGGCATGTGTTCAAAAATGTTTCCTGAGGCAAGCATGTATTCCTGAATCAGACTGCAGGACCCAGTGTGTAGTAATTGTATAGCTCTTCAATCCCTGGTGGCACAGCACCCAGGATGATGCGCTGCATGGCTAAACACTTATAAGATCCAAAAGGCGAGACCTATTGGCAATACAAATGCTTTTTCTTACACTGGAGGCATACAGAGGGCAGGGAGGAATGCGGAGGGGAGGCTCCACAGCGAATGTAACATGGAAGATGCAGAGGCAAGGGAGAGATGCAGAGGGCAGGCTCCACAGAGAATGTAACGCAGGTAAAATATAGAGGCCATGGAGATATGCAGTCGGCGTGACCCACATCTATTGTAATATGGGAGGGTTGCGGAGGCTGGGCTTCACAGATAATGTAACATGCGAGAGTTAAGGACAGATGCTGCAGCCAGTGTCACAGGCCCTCAGAGACCAGACGCTGGTGATAATGTAAAAGTCGAGACGGCTAGAGAGTTCAGGCTGTGTGACCAACATGACTCGGTCAACACTCGAAGAGGCCAGACCCTACAGTCATTGCATTAAGGGGGTGCTTCACAAAAGGCCGGGGCCAGCAGCCAACATGTCAGAAGGTAGGCCAAAGGCCGCTAGGCTCTGAAGCAATTGTCATTGGAGGGCAATTCACACTCACAGGCCACAAGCGCAAAGTTCAAGCGCTACACTCGGTCAACCTGTACCAAATGCGAAAGGTGCAGTTTGTGCCGAAAAAGTCCAGAGCCTGCTCTGCTTTAAATGTCTCATCTAAACATGACAAAATAGTGGATGGAACAGATGACTTTTCAAACCAGAACAGGCTTTCCCATTTGAAGCACATACAGCCTGCATCTCGCATTGTGAGTTCCTGACTCTTTCGATATCAAATGAATTGCTACATTTCCATTTTCAATTTTGTTACAATCGCATTTTAAAAATGTGCATTATTTTCAGATATCAACGGTGCACCCATAGATAAATGACCTTGCCACTTACAGGGTTAATTGTAGGTGTTGGCTTTGACAGCACAGCTGTCAAACAGACATATTGTTAACAATATATACAGAGTGGGCTTTGGGTTTACCCTTTTCAACCATTTGCTTTCTTTGACCTGCCTTTTCCACCCATTGGCTGGAGTTTTTCTCAATCACAGTTTGGGCCAGCCCAGAGAAGTATTCAACTCTCACCTAATGCTATTGGCTGTTTGGGTGTTTGCTTCCACCACTAAGTCAGTGATTGTTTTGAAGTGCATAAGGAACTTCTTCACAACTATAGACCTCTCTGTCCACTACTGATGGTTCCTTCTTGAGTTTCTCACTCTAAAGTGATATCCTTCCTATGTTAGCACATTAAACCCAGACATCATCCTCATGTTTTCCTGAAGGAGCTTGGAGCAATCTGATGACAGTGTGATTCATCTCTTAATGTCCCATCCTTGGTGGGAGGAACAAGTTGCAGAGCAATTCAGTGTCAGTGTGCCTTCAGAGATCAAGACCGCTACTGAGATGGAAATTACAGCCATTGGTGACAGTGTGACTTTCAACATCACACACTCCCACTCCTTTCTGGGCACATTGCATCGGCTGATTCTTAAAAAGGATGGGAATCGTGATAAACAATGGTAATTTAAGATGCAGGCCTGTGAATAAAACCAAGTAAATGTGTGACAATTTGCAAGTTAAACTAGAAGTATAGTGCCAATTGATGGAAGGGCTTTCCCTGCGTTTTGTCTGTATACCTAACACTGTTGGTAACCAGGGCTGTGGGTGGGCCCAGGTTCACTTGTGAGATGAGACCAGCATAATTCAGAGTGGTGGTGGTGGTGGAACAGCGGCACAAAGCAACCACCTTCAGACCATAACTATGCACAGAAACTACACAGCACAGTCAAGAAGGTTGATATGGACCACAATCTTAGGTCATTTGCATATGAACAACAAATGGCTCCACAGTAAGTGAGGTAGGCTAACTTCTAGCTAAGAGTTTACCTGGTTTCACTGCTGCTGAGGTGGCAACCACCTTACAGAGACCCCCTGGATTGATGTCCATGGGGTCATGACTATCCGTATGGATGCCATGCTGACTTCTTGCGACACACCCCATGGGGACACGGCAAAGCATGCTTTCTCCACTTCAAGTTCTTCAACTTTTGCTGAAAAGCTGAACCCCTCTCTTTCTGAAAGTATGTCATCAAAGCGCTTTAACAGATGGCACAATGAGGTGCTTGGCAGGTACAAACAAGCCAGATTTTCCCACACCAATTGTTACCTTGTTGCCACTTTCACGAGACTCCCAGTCAGTGAATGATCTGGTTTTTCTGCAGCCGCTGACGGTCACTGCATTCTGGATGTGGGGGACCCCGTCCAGCTGTAAATGACCCACTGAACCCAGCCTGTCAGTTCTAGATTTATTTCCATGAATAACCACTGGATCCAGGAAAGTACAGCAGGTTAGTCTCCCTTCTCCTGTCTAGTTCCACAGTCAACTTACTATCAGTGGTGGCCGACACGGATCAGGGCGGGTGGGGGTAAGGGGTTGTAAAAAAAAAAAAAGAAAAACTTACCTTTTGCCGCATCTCTCCTCCGTCTTCTCTCCCAGCCGAAGAGGAACCAGGAAGCACACCTAGGCTCTCCTGACCAATCACAACGCTGCAATGCAGCATTGTGTTTGGTCTGAGCCCCGTGGTTCAGCATTCAGTCAGGGAATGGGAGCCTGGGCATGTTCTCCACCCCGACTGTAATGCAGTCTGGGTGGAGAACATGCAAAGTGTTGATGACGGTTTAGCCGGCCCGAGAGGGCCGGCCAAACAGTCATGTGCCCTTAGTAGTGGGCAAACCACTCCTCCCCTGCTCCTCTGTCATCTGAGAAGCCCCGCCATGCAAAGCTGCAGCAGAAGGAAAAATAAAATGATAATAACCTCGAGTTATTATCATTTTATGTTTCCTTTATGTCACTGCTGCAAAGCAGTGGGGCGACGCTCCTCCGCCTTAGGGGAGGAGCCACCACTGCTTACTATGCACACAGAAATTACTTGGACCAGCTCTAGAGCATGCACGTCACCAAAGTGTGAATCTTCCTTCTCCAAACTCCCTGTTCATGAGAAAATAAATTGAGAGACTAAATTCACTTGAGACCTAAACTTTCGAGTTGTGATTGCCCTCAGTGCTTAATTAGTAAATAAATAAGTTTCAAGGCTCTCGTCAGGAGACAACTGCGGCTTGCAGCACACACTGCCCTGCCATGCTACCAATGATAGTGACTACAAAACTACTAACCATCACACTTCTACAAGTGTGACAATTCAGACTATTCCAGGACCCCAAAGCTACAAGAATGGCTTGGGTGGCAGGTAATAGTCAAATTGACTGTTGTTGTGGTCATCTGAGACAGTGCCACCTTGTGGTAGACTGTCACAAACACCGGTGTTGACAATTAAGTTCTGGTGCCAGCACCGGAAACCACTGACTCAAATTAGGCACTGGTTGCCCTCTTAGGTCCAATCCTGGCTCTGATGGGAGCCCTGACAGAGGAGACATGCAATGATACTCCACAGTCAGACTAGCGATCTTCCAAGCCTTGTCTGGACAGTGCAGCTGTGCTGCTGCCAGCTAACTAGAGCGCTGTACATGTTGGGCTGTTGCAGAGTTTGTGCATGTCCACAAGGATCAGGATGTCGTACAGCGCTGTTATTCCTATTATAATACATGGTATTCTGCAATCTCTGTATAAAAATGCATCACTCATTTCTATATAATCTGCGTCTAGTGACGGACCTAGTCCCCGATTATAAAGAAATGACATCAGAACTCAACTTTAATAGCTTATTACAGTCGAGTTTTGATGTTACAGTGCCTGCTGCCAGAAGCAGTAGAGGAAAAGAAAACCAGGTCAGGTCACGGTGCATAATTAAAGAAGCTGTTTAAAGCAATGAAAACGAAATGTTTGTTTTCTTTCTTCTGCTCAGTGTTTTTTAACTCTACAGTGCCAATTAAGAAAGTTTATTTTTGCACTCCTTGGGAAATTATAGAAAAGTTAGAATCGTTCTGCATGTTTCAACTGCGCCTTTTTTTCTTTACAACGCATTTTATTGTTTTTGCACAACAATGTAAATAATACGAAACCGAACTTCAGCCCCAAAGGCCCTATGTTCAAGCACCAGGCAATATACAAAGAAACAATCATCGCTCCAGAAACAACATATTCCCACATATTCCATATTCCAGTGACATGAAGGTACCTTTAGTGACGGAATATGCAAGTCCCTCCTATGCACACCATTTGTGGTCAGTTCATGGGTCCGTTGTGTTGTGTCCAGGGGGCCAATATTTGCTCATATTTCTGCGAACCCTCTTGTGCCTTGAATACCAGTTTTCCCTCTTCAGTTGCGCCTTTAAAAAAAAAAAAAAGACTTCTATTCAACTGCTTCTAATATCTTTTTTCAACAGCTATTTGATATGTTTAATTTTGCACTAGTGATTCTATTTTTATTCTTCATCTTTACAAATGTGCGCTCTTTCATATGAAGGAGCTACGTACCAAAGTTTTAAGTGGTTTATAGGAAAGATGATTGTGTGATCGTGTATTATAAGAGATAAAGTACCCCCTGCCGTACATGATAAGGATATTGCAAGTCACCTTGGAGTTCCATAACCTTATAAAGGAACTCGGCCTTCAGCCTCCCTCTTCTATATGGCCATAAAACTCTTAGCTGAATTGCAACATGCTTATAATGTACGGCAGGGGGTACTTCATGACATATATTATTCAAGGGGAATATACATATAAAATTTTTAAAAAGTCATTGTCTGTCGCCTTGAGCTCTACAGGACTTTTTGTTCTTGGTGAAGACATGCTCGCTGCTTCAGACGGTGATGAACAGCACCCGACTCCCTCCATGTTCGCCTCCAGACTTTGCCTTATGGCATGCTCTCAGAAGTGCAACCAGCCAGATCACTCACTGCATTGCAAGCTAGGCTTAGAATAGATCTCCCTCTGCAGAGGGCATTCCCCATAGCACGCGTCCTCTCTTGGGTCATCACCACGACTGCATTGTGGGGGACTTAGACAGCGAATAAGGTACCACTCCATCACTGTACTCCACACACTTGAGAGGCAGGGATAGGGGCAAGTTTCTGAGCGATAAAAGAAAAAGTTCTTGGCTTGTTTGCATTTTTTTTAGGCCCCTCGTTGAGTGGCCCAGTGTTTGGTGCAAAATGTATCTACAGTGGAGTTCATTTTTAACGGGTGCAAGAAACAGCACCTATTACGAGCTCTTCCGGTAAAAAATGGGGAAAAACGTGCCAATGTTTGGTGCTTACTGCATCCAAATCCAGGTTTGTCCTGACAATAATTATCAGGGGAATGCGGTTTTAATTGCAAACCTCATAGTTTCAATATGTTCATTAAACCGAGTTACCGCAAATATCGGAATTTATCGAGCCACTTATACTGAGGGCCTCAAAGGTGCACCCCTCCAACGCTGTACCCCGAGTGTCTTGTCAGAAATGTTACATTTGTATCTCTGACTAGATTTTAAGCAATTAATACATTTCCCTAAAAATGGGCCTTTCTTTCACAGACGTTCCTATGTGTTACTGTAATTATTGTGATTTTTTTTTGTATTAGCTGTGCAATAAAGTATTCTTTTAATCCTTTACTGTTTTGCCCAGGCAGCATGTCTTTGCACGCTTCTCCTTGCCGTCCCTTAGGTTGGCACGGCTTGACTCGGCACGCATGTTTTACATATATAGCGCCTAGAGGGCAATATTTGAAGCCTGTAATAGGCTTCGGATTTGTCCTCCCTTTCCCCACAGTAGACCGCTCAGTCTCCAGTCCCCTTGCCTCCACGGAGACGGCGCCCGAGCCGCCGCGAGCCCGAGATGATTCCGGCGATTAGGCGGGCGCGAGACTGTAATTTGCGTGTTATGAGTTCACCCGTGTGATGCGAACAGCCACCTCCATGATGGCTTGTCGATGGCGGGCGGAGGCCCGGGCTGATCTATCATTATCCCGCCGGCCGCTCACTGGCGGGAGAGGCTGCCGGAGACACGGAGCCAGCTGACAGGTTCACCCCGGGTGACAGCCGGGGTCCGGCGCGGCAAACGTCCGCTTCCACCGCAAAGCAGGAGCAGAGGTTACCAATGGGGGGGCGAGGGGAGGGGGCGTTTTTATTTAACACTGGCATCTTTCCTAAAATTTGTGGAAATGCACTTTATATACTTGAAGCAGACAACGCACTGCTAATCCAAGAAGGCCAAAAAAATACATATATTTTAAGCTATAAATAAAAATAAAATTCACTTTAGATAATGTTTCGCGGATCGCTACTGTAAACTCAGCAAATAAACGCTCCTAATTTGGACTAAGACAAGCCAGCAAATGTTAATGGGTTTTCTTGCCCATTAGCAGTTCACGGGCAGAATATTTTGGCCCACGTCGTGCGCTATCTGCCTCTATAGAGATGTTGTCTCTTTTGTCTATTTACCCACAAGACTTTTATACAGACTGCAAGCAGGTAGGCCACAGTTATCTGAATGTATTGTTTTCCTATCAGCTGTTAGGCCTAAAATGGCCTACCCGGGGGGAGGGGGGGGGAGGGGTAGGCGGGAGCAGTGGAAGAAAATGGAATGTATGACGATACAACGCATGCATTCACATCGCATGCCATTAGTTCGCGGTTTTTACAACGCAAGTCGTTACAACGACTTGCGTTGGAGGGCGCTGGACTTAGGAGTAGTTTAATTTACTATTCCAACTCCAGCCTACGTACAGTAGGGAAGGTGTTGGATAGTAAATTAAACTACTCCTTGTCCTATAGCGCCCTCCAGCGCAAGTCGTTGTAACGACTTGCGTTTTAAAAACCGCGATCTAATGGCATGCGATGTAATGCATGCGTAGTAAAGGTTGTTTCCCAAGAAAATGGGGAGCACAAAAGCAAGGAGCTCGCGCACTTCAGACTCCGGGTTCAGTTCACAGAGGAACGGAGCACTTTAAGGTTTTGAGGCTCAAAGGCAAAATTCAAGCATTATTAAATGCCCAGAATACAATCTATAAGTGGTTCGTTGAGGCCCATCTAAGGCGAGGTCCACATTCTTAAAATACAGTCATCTAATATCAAAACGATAGGAAATAAACTATGCTCCTGGGGATGGGCAACCACAAGAAGATGACAGAAAGCCAGTGAATAAAAAGCAAGCAAATGAGAGTGAAAAAAGGCAAGCAATGGACTGGCCCAAAGCCCACTGCGTTTTTGGTCTGGTACATAAGAGTTCAGTCAACAACAGATAGCAAAAAGCTGCCTATAGGTGGGGCCTAAAAAGCGAGTATGGTAAGGGGCCCTGCAGCAAAGCAGAAAACTTCCAGCTGCAGTATAGGATAGGAAGCAGCAACCACTTACTGTTTCTTCAGAGACGCTCCTTCTGTACATAGCCCCAAATATTTATATCTTGATGATATATATACATTTTCAACTTATATAGATGCAGTGTAAAGAATAGTTCACTTACCTACATTTATTTGGCTTCATATTATACCAGGCAATTCTCCAGTCATGATATTCTGGCAGAACGATATTTAAAACTCAATATTGTGATATAAAACCATCCATGTTGTGTAGGGCATCCAATTTCAGGGTTGGGAAAAGTTTAACTAAATCATCCTCAGTCAAGCTTGGGAAATTCATGAGGTATGAAATTCTCTGAATTCAGTTAATACTGGGTGTGTAATTAAACTTTACTCACCCGAGCTATAAAATCAAACCCTACGTAACTTCATATCATATGTTATGACTTGACCTGACATAACATCTGCTTCTTGTTCCTGTTACCAATTTTTTTCAGAAAGTCCTTCAAACCCTAGCAAAACACAGTTGCGTCTTTTAGGTACGCAATAAATAGAAAAAGCATTGCTTAGTTTGCAGTTGCACTGTCAACAACACACAATTAATGACAGCAAAGGGGTGGGCATGGACCGCCATACACTGGTTTGTTGGAAGGTTGGTAGTCCAGATCTCGAGGGAAGTACCATCTACTGGGTGAAACGATGATAGCAGCACCAGGATGTTGTGAGAATGGCACGTACTGCGATATTAAAACAAACAAGTAACATAAGATAACCTAATTCTGAGGCGTGACCTCTTCAATGTTAGCAGTGTCCCTCAAGCAGATGATCATCAGGCACTGGAAGTGCCCCATGCACAGGTACACTCGTTTATGTAGCTGCATTGGTAGCAACTTCTAAGTGACGGGCGAAGTGGGGGAGATTTGAGGCAAAAGAATGCCCTATTGCGTCCCAAGAATTTATTTATTACATTTTGGGATCTATTGCTTTATAAAGTTTTGCTACATTTATAGCTGATCTGAGGGCTACATATTTTGGGGAACTCACTGATGACCGGAGAATATCAATGACATAGATATAGGTAATGGAGTTATTATGATAGAACATTGCACAATGCAAGGTTAAGAAAATAAGTTGTGCTTTATGGGGGAGAATAAGGGAATAGGCGCGCAATCCACAGTATACAATTGTTGATGTCTTATAATATTAGTGCAGTGCTTTACAGAGAAGGAATGTCATCCCCAAATAAACATGAATCAATGGAACAGATCTCTGAGCACACAACATATATAAACATGAATGAGAGTCATCCAGTTGTCCTCATAGCCTCCAATTCTTTTCTTTAATTAGATATTGGTTTCATCGCCAGCCAACACGTGTTTCGTCAGAGAGTAAGTCACCCTACGACTTCCTCAGGGATGTTAGCTGCAGATTTCTCTCTTAATGGCGGAAATGTCCCCCACCTTTATGGGCGACAAAAAGTCTGTCAAATTCCAGTATGAGTGTGTATTCTTCAAACAAAATCTTGTCACACGTGTACGAGTCAGGAAGAGAGACAGGGAGAGACCGTCCCGTACACGGGGACAAGATTGTCTTTGAAGAATACATACTCATACTGGAATTTGACAGACTTTTTGTCGCCCATAAAGGTGGGGGACATTTCCGCCATTAAGGGAGAAATCTGCAGATAACAGCCCCGAGGAAGTCGTGGGGTGACTTACCCCCTGACGAAACACGTTTTGGCTGCCAGAAGAACCAATATCTAATTAAAGAAAAGAATTGTAGGCTATGAGAACGACTGGATGACTCTCATTCATGTTTATATATGTTGCGTATGCTCAGAGATCTGTTTCATTAAGAAAAGAAGTTTTTGTAAGGCTGAACAAATAGGTTTAATTAGGTTCACACTGGGAGTTAGTAGGTTCAGACTGTGGGATGATTGTCTATTTCCATGCACTTCTTATATACAGCAGCTTGTTAATACAATTAAAAGTGACAATCCTGTAAGTATCAAACAGCATTCCCTTTCTTCTCCTAAATTCAGTGCACTGGCGTTCACATTCAATAGAGAAATACATAGATATTAGCACTTTCTCAGAGAGTGGGAGGTCTGTGCCATCAGTTCGTGGCCTCACCTACTGACAAACAGCACATATCGCTCATTATGTAATCCCTGTTGGTAAGAGGCAGGAACTCTTGCTTGCAGGAAATCCCTGCCGGCATAAGCCTCAGCCCCTCCTAGCCAGCACACATGCAGATGCATAGGACCAGATTAGCATGAGAACATGTGCCCTGCTAATACAATACACATCCTTATTCCTCCAGTTTCAAATGCCAAATCAACATTTCCTAATGAGGGAAACTGGCAGAGCCGGACTAGTGGTAGCGGTCACCGAGCGTTTTACCGGTGGGCCGGAAGGGTGGGGGCCGGTTTTGGACCATTGGGGACAGTTTTTGTTACTGCGAGCCAGTTTTGCAGCAGTGCCGCTATATTGGCCCCCTGTCACAAAAGCAGCAGCAGTGTTTCCCACCAGCACCTGCCCCGTTGGGGCCGGTCCAACTTAATTGCCAGGGCTGGCTTGCGTTCTGATTCTAGCCCTGGAAACTAGATGAACTATACCCAAACTAGAACTGCATCAAGCTTCTCGGTATTTGGTAGTGTGTGCATGAGACTCCGACAAGCCTCCAAAGAAGCAACGGTGGGATGTGAACACCAGCCAGCCTGGGTGTGGATCACAAAGATACCCTTGCTGAGGTGAACAAAGCACCCTTCTACTGATTGGAAGCATTTCTGCCTGTTGCTTCTTTAAAACCCTTGGAACACCTTCCCCTTTGTGCAATATGTCGGCAGTCTCACCAGCAACAGGCAGTGGTCCAGTGGAACACTGCCTACTCCCCCGACCGAATGTTTTGCCAAAACCAAAATTTAAAAAAACAATTAAAAAAGCAACACCAGTTCTTTTCAGGATCAAGTTTCCTATTTGGGGATGCAAAAACAGGAATAGTGGTATGCTGGTCCTTACAGGCTGGTGTCCCTGTGCTTGTAGTCAATTATAGAGGCTCTCAAATAGCATCCTGCCTAATTAATATTCATTAGGCAGCCCATACAGCAACCCACCTGTGACTGGAGATTTTGCAGTGCGGCACATTATAATATAGTTCGCTTGGCAAAATCAGAGCCAGGTCGCAAAAAAAATCAGAGCACAGTTTGCGACTACTTTTTGGGACTGTCTCATAAACATTGTGCGCTACCTTACGTAATTCTGGCCCAACAGTGCGACTCCCTTTATGGCCAGTTGGGTGGTGAATCTAGTGTAATGAGGACTCAGAATGTTGGTATAAGCAACAGTTCAGTCCCTGTAATCGTTGGCTTGCTCTGTGAAGAAAAAGGGCCATGCCAGCCACATCATTTGGTTTTCCAAAATGTTAGGTTGGGCAGATGTAAACTACATATACACACAGCTGCTTATACTATAATTGTCATCACCCTTAAGGTTTTTGTCTGATGCGCTTTTTCGAGCCCGACCTTCTTTCTATAGATTCCCTTTGCCAGCTTCTCCCTTTCAAGATGCTTTAATTTTGTCAATGATCCCTTTGGGAATCTGTTAAGAGCAGGGTAACTACATTACCGTATAACTCGTACAATCATCTATAAATTGTGAATTTATGTGCTTCTGCTAAAGCTATAGATAGTGTATCCATTTTTTGTCTGTCTTTAGATTGAGTTAGAAATACATGTTTTAAATATTAATGTTATGCATTGTTGCTTTTTATTGATAAGCGCAGTTCAGAAAGCTTTACAGTCTCAGAAATGTTTCCAAGCTGTATTTCAGATATCTCAGTGGGAAACCTGTAGGTAGAAGTGCGCCTGGTCTGATTTTTTTTACCCAGAATATTAACTTTTTGTGTAATAAGGTATCAATGCTTGTACTCCATATTTTAAAATATAGGTTGCAACAGCTCAGCTCTTTTCCGGCCCCCGTACATTATGCTTTAGATGGTGGTCACCATTATGAGCGTACACAAACATGAATGGCACTTGAAGGCTTATTCTGAGTGCCATCTTGGTGTAAAATAGTATTTTGCAGCATCTGATTTTTACAACATGGACATTAAGCAAAAGGGCCTATGTATTAATGGTGATGCTATTCTATCAAAATGCTGGCGGTTTAATGTTGCTCTGCCAACATATCATAGACAAAAATAGACTATTGCAATATTGTGAAGGTAAGTGTAAATGTATTATTCCTAACTCCGTAGATATGTGCCTTGCCAATATTCATATCTTCAAAGTATGTTGTGTTGGAAATAAGAACAGTTCACATATGTAACCCCTAGGGGGATCGGATGTCTGTGGGAGGCTGGACTCAGGCCACCAAAGGGGGCTGGGCATATCCTCAACTCACAGAGTATGATACAAAAAAAACACAGAACTACACTGAAAAAAACAAAGGTTACAGTGACATTTTTTTTAGATATGGTAATAAGATCTTAAAATGCATTAAAAATACAGAAATTCACTATAAAAACAAAGGTTAATGTGCCATTACAGCTAGGCGTTGAAATGAGATAAGAAATAATGTTTAAAATCAAAAAAGGACAGACATTTTCCACCAATTATAGTCAAGGCCACTGGACTTATGCGAATGTGCGTCTGCGGTGATTTTCGCATAATTATAAATTAGCTGCATTTGCGCCATAATCCATCATCTGCTGTATAATCTACAGATTTAAACCAAAAAAAAAATGTTCGTAGCTCAAACGGTTTAAAAGTTACTAAAAATGTAGCAACTGTTGTCGTGCAGTGGAAGGCCCTTTGCAAAGGATGGCTGGTCACCTTTCTGTAGCTTATTGCTTTGTTTGGGTGTTAAACTGGTACTAGTGAGTTACAACCAATGCCCAGACAGTGTTACCATGTTTACAAATGACAAAATAATGAAGTAATAATACTGTCCGAAAATGTGCCACATAATGCCACATAACTTGCCTTTCCATGCTGCATAATTTACCCAACCCTGTCCCATTATTTGGCTCTCCCCTGCCACATAATGCCAGTGGCCTTGGTTATAGATTAGTCAAACTAAATATAACTTGCACCCCATCAATCCCTGCTTATAACCTCACCTATTACATCACTCATGAATGACATCATTGGTGACACCACTGATGACATCTCTAATGCCATCATTGATGAAATCACTAAAAGATGGAGGGATGTGGTCGGTTACAATAGATCATAGTTGCTTTGCAAGCATTCACTCAAAACTACATTAATGTAGCGCTGTGTAGATCACTGCAGCATTATTACTAATATGTGCTATATGGTGCAAAGCAGAACCGTTTTATTCCTCAAACTATGACATATTTTCACTCGATCGCTTTGAAGGAGGGTATGGTGCTCCTTGAATTGCGCAGCAAATTAAATGAAGAGCCGTGATTTGAGTAATTTGATGACAATGTAATTAATTAGTCCAGCATTCAAATGGTTATACGTAATTATACAGGAGATGTAATTTGGGTACCAAAACCTTCAACGTGATGTCAAAGAGAGGTGTGGGGGTCAGCACACGTGCATTTACGTATGGCTACCATTTTATTTATATATTTTTTCTTTGTACGTATACATTTTTATGATTACATTTTTACACATGTTAATGACATTTATCCACATTTATTTTTGTTGTCTTTAATACAACGCCACAGTTTCTGTTTTTCCACATGTTTTTAAATAAAAGATGTACACTAGTGCTTGGTTTCCTTTGGGTTTTAGGCCTATACAGCAGCCATATATAATACAACAATATACTCATCTGCAAACATAAGCATTGCTGTATGTACACATTGTTTCACTTAAATGCATATGCTCACCTGCAGTGCAGGGCTCCCGCAGGCTACGGAAGCCTTTATTGCTTTTTTTTGTAACAAGCAAACGCGCCATGCCTCTCGGTCTCTTGGATGCAAATTGTGTGGGTAAATAAGATGTTGTTAGAATAAGGGGAAGTGTGGGTGGACTGACTGCTGAGTCAAATTACATTTGAGAGCATTAATTAATGTCTTTCTGATAAGATTCCCAGAATGCACAACGAGGAATAATATTACATGTGTCCTCCTTTTATTTTGTTAAGTGCATCACCTTGGAATTCTGCACAGCTAGTGGCCTGCAAACCTTGACTGACAGCTTGAATAGCCAATCAAAACATCTGCTTTAAATTTTTTCTCTTTTTATAAATAAACTGAGGTCGCAAAACAGATTATTTGCAGCCTATAAGTGAAAAAATGAGTACAGTGGTCATAAGGACAGCCACACAGGAATGTTTCTTCAAATTATTTATGAATGGGATTTTGAATCAAGGTGGCAGAAAGATAACCAAGAGTCAATATGGCTGATGCTAATACAGGACAAACATTGCTTGATTTTTAAAAGAGTAAGTGCCAATGTCAGAATCTTGTGGTTGGGGCTTTTGAATGTTGGGGTGCTGAATACCACTGCAAAGGAAATTTAAATGTACATTCCGCCAAGGAACAAACGCTAATCGACTGCAAACCTCCCCTGTATGCCTAAATTTCGGAAGCTAAGACAGCGAGGGCAAGCCTTTTCGGTTAAGGCAGCACATCTCTGGAACAAATTACCAGTAGCATTGTGAAATAGTGCATTTCTCCTACAATTCAGGAAAGGTTTAAAAACCTGGCTATTCCTCAATATTCAAGGGTAAGATCTTTCCTTCCACAGTAGCTCTACTTGAGAAGCAAGCACCAGTCAGGATTCCTTGGAGGTGACAGTGACGCTCTATAAATGCTATATAATAATATTAATAATAATAATACCAAGGCTGCTTAGTCTCAATTCCACCTCGTTACTCTTTCATCCACCACCAGACTCTCCCTGCCCTTTATCTCACTCTTGCAGGTACTCTCATTGCTGCTTTCTCTCTTTGTCACTGATTTTCCATCTTTCTCTTTCTCATTCTTTCCCCATTTTGTGTTTTTCCCTTCTCTCTCTCTGGGTCAAAGTCTGATGAGAAAAAGTAAGTGCCGGTCTCCAAAAATGAGTGCCTATAGGCCACACCTACAACCACCATCCCAGAAAAAGCACTGGGGCCAAGTAGGCCTAATATTGGGAAAGAATTTCAAAGGCTTCTGAAAAGACCTGATGGGGAATTGTAAGGGGCTAATGACTGAAAGGAGACCTCTCTTCTGTGGGCAAGGGAAAACAAAAGGCAGGTGTCTTATATATTTATTCACTGAGAAAAACCAAAGGTTACAGGGACGTTATAGTTAGGAAATAGAAATAAAAAAACTTTTGAAATTCACTGAAAAAAAACCAAAGGTTACAGGGACATTATAGTTAGGCTGACATTTCACTCGTACAAAACCAGAGAAATTCAGCAGTTCTAGTTAGCTGAGCTAACTATAACTCACGCCCCTGCAATGCACTGCTTATGAATTCACATATTACATCACTCATGACCTCAAAATCAATTTTGGACACACAACTTTTGTCACTAATACCCCCATTTGTCACACATGGGGTTAGTGCCCCATCATGACCCCTTATGTCACTTTGAAAAGCAATTTTCAGCCCTGGGAACCGTCCCCGATACATAAAATGGCAGCTGTAACTTTATCTTCAGGTTGCGTCCAGCCAATCACAGCATTCCCATTGCCGTGCTTTCACAATTTACCACAGAACACATTGCGATTTAACCACAATAACCACAAAACCACCCCAACTTTCTGATAAGGTTGCATCCAGCCAATCAGAGCCTTCCCGCTGCCACGCGCTGTCGCCATTTACCTCAAACACGTCACGAGTTAACCGTGATCACCGCAAAACCGTTGCGAAATATCCGCGGCCAGAGATATCACTATACTGTTCAGATTTAATTTCTCAAGAACAACTGAATGGATTTGCATGAAATAACAAAAAACACAATGTGCATAACAACATCTAGTTTTCTGCCAAATTTGGTGTAATTCCGTCAAGCGGTTTCTGGCTGTAGGCTCGACAACGCGTTCCTATGGGAATTAACATTACAAACGCACCCTTATTTCAAGCCCCTATTTCTCGTTCCCCACTGCATGGATCACTCCTAAACTTCACATAGCACACAGAACCTTCTTTGACACTTTTTTTTGGAAAATTTCATGCAGATTGGTCAAACGACGCCAAAGTTATAGGCAAGTCAAAAAATGCTTCTCCTATGGAAACTAGGTACTAACTATAACTACCTACTTGAAACAGCCAGTAGGTAATATATATATTGCTATGCAATAGAGCAATGAGATTTCCACCTGAGTCAAGTTCCGATATGACATCCAGTAAAATAAATACAGAAATGCGCCTAATAACAACATATAATAGGCAGCACAGAAAATCAAGGCGATTATCAATAAGAACTGGCCTATTATAAAAACAGATGCAATTTTGGGAGAATTATTTCCCACACAATCAGCTTTGACTTTCAGAAAAGCCAAGTCAATGCATAATGCCCTAGTCAGGACAAGCCCTGAGCTGGTACTGGGTGATAGTAAATCCAAAACCACGTGGTTGGCACCACAAAATGGTTTCTTCAAATGCAGTTCGTGCCGTGCATGTAAATTTGGCTCGAACACAACTCAGTATATGGCCCCACCACTAACAAATTGAAGAGTAGATACAACTGCCGTACTGAATTTGCAGTTTATGTATTAACATGCCCCTGCGGGTTACAATATGTGGGAAGCACTAAGCTGCAGGTTCACGTGCGGATCCTTCAACACTTGAGAGCCATAGTCAATTCGGACATGTCATACCCAGTGGCAAGGCACTTTAAAGCTATGCACAATAACTGTGTGAATGATTTGAAATACTACGTTATTGGTGCAGTGCCCCCACTGAGAAGAGGAGTTAATAGGGAGAAACTGTTAAGAAAATTAGAATCCAAATTCATCTTGGAATTGGATACTAGAACACCCAATGGACTGAATACTGGGGAGGAACTCCACAATTATTTGTAAACCGTGAGGGGTAACCAGAATTTTCTGAGGAGTTTTGTGATTAGAGCTAATATATCATGGTAATAGTTCCTGTAACATCACTAAGATAGAAATTAATAGCTGCCATTGTTCCCCTCTGTCCATAATTGACAGATTTTAATATATATTTTTCGAAGCACTTTAATTCATACACATACACTGGAGCACTTTTCATGCACATAATTATTTTTACAGACCAACATAGATAGATTAACATAATGAATTGAGCTTTCAGAGATGAACTGGCATCAATTTGTTTTTAGCTGATATTAGCTAGGTTTGAATTTAGAACTGTCATGGTATTATTACTGATGGGACTGCGTTTGAGCAGAATTAAGTAGAATATTGCACTATAAGTAGTATATGAGGTTGATGAACCAGAATACTGTCAAGTACGTATAGGAATGAGAATTGCACTATGCACTTTTATATCATTATTATAATGTTTAGATATATATTCTCTCCATGTGATATAGTAGATAGTCGTTCATATAAGGGCCTTTATAAGCACTTATGCACTTTATTTATTTATGATGGGGACATTATTAGCAAACCCCAGTATTATGCAGGGAGTTTCCCCCTCATGTGTATAGATAACAGCATTTATGCAAGTATCTCGTAGATTTTATAAATATTGTGGCATTTAGAATCAATTAGGCATCTTAATTATATTTATATGAATTGGACGGTGAATTTTTAAAATATATATATGTATATTTATACTTATATTTATATAGGCAATTTTCTATTTTTCTATATTCCCATACCTCTATTTTTCCAAATTCTGTTTTTTAACACAGTACAGTTTTTAATCGTGTGCAAACCTTGCCAGAGAAAAATTGGCAGCATTTGCTATTTTAGCTATATTTGCCAGGTACTTCTGTGTGCTAATTGTGATATAATCTACGAATAGTCTGTTTTTCATTTTCACTGTGCGAACAGGCAATCACATGGTGTATGATGTATAAAGATGGCTCTCGCAGTCATTCTCGTTATGTGAACAAGCCCAGGAGGTGGGCGAAATGTGTCATCCAGCCGTGTACAGCATATTTAAATAAAATCACCAGCACAAAATTGGTGTCCGTGTCCCACTGTCGGCTCTACGCGCTGCAGGAAACCTTGTGAAGATATATATATATATATATATATATATATATATATCGGAGTAGTTGTAACATCGATTAATTTGTAGACTGCCTGCCGCTAAATTGATAAAAGCAGACACCAACTGAGATTGGGTTCTGTTTTTGGATTGACCCACTATTAAGACGGCTTGGTGTGGACTTCTTGGCTTGGACAATGGTTCTCTTGTAGTAATAAGCTATATAAATGTAATTTCATCACAATTTCTTTTGTCTTGATTTCACTTTTTAGGTTGTATGACAGAGGCATGGATGGCTGAACCACGCATGCCTCTACCACGCAGCCCCAACAACGAATATGGCTAAGCAACACATTCCTTTACCACGCATGCCTTTACCATGAAAACCTTTACCACGCAATTTCGTGGGAAAGGCATGTTTAGTAAAGGGATGTGTGGTAAAGTTCACACCCCAGCCCCTCTGCCCTCAGTCCTAAAGTCCTGCCCCCTGCCCTATAGCCCGACCCCTAAAAATGCCCCCACCGCTATAACCTTAAACTATCCTGACTCCCCCTGCCCTGAGGCCTAAAAGCTCCCCCTGCCCTGGAAACTGCCCCTTCCCCCGGCCCTGAGCCCTAAAACTCTTTTCCCTACCGTAAAACCTACCTCGACCCCAGCCCCCCGCCCTGAGCCTTAAAACAGGCCCCCTCCCTTAAAACCTACCCCACCAGCCCCAGCTCATCTTACCCCGCCGCGTCCCCGTCTTTCGTGCAGGTCCTCCCTTCCGGTTTCTCGCCCCGCTCTCTTAGTAAGCTAGAACTCTGACTGCCTTAACCACTCATATCTGTGGTTCAGGCGTATGCGTGGTTAAGGCAAGCGTTGTTTCGCTTGCGGTAAACATGGAACACGTGCTTGAAGCCACGTTGAAAAGGCCATTTCCCCACTTTTTACACTTGGCATTTGGTTTTCCAATTTCATTTGATACTTGAGTAAACAGGAGCAGGGCCAAGGAGAGCGGTAGGTGAATGACGGTTACTGAATTTCCATTAGTCAAAGTAAGATTAAATAATCCAAAAGAGGAATCCCATGTTATAACTGCTTGATTTTCTGAAAAATCATTTGAAATGAGGGACATATTCTAGGGGTAAAGATTTACATTTAAATGCTTTATGATTGTCGCTGATATGGCTGTTCTGAGGATATTGGTTCTTGAATGGATTACGACAAATGTGACACCTGGATGGAAAGCATAAGTTGTAGAAAATGCTTTGGGAGGTCCCAGGTCAGTGAGGGGTTACTGAGCTTCATTTGGGCCAATTGGAACCTTTACCTCTGGTGTCAAAGGGCCATCTTGCCACTGGATCCCAAACTGAGTACCAAGTCCTGCTGGAGCACTTGAACATGAAGGCAAAGCCGTCTAAGGCTTACTCAGAAATGATGTTTGGGCTAGAAACTGAGAGCTCAAGAGAGACGATATTAACTCCCAGTACCATGACCAGTCAGGCCTGTGCTGTTATTTTAAAAAAGAGTAAGGGCCGGATGTACGAAGAATAGGAATAGCGATTCCTAAATCGCTATTTGAAAATCTCTATTCCTTATGTATGAAACTTTTCGTTTCTTACTTGTGATTCCTAGCGGTTCGCTAATCGGCCTACCTTATGAATATTAATGAGGTAGGTTGCAGTTTGCGATCCACTGTGAATTGCAGGGATGGTGGCCCGCTGAGATCAGCAAACCACCACGTCTGTGATTGCCTTTGAATAAAGGTTTTTTTTTTGTTGAAATGCAACTTGTTTTCCTTAAAAACGGGTTGTGTTTCAACAATAAACTGGAAGGACACAAGCAAGGCATCCTATAAGGGCTGGATAAACTGGATCACTCATCTCAGAGGGGCAGATAACATCTCTTTGCAGAACTCTCCTTGGAAACCCTCATCCAGGCTGATGTTGAACTCTATGGATACTTATCTCGACTCTTACAAACCTCCATGAACACTACTATATGGCGCTGAATCACACCTCGTGCCCTAATGAATCATCCCTTGGATACTTTTACCTAATCGTTGTTACCGGCACTAGGCTGTTATGTGTTAGGTCTATTAATATCGAACTGCTCTTGTGCCCATAACTGCATAAAAGTCCGGCTGTATAGTATATCGCTAGTCTAATCGTTGGTCTCCTTTTCTTTCTCCTCTTTCTTCTTTCTTTTTTCTTCTTTCGGTTTCTCTTCTTCTCTCTCTATTGATCACTTGGGTTAGCATCTCGATACCCTCATAGGAATAATAACCTTTTGTATGCTTTTAGACACGTTAGATTTTTGTTTTACATATATGATGTGCTAACCCTGAAACAGTATTACTCTATGCATCTGTCTAATGGAAATCAATAAAGTATTTTGAAATTAAAAAAAGAAAAAAGAAAAAAAAATTAAACATTTTGTTTTCATTTTTTAAGAGCAGGCAGTGGCCCGTGGGACAACTGCCTGCTCTTGAAAAATGTTTTCCCAACATTCACAAAGGGGAAGGGGTCCCATGGGGACTCCTTCCAATTTGCGAATGCATTACCACCAACTTTGAGTTGGTGGTAAAGTGTGAATGTCTCAATAAAGCACCCTTGTCTGCAGACTTTGGCAAAGGGTTCTTCACAAGGTAAAGTCACTGCCAATAAGCTTAATTAAAGGGTTCCTTATAATTAGTGACCCATTGCTTTTCGTCTTGGATAACAGGGATTGTGAAACACAAGAAAAATGTGTATCTTCTTTCCTGAAATTCTATTGACAAGAAAGCACAGAAATGCTCCCATGGAATGGGGTTTTAAATACAAACATTTCCTATACCACTGGACAGTTTTGGATATAGTTTATGAGTTTTGAAAGCTAACGATCACACTGGCGGCCCCACCAAACACTTCCAGTCAACGGAGGAGGACCAAGCAAGCTCAAGGTCCTGTTAGGGGCTATCTGGGGCTCGCACTGAGAGTTTCAGGGATGGGGAGGATCCTATAACAGCTCCTTGGAATGTTAGTCCTCCCTTTGAGATTCACAACAAAGGTGGTAGATACTTTCCATGCCTGTACAGTGTTCTGGCCTTTTGCAGGGGTACACTTCCAGCAACCCTCTTCTCTCGACACAATGCAGCACCTCAGTAGACTTAGGACCCGTGTTTCATGCACAGCCTTAATCAGCAGGCAGATGAGCCAATGGCTCAACAAGAAAGGTGCTCCTCTAGCGATGAAGTCCAGCAATTTTAGGGCTCCAGCAGAAGAGCTGGCTGTCTACATCAGCTCTGTAAATCAGCAATCTTCTCCCACACACTGCTGTCTGTAGCCTGGACAAGGGTCAGTACAAAATCCCTGAAACATCTGCCTTCAAGTTCAACTTTCTGAGGACACACAGGGTCGAATATTCAGTGGACATCAAACGATTAGTATCTGTATTCCGTTTAAGATTAACAATAATCTCCAGCTTGTGGTATCCAGTCACAGTTTAGCAGACCTACCAAATGCAAGCAGGAGGTAATACACATCTGAGGACTTCCTGCTATGTAAAATGCAGCCTTAAAAAAGGCTTCCTCTCAACTAACATAAATCCTTCCTCTGCTTTAAGCATGGCTGATGCCTAATGGAGCTACCTTTTGTGCTAGACCCATTCATTCAAAAAAGCAGCCTCCTTCAATTAGACTGCCATCTGAAATTTATTAGGCGTCAAATACTCTCTAAAGGGTCTCAGACAGCAATGGCTCCTTATCAGGGGCTTCAGGGAGCAGCTCCCCTGTGAGGCATCCACACATTTTTCAATTGAGCAGTGTTCATGAAAGCACTCCTTTTGTGTTTCCATGAACACTGAGGGAGCTCAGGTCAGCCCCCTCTGACTCCTGATGACGGGAGGAGGAGGAGGTTGCTGACGGGTGTGAAGCATGATCCAGCTACAGAGCGCTGTTAAAATCCAACACTCTGTAACTGAATGTCTGGATTGGGAATATGTGAGGGACGTAGTTCAACTACGATCCCCTCACACAGGCACAGTCCATTTTATTTAGCAGACATACTGCGCATGCCTCAGGCAGTACAGTATTGCTGGTAAAATCTGGCTGTCAGGACGCACATCAGTGCATCCCTGAAGCCAATGAGAAGCCACACAGAGCAACAGGGGCAGGATCCCCAGCACTATCCCAGCTTCTGATAGGGCTGTGCTTCCAATCCTATCAAGCAGCTGGGAGATTGATTGAGGTGGGTCTTCCCCTTTTTCAAACCTGCCCTTGCTGCTTCGTCTGACTCCTCGTTGGGAATCATGGCTTGCTAGTTCCAATGCCCAGCACCAGATTCCTGCTTTGCTGCTGACATGAAGCCTCTGAGTTGCCACCTAAGTAAACAAGGTGAGTAAAAAAATGTTATTTCTCTATGCGTATGTTTATGTATTTGTGAGGGTGTTTGGGAGAGATTGATGGTACAGGAGGTGCAGTTGCACCAGGGCAAACAGTCAGTGAATGTATGTGTGTTTGTCATTAAGTGAGAATTACAACCAGTGAGTATGAGTGTGTTTTTGTGTGAGTAACAGTGAGTGTGAGTGAGAATGAGTAAGTGAGAGAGAGAATGAGAGCTAGAGTGAGCAAGGGGGAAGAGAGTAAATGTGAGGAGTGAGTATCAGTGAGGCAAATTTTGAAAAAATGAGGTGAACTCCTGGCCAGTATTAAGGCTCACCGCTTTCAAAAATCACCAGCCACCACTGGTCACAGAGAGTGACAATAATACCTATTCTGCTTGGTATAGGATCTCCAATGTTCCGGGCAGGAAAGAGGGTGAAACTGTGAAGATGCAGTTTGCAGTTTGAGGCAAGATTGTAAAGAAACGACCTCAATGTCCTGAACAATGGAATCCTTCAATACACAGCACTGACAAAGGAGCAGCTGCTGGCTGGGGTATACCAGTACTTTAAGGGGGGCTGTTTATACATTTCTTTTCAATGCTGAAGTACTTTTAAAGAGACAGGGCCATTCTCTGCTGGGCTGACCTTCCCGCCTCGCCATTGACATGATCACCACGGAGTAGACAACGTCAGCTTTCTGTAGATGGCACCATGCAGGCATAAGGAGCAGTGGGAACAGCTCAGTAGCACAGCCTTCTAGATGAAGGATTCAGACAGGGCTTCCTTTAGAGATTCAATAACAATTTTAGCCATCCAATTCTATCTCGTTCCACTTCATTAGCCGCGTTAACCATATCACTGTTCAGTTTACACGCGGGCGTTGGAGGTACGCGGGGGTCTTTAACCGGAAGGATTGCCTTCTTATTTCTCCCCAGTACAAATAATGGTGACATCTTACAGGGTAATTGTGCCTGAGACGAGCGACTGCTGGGAAGTCACCAGCTTAAGCACTCATGTCATCACAGTGTCGCACCAGTCACATGGTACTCAACGGGAAGCGGGGCACAGGGTTTGGGGGGGGAGGGGGATCCGGAGGTGTTTACAGAAATCACTAGAAGCAAGCAGGCATTCTAATCAGGCAACACATCAATTCCCTTCTGTTCTAAGCAGAGGCGGGAAAATGTAACGGGATGGCGTATGCCGTGAATATCTCACTTTGCAGCTATTTTTTGCCAATGCAGGCGAAAAATAGGCGGCCAACTGACTCCAGAACTTGTAAGGCCCTGCTTGTTGCTGGGTGTGAAGTGTCCCCTAGTAGATACATGCGTTGTAGGTTTGAAATCAGTACTGCAAAATCACGCCCCAATTACCCACCATAAAATGCAATCTTTTCCCTACCAAGGCCGGCTCACATGGAATTAATTAGTGCCAGCGCCGTTTTGCAGCGGGGTTTGATCTGAACAACTAGGGAAAATAAATAACACTTTTGAATTGGACAGTAGGTGAAAATCTTCATGCAGCTTCAGCCAGTGCAAATGTTATTGGAAATTTGCTCCAATGCCAGTGCAATCTATGTAATGCGGTAATGCCTCATTTAAATCTGTCACACCTGCAATGTATCTTTCCCTCAATAAAGTAAAAAAAATGCACTTTGTGACAGGTGTGTAATGCGGCTACAGCTGATTTCTGTGGCGCATGGTTTCTCTGTTTTGTGTTAGCTGAGTTCACAAATGAGTTAAAGGGGGAGTGACAGCCCTCAAACACCAGGCCACATTTAGCTGCAGTGTGTAGGTGTAAAGAACATGAAAGCAGTAAAAGACTACAGCTTTGTTAAGAATGACTTTTCTTGGGGCACAGAGGGGAGAGAAGGGAATTGCACAAGTGAGTTGGCATGCTAACTTTGGTGGTCGTAAGCCACATTATTGCGAATTACACCAGAACCACCACACGATTGTAGGTACACAGATCACAGATATCCGGAGAAGACCTATCTTCTACAAGAAATACAGTACATAGGTGAAGAAGCCTTACCTAGGAACAGAAATGGTGTTAGAAATACACAAACTGAGATGCTTGACTATGTAAACATAGAGGCAATACTGAGACACGCGGCTCCACATTTGCAAATATAATTAACACAAATACATATTTATTGAGAAAGAGGGGTCTGTTTGGTGACTAAGGTCTAACACAGATATGCTTATTTTTAGAATGGTCTGGAGGGTAGCAAGACAAAATGTGGCAGCAGTCATCGCAGTGCCGTGAACTATACCCAGAGTCCCCCTGGGCAGCTCGTGACATTATCCGCGCACTGACTGTCAGCACGATGGGGCGGTTTCATTGAGGGTCCTTCTGGCAATATAAGTGCCTCTTAAGAGTGACTATCAATTCTGACAAGGAAATGATAGACCTAAAGGCCAGTAGATAGATGCTCCAATGCCAAGAAGCCAAGAGAGGAGATAAATGTTATGTTATGTTATGTTATTGGCTATTTATAGAGCGCACAATCAACGGGTAGGTCTCTTAGCGCTATAAAGAAAATATGGAGGAGCGTGTGAGCGATATAGCCGAGTCTTTGGATACAATTTACCAATACAGAGTAAATCCTGCTATCCTATATTCAGATAAATGAAAGAAGAAGGTATTTTCATAACAAAGTTCCCAGTGAGGCTACCACAATACTCACTTTTTATTCATAAATAATTCTTCAGATGTATGTAATATCCCAGCCTGATAGATATGATGGGGAAGCCAGGCGAGGGTAAATGAAGAAAACAAGTCACAATGGTCTCTTTCTAAGCACTGGTAAGCAGGATGATTATTATTTCTTTTAAAAAAAGTCAACTTCAGTCTAGGAATAGGCCTCTAAAGTGCTCAGGTCCATATGGACATACAATCCTTTTAAATGTCTCAGAAGATGTTGCCTAGCAGTGATGAAACATCAGTATTGTCCAGGATTGCACCCAGTCCTGTCCCATTAAATGGGTGCATACTGAGGTATTCTATAATTTCTCCAATACTGGAGATCTTTTCTCTACCAAAAAAGAGACACAAAATTAAACTTGACAAGGATTTCTGCATCTTATCAAAATCTGCCCATGCTGTTGCTTAGACACACAAAAAGAGTGGTACCCAGACACAAACCCATGCACTTGGATCAAGCAGAATGCACGACTGTATCACCATGTCAGTGATAAACCACCCCAGAAAATATACCATAAATGTTGATAAAGGTCTTGGAGATTCCTGAGCTTATGAGCGGATAAAATCCCCAAATATCACAGATTTTTTTTTTAAACACATTTTTTATTGAGCTTTTTAAAAAAAAATATAGTAACAGTGCTTAACATTACATGTATTCAGAACAAGTTTGCATTATACCACTTGTCAATTGAGCTACATCATAACCCATGGTATCAATGATTCATAAGAGGAAACATCCGGAACTAAGCGGCCAGAGCCTCGCGTTGCGGAAGCCCGCAAGCGTAACGACGCTTGCCCGAATAACGCATTTGCCTGAACTACGCATATGCGTGGTTCAGGCAAAAGCGCTCTAGTGTTCCGGATGGGCGGGGACTCAAAACAGGAACAGTAGTGTTGGAACGGGAAGCGGACTCGGACAGGTAAGTGGGTCTGGGGCTGGGTCTGGGGGTCGCTTTCGTGGGGGAATTGGTGGCAAGTTTTTAGGGCTAAGGGACGGGTAGGGGGAGGGGGTCAGGGTACTTTTAAGGAGGGGACAAGTTGTTAGGGCTCAGAGCAGAATGAGGGGGTTGGGGTAGCTTTAAGGGCTGGGTTTTGGGGGAGTATTTGAGGAATGGGGAGTTTTTAGGGCTCAGGGCGGGGGAGCAGGTAGGGGGTTTGTAATTTAGGGCTTAGGGTGGGGGGCAGGTAGAGGGTTTGTAATTTAGGGCTTAGGGAGGGAGGAGGGCGGTAAGAGTAGTGGCAAACTTAGCCACACATACACCCTTACCATTCATGCCTTTACCACGGAATTGCGTGGTAAAGGAATACATGGTTAAATCGCATTCATGGTTCGGGCTGCGTGGTAGAGGCACGCGTGGTTGAGCCTTGCATGCCTCTATCACAAAACCATTCATAAGGAATCCCAGAGTGACTTTTTGGAGTAAAACTTGCTTGTCTTCTTCAAGAATAAGATCTGGAAGATTGAGGCCGAGGTCTTTAATAGCCATGATAACGTCATGAAACATTCACCTTAAAACCAATCATGCTGCCCAAGATTCAGACATTTTTATTATACTACACAGTGATGAAATTTGAACAAAATACAGGAAGAATCAATGGTTCAAACCTCTGGACCCCTGAACAAAGACTCTCCAAGTGTCCACTATGGTGCAAAGGTGCCTGCGTTGGGGCTAGGAAGCTAAATTTAGCGCCAGCGCTAGGGAAAACACAGGGGTGCACCGTATTGTCGTAAATGCGGTGCATCCCTGAGTTTTGAAAATATCGGAGCGTGGGGTTGATAAATTTGGCGCAGATCCGCGCTCACATTTTCTAGTAAATATGCCCCCTACAGTGGGCCCAGAAGAACTGCTGAATTATCGACTCATCTCTAACCTCTCCCATCCTGACCAATCTTATTGGTACAGAGATCATGGCCTGGCACCAAGCGTTTTTAGAATCCATCACATCTTACCTGATCATCAATCAACTTTTAAACTGTGCAGAGGCCTGTACATAATTATGGCTGATATTCGAGAAGTCCTGCTATACTCTCTTTACATTGGACAATCAGAAATGTTGATCTATCTCGACCTTGCTTCAACTTACCAGTCCGACCCAGTGAATCTTAAAAATTTAGTGGAGGAACTGGAAAAGTGGGTGGGGCGACAGACAATATCTTAGAGATGTTGGTCATTCCTTTCTGTGATGGACACTCCACCATTAGTGACGGACATTGGTAGTTATTCTCCCAGAGGCTTACTCCAGAGTGTGGTTCTACTCCCAACACACACAACCACTTCGGTGGAGAAACATTTGCTGCCTTGGTGGTACAATCTAAATTTGGCGGAATTGCTGAATTCTCACCTCTGACTTGCCAAAGGTAAAACAAAATCCAGGGGAGTGGTGGAAACGAAGTCTGCCATCCAATTCTAAATCAAGTCCTTAAACTAACAGTTTATTGAAAAAAAAATATATTAAATTATTGGGAATATCAAAAGCCATTGTTGTTGTAATCCTGCACACCCAACTGAATACACAGCAAACAATTACAGCAAAACGTGAGTCTTTTTTTTTTTTTTGCGGTATGACATATTCTATTGCACTGTTACTTACAAAGACGTATCAATCATGGAAAGCCACATAGGGCTAAAATGTTCAGATTTTCCAGACGATGGGAATATCAAAGATACATAGGTTCTGCATTGGATGTGTGGCTTCACTGATACCAAAAGAGTGTCTATCCTTGTTTGAGAATTCTTGTAGAAGTTTGGGGAATAGTACCCTGTTAAATGAAAGAGAGCAGTTACAACAATGCAATAAGACAAAACACAACCATCATTTTCTATTTTTGCACATCCTCAAGAATTTTAAGATCATTAGAAGACCCTTCATGCGAATGGTTTTGCTGGAACACCTCCGAGGACATGGAACTCTTGACTTTTTCCTAATGCCATTATAAAAGCTAGTGTATTTTTTACAAATATGTAATTTATTTTATATGCTGCCAAAGTATTGACCAAAATATCAACTTTACTCTTGGCAAGAACATAGTGAAGTCCTTAAAACAAAAACATCCTGCCCTCCATCCATAAGTGTTAGGCTAGTGAAACAAGGAACAAAATAAACTACATAGACTAAAGTGGAGTTGGGCAAGCTAATTAGACATCAACTGATCAAACTTCTAGGGGCAGCAGAAGTGCTACCACGCCCCCTCTGATCACCATGAATCACATGATAGGATGTGACATTAAATTGTCCCCGTTCTCCCAGGATGAGTTGCCTCATGTTCAGTGCCAAGATGGGCATCCCTGATACTAATGTGTTAAAAAGGTTTGCAAAACAGTAGTCTACTAAGTTGCTTGTGGTTAAGCGTAGTGAGTCTGTGTGATGATTTTGTGCCCCGTTGCTTGATTTAACGGTTGCAGCACGGATTAGATCTTGATCTGGGGGGGCAGAACTTCGTTGGTAATGGGAGCAGTAGCTTGCGGTGCCCCTAGGGATCGATGCTGGAACAGCCTTAATTCCAGCCATCGACTCCTCCCATTTCCCCCCTCCTTTGCATGTGCTGCTCTCAACTATATTCACTTGTCTACTAATTACTGTCTCTTCTGTGTTGGCACATCCACCCGTTGATATTGGAGGATTTTCTGAGAATCCAGGCTGGGTGGTTTGACCTTTTCTTTCCCTGCCTGAGGGTAGAATATACCACAAGCAATAAAGTAGAGCTTATACAGTTCAAGGGGACCACATGACATCTTGAACAGGGGATCAATACTAAAATTACTAGAAGAATTACCTTCTATGAGTCATATAAAATCCAGTGACTTGGAAAGTATAGAGTTTAAACCAAACCTTCTCCTAACCGGTCCAGACTCTACAATTTTAACATGTACCGATTATAGTCTCATAGACTTGATCCTGCAGCATAGGGAAGATTTCTCAAATTGGGGCATAGAACTAAAAAGGTGGAGCCCCCGTGATACCCTAGTCCATTACAACAACAACAAACACAGAAACAGAGCCTTTTAAAAGGCGCAAAAGGGCCGGATCAGACCTGCATCAAGAAAGAACAGGGTCATTCAATTAGACAAATAACAATTACAATTGCACAAAGAGAAGCAGCGGACCTCGAGGCATTTCCCCAAAAAACATCGGGACATAAGCAGCGGGGACAAGTATGAACCAGTTCAAGCCAATCACTTAGGAAATCAAGGGGCATCAGGTTTTGCTCCTGGAATGTTAGTGGCATAAGTGCAAAGTTAGAAGAAGAAGATTTTGTGGAATTTATTCAACATCATGACATACTCCTTTTTCAAGAAACCTGGCAGACAAAAAATTCTCCATTAGTGGGCTACAAAGAAAATATTATTCCAGCAAAAGGAAGCACACCATGGAAGGGCCAAAGGGGCTTGTCGACTTATATATCTACGGACCTCTCCTGGCGAGGTATAAGTATCGATCTAGACTCCTCATGGATGCAATGCACCAAAGTAGATCTTTCACCTTCAATGGACCTACTAATATTGAATCTCTATATTCACCCAGCAAGAAAGGAGAAGGACCAAAGAATCAAGCAATTACTAGCGGTTATTAAAACGCTGAAAAGCACCTACCCAAGTGCCAACATAATAATAACTGGGGATTTTAACATGAACTTAATCCAAGGCCAAGAGCGCAACCTACCGAGTTTCATACAGCCAAGACAGGGCAACCGAAGCAGACAAGACCTTATGGGTAAGAAATGTTCTGCAAAATTTGAGGACCTTTTCCTACACACGTTAAATGGTAGAGGCCCCTTGGATAGTCCAGCTGCATTCACGAGGGTTACATCTAAAACAGGATCAACAATCGATTTTACGCTAGCCGACCCTGATCTATTTCCATACATAACAGATTTTCAGATTCAGGATCGAGTCGAAAGCGATCATTACCCTCAAACTTTTACATTAACCATCACTCCAATTGGGTCAGAGCAGGCAAATCCTCTTACATTAACGACACAACTTTACAACCTAAAACGGTTAATTTGGAATGAAAAGAACATCGACAAAATAATGGAGACATGCCGGTTATTGTTAACACCTACAGACGCAGACCACGCTGGAGATATTACGGGGCTCTGGGAGTCTTTTACAACCAACATCAATAAAAAATTTCAACCTACCCACAGAGATCATAAAAGATCCAGAACTGGAGGAGGGCCATGGTACACGCCAAATATACGGGCAATAAAATCGCGACTGAACAAACAACTAAGGTTAATTCGAACAAATGGTCCCCAACCTTCGCAACAGACTCTCATAATTATAGAAAAGACGAAAAGGGAATTAAAACACGAAATAAAGGTGGCCAAACAAACATACAAGGAAAATTTTGAGACCAACTTGCTCCACGCAAGCAAGCAGAGAAACTCGAAACAGTTTTGGGCAAAAATCAACTTCCTGCTAAATGGCAAACATCGCCAATTTACCTCCGACATAACAGAACAATCCTGGAGCATTCATATTGAAGACACATACAATTTTAGAACTGTACAGACAACAGTCAGCACTGGTGATAATATAAACGAGACTAAAAGGTGCTTCAGTCTGGAGAAAATATCAGAGGCTAGGAATCAGATTATGGAAAAATGGGCATCGGCGGACGCATCAGCCACTGACTTAAGGACTTCATTCAACGCCAAACTCCATACCGAAATCATAGAAATACAGAAAGACAGTAGCATTTTTATTAGGCAGGCAGCTGTACAGATAACACAAATGGAGATTCTGCATACAATAAAACACTTGAGATCGGACGGGGCACCCGGCCCCAACGGTCTACCAAATGCACTGTTCAGGTACGACCCCGAGTTTTGGTCCTGCTATTTAACCCCCCTGTTCTCCAATAGCTTAGAGACCGGAAATATTCCTGACTCTTGGAGGGGCAGCATCTTTCAACCCATTTATAAGTCAGGAACACGTTCAGACCCCAGCAATTACAGACTGATAGCCCTTATAGATGTAGAGGCTAAGATCTACGCAACAAATCTACTGGCAGACTTGGAGACATGGATAAGCTGCAAAAGTCTAATCCCAAAAACACAGACTGGATTCAGGGCCGGCATGGGGACTTTAACAAATATTTCAGCACTCACCCTTTTAGCAAAGAAAGCGATTGCCAATTCAAACATCCTCTACACATGTTTCGTAGATCTTAAAGCAGCGTTTAATAAAGTGCCAAGAGCCAATTTATGGGCTAAAATGAAAGCTTGGGGAATCCCCCCCAATTACTAGATGCAATCATTAACCTATATTCTCAAACCTGGGTTCAGATAAAAAAAGGGGATGGCCGGAGTTTAACCAAGAAATTTCCAACAAAAAACGGGCTAAAGCAAGGATGCGTTCTGGCGCCATGTCTTTTCAACCTCTACACGGCAGATTTAGAAAGCACCCTTAGTCTCATTCATGGAGACCCACCCAAATTGGGAGAGACACCAATAGCAAGTCTGCAATATGCGGACGACATCGTGTTACTCTCTAAAACTCCGCTAGGTCTACAGCGCCTTATTTCTCAACTAGCAATATACATTTCAAAAGAACAACTGATAATCAATCTAAAAAAATCTAACGTTTTATGTTTTTCCAGCACTCATAAAAAACGCCCCAAATTCATCTGGAGGATAAACTCAAGTATCCTATTGCAGGTGGAAGTATATAAATATCTGGGGGTTCATTTAGATCGCCATTTAAGTTTCAAACAACACCTAGAACATGCCAACACAAAAATCAAACAATTATCATTTGCTTTCAAAATTCTACAGAAAAACCTAAGTGGCAGCTCAACAAACCATCTCCTAAAGGTAGTGGCTGCAAAATTTTTGCCAGCGATAACATATGGCTCGGAAATGCTGAATACCAAGGACTCCCAAATGCTAAATCTAGCCCAGTCCAGACTGTTTAAAAAACTGTTTCTAATCCCGCGACACATCTCTCAGGCACAGATACGCCTGGAATATGGATTAACGAACCAGATGCAGGCCAGACAAGGTGTTCTGGCCAAATATTATTGGCGGATGAGGGCTGCGGAAGACAACACACTTGCCCACCACTGCTGGGAGGAGGTAGAAAAACAATCAAGGAACAAAAATTCGATATGCCAAATTTTAAAACAAGCGCTTCGAACGCTAAATCTGGAGGAAGCCTGGCAAACACCCATGTCATATCCTGTTTTTAAAAAAATCACAAATAAATCGATTAAAAAAATATTGTTTCAAACCGATAAAACTTTATTTGCCGGTAAAAGTCATGCATGGTCGGTGATGCCATCCTATAAGCATATGAAACCTCAACCTTATCTGCAAGAATGCTTCAGAGACCACTATAAGCGGAAATTGACCTTACTGAGATTGGGTTCTTTTTCAAATAAAGATCTCATGCCAAAATGGCTACAGACCTGGCCATCATTGGACTGCCGCCTCTGTGGTAACGGAGCAGAGTCACTACTACATCTATTATGCATCTGTCCGGCATTACATAACGTAAGGACGTCACTTCTAAGGCCAATCCTAAGAGAAACTCAAATCCGGACTTGCAGAGCGGCCGTCATAAAATGCCTCAGCGGTTCTTTAGTTCAACTGTCTTGTAACACCGTCAAATTTTTGTCACTAGTAGCACAAGAACTAGAAAAGAAAGAAACCGCACAAAACCTTGGAAAGAATGAAACACCAAAATAAGAATTTGGCAGAAGGGTATAAAGTAGCCGGCCTAAGTCTTTATCAGACCTTTTTTGTACTCCCTTTCTTTCAAAGCTCTATTCTATGACAAGCCCACGGCACAAACACGATCATACTAGTAAATGTTCCGGGACAGGAAACCATAGTGACTTAAGAAACTGGATAGAAAATTCTGCATAGCAGCTCCGAACTTTGCTCCCTCCCCATTTTCCGTTGGCATTAGCACTTTAATTACAACAGAAAGTATGGATATGTTTACATTGCTGTTATAATAATCTGCTGTTCTTTGGTTTTCATATCACATGAGGCTTACGACAACTAAAAATGTTTTAATGCAATTTTTATTCTGTATTTGAATTATGAAGTTCTCATCATGGTGGTATGTTCCACTCTTTTTATGATTTTAATAGATCAAATAAAAGTATTTATTCATTCATTCATAGTCTACTAAGTTGTGCCAGGTATGTGGCTGCAGCTAGTCATTCAAAGTAGCGGCAGGATAAAAGTTATTCTATCCATGCTGCTGTTGATCATGGGCAGAGATGGACAGTGCAGAGAGCTGGCATTGAGCCTTTGCAGCGCACATTAATAATGCACTAGGTGAAATGTAAACTGAAGGAGATGGGAAAAACCGTTTGTCAAAGCAGAAAGTGTCATGACATGCACAGGCACTACAAACAGTTGTCGCTCATCAATCTTCAGACGTAGAAGCAAGTGCCCGCTAAGCAACCGGCCTTTACTACCTGTTGATTACACACATTGTTACTAAATAAAAGGGAGTAACTAGAGACTATCTGTGATCAGGGCGGCCCCTGTGCCCTCATTTTATTGGGCCTCGCACCTGCATTTGACATATTGACCATCAGGTTGCACACAGCTTATGCATACACAGAACCAGATCAGGAGGACGTGTGTTCTCTTACATCGCTCCTACAGCGTGGAACGGCCCCCATGAAGCTGAAGACCTGGCTTTTCAGTTAACCAACCTACCATCGGCAGGGCTAGGCACACACCCCTGCTCAGCGCCAGAATACCCTTGTGGCTGATAGTGCACTTTACAAATACACATAACGTAACAGGTGCTCCTCGACAGACTGGCAGTGTTGCCAAGGAGGAAGTTTTCCTCCTCCCAGCAAAATAGCACCAACCAAGTCAAACTGGATCCATTCATCTTCAGATCCTCCAATATCTTTTGAGGGATACCCCAAAAGCTTGCCCTTGCCACGGACACTATACAGCGCTTGCATGTAACACTCAAACCATCGTGGACACCCAGAAGAATGTCCATCATATGTACATGGATGATACTCAATTCCATCTTAATGATGTTTCTGGGAACCCTCCAAAAATGTCTCACTGACTATCACTTGTTCATGGCAGGATGAAGAGAAACTGGCTTTGATTCAATGGTAAGAGAAACACAAATCTAGGCATAGGATTTGCCAATCTGAGCCCCGGCTGTGGTCTTAGTCTGAGTCAAAGGCATCTCCCCAGTCCTACTGAAAACGTTTGTAACCTCGATATGCTGTTTGACAGATAGCTCTACTTTAATGCATAAATGAACACTGTTTCAAAATCAGCTTTCCATCACTTATCCCTGCTAACAGGGGTTCTGCCATTCCTTCAGATCTCTCGGAAAACTGAATTAGTCCTCACTTTGGTTATGTCCCGTACAGAACTGTAACAGCTTCTATGGCGGTCTCCCAAACACATCGCTCTCAAAATTCCAAAGAATCAGAATCATGCCGCACATTCTCCTGTTTGACCTAAAATAAAACACCTGTGTCACAATGGGACTGAAATCCTTCCATTAGCTTCCAGTAAAAGACAGATGGAATTTCTAAGATCTGTCAATCAAAACCTGCTTTCGATAAGACTGACACTTTACAAGACGTTTGATGGAATATTCCAATACACACAGAGATCCTATCTATGGAACACTCTACCATGGTAGTTTAGACTAGAAACTGATTTTCTCAAATTCCAAAAGTCATTAAAACCAACCTCTTCAAGCAGTCATCTACATCTATCAGTTACTGGCCAAAAGGTGAGAAACGGCTCCTCTTATTGTGTTCTGAAGTTACAGCTATGCATGTGCCACTTTGTATTGTTCTGGTTGGTTGCCTGAGTATGTCCTTGAATGTTTTCATTTTGTTGACTGCAACATGTTAACATACAGTACATCCTTGCCCCTGCAGAATGAGAAGGCCATTTTTGCAAAGGTGTAAAACACCATACGTTGTTGACAAGAGTCTGTTACTTCACCTAAAATCAGTGGTTAATTTGTAAAAAAACAGAAGTGCTGGGGCTCTCGTCAGGAAGCAGCTTGCACCAGCTCATTTCTCCTGTTAGCACTGCCTAAAACAGAACCAACTACTAACCATGTGGGGAGAGGATTTGAAGTAATGGCCAGGGCTGCCGACCTCGGAGCTGGGGAACCAGGTTCGAGTATCGGCATCGGCTCAACATCCTGTGATTCTGGGCAAATCACTTAATCTCTCCATGCCTACCACAAATGAATGTGTCCTTAACTGGTGCTCATGAAAAGATCCAGTGTTGATGATGAAGTGCCGGTGCTGAGCACTGGAAACTACTGGCTCAAATTAAGCACTGCCTAAAATGAAGCACCCAGATAAATACCACTATACCAAATCCTTTAAAATTGATAATTCACTACCTGGATCAGGGCCCTTGTCTAAATTGGCAAGATAAGCATTCTAGAGATGAATGTTTTATAGATGTTTGCAAGCAGCCCTTTAGTAATTGGCACAGGCAGCTTTAACATTATGGAGCTCATATCACAGTACCCTTGTTATATTTATTTGGCAATACCAAGGGCCTGATTACGATCTTGGCGGATGGACAACCCCGTCAAACGTGAGGGGTATCCCCTCCGCCACATTATTTTTTCATTTTTCCACTTCTTCTCCAGTCTGATGGTGCCCTGGCTGCAGGTGTACCGAGCAGCACAGGAGACTGAGTTTGTGAGCCAGGTAAATGGATGGGCATATCCAGTGGGAACATTCCAATTATATACACCTTGCTAACACAGAGAAATGTTTGTAATGTTCAGGAGAGGAAGAATATCTGGTAATGTCATTACTCACCATTCCTCTCTCTCTCTAGAGCATTAATTGTATGTTGCTAATGAGGGGCGCGGGGTGTTTAAAGACATTCACTTCTCACGTTGGCATTTCAAATCTTTTTTGGGTTGAGTGTTTTCATAAGGGAGGGGAATAATTGCTGGGTGGTAGTGTGTGTGGGTGTATTCTGTATGTGTTTCCACAGTATACTTATTTTTACTGTTGGTGTGAAATGTTTGGTGTTGTGTGTGTGTGGGGGGTGTATACAGCTTGTGCAGTGATGTTCTGGTCAATCTTGATTTCATCAGGTTACTTACAGAATGCTGGTAATTGACAGCGGAGCAGTGTCTTCTTACCAGGAATGACCTGTTATGTCGAAATAAGTGTTTAGTTTGTGCTGTAGCTGCATTTATTTAAACAATTTATCTAGTTGCAATCCTTCATCAAAAACAGTTTTTTCGTTAGTTTATATAAAAATGTTGAACATGCATAAGCATGTCAAAAATATTCAGTTCATATACATAAATACATAAATTCTATTTGCATAAACCATTCCTGTCAAAGCAGTTTACATAGTACAAAAACTCATTTCTGAATTAACAGTCAATCACAGTCCAAAATCATTAGTTTCAGGGTGCCTCAGTTCATCACCACCACAACCATTCTGAAGTCCACCAATGGAGGTCACAGCCCAGCCACTCATCCATCCCTCAGGTTACGCAACAACCCGAGACATGACATGTGCCCCTTCCTGTTCAATAACACATAGGCCTCAACTTTGTTCTTGTTTAAGTATCCCAGTCAAAGATCCCTTGGCACCAAAGTGGGAAGGTGCCACAAATGAAAAGCCTGAGACTTCTCCTAGCCCCTTTTTCAAAAGGGATGCTCAAATTGGGCTGGGTTCCAAAGGCTCATGGATTTTTCAGTGGGATAGATAAATCCTCTTTTCAGACAAGGACATTAGGTCAGCTTTGGAAGCCAGCTAGATAGTGTTTTATTCGATTAATCATCCTGAAATCCTTGTTTCTCAACCCACTCCCTAGATATCTTCAGAGTACTATAATTTTCTGGATTGGAGAAATGTCCTCTAGGCTGAATGACCTCAAAAGAGTAATAATGATGAGGTAAATTACCTGAATTTAAGGCCAGATACAGGCCTAATTACTTCCCCAAACACTATGCAGCAACGGAGCCTACATCATATTCATGTAAGCGTTTACCTGTTTTGGGGAGGATTCATTCTGATACCCTTTCATTGACATAATAAGGACACTGTTTGCCCATTGAAACTGTAGGACCAAGGGACCGTGGTGTACAGAGTGGGGCTAAGACAAACAAGCATTTGCAATGCAATAGGTCATCGAATTTGCGAGAGTTGAAGCTATTGGCATTGTAAATGACAATGCCTTTTATCTGTTTTGATAATTAACACATAAATAAAAGGCATTGTCATTTACAATGCTAGTAGCTCAAACTCTTGTAAATGCGAGACCTCGATCGCCACAGGCTGCTTGGAACGGGACGGGCTGCTTGGAAAGTGGAAGCGCGCATGGCGCGCTGACAGTTGCAGGAAAGTATGCCATGCCTGCAGTAAGAGAAACTAATTAAAGAAAATAGTGCTTACAGACTAAATAAGACATACCGTGTTACAACTGAAGTAAAAGGGCCAGTCCTCATGGGAGGCTACAAATGAGGACAAGGCGGTACTAAGGAGGGCCTAACAAGCCTATTAACGAATCAGAAGCCAGCCTTCACAAGGGACAATGACACAAGCCAATGAAAAATATGGGCAGAGAGTGGGCGGAGCTTCAAGTCCATACTCTAATACAGCATGCCTCGCAGAGCAGCGCATGCGCTGCCCAGGCTCGACCTAGAAAAGTTAATCCAACAAGGGCAGGGCAACGAGACAAGGTGCAGGATGGCACACACTCCTGAAATGCAAAAATTATAGCAAAACCAATTTGAAAACAGTGGTTTAACAAACAAAAAATAAATAAGTAATACTCCAAGATGCTTAAAGCAAAAGATTAAAAGGAGAGATAAAAAGAAAATATACTGCAAGCAGCCATGAAAATAAAAGTCACTGCAGTTAATGCCAAATGTCCAGTTTTGTTGTGTGAATGAGCATCAGTAAAGTATAATCCGGACTGTAGAGCGTTTTAGTAACAGAGGAATCGTACTGAGAATCATCTCTTCTCCCCAGGGTGGTGGCATGCAGGGGCATGGGATGTCATGGGATGCTGTACAAACAACAAGAGCAACAACAACTATGTTGGAGATGAAGGGTGACACAGCTAGGGTAAGGTAAGAGAGAACAGCACATCGAAGTGTAAACCTAGAGATCTGTGGATTGATCATGGTGAGATCCACTGTGTTGCAGGCTTGTCAGAAGTTAGAGCAATGTCTGCGGTCAAAACTTTGGGGGAAATGTACAAGGAAATGGCGCAGTGGGGTGCTGCACACAATTTAGCAGCGCTGCGCTGTGTCATTTCCAAAATGCTTTGATGAGCCCTATTTACATGAATACAGCGCACCCCTGTGTTTTCCCTAGCGGTGGCACTAAAACAAGCTGCCTAGCGCCAACACAGACACCTTTGTGCCATAGTGCAAGGGTGCCTGCGTTGCAGGAATGATTGTTTATGTGCAGGAAGGGACTCCTTCCTGCACATAAACAATCTTTCAAGACGATTGGCTTTTTCTATGTGTGCTGCAGAATGCAGCACACATAGAAAGAGCCAAAGCGAGGAGAAATAAAAGTATTTTTACTCGTTGCGTTAATCTAACATCTGCTAATCAGTGGCGTTAGTTTTTGGCACTTCCTCAAATTTACACATCCTTGTAAATCTGGGGCAGCATCATAAAGACATGGGTGTTGCGGTGGAATGCCAACAGTCACACACATTGCACGCCCCTTTAGCACAGAAAACTGTGTGAAAGGGTAACATATTTACAAAGCAGCGTTAAATGTGGTGCAGGGCATTGCGCCACCGAAACGTCAGAAAAAGTGTCGTTCCGGTGGCTCAATGCCCTTAATCTGGGGCCCTCTGGATGCTCCTTCCATTAGGGCCAGGTAAAATATGCAGCATCTTTTGTAAGTATTAAAAGAATGTACTTAAGGGAAAGAGAAAACATGGCATATGGTGCCCATTTAATGATCTGCCCACACAAGCTGCCTCATTGTTATTGAAGACAGCAGGCCCGCTTGCAATTAAAACATCTATAAATAATGGTAGCCGAATTATAATGAGCTCTGGAAAGGCAAAGGGCCTGATGCACAATGCTGCCTGTAGCCAACCAGCACCGTCACGTGACAGCCCTGCTGAGCTGGTGCTTGGTTCCAGGCCTAATGAAGTGAGTGGCCCTTGAGGATCTCCAAGGTGGATGAGTTGGTTCTTGAGAGCAGTTTGAAGCCATGAAAGGAGACTGATGTCCTCAGGTCATAGGAGGTAGAGGAGCCAAGAGAATCAATGGGCCACATAGGGGGTTTGGCAGTGTTTGTGTACATTCTGGGGCAACTGAGTTGAGCAGGGAAATGATTTCATGAAGAAGAAAAAAAAGGTTATGAATGAATCTGAAAACCATTGGAAAGAGTTTTTATATTGCCATGTTGGTCACTAAGAGCCAGCGGTACGGAATTTAAAAGAAAAGGATGAAGAAGGAAAGAAGAAGGTTATGAATGAATATGAAAACTATGTGGAGGAGTTTATATAGTGCCATGTTGATCCAGCGGTAGGGAATTTAAATGAAGATGTCGGGTGGAATTGTAACTGGGTGCAGGCACCAAAGTTAAGGAGCTTCACCAGGGAAGAAAGGAATAACAAGTGAGACTGATGAGGAGGCTGTCAACATAGCCCTGTTGCCCAGCAGTAGGGTTGTATTCAAGGTTGTGGCCATATGGAGCAAAATCTTGGGAATAATTAGAAGGTGGCAGTGAACTGAGGATGAAGCATAGTGATGAAGGTATCCAGTCACATAGTACTTGTGAATTTGAACCAGGGAGAAGCATGAATGTTTTCGCTTGCAGGAAGTCGGTACACAAACAATTCCTGAAATGTGTTGTATTTCGGTTTTAGTGTCCTTCTGAAGCTGGAGTCATTATACTTTGACGTTTCAACTTTTGTATGAGTGGTAAACTGTCAGTGCAGAGTGGAATAGGTATTCTCCGGAGAAAGAGGAGTCTACATCTGTCAGAAAAGTGAAGGCCGCATTCATGGGAGCTGTCCAGAAAGACCAGCCTGACTAGGATTTTAATGATGAGGTTAAAAGCAAGACTCCGCACTAGATGGAGATTTGAGGGATCGGATCTATCATGTACTTTTTAAGTAAGAATATTGCATGACATCAGTCAATCTCAATACCTCTCATATATATTGATAGAGAAGAAGAAAGTTAATGGCGTTCTGTGAACAAAAAACAGAGGAAATATGAGGGAGAGAGAAAAAAAACACTGAAACCATAGGATATTACAAAGCAGACTGCAACTCTGAGAGAGGAGACAAGAGGATAGGAGGCCTCCGCAGAGGTTTCAGGAAACACCACAGGACACAGGAAAGTCAAGAAGCTGGAGTAGCTGGCCACCAGTGCACTAGACTAAAAAAGAAATGACATATTCCTATAGAAAATGAAGAAAAAGCCAAGAAGTATGAGAGAATAGGGAAAATGAAGAAAAATACAAGATGCAGGAGGTAAGTGGGGCAAGGCGTGACTCTACTGGAGCAAAATGTCTGCACAACCTTCAGTGTTGTTCTTAAGCATGGTGACCAACTGCTACCTGACAAGTGTGTCTTACGCTGGTAGTGTAAGTGTAGAGTAAACCACCTCAGCACCATCTTGGAATGGGAAATTTGTTTACAGTCCATTTTCTGCTGGTGTTATGATTGTCAACTGTCCAAACATTCCAATACTCAGCAACTCAGTTTAGTTGCTAGCCCCACTATGCCTCTCTGCCAGGAAGTCCAGAGACACAATGAAATCTACTACTTTGTCGATGCACCTGGCAACCCAAAAAACATTGGACATGGCAGCAACAGAATAACCCTGGCATCATAAGTAATTTGGAACCCCTTGTTCTGTACAGTGACTTTTGACCTGACAAAGCTGTGAAGCAAGGATGGGAGGTTCCAGGCAGTTATCAATGGATTAGTAATGGAGAAGGCTGATAGAGCGTGAGTGATGAGGAAGGCTTTAATGGTTTGAGCACAAAGGGCTAAGCCGGGCACCAAAGTGTATAGATGAGGGGAGAATATGGTTATGTTGCATAGGAGAGGTGGGAAGGAAAGTGGAGCGGGAGAACTGTGTTGTGAAGTCAGTGGATTGGACATATAATATTGTGGGGATGTGGACGGAGGCAAGAGATTTCCTAGTGGTTTTGGAACTGTGGAAAAGGCCTTGGTCAATCCAACTCAATGCACTGTAAGTCACTGTAGAAAAACTGTGCATATTACATTGTTTTAAAGTATGTTGATCAAGCTTACAGCAAAGTACACAGCCAGGCATAACCTATTTACGTAAAAGTTTTGCTTCTGAAAAGTAGTACATCATTTTTGGAAATTTTCACCCGAGCTGAGAACCATGAGGGATCAAGAGAATTGGATCACACACTTTCAAGTTCTGTGCTAAGCATTTTGACAGCTTTGCGCTCTGTAGCTGTCTAGAATTATTTTCCTTGAACCTACCAGGAAGCTTTGAATACATTCTTCCTTTAAAACTGTGATTTGCCTACTTTAGCGAGGGCAGATACAATAAACGTATTGAGTCATCATTTCAGCTGTAATCCTTCAATTGAGTAATGCAGTTGGAAAGATTTATGAAATTAGATTCTCTAAATACCTTTTTGATGCTCTGTCTACGCCTGTAAGTAAGCCTTGCAAAATATTGTGGTACTGCATCCGAAACGTCTGCTCACGCTAACTGCTCAGATGCCTTACACCACTATCCGATTTAGTTAATTTCGAAGACTGCACCCAGTGGTGCCGGACCAATTTCCAGAGTGAGGTTGCTGCCAACAATGTTACATGACTGGCATCATAAGGATTGTGAAAAATCCGGGTGCCACGCAAATAACAAGTAAAGCAAGTGAGTCACACCCATTCAGCAGGAGAGTGGTAAGTGTGTGGTATGTGGCCAGAGGTGCATTCTGGAGCGGGACACATCTATTACAGTGCAGGCATTACAACTTAGGGGCCGATTCCGATCTCGGCCGGTAGTGCTCCGAATCGGATTCGGATTTACCGGATCCGATTCGGAGCCCTGTTTCCCGACCGAATCGTACGCGGGTCCGGCCGAGCGAGAACGATGCAAGCACCCGCGAAATCGCCGACCGACTCGTACGCGGCTTCAACACGCTCCGACCGACTCGCATGGACACGACTCGCACCGCGCTATGGAGACGTTTCCCGGCCGGGTAAGTACGATGCGCGCCGCGAGCAGTCCGACCGACTTGCGCCGTCCGGCTCGAAAAAGCTGTCGGAGCCGGACTTTGGGGGTCCGCGTCAGACCCCCCTGTACGCGTAGGCGCGCGAGTCGCACACAGGGGGGACCCATGGGTCCCCCCTACCTGTGCATGTACGCCGCGATGCGCTTGGACGCGTACCCGCTGTAGGGGGCGCCCTTGTTCGCCTCGCACCCATTGAGTCAATGGGAGCCCACGTACGCGTTGTACGACCGGCTCCCATTGACTTCAATGGGAGTCCGACCGAATCGAGTCCGATAGTATGCGAATGCATCGTACTCGTCCGGTCGGACTGCTAGGGTCCGATTCGGTCGGAATTCTCTCCGGGTCCGGCTCGGTCGGAGAGATTTCCGGCCGGAATCGGAATCGGCCCCTTAGTGCCTTTACAATGCAGTCAGTACCACAACTGCGATGTTACCACGAGTTCCTTTACATCGCATTTCATTACAACGACTTGCTTTAGGGGATGCAGTGTTGGACTGGTGTTGGATTTCAAGTCCAACACCTTCCCTACTGATACGCCGACTGGAGTTGGAATAGTAATTTGAACTATTCCAAAGTCCAGCGCTTCCCCAAAGCACTTGCGTTGTAATGGAACTCGTGGTAACAACGCCGTCGTGGTTTTGACTGCATTGTTAAGCCACACATTGTGTTAGCATGCGTGGTAACTGATGCTATTCTTCTGGAGCACACTGTCGGAAATATATTACTAAAGCATGGTGTGGCAAAGCACTGTCATTTACAAACAACACATTTTACAAATTATAAATAAAATGTGCTTCATTTGGCGTTTCCTAACTGCTATGTTTTGAAATGTGTACAGTTCATTTACAGGTATTAAAATATTGTGGGTTGAAAAAAGACTGAGATCCTGCAGCCTTTCTTTTCACACTCCCTGTAACACAGCAAGATTGTCAGATAGCTCGCTTTACAAAATCCTCTAACTTTGAAGTCAGAGAAAGAAAAGTAATCACTAATCTACATGTTAAAAGAATAATCAGCAATTTGTCAGAAGACATAGCCTGACATTAGACATCTGCTTTAAACACATCGAAAATGCAACAACATAAAACATAATTTAAAGGCGCCTTTATTGCTCATTCACCTTCTGAACTCCAGCATATTTATTTGGGGGGAGCTGCAGAATGTCTGCGCCCCCTACTTCCAGTGCCTATGCCTGGACCCTTCGGGCTACTAACCAAAGAATGTTTTCTATTCACCTAAGGGGAAATTGTGACCTCCCTGGCCACCCTTGGAATTGCCATGGTTCTCTCTGCGATCCCTGGTATCGGAGATAGTTGTGACACAACCCCTTTGCAATATTTTATTGGTTTCTGAGATTTTTGAGAGGAAATTAGTTAGGTACTCTTCAACCTTCTATTATCTCACCTGGCAGTGGGAGGGAGAAAAAACACCTGCTAATTGACAGTCTCTGAGGTGAGCCTGCACAGGACTGTTAGCAACTCCCTGCCTCTGTGGTGCCTCCTGCCCCTCGGAATGAGACAGTAGAGTTGAGTGCAGGGAAGAGGGTCGGAGAAACAAGTCTCCTTTCATGGCAGCCTACTATCTTGCTACTTGCATCCAGTGTACCAGAGTTTCGGTTTGAGGCCAGTGGTTCCCATGCCGTTGGGATTAAAAGTCACAGTGCTTCCTCCCTCCCTCGCTCAGTCAGCTTACGTACAGGCCTGAACCTCTCTGCACCATTTCAAGGCCCAGAAATATGCCCTTTGATATAAAAATGGGGTGCAGTGGTGTTGGGTGGTAGTAGCTGGGCCTATAAGGTATATCAAATGGCTGTACCAGGGCCTATGCTTGAAGTATCCGGTATGCCGAATAAACTATATGGACCTTTGATGGTATGTGAACTTATCCTAACAATATCTATGAATGTAATGGCAGTATCTGGGCATATTATATATGGGATAAAGTAGCCCTCGGCTGTACATGATAAGGGTATTGCAAGCCATAGAGAAGTCGTAGGGCAGAAAGCGGAGTTCCTTTATAAGGTAATGGAACTCCAAGGTGACTTGCAATATCCTTAACTTGTACAGCAGTAGGCATTTAATTCTTTATAATACATGGCCACACCCTCACCCTTCTCTCAAACCTCTTAAATCCTTTGTGTCTTGCTCTATCTTAGGCACAAGATAGTATAGTTGCAGATAGGAAGAATAAAAGCAGAATCTGGTGCAATTTAAATATATCATTGTTACAAAAATATGTTAGAATCAGTTTCATAGTAAGGCAGATTAAAACAATTGTGGGGCTCACATTGTTTAGATAAATGCAAAGATATTCTATTTTTCTGTAATTACTTTCAGTGTGCAAAAATAAACATGTTCCTATACATATCTCATTTCTGTTGTTCCTTTAAGAAACAAGTATTGGCAGTGTGAATAGGTCTGGCTTTAAAGGGATGTTGTATGGGACTGTGCACCATTATTACCAGTAAATAGCATGGGACTCGATATGTATTTGTGTCAAAGCAAAGAACTGCAGAATATTATGGGTAAAAGAAAAAAGGTCATATGACAGTTGCACTGTCAAACTAGACTTAAACATCCATGCACGTTGATGTGTGCCCTCCTCCCATCCGTGCTGCTGCCAGAGAAAAGCACATTTTCTAGTTATCTAAGGCACTTTAATAGCATTAGAGTGTCATATCTGTGACTCTGAACAGTCAGTCTCAGGCTGCGGGATAAAAAAACAAAATGATCACAGCTATGTGGAGAGCAAGCACTTTTCTTGTGGACGTGCACAATTTCTGCCCAATCAAAATATGTAGTCGGAACCAAAGCCCCTCTCTAGTGATGGTTATATCATTGTTTGGTGACAGCGGCGCTTTCAAGCCAGACCATAAAAATGATCAGAGAAATAAAAAGCAAGATTTCATTCTCGCCATTTTGTTTAAACTGCAGCTGTAATGATGTTCCATAACCTGCCTTTCACTTTGGCTACTGGCTCTGACAGCAGACATTAAGATGTCACAACTCGATGTGTAATAACTTATTACAACTGAGCAGCTCCATCATTCCTTATTACAATTGACTAGCGACATCAAAGGTCACATGTAATAAGAAAATTAGAAACATGCTTTTATATAGGAATAACAGCTCCCGTGTTGTACAATAGCATTATGTGGCAAGCAGTGGTAGTTTTATCTGGGTATATGATAAGTCACTAGAGTTTGGAGGCTTTGGGTGGCTTATGATAGCTGTACTGGGGCATATTAAGGAAGTATGTGGCCACCAGTTGGTAGTACCTGATCTATGATGGCATTTTTTAATCGGATGATTGTTTCATCTGTGGTATAAAGGCAGTGTTTGGAAACTGATTGCAGTATATGGGCAGTAGATGGAATTATTGCCACATATGAACACAATTTGGGCACATGTTGGAAGTGTCTGGGCATATGGTAGCTATAAATGGCAAAAGATGGCTGTACGTGGCATATAACTGTTGTACCTCCCATGCATTAGCTGTACCTGACACAAGAAATATATTCATGAGAATTGAATGGCTAATTATAGAAATGTGATGGCAACCTCCGGAAATATGTCATCTGTACCTGGGCAGATGTTGCCAGCCTCTGGGCATGTTGTGGCTCTTTTGGATCACATTGCAGCAGTATCCTACCATATAATGACAATATTTAAGCAGTACCTCAGCATATATATGCCATATCTGCACATATGATGGCAGCACCATGGTATTCAATAGCAGTATCTGATATTTGATAGAATGATCATTGGCATATCATGGCTGCACCTGTGGAATGCAATGGAAGTGGCTGTGTGGCAGAATATTGTTAGAAACAATATCGCCTCATCCAAATATTGGCTTCTGAATATAGTTTGCAAAAATATAGTCTCATTGGGCATATATTTTCTATCACTACCTCAAATGGGGCCATGTATATTTAAGCAATATTTAAGAATTGATATTTCTTTCAAACAATATTTTGGTTACTATATTGTTGTACCACACACATTTTTTAATATATGGCTGGGGATTAAAGTAGAAAGTAATTTGCAAAGTAAAGTCCCGTTCCCGAGCAAGAAAAGGCTTTTCACATCAATAAATCAGTTCATTCAATATCAGTCCAGGTCTTGTGTGATATGATTCCTCTTTATTTATTTGATATAGCCGAAATGTATCCAAATGTAGCCGTAGCCAACACGTGTTTCGTCCTGGGAGTATCACCCATCGACTTCCTCAGGGCACATATAAAATCTAAAACAAATCCGCCAAGTTCCAGGCAGAGCATATAATCAATCACATATAGCGTGTAGCTCTAGAACGTTTATGTTCCAATTACGAACATTTGGTTATGTATCGGGTTCAGGAGAGTACTCCTATCGTAGTAAACGACCGAGTTCACTACGATAGGAGTACTCTCCTGAACCCGATACATAACCAAATGTTCGTAATTGGAACATAACGTTCTAGAGCTACACGCTATATGTGATTGATTATATGCTCTGCCTGGAACTTGGCGGATTTGTTTTAGATTTATATGTGCCCTGAGAAAGTCGATAGGTGATACTCCCAGGACGAAACACGTGTTGGCTACGGCTACATTTGGATACATTTCGGCTATATCAAATAAATAAGAGGAATCATATCACACAAGACCTGGACTGATATTGAATGAACTGATTTATTGATGTGAAAAGCCTTTTCTTGCTCGGAACGGACTTTACTTTGTGATTTGCCCTTTGTGTACCAGCGGTATCAAAGGATTTTGGATTCGTGGGTGGCCGTCTCTCAACTGTTCCCTTGAGCATTTACTTGTATATATGTTATCTGACTACTATAATGGTGTTGCGCGAGCTTTAACCTAGCCACACCTCAGAGTTAAATTAGAAAGTAATTTGCTTTGTTGGTAAAAGGGGCGAAGGGTGTGCGATGTCGCTTCTGCTACCCCTGAGACTTAGGTGAATTGAAACCACTATTTCAGCCTTGTTTCTCAGGCCCCCTTCAGTTAGTTCATCACAGTTCAACCCTACCATATTAAGATGAAAGGAAAACCAACATTGGACAACCAGGTGCAGTGAGAATCTAATAAAAGCATACCGGAGTAAAACTGATTAATTGTGCTGTTTCACCGGTAACTGATTACTGCCTCCACATAAATTGTTTTGCAGAAACTGCTGACATTCCAGTCAGATTTGATGGAGCTGTCTTTGGCCTAAAGTAGGCAGGGAATTGAAGCCTGTTCCTGCAACAACAGCAACTATGATCACACACCACATTACCTTCCCAACTCTTCGTTCATTTGTCCTATTAGCATTTCCACTAAGCCTGTTACAGTGAACACACGCCTGAGATGAACACGCGAAACAGAAGTGTGAAGAGTGAGTAAGGCTATTTTAGAAACCCGTAGTCTGAGGCGAGAGAGAACTTCTTCCGCTTCCTGACTGTCCAGAGTATGTACCTCATCTAATGCTTGCTTCTGAGGAATTTGTAAGCCAAACTTCATGAATTTGAATATTGCCTGACAATAACTGAACCCGCATTGCTTTTCAAATACATGGGGCAAGTCATGTTGTCTCCTTAGAAATGTAATTTAAATGATCAATTATGGGGAACAGGAAGTCAGGCATAGCCTGAAAATGGCCAGGAAAGAGAAGCCCCATACACATCTGTACATGATACCTCCAACCCTGCATGAAGCAGAGCAAAATGGCCGATTTATGTCCAAACTGTTCCCATCTGTGCCAGCTTGTGTCCCATTCAGATTCACTGTATAATAATGAGCCTTACGTGGATATCAAAATGTGCCATGGGCCCAGCTCTCCTGGGGCTACGTTTCACACCATTATGTTCACTGCCCTCATCTCTATGGCCCAGTGGCGTAACAGTAGCCCCTCAGTCCCTGCGAGGAGGGGGGGGGGCTGAGCTCCGGGGGGCCTCCTCTGGCACTGTGCACAGGAGGGCCTGAGAGCTCCTGACTGGGTCCGGAGAATGGACTCTGCAGGAGAGTCAGTGGCCTAACGAAACTTGAGAGGCCCCCCCTGCACAGTCCACAGAGGGGGCTCCCCACGCTCTGTAGTCAGTCAGGAGCTTTAAGGTCAGGGGCCCCACCGCCGATGCACAGTGCCGGAGGGGCCCCCCTGGAGCTGGGGGCCCCCTTGCACCGCAGGCGGTGCGGGGGCTATTGTTACGCCACTGAGGAGGGTCCCCTCAAGTTTCGTTACGCCACTGCTGTGGCCCCAAAAATCCCATCTGAATGCATTTGCAGATCCGAGAGCAACTGCATTGTTGTGGCAGAAAAAGACCCGAGAGAAGGGAGGGGGGTGTTAAAAGGAGGGGCATGAAGTATTGTATAAAAAGCAATAATGTAAGTAATGCTCAGTGGTCCCAGGAAGGCCTACATCCCCATGCCGCTCAATGCCTCCGGCGCTGACTTCCTTCTTCTCCCATCCCCAGGCCAGTGTTGCCAGCCCCAGAGACCCCTGAGGAGATAAACAGCAAGTAAGCTGGGTTATTTAATTAGACACGCGGCATTTGTCATTGTTTGTCTGCTCGTGCTGCTGTGAAAGAATTTGTCTGCCAATATGAGGAGATTCGTACAAGGCAGGCATCTCTTGGGGGCTTAGTTTGACACTTCAGTTTATTTTTAGAAAGTGGCTGAGAAGCTATAAAATGATATAGAGCTGTTGTTGTTCATCTTTTGTGGCTGCTTCCAGGACTCCAAGTAATTTATAATATTTTTTTTGTCTCCTCCCCCCCCCCCCCCATCCCAAACAGCTCCTCACAGTGACGTACAATGGAAAGGCCGATCTTCTGCCTGCTGATACTCAGCATGTCCGTGAGAGCACAGGTCTGTCCAAAGAGGTGCATGTGCCAGAACCTGGCACCCTCCCTTGCCATTCTCTGTGCCAAGACAGGTCTCTTATTTGTGCCAACGGTCATAGACCGCCGGACGGTGGAGCTACGCCTGACGGATAACTTCATCACTGTCATCCGCAGGAAAGACTTTGCTAACATGACCAGCCTCCTGCACCTGACACTGTCCCGTAACACCATCAGTCAAATTATGCCTTACACCTTCACAGATCTAAAGGGACTCCGGGCTCTGCACCTGGACAGCAACCGAATTCTGAATGTCTACCATGACAATTTCAAAGGCCTGTTCAATCTTCGGCACCTTATCCTCGGCAACAACCAGCTGCAGCATATTGATCCCACCTCTTTTGATGACTTTGCTGGGACCCTAGAAGACCTGGACCTGTCCTACAACAACCTGATCAATATCCCTTGGGAGATCATCGGAAAGTTGAACAATGTCAACTCTCTCAGCCTTGATCATAACCTGATTGACTATGTCCCTGAGGGGGTGTTCACCAATCTCCTCAAACTAGCTCGTTTGGACATGACGTCTAACAAGTTGAAGAAGATACCCCCAGACCCACTTTTCATGAGAATACCTGTCTTTGCTAAGTCAAAGGGGTCTCCCATGTCTTCTCTCGTCCTTAGCTTTGGAGGTAACCCCTTACATTGTAACTGTGAACTCTTGTGGCTAAGACGTCTGACTCGGGAAGATGACCTTGAGACTTGCGCTTCCCCTCCTGATCTCCTGGGCAAATATTTCTGGACCATCCCTGAGGAGGAATTTATTTGCGACCCCCCAGTTATAACTAGACACACAGGAAAAATGTCAGTCATGGAAGGTGAAAGCGTGCTCCTGAAGTGCAAAGGCGCTGGAGACCCTGATCCCTCCATTCACTGGGTGTCCCCAGAAGGTAAGGTTGTCTCCAACACTTCCAGGACTGTCTCGTATGACAATGGAACATTGGAGATACTTATCACAACAATTAAGGACAGTGGCACCTTTACCTGCATTGCCTCGAATGCAGCGGGTGACTCCACTGCTTCAGTAGAATTAGCAGTCAATCCACTGCCCCATTTCGCTAACACTACAAACCATGACAAACGCCCAGAGACAGGTCCATCTGATATCCACACTTCGGCTAAGTCGAGCAATGCAGTTAACGCAAATGAGAGCAGCATTCAACAGGAGCGGAAGGTAATAGCAGCCGATATGACCTCATCCAGCGCCCTCATTCAGTGGTACCCTCAGAGAAACATTCCTGGCATCCGTATGTTCCAACTCCAGTATAATAGTTCATCTGATGACACACTGCTATACAGGTGAGTGCCTCCGAAGTATCACATGTACTCTTCAAAATGATAATTTAACGTATTGTGATAGGAAACTATTTTAAGCAAAATGTTTCTCACAAGCATTTCCCAAAATCTTAAGGCTATAGCCACCAAAGGAGCCTACAAAACACCATGAAATATACCGTCTCTCATTTCCCAATAAGAAACGAGTATGCGATATTCATAAATTTTACTGGATCTTAGCTATATTCACCATTGCATTACAAGTTGCTGCTGCTAGATCTTTTGTTGACCCAGGGGATTCTTTTAAAAATTAAATGCAAATGTATCAACAGTAGGGCAGGGTAAGTAAGCAAGGGTGTTATAGTGTGTTTGTGCATCCAGGGTTCTTATTGAAGCTGTTGGCAATGAAAAGAGAACACTGAATTGCATCTGGCAAGCCATAAAAAGTTTGTTTGTCATAATATTGAGTTTTAAATATTATTCTACCAGAACTTGTGACCAAAATCTCGGCCACCAAGATAGCTTGAAGATAAGTATATGCACAGATTTTCTGTTCTTAATTCTGCATCCATGTACCTTGAAGATATATGTTGTTTATGTTTCTGATATTTTGGTCATGATATTCTGGTAGGGCGATATTTAAAATTCGAAACGAAAATAGAAAGCTTTCCGTTGCTGTAATATATTGTGGTTCGCTTTTGTATAGTACAGTTGTGATTCAGATCTTAGAAGGCACATCTCTATGACCGTCACCAGAATCCAGAAGATTAGATGTACGCATCACTTTATGTATATCTTATCCTTGCCAGAAGATTAGTTGATGCAAGAGATGTAGCAGAAGAAGAATTATCAAATTGCTCCTTTCCTTAGAAATGCATACAAAGTCATAAAAGGCTAGGTGCAATGCAAAGAATCATCAAATGTATCTTCAAGAATACATGGAGCCAAAGAAGGCGAAAGACTTGACTTTTTTGTGCATTGTCTTCACAACAATTATTATTTGTGTTAATGTAAACCTTTAGGTACCTATATACCATTTGAGATACTCTGGAGGTTAGTGCTGTCACCTTTTTCCTTGCAGCTTGTTAGAACAGTATGGCTATGTTAGCCACTATATGGTTAAGATGATTTATTGCACCTCAAACCTTTCTTAATCGGTATTGAGGAATGGAAGCTCTATGAATATTTTAATCCTCCATTTGCAAACTACACCTGAATCTGTGTTATATTTGGACCTCAGAGTTGGATGTTAATGGTCCCACTCAGGGGAATCAGGCTACATCCACTGTGTTCTCTAAGGAATCCATTCACTGCCTGTAGCAATATATTCATTTAGAAAAGTTTGCTTCTGGCAATTGTTATGAAGAAAAGTGATGTTTGCAGCACTCTTATCATTACATTTAATAGTTAATTTTCAAAGTATTACCCACAAAATCCAGTTCCAAATTATGACCATTGATATAGGAAAGTAGCCTTTTCTCTCTGTGCACGTGAATTGTTTCTTAAGACTGAAGGGATTCGCTTATCATCAAACTAGAATACTTTCCTGGAGCACTTCCTTTGAACCTGCCATAGACAAATTTTACAATCACAGAACTTGTCTATGTCATGGTGTCTGGATGTGGAAGCAGGAAGTCAGATCCACTTTGCATGGATCAGGGCTGGGGTTCATACAGTAATATTGGAAGACACTGGTGATTGTGAAGTTTGCTGTCCTAGGCAAAGGGAGGAAGTTGAAGCTGACTAACTAGTCCAAGCCTGTTCAACCTGGGCGCAACCCTAATATGAGAATCCACTCAAAGGTTTCCTGACTGTGTGGCCTCGTGCCTATAGATGGCATTATAGATTTCAGGTATGGAGATAAACCTAAGACAAACAAAGCAGTAAGAAATATAAACTAGCTGCTGATCCCTAGGACACTTGATGTCTCTTTGTTGTAATGTTTGATACACATAACTGGTGATTATAGAATTGCTTGCTGTCTGTACATGCTTTCTTTGAACAACTGGGAGGTATCTTGCAGTGGCTGTAAACATTAAGTTCCCGCCTAACTTTAAGTTAATGTATTTTTCTCTTCGTGTTGCAGGAGAGGGCCTAGATTACTATGACTTGATGAGAACCCACGGTTGGTAGCTGCTTTAGCACCTGACAGCATAGATGTTTTCAGACCCTTCCTGTTCCATCTAACCATTGAAAGAGAAGTGAATATGAATTTCTCAGAAGCAATGGCTGAATCTAGTGCTCACCTCTAGGTGCACTTTGAAGTTGTTAGTTGTAGACAATTTAGTAGAATAGATCTGATTTAAAAAAAATGAATTGAACTGCACCGCATTAACAGCCCCCTCTGGTTGTACCAGCATGTTTTTTCTGAGTGGAATAATTGCTGGTCTAGACCTCTTGAGTCAAGTGTTTTGGAAAGAGATCTGAGCACCAGGGCTGTTACAATCTATACAGCAATGGAAAAGGTCCAGTGCCTTGTCTCGGGTGATATACTTTTCTGCATGACACTAATATTAAGGGGGCTCTAAAGAATGCATAACTTTTAGTGGTCAGTTTTGCCTCAAACCCTGTCCTAAATAAATTATTATTAGGCCCTGATTACAAGCTGGAAGTTAAATTCCGATCCCAGTACAAACTGGAGTTTGCACAGTTATTGGAATTTCAAGTTGTACAATAAATACTGCACCACAGCTGTATTCTCCTGACATGTTTTTAACAAGTAACTAGACAAAATGTATTGATTGAAGATAAGGTCCAGAAAAAGGTCTACATGTGGAACTTAGAGCTTTAAACAAACATTCTGCATGTTATGTCTCATTTCCAAGTGAAATTCTTGGAATAGGAGGTATTTACTACGTCCAGTAAATAACTCACCCCAGGGTAATGGCATTTACAGGGGGCAAAAAGTACCTCCCTGCCAGCTCACCCACTTGTAATCAGGGCCTTCACTCTTCCTATCATTCAATAGGAGCAATTCATGTTCTTCTGAGTTTGCAAACATGTTTATTCCTAGTTGACCAGTAGAATAGGAAGATTTGTTGAACATATCCTCTTTGAGTTCCTATTTGTTAAACATGACTAAAGCATCTGTTCATTGTCCCTGCTCCAACATTTCTTGTTCTCCAGCCAAGTGGGAATCTATAGAAACTTTATTAGTGTCAGAGTCCTAGCTTTGAGAAGGTGGTATGCCATGAAGCTCCTAGGTACGAGTATTGTGGACAAAGAAATCTAGAGATAAAATCAATCCATTTTCTACAAAATGGCTGGAAACTCTGCTGCCTGAGGGAAGGCTCTTTGTTGGGTCAGTTTTTGAGCTAGTTACCTTCCTGGCTCCTTCTAGTTGACGTAAAGTCACAGGGTAAACACTGTGTCCTAAGTCATCTGAATGTTTTCTGGTGACTACTTTTTCTAATGGTGCATTAATAAACAAATTCTTTGGAAATTGTAATAACTAAAGACAATTGGCAAATGCTGTAGGAGAAGAAGGGAAGCTCAGCTTCAAGGAAAAATCTCTGAATTATTATTGGCCTGCAGCTAGTATAATCCTCAAGAATGTTCTGTTTAAGATCTGCATCTTTAATCCCAGTGCAAGAGTAGTTATGGCTATGGATGGCCACACAAAGGCTAGTCCTGTATGGTTATATTAGTAGGCACACACCCTCTAATGGTCAAACTACTCTAAAACACTAGATACATTTAAACAGAAAAAAACACAAAAGGGAGTTCCTCAAGAGTCCAAGAATTGTATTATAGAGCTTGTTTTCTTTTTTCTTTCCTCCTTTCATGATCAACACATAGTTCAATGGTGTCAATCCCAATATACTCTTCTCCAATACCGAAATAATGTGGGAGCCATTGTGTGATGTCTCAAAAGCAGTTCTCTTTATTAATCTTCAATACACCAATGAAACAGACCAGCCAATGTGTTTCGTCCTCTGAGAGGACTTCATCAGGATTTCTGTATTTCTTTGCAGCAATATCACATCGAAGTCCAAGTGTAAGGTGAATCAGTTCTCCCAGAAATTCTTTGGACACTCATATGGCTCCTTTCGTACCGTAGGGAAATATCAGAAGGCCATAGATAAATAATGTAGCTTAATATCCACACCCCATTAGGTTCTGTAAGCCAGACAGAAACAGAATCTTGAATTAGTAAGACCTCTCATTCCTGAAATCCAGTAACTTCTCCTCCATACCACGAGGGACAGTATTAGAAGTCAATCTGAATTTTGTTGCTGTAGACCTACAGCCCATGGTCTTGGGATGATTGATTAAAGAATATAGATATTGCCTTTGAAACTCTATATCTGGTATTATGTGAACTATTGATGGACACTGTGGAGAGGTGCCTTTCCCGTAGCTCTTCACTGGGTCATCCAGTGGCAAAAGGATATTGTCTAGCGGCTAGGTGATCAGTATCACATATGCAATATTATAGTGTACACAGGACTGGTGATCATCTCTATTAACATGGCCTCTAATGATCTCCACAGAAAAATGGAATAAGCCGCCATGTAATAAGGAGAAAAGATAGATGGTGCAGTGTGACCATCTCTGGGGGCATTGTGCTAGCATTTCCACTCTGACTCCAGCCCAGAACACATTTACCTGTATTCTTGTGTTACTTTTGTTTTATGAGAAGAACAATTACAATCAGCAGTTCTAACCAGTCTCTTATAAAAGTATGTATTGCAGGAGCGGAGGGGAAATTAAGTGCAGTGAGTGTGAAAGGATGATGCTCTATTTCAAAACTGTGAGCATCAGATATGCTAGCATTATTGACTAAAAAGATGAAGACTTACAGACTGCTTAGAAAGCTTGCTTAAAAGAGGAGCCAAGTCCTGGCCAGTCATGAGCTGATTGAACATACTATCCTGTAGGGACACTTCCAAGTGGAGTACTTCTCCATTCCAGTACATCACAATTGGTGCACGCCGTGCTAACGCATACATCTGGCACATGTGTCAGCATGATCTTCTTAGTCCTTGGGGCCTAAGGTGCTCCAAATTGTAGGTTCTAAAGAGTGCATTGGTGCCTGGCCTCAAATGAGATGAATCAGTTTATCAAGGGAGTCTAAGTATCAATTAATTTTTGGGAGTCCTGCACTTCCATCGGGACAGTCAACCTAGGCAGCACAGATATCCTCTGGCTCAGTGTCATAAAAGAGCAGGTTTGAAATGCCTGTCAATCCCCTATGTAGCATTGTTGTAGCAAAGGCTGACTTGCTATTCTACAAAGTGCTGAAGGACTTACCTGGCTGAGGTGAGATAAGCACCATGAAAAGGTATCCTATATATTCAATCACTTTCCCGGTAGCCATACCAGGATTACTCACAAAGCCAGTAGCAGCCCATGCAGATAAGAATGGTGGGGTGGGGTGGGGGGAGTCGACAGACGACAGCGAGGTAAAGTTAAATTTTTAAAAAAGAAAACCACTTACCTTGCGCTCGCCGCATCACCAAGTCGGCGATGCGGAGAGCACAAGGTAAGTGTTTTTTTATTTTTTTATTTAGCTTTACCTCGCTGTCGTCTGTCAACTCGCCCCAACCTGCCCCCCGCCCCACCGCTCTTACCTGCATGGACCGCTCCTGCACAGAGTCAAGTGAATCTTGACCATAACTATCTAACAAGACCTTAGTGTTGTTTGTTTGACCCTCACACACCCTATTGGTGTCATGCTTCAACATTCGGTCTCATCCTGGTCCTTAAAAACCAGGATGGGCTCGACCATATTCCATGGAGCACATGGGATATTATCCTGCTGGGGTCTTTCATATAAAAATACCGTGGATCACCTAGGTATCCCTTTATTAATGGTGTTCTTGGTATGATTAAAATTATATTACAGGGGGGTGTCTAAGGAGGACTAGTTTACTTTTGCCCCGGAACACTGTCAGTAAAACAGGGGTACAATGAGCCACGTGATTCTAAAGCTGAGACAGAAGTGTGGGAGAATTGTGCCACGTATCTGTACTGAGATAAGTAGTTCAGTGGTGGCGTGGACCACCGTCGACTTCAGAATTTCACCTTAGCTCCTTCAAATTCTGTACTACATGCTGTTCCTGGATCCACGACTAATGCTGGCTGCGTTGACAATACAACTACACTTCTAACAACTTCACCAAGCCTACTTCCAGATGCACAGGCGCTGTTGTGTTGTCCGTTCTAGTTTAGAAGCCAATCAATCAGGGGCAGGCTGCAAATTTACAGTGACGTGAATTGAATTGCATTGGGTTGAGTTAACATCTACAAGGAAAAAAAAAGCAAACACTGACACTACAAGTCTCTTGCATAAACAAGAAGTTATTCCTTAACCTTTTAGTGTATCTTTCATCTGAAACTCGCTCTCAGAGTGTCTGACATGGGAAGTGGACCTGTGTGAGCACTGTGGACAGCTGCATCACCTTTATCATAGCCTGAGTTTGATGAATTGCTCGAATTCTCTGCTAATAAAAGTGTATATATCTACATTTTTCCTATTTTAAAATAATTTAAGATGGATTTATTTTCAATACTTTTATTGAGCAAGAAATGGCCACCATAGTGGCTTCATGATATAGACTAAAGAAGCAGCTTATATAATTCACCCGTAGAATGCCATGGACCTTATCACAAACTCGTACTGCTCAGTTGGAGCCATGTGACTCTTTTTCAAGAGATCAAGCTCTGTATATTGCATGTACTAAATTAGTTACCCTTTGAGTAATTGTATATGTTGCAAGCAGCACAGCTTTGAAACACATATTGTTGGTTGCCACTCTGTGTTTTTGAGTTGGGGAGTCTGGAGCTCATGCACTAATCAGCAGAGTTACTGAGTTAGTGCATGAGCTGAAGACAGTGCAATTCCTTACAACATGGGCACACAGCTCAGATCAGAAGCAGAGGGAGTTCAGGATATAGCCTGCTTTGCTTAGCATTAAATGATCTTGTGAGTGGTACTGCATGCACTAATTTGTAGAGTGACTGAGTTAGTGTATAAGCTGTAGACAATATCATTTATTTAAAATTAGCGCATTGTTCTATTCTACGCCTTGGCGGAGGTGTAGAACGAGTTCATTACATGGTGCCATTTCTTCTGCACCTTGCAAAAATTTTGGGGGGGGAAATGCATGTCATGCTTGAAGGGCTGTGTACAGAGCCTGCACCGAAGGGAAACCTAGTTGCATAATGTCAGGATCCATGTACGATGGGGACACAAATTGAACTTACTAGAGCGGGACATCTGCGGGACATCTGCTCGCAGTGGCGGCTGGCAGGGAACGGGGGTGGGGGAATGGGTGTGGGGACAAAATATTCAAAACCAAAAAAGAAAACACTTATCTCCTCGCGCCATGGCCGCTTCCGTCTCTTCTCCCTCGTTGTTGAAGAGTCCGGAAGCTCAAACCAATTAGCGTTGTGATTGGTCTGAGCACCGCAGTTCGGCGCTCAGACTGGGACAGGGAGCCTGTGCAAGTTCCCTACCCAGGCTGTAATGCAGCCTGGGTGGGAGAACATGCAAAGGACGCAGAACTGTTTGGCTGGCCCGAGACGGCCGGCCAAGCAGTCCTGCACAATTAGGGCCCGATTCCGATCTCGTAAGGAAGGCCTCCAAACGGGATTTGTAAAGAGCAAATGCGATTCGGAGCCTATCTTTCTGCCCGAATCGTCCCCCGTTCTGAACGACCAAGTACGATGCGAGTATCCTGTACGCGCCGTGCGAATCGTTTACGAACCCCAACCTGTCCGTCCGACACGTTCGTAACGGAATCGTGCCGCGCAATGGAGCCGTTTTCCGACCGAGGGAGTATGATGCACGAATCGGCCAGCTGTATCGACTCGGTCTCATTGAGATGAAATGGCTGTCGGATTCGGACTTCAGGGGGCCATAGCAGGCCCCCCTTTACCCGGAGCCCTCCGATTCTGTCACGGGGGGTGCGCATGGGTCCCCACGATCCAAGCATGCACAGCGTGGCGGGCAACATGGGGTGCCAACCACAGGGTGTACACTTTTCCCCGCCCACCCCTTTTTTGCTATGGGAGACTGTGTACGCGTCTGTGCACGGGCTCCCATAGAGTTCAATGGGAGTCCGAGCGAGCCGAGTCCGTAAGCATACAGCAGCATCGTACTCGCTCGTTCGGACTCCCGGAGCACGTCTCGCTCGCAAAGCCCTCCGGATCCGAGTCGTACGGAGGGCTTTCCAGCGAAATCGGAATCGGGCCCTTAGTGTGCACAGTAAACTCCTCCTCACTGAAACACCAGCCCCGTCCCACCCTAACCCAGCTCTGCAGAAACAAAAAATAAAATGATAATAACCTTGTTATTATCATTTTATTTTTTCCCTTTTTCACTGCTCTGAGAGCAGTGGGGCAAAGCTCCTCCGCCTTAGCGGAGGAGCCGCCCCCACCATATAAGTAATTGACTCCCTAAAATAGTACATGGCCTTTCCTATCTTTCATATCCAACTATCGAATGTGGTCATTACAATTATTGTGAACACCCACAAAGTCGTATCTTTCTGTGTATTTCCAGACATTTGCAATACTTTTCCCGTGTTAACTGCCCTTTTAAACTAACATCTAAAATATTAAGTTGAAGCAACAAAGTCAGTGTGGGAAATTACGAAAACACCAGCAATTTGTGGAGAGGAAGGGATTTCTCCACATGGAAGAAAGTTTGCCACGCAGAGAGCAAAAGAATACACAAAATCTGCAGTAACACATTTCTGAAAAGCTTCCGACTAGTGCTTAATTTGTAAAAAAAATAACAAGTGTGGGGGCAGTAAGTTTGCCCTAGGAAGCTGTCGCCAGTACAAAGCAGAGGCGTGGCATGTTCAGTGGTATTTGGGGTGTGTAAGCCTGAGGTTTCCCAACCATCTCAGTGGTGTTCTTAACTTAAAAGGAGGCGCGTCAAACAGATGGGGAGGTGGGGGGGGAAGGGGGACTGAATGATGAGCATTGGAAGAGTGAAGACTATTATGTGTTAAAGACAGGGGCACTGAGAGCTGAAAGTAACCAATATTCTTGAAGCCCTTTAAATATATCTGATCATTGTGTGTTGATAGTAGCCGGAAATAGATTGGCAGTAGGGGCCCATGCTATGGAATCTGTCATCTGCAGGAAACTGTGTCACTTGCATTTCAAAGGTTCCATCCCAAGGGAAATACCCCACAAGATTAATTGTCTGCTGCAGTGATCTGTGCGTGACAACCTTTAGTTCATATGGTCCAATGTCGGTAAGATAGCTTGGATGGAGAAGAAACCTACTTCAGAATGTGTTATTGTGTGTGTGTGGGTATGTAAGGTAGAGGCTGTTTTGTTAGGTATTTGATGTACAGATTAAACATAACTTCAAGGAGCAGTGGAGCGCTTTAAAGATGCCATTTTTATACCCCAGGTTTTGAAGGACTTTTCTTCAAACAGTATTCTGTTGCTTCTCTACATCAATTCATTCTAGAGTCATGAGGTCTCAAAGCAGCCAGATAATTGCTTTTCTTTTTTTTCTTTGTCTAGTGGTGCTTGGGAAACAGAAAAATGGTCTTGTCTTGTCTAAGTAAGTGCTTATCAGGTTAAGGGGCACACCTAACCTGCTCTGTCAGTGGTTATCAGCCAAAGGGAAGCCAAACACAGGCATTGCCAAACACAACTCTGGGTTCCAACTATCAACTGGATGATGCATTTATTGACGGTGTACGACACACTTAACACCCCGCTGAAACTACACCCATTTCCCAAAAAATCAAGGCTTCCTTGTTTTGATTTCACCTCATGCCACTTTCTCCCACCACTCTGCAATTTCTATATCTTGATCTCACCCTACGAGGATTCGCATGGGACCAACGTGGCCCTGGTGGGCGGCCCGAGTTGCTTAATCCACCCACAATGGTAATCTGTTTTATCCTGAAGGCCACAGCTTCTGACTCAGCCTTTATCCCTCATGATAAGCTAATACACAAGAGGAGACAATAATACATCTGCAATTAACACAAAAAAGCAATTACATTTGGCATATGTGGAGGAACAGTTGATCTGGTAATTAATCTATGCACAGGTGGAAGCAGTGCTTGCCTTTGACCTGCTGATACTGACCTATGGGAAGGAAGGGCCTTTCAAAATATGGTGTAGCCGGTTTACTTCAAATAATGTATGCCTTCAAGACCTGGACCCTGATTTATCAAATCCATCATCGAAAGAACACGAAAGCTACGATTTCTTTTTTTTTTTTAGTTATAGCACAAACTCGACCCGAAGGTATCAGAGCACTTTACATGAGCACCAGCTGCATTATAGATGGACACATTCATTTTTAGACACGGGGAGATTAGGGGCCACATGTAAACCAATTTTGCGTTCGTAAATGGGCCGATTCGCAGAATCGGCCTGTTTGCGAATCCCAAAAAGGGTTTTTACATGTATCAAACCCTATTTTGCGATTCGGTAATGGGTTTGCGAGTCGGTATTTGGAAGGGGCGTGTTTAGGGCGTCCCTTCTAAATACCAAATCGTAAAAGTATGTATGAATGTTTTGTGACCGTGAATGCGGTCGCAAAACATTCGCAATTTACCACGAACTTCAAGTTGGTGGTAACCCATTTGCAAATAGGCAGGGGTCCCCATGGGACTCCTTCCCCTTTAGGAATGGTTGTAAAACGTTTTTTAAGAGCAGGCAGTGGTCCCATGGTCACCTGCCTGCTCTTATAAAATAAAAAGAAAACTTTTTTTTTTTTTTGTAAACACAACCCGTTTTCCTTTACGGAAAACAAGCTGCATTTAAAAAAAAGATTGCTCTATTTAAAAGCAGTCACGGACATGGTGGTCTGCTGACTCCAGCTGGCCACCATCCCCGTGATTTTAGAGATTCCTAGGGGGTCGCAAATTGCGATCTACCTCATTAATAATAATGAGGTAGGTAGATTTGCGACCCACTAGGAATTGGTATATGGAACTCATGGAGTTTCATACATTGGAAATAGCGATTACCTAATTGCGATTGTGCGAAAATGGCAATTAGGTAATCGCAATTTCCAAATTTGATCCATGTGGCCCTAAGTGATTTGCCCAGAATCACAGGATCCTTGAGCCTCCGGCCAGACTCGAACCTGGGTCCCCAGCTTCAAAGTCGGCTGCTCTGTAGCTCTTATATTTCACTCCACTCTCTATGATCACTGCTATCAAAATGGTTTCTCAATCCTCCTCTCCCTTTTCTGTGGCTAGCAAGCATGCTTCTCAAGGCTCTGAGGAATCTCTTTGAGGTGCACCAAAGCAATGGCCACAAAAGCAAGAAGGGTGGTATATTTAACAGTAATGGCAAGAACCCAATATCATATCACAGAAGAAATAAAACACTCTAGAAAAGCAAAGTATTCTCACCTGGTAGGTAGGCGAGGTGAAAGCAGCATTCCTTTAAAGAAGAGTATTTCACATTGGAGCCTACTGTATAAAAGGAGGTTTCCGAGCCAATGGGATCTCAACAAACAAAGATTAAAGAAAAGTGGAAAATAAGGAACATAGATAGATGATGTGTAGAGTCTGAGGCAGACAACAAGGTCATGTGACTCCTGTGGTTTCTAAAGTCAGATATTTGTTCACTCTGTGAACAGGCGGTACATATCCCCAGGTACCAAAGTAGCCCTAATGGGGAGGGGGTGGGGGGTACACCTAGGGCCAAGGTTTTTGCCTTTGACCTGGAACAGAATTCTCTGTCAACCAGCTAGGGCTCTTTATCTCATACTTCCTCATAAATAACACAAGGCAATGCTACATGCCTCTGTCGAGGTATACAGTAGCAGCCATTTTTTCTCACTTGACTTCAGCTCTGCACACCAAAAAGTCCCAGCAACGTGCATCGTCTTGAAGTCAGGAACTCCTCTCACACGACCTCCATTGGGCTTTTATTTAGCCCCTGTTTAACCAGGAAGGAAGTACAACATGGTGCCAGGCAACAACCTGAAAATGCAAGTTCGCAGACTCACATGGATCTAAATACTTAACCAAGGGAGTAGCCAGAAAATTAAAATACCCGCCACTTTGAACCAAATCTCTTACGGCACCAAGAGAGTGAAGCGAGTAATCGTGGCACTCCCTAGAAGAGCTTGCTTGTCTCTTCCATCCAAGTATCTATCAATTTATCCATCCACCTGCTGATATCCACCATTTCACCTTAACATTTTGCCACCCATTCATTCTTTCAACAACCATACAGTCTATCACCATTCCATCCGTCTGTCCATCCATCCATCTATTCATCCATCCATCCTTCCATCCATCTGCTTATCCATATCCAAGTCTATCTATCCATCTTCACACCTATCCATCAAACCCAAAAGGAAGAGCATTTTTTGTTTCACCAATAACAATGGCGCTGCTTGACAAATCTTCATGAAAATTTCAAAACGTATACTTTAGTCGGTTCAGCTGCTCTGTTCAAAGATTCGGGGCCATGCGTCAAGCGGGGGACAAGAAAAAAGGGGGGATCCCATATGCCTTTTCCCCATGCATTTTCCCATAAGGAATTTGAGCACAACTACAGCCCAAACCGCTGAAAGGAATTACTTCAAATTTGGCAGAAAGCTGGATGTTGGTCCAGAAAACACGGTTTTTGTGATTTGGTGTAAATCTGTTTAGTAGGTTTAGAGATATTAAAGGGGAAAAAATAAATATATCTAGGGACGCGGATCCTCCGTGGATCCAAAAGACCCCCTCCTGACATCTGATTGGCTGCCAACACTTCAGCCAGGAAGTGTTGGCAGCCATCTTGGGACTCAGCTTCAGGCCGAGTCCCAAACAAAATGTAAAAAATAAAGAAAGGGGGCAGGGCAGGAATACCCTTACCCCCTAGGTTTGGTCCCACAGGGACACAGACGGAGTGTTAAAAGCATTTTTTTAAAATCAATTTTGAAGCGAATTTGCTGATGGATCCGCGAATCCACAGGAAAATTGAAAGAAAAAAGATGCACGTGCTCCTGCATGTCTTTTTCTATGAAGCCCCCATGTGGGCCAAATCCTGGGGACATGTAAAAAATAAAAGGAGGTGGGTGCATGGGGCTCCACTCCTAGGGTTTATTAAACCCCGGGGACCGCCACCTCCCCAGGGCCAAAGTAAAAGAAATAGGGGGCCTCACGGATCCCACCATGCCCGGGGACCACCACCTCCCCGGGGCTGCTCATTTTGCAATAGGGTGGGCCTCAGGGACCCCCCGGACCTCGGGGACCTCCATCTCCCAGGGGCCTAAATACATTTTTTTAAATAGGAGGAGGGCCATGCGGACCCCCTCCCGGCCAGTCTCAGCCCCGGGGACCGCCATATCCCTAGGGCAGGTCCTACAAGAATAAAGGAGGGGGTTGCCCGGCCCCCGTCCTGGAGCCATACATGGCCCTGGGGACTGCCATGGTCCCCAGGCAGTCCCCAACAGAGTGGGTGCCCTGGGTGGGACCAGTGCACCCACAATAGAGGCCAGACCCCGGTGGATGGAGTCCCTCGGGCCGAAATTGCTGAATTTCACTGGTTTTGTGCGAGTGAAATCTGAGCCTAACTATAACGTCCCTGTAACCTTTGTTTCTTTTAGGGAATATATATATATATATATATATATATATATATATATATATATATATATATATATATATATATATATATATATATATATATATATATATCTTACCTACTGGCAGTTGCCAGTAGGTAGTTATAGTTAGGATGTAGTTTCCATGGAAAGAGTGTTTTTTCATTTGTCAATAACTTTGGCGTCATTTGACAAATCCTTGTGAAATTTAAAATAATTAGTCGACGCTCAGTTGAGCTGCTGTCTTGAAAGCTTCGGCATGATCTATCAAGCGGAGGCTGAGAAAAGGGGGGGTCCCAAAGCACGCTTTCCCTATGTTAATTTCCGTTGGAACTTTAGACATGGCTACAACCTGAACTGCTGAGTTGAATTACACAAAATTTAGCATGAAGGTAGATGTTGGGCCAGGAAAGTGCCTTTTTGGGATTTGGTGTAAATCTGTTCAGTAGTTGCGGAGGAATTGAAAGAAATTTGCAGTTGTATATATGGGAAACGAAGGATATGTGACCCCTTCCGATCTCGTGCTGTGATCTGATTCGCTGCCAGCACTTCAAACCAGGAAGTGTTGGCAGGCATCTTGGGACTTGACTTGAGCGGAATCCCAGAAAAAACATTTTAAAAAAAGAAAAGGGGGCAGGGTAGACATACCCTTAACCCCTAGGCATCTTGGGGGTGTCCCACACACACACACAAAAAGCATTTTTGTTACATTTCTGGTGGGATCCGTAGATCCTGCTGAAAATTCTAAAAAAAAACAAAGCACGGACTCCCACGCTTCGTTCATAATCAGCCCCCGGGTGAGCCAAGTCTCTGGGGCATTTGAATAAAAAGGAGAGGCGCACTGGCCCCTCCTGGGGCTCGTTAATGCCCCAGGGACCACCACCTCACCATGGCTTTTTGATTTATAAACGTGGAGACCTCTCGCCCCCCTAGGGACCACCACCTCCCCAGGACCACATGCCACAATGTAAATGGGGGGTCTCTTGGACCGTCCCATGCCACGGGGACCACCACCTCCCCGGGACTCATTGATTTTTATTTGGGGGACTCTCAGACCCCCCTGGCCCCGTGGACCACCACCTCCCCAGGGCCAACTTCTAGTCTAAAGATGGGAAGGGGGCCGCGCGGCCTCCCTCCCAGGCCATTTTCAGCCCAGGAACCGCCATCTCCCCGGGGCAGGCCCAAAATCAAGAAAGGAGGGGGGGACACATGGCCCCCCTCCTGGAGCTATAAGAGGCCCTGGGGACAGCCACCCCTCAGGGCCAGCTCCTGCTGGTAATGGAGCAAAATTGCTTTCACAGAGGGAGCTGCATGCTCAGCAGCTCCCTCTCTAAACATCCGGTATTTGTAAAGCGCAAACTAATCACCCCTAGGGGTTTCAAGGCGCTGGGGGGTGTCGGCGAGATTAAGAGAGATATTGCCCAGAGTCACATGATGCTGAGCAGTGCTGCTGCCGGTGCCGGGGATTGAACCGTGAACCCCGTGCTCCAGGGTCAGCTGCTCTGCCCGCTGCGCCTCACCTCTCTGTAAAAGCAATGCTGGCTCCCGCAGGATACAGGGAGCTGGCAGGGACTGCGAGGACCTTGAGGCTCCCCCTGTGATACCTAGTAGATGTGGGTGGGTGCCCCCACAATAGAGGCTAGGGGATGGTGTCCCCGGGCTGAAATCGGCTGCACAGCACCCCTCCACAATTTCAGAAAGGCTGGGCCACAGGGGATTGGGTTCCCGGGGCCGAAATTGGCCTGGCCTGGGGAGGGGGGCCACACAGCCCACTACCCTAGCACATGCAGGCAGGGCTGGGAGGATGGGGTCCCCAGAGCCAAAGTCAGCCCGAGAAGGGGGGCCACGCAGCACACCCTCCCTTAAAAAAACAAAATAAAGGCTGGGCTCCAGGGGATGGGGTCCCCGGGGCCGAAATTGGTTGGGGACAGGGACCGCACAGCCCCCCTCCCGCATTTCAAAAAGGCCTGGTCCCAGGAGATGGGGTCCCTGGGCCCAAATCGGCCCAGGGAAGGGGGACCATGTTACCTTTCTCCATGACTCTGCAAACGTGCCTCCTGGTGCATTACTGGTTGGGGAAGGAAGTCCTCTTGGATGCTGAGGGACCTTGGGGGCCAAGAAGCCCTCCTGTTACCTTCAGTAAATCCCTAACAGTGGGATTCCTGCAAGCTTGTCGGAGGCCTGCCCCCTTTCTCTACCACTCTGTGCAAACATGACTACTAGTTAGAAAACCATAGAAACACACTTAAAAAAACAAAGGTTATAGGGATGTTATAGTTAGGAAATATAATTTGAAACGCCTTAGAAATTCACTTAAAAAACTAAATTTTACAGGGACATTATAGTTAGGAAATATAGAATTAAAAAAATCTTAGAAACTCACTGAAAAAGTCAAAGGTTACATGGACGTTATAGTTAGGATCAGATTTCACTCGTACAAAACCAGTGAAATTCAGCAGTTATATTTACCTGAGCTAACTATAACTTACACCCCCGCAATGCACTGCTTATGAACTCACATATTACATCACTCATGACGTAGACAGTGACATCACTGATGACATCTACAAATCCACTCACAGCCCCATACAACCTCTCATATGTCCACTCCCACACAACCACTCACATACCCATTCACAGACCCATACCAGTACTAACCCTATCCACTCATTCCTCCATAGAGGCACTGCCACACCCACTCACTCCGTCGTACAGCCATGCACACAACTATTCACTCACCCATATAGCCACTCATGCAACCAGTCACTCACCCGTACAGCCACTCACATAGCCACACACTCCGCTTTCGGGTGCCTCTCAATGAATGTTCTGTTGCTGAATCCAGACACGCACTCTTATGGAATGTAAAGTGAAGAAAAACATATAAAATGTAAACAGGGATTGGATCGCCAACATGAAATACCATAGGGGCTTTTGAAGTCTTTATTGACAAATTGATCAATCTTTCTGCCAGCTAAGGACATTAATATAGAGCTTGATGGGGACCCATGACAAAGTCGGATTTTAATTACTGCCAGGTCTGAGACCCATCAGGACCCGGCCCAAATAAAGCCCTATATATACATATAGTGACTTCCTACCACTTGTGAGGCTCAAAGCGCTTGAGTTGAAGGTTTTTGAGCCTCATTTGATACTTTTTTTGTAAAAAGGCCATAAAGGGGACGTGTGGACTCCTAGCCTCTATGTGCATATTTTTTTAGACTGGTTGGTCTTGGCAGCGCTGCTAGGCCACTACTCCAAAACTAATATCAGTGAACAGTGAGACTAAACAGCATCTGCAAAGAGATTTTGATCATTATGTTTGTAATTGATTGTACTGTCCATATCCTCAAATGGTTACTAGAAATGATCCTCTAGACCTGTCTTATTTTTGCCCAGGGTATTTCTCGAAAGACTCACTATAGTAGAGGGCTCATGACAGAGATGTTAATATGATCTCCCAAAGTACAGGATCCACCTGATGCTCCCTTCAATACCAGGATACACATATTTGAATCTAGGAGTCTGATTTTAGGCCTTAACACAAGCCTCAACCGCATTAATACATTGGGTGTAAGGGCTCCAGAGCACAGCACACTGCATTTACGACCAGCAAAAAATCAATTGCATGCAGCCTCATAAATGCTAGGTCAGCCTTTCCACTTAGGCAGCATATAAGCGATCATATATCGGATACTAAGCTACACGTCCTATTTATAACTGAAATCTGGATGAATGATACAAACACTTCCCCAATCAATACCTGACTCATTACCACATCTCACATATCATAAAAGAGCTGTGGGTTGTGCCATAACGAAGAGCGAATGGTTAACGCTTAAAATGACAAATACATTCTAATACAGGGAGAAGGAGGGTGGAATTCCATGACACTGACAAATTAAAGAAGCATTGGAACAGCCAGTAGGTCTGGCGTAGACAAGCAGGTGTTTTTCTTGCAAACGTATGCAAAAATAAACACACAGACAGATCTTTATTCGAATAATAAAAATATCATAAAAGTACAGCAGAGACACTATAACTATCATATATAATAAATAATAAAAGTACAAACTTTTAATCAGCAAAACACAGCCAGCAACGTGTCTGTCTGTCTTATGCCAAAATGTTAAAAATATAAAAAATAAGGAAGGAGGCCAACAGGCCAGGAACACTAGCACTGAAGTTCAGTCCTAATATAATCATGATAAAATAGTGTCACTCGTAGAGGAAGACAGTCAGTGGATAAAGTGTACTGACCCATTGCCTCATGATGTATACTGTGATGGGTGGAAGAATAATGTGAGTGACAAATGGGCAGACCAATGGATAAAGAGAGCTGGCCTTGCTGAAAGCACTAGCAGCTACTCATATGTTTGTATTTTTATTATGAATTCTTTGAAACACATGAGGCTTGCGAAACTCTAAAAATGTCTCTAGGCCAAGCCCAAATATCTTTCATATGCACCCCGATTTACTGGTTATAGCACTGTTCTTAGACATTTGAGAAACTTTTTTGATAATCTATCCATGTTCCTGTATGCCGACCAACTAGCGCTAGTCCTGCAAGACTTTAACATCCCAGCAAATCTACCATCACCGGGACTAGAGAAATCACTGATGAAAAACTTTCTTTGCTTGGTTATCAAACTTGACAACCCTAGCCCAGAATTTAAAATTTGGAGCAGTGGGACCATATACATTCAGTAAAGTAATTGGAATCTTGTCAATCAATAATTTAAGCAATAACCAACGACGGACATCAGTTTCTTGTGAAATAAATTGGATGTGAAGGCATTTATGACAATGATTAACAACACCATTTTTTTCCAAGTTCCTGGTGAAAAAAAGGCTTCCCCTACCTATCTCCTGTATAATTTCAAAGATTCACTCTCTGTAAGGTGAGATTCTTGTGAAAATGCAATATGGGTACCTAGCTTCCACAAATTGGGGAGAGGCTGTAGCCTGACGGCTAGTGCAGTCGATCTCAAATCTGGGGAACCAGGTTCAAGTTTCGGCAATGACACTCAACATCCTGTGATTCTGGGCAAATCACTTAATCTCCCCGTGCCTAAAAAAAATGAATGTGTCCTTGTGTAAGCAATTGGTGCGCATGTAAAGTGCTCTGATATCCAATACTTTTGGGTCAAGTTCGCGCTATATAAAACTCAGAGGAAAAAAAATGATAATATTTTCTGGCGTTTGATTGGGGAATTTAAACATCTAACATCCCAGGAGGTAAGTTTTAAAACCATTGAATAAGAACATTGATGAAAATAAAGGCAGGCATAATTATAGAAGAAGAGGACAATAACCATGCAAGAAGGAGAAAGTAAAAAATTGTGAAAAAGATGTAATGGAATGATAGTTGAAAGATGCTAGAAAGCAGAGGAGACGAAAAAAGAAATTAAGTGTGAAAAAGAGGTTGGAAAGGGGAGGGAAGGCAACAAATCAACATCAATATATTACAAAAGAAAATGAAAGGAGCCATACCTAGATAAACTATTGTGGGTTTGATGGGGAGACAACATGGAAAGACAACACATCCAATCTGCAGGGGTAACAGGGTACACAAAAGGTTGTAGAAAATGGATCAGGAGGAAAGAATGAGAGCACGTGGGTAAACATCACCTGCGGGAAAAGAATATGAGAATAAGTTAAAATGTGGGGTAAAATACAGGGTAACTATTTGTGCTCATGAATAACTATTAGAGACTATCATCAACAGAAAAAATAAATAGAGCATAAAACATTGTTAAACATTATGGACACAACTTGTGAACTTAGAAATGCCATTTTAAGATTTAGTAGACATGGATGTGTCCATAGTTTAAATTCAGCACGAATCAAGAAAAACTTTCAATCTACTAGGATCTTCATATGTTGTCATCTTATTTTTGTGAGTAACTTTGAAGAGGGATGGGTGGAAGAGCCCAAAACAAGCACCAATAGAACAAAGCATCGGTCTCATTACTAAGAACTCCTTGCGTCAATCTGCAGTACTCCTTGCGTAATCCTGAGTAAAATAAAGATCAAAACCTGACTATGAAATGTGTTTCTTTTGTTTGGCAGCAGAGATTACCTGGATTAGCTCAGTATATGTCAAGAAATAAAGAATAATTGCTCTGGGTTTCTTTGAGGTAGATGCTGCAGTAGAGGGATGACCCAGCTTGTGTGTATGTTGAATGTTGAGTGACGCCCATTCGGTAGATAGAGAAGCTTAGGTAGAACATTTTTAAAGAATGTGATAGGGTTTATCCCTTCCATTCCCTCCGGGAGACCATAGATCCGTAGGTTGTTTCTCCTGCTGTGGTTTTCGAGATCCTCAACGTGTTTTTGTAAGGTAAGGACCTGTGATTGAAGAGAATTCACTATGAGGGAGGATTCATTGAGAGTTGTGATTTGGTGTTCTGCTGCGGACATCCTCTACTCCATGTGAGACCAACGATTGCCAAGAGATTGTAATTTAGCATTTGTTTCCTCCATATAAGGGTGTAGGGCCCTGATCTCTTCCAGCAAATGGTCTATTGAGGTGACAGGAGCAGGTTTTGTAGGAAATGGTGGATCTTTGTTAAGTCTTTTGGTTGAAGACTTATTTGAGGAGGGTTGTGAACAGGTTGAAGTAGAAGAGGCGAACAACGCAGAAGAATTGCCTCTATGGGGAGGAGAGCAGGGGTCCTCCATTATAATTTGCCTGTGGACCACAGCTGGCAATTTGAGGTATTTGACAGATGTGTTCTACAAAGGCTATTTGAGTTTTGCTAATTTGTCCATGAACAAGGGTATCTTATTGAAAATGTTTAAAGAATGTCAAGCTATAGATACTAATTAAAGCTTGCAGGCCTTACAAAGCGGGGGGAGGAAAAGTAAAATTATGACATTGCTACTCCTGATAAATGAAGAGACCATAATGTATTGAGGAAGGAACTTGTGTGCCCTGTATTTAAGTCATTAAAATAATCACATTCATCAAATACAGAGAGGTGTACTCAAAATCCCAAGTTAATGCAGTAAAAAAAAAAGAAAAAGCATTCCTAACTGCAAAACAGTGGAGACGTAATATACGAAGGAGTCAGATATTGTGCTCATGCATTATGGACTCTCAATCCTTTGGCCATAAGGGCGTATATGTAACAGACGGAATGTATAAAATTAAGCATTTTTTACTTGGAGAAGAGAAAGATAATTATTTTGAAGAGCTCCTCAATAAGAGGAAATTGTCACACTTGCCTGTAAGAAATTGCTTTAACAAATGAGCTGGTGCTTCTGTAGTAACATTCTGGGAAAGCAGTATGGAGAAGGGGAAGATTTTACTTAATGAGCGTTGAAGCACTCTAGTGCCCATGAAGAAGGGAATGGTGGGCGCTCTCGAGGAGAGAGAGACGCTCAATCATTAATAGTGAAGGTGCATTCCCTCAGATGTAAAACGCTGGCTGTGGAAGCGGCGTTACCTCATGTTGTCGAGGACACCACCTCTGCAGCTCCTTCTGTGTGCACCGACCCGCGGAGCTTCCCTGCAATGCCTCCATCTTCCTTGGCGGTAAGCCACGCCCCTAAAGAAAATATAACTGATAAAGGGTCAACATATTTCTAGCAAGCATCAACACGTTAGGCATCAGGATAAAAACCAATTCAAGCAAAGCTACTGGCAACCTAAATTGCTATCCTCCAAGAACCTCGTTTGGAAACTTCAGCTAGGTAAACAAATTACCACTTTCCAGTGGCAGAGTAGTCACCTTTGGCACACTCCCAATAATACAGCAACAAAATAACATTGTGTTCATACATAAATAACGAGTTGGGAAGTATAAGGCAAATGACAAACCTTGTTCCATCTCAAATGCATTATCTCCAGCTGTTTCCCCCTTTAGAGGGATTGCTTGTTCTGAGGCAGCTAATGGTATAACTCCCTCGCCCTGTGTCTTTACTTTACATAATCATTGGACAAGACAGTTGCATCTCTCTGAGGGCTCTCCAGTGTGTCCCTGAATATGACTCATCCCCGGTTGCTATGGCCCATCTCCTATTTTTTGCCCTTTTCATCATTGGCTTTGTAATTGATTCTCTAAGGGCAGGGTGTATTGCCCTCTGCACTGAAAGAAGAAGTAGTGCCCCCACTGTATGACACCCAATCTGGACCCTTCAGGTATCAGTCGAAAGCCAGTTTGTCCACCACTGTTGGCTCCATACCCACCTTAACAAATGGCCCTTGTTGGACCCTAAGCAAGCAGGTTACCACCTCCCGCATGGGATGGAGCACTGCTTCATGTAATAAGCAACAGGCTCTAAATTATTGATGAAGGTGGCCTTGGGCTGGTAGTGCTACTCTCTGCGGCGTTTAACACACTAGACCTCTCTACTGGACCACTGTTTAAGAGCCATTAGGAAGGTCACATTGTATCACTCTTAACAGCTTCTCTTTCTCCTTATGACAACAATGCTAACTGATAAAAATGGGACAATTTCAGTCTACGGCTGAGTTTCTGCCCAGTGGGGCTCCCCAGGATTCAACATTATCATGATACTTCTTTAATATCCTTGGAAAGCCATTAATGAAACACATCAAAAACACTACTTGAAATTGCACTCCGACGTGGGTGATGCTCAGATGGTTGTAAGCAATAGAAGGCCTCTCTAGCTTTCAAGAGACCCTTCTATCCTGTCGTAAATTTAATGCCCCTAAAGATAAATCATCCTTGGACCAGGACTAGATTGGAGAATTACTGTTGAGCCATTCCACTCCAACATTTTTATCAGGAAGTGACCAGGAAATGCAAGATAATAAACGAGGGCTTCAACTTAGAGAGCATATTTTCTGTGAACATCCAGATGAGATACAGTGTTAAAAACGTCATGTTGCACCACACGGTTGAAGATAGTAATTTTGTTCCCCTAAATTTGCATTGTCCTTCTCACAGGAACCATGATCGTGCCTCTCATGGAATATTGCCAAGTCATATTCTTCAGTAGAGGCAAATTAAATACAGTTTTACTCCAGGGTGCATAAGGCGTGGGCATTCTAGTTATCTTTCATTTTAGCAAAGACAACATATAGACGAGTCTTCCACTACCCTCCATGGAAGCCAGAATACCGTAAAAATGTGTGTTCAACTGCAGAATTAGAATTCCTCCCAAGTATCTTTGAAAACTATTGAAGGATGCTAAGCAAGAATGTCATTTAAATCATGTGAAAAAAATACACTATCAAGAAATCTTCTCAAACTTTATACCGTGGAAGGTCAGTGTTTATGTTACTGTGGGTGCAGCATTGGAATAATCTAGTTCTTGGGTCATGATACGAGAGACACTTGATTAATTTCAAGCAGAAACCAAAAACCCACTCATTTGAACGAAGCCCACTAGCAGTTCCAGCAGGATTCACTCTCCTAGGGGAACTGCTGGTTGTATTGCATGGTATATAAATGCCCTATCTGCAGCCTGTTATGTATGCATGTGAAAGGTCGTCCACAGTCAAAAACCCTCTGCGTCCTCCTTTATTCTCTCTTGGAGCCCAAAAAAAGTGATCATGTTCCGTTGAATCATAGTCTCTAAAAAATACTTATGTCCTTTATGTTAGGGATTTGTTCTGCTTTATCGCCTGAAATAATCTTTTGTCTTGTTTCTCCTCACAGCAATAGAAAACTGTCTACAAAGTTATGTGTCTCCCCTCAATAAAGTTACAAAGGGTATATCTAGCATTCGAACCATAGATGAGAATGAAGCAACTTAAAGCTACATTTGACTAATTCTGGCTATGGGAGGATTAAGGTAGACGCGAATAAATTTACTGCCACCCCAGTTATCATGTTTGAAGTAGACACTTCCAGAGACTGCTATGGATTAACTGTTGTCGGTGCTTAATTTAAGCCAGTGGTTGCCAGTGGGGGCCACCGGCACTTATTTTTCTTCATCAAACATTTCCCGCAAGAAAGAGAGGGATAAACATAAAACGGGAAAGAAGGAGGAAGAGAAAGATGAAAAACTCACTAAGGGAGAAAGCAGGGAACTGCAAGAGGGTGATAAAATGGCTGTTAATGTTTGGCAGCAGATTAAAGAGGCCTCAATTGAATTCAGGACTACACAGCCTTGGTATTCATCGCGCTGACATTTAGTAGTGCCAGCTGGACTTCTGAGCAGCGCTTTGGGCACCGGAACTCATTGTTTCACAAATTAAGCACGGATTGTTATGTTCAGAATTCTCCATACACGGTTTTTGAGCTGTGACTGGTTGGGATAGAACCCCACCTTTGTATTTATTGTTTAAAAATATAACAGAAAATGTTTTTTTATTATTTTAATGGTTAGTTCTTTTAAAATGCAGAAGATAATATACAAGTTATTGCAAACATTTTTCAACAGCACCTTTAAACAATCAGAGCATTCTCCTAAAAAGTCAACTACAGGCACAATAAAGAGAAACTTTTCATTTACTGAGAGTCAAAAATCAAGGGAAAGACATAGATTATATAACTTGTTCACAAAAATCATCATACATTTTTCACTTTTTAAAGCAGTTTTAGGGATAGGTTATCTGAATTCTAGCACTTTTCTATTGACAAAACTCTTTTTCTCCTACTTTGACATGCAACAAAAGCAAGAGATGCTTTTGGCTTCAAATTCGCTCTCATTTTAAGAAGGAATAACATTGCAGTAAATAAGAAGTATTCATAACAAAAAACATTTAAAACCTAAAAAACTATTGAATGGCACAAATTAGGCACTTGACAAAAAAAACATTTAAACTGGAATGGTTCAATGTAATATGATGATCTGCAAGTCTGTTATCAGCCGTGTCAGCTGTTGAAAGTAAATCAACCGCTAAGCAGTAGTGCGTCAGTGAGATAATCGTTGCAACGATGATTTGAATCAAAATAATCAAGACAGAATCCTGATAGCCTCTTAGCATTATATAAGGAGTTGCAGACATTTAATGGATTTTGCACATACTGTAGATTGGAATATGGAGTAAATAATGGCATTCATTGTTTGCTTTTGGGGTACTGAATAAAGGCAGGATCTTGCGAAGTTCCTTACTGGTGCAGTTGGGGTCAGTGAAATAGTGTCACAGCATTTCTATGTGTGCTCTAGGGGATGTATAACATGCAGTGCCTCAAGGTGCAACAGACGTGTGCGTCCATTTTCTGTGCTCCTGAGGCATGTAGTAGCTCTATGGACCGGGAATGTTGGTGCTATGTTAAGTGGGATTTCCCTTTCTGCCTCATGGTTATGAGGAAAACACTTTGGAACAGATTTATCATTGTTAGACGCAACACAACACAGCAAGACAACTTGCTGTGTCAAATGGAGATGGCAGGATTGTGCCATATATACTAAGATATGGCACATTCCTGCTCTCTCCCTGCGCTGGGGCTCTGAATGTAGCCTAGCGCCAATGGAGGCACTCTTGTACGATGGTGCAAGAGTGCCTGCATGACAGCCAGGATTGTTTTTGAGCAGAAAGGGATACCTTCCTGCACAAAACAATCCTTAGAGGCATTTTCTTCTTTTTAAAGAGGAAAAATAAAGAGATATAAAGATATTTCACTTTATTGCACCGCTCCTGGGAAGGCGTAGCATTTTGACACATTCCCCGCTTTAATAGTCTCAGTAAATTTGGGAATATGCCAAAATACATGAGTGGATGCGTGGGAACACCAACTCTCCACCCATGTAACATCTTCCCAGCGCAGAGTAACGCAAGGCAGAAACTTTCGCTACCTTGCATTACTCTAGATTTACTAAGTCATGAATGGGCAGCGCAAGCTGGCCTTGCATGGCTTAGTAAATCTGACTGAAGGGCTTGCATTGTTTAGAGCTACCTTGCGTGAACGCAAGGGCAATGCAAGCGCTTCATAAATCTGGCCCTTTCTTCTGCACCACATTATGGATCTGGGCACGGAGGCTAAGAAACCGTTAGGACATGTACCTACTGTGCACTACAAAGAAATGGGTCACAGTTTATGAAAGTGTGTGTAATATTTCTATAAGAATATATTTCTTGGAAATAAAGTACTTTTTGGGTCACACTCAGTGCGCCCCCAAGGATGCCCTCTGAAAGGTGAAAAGGGGCTCCCATTGACCCACCCAACATCCCCTAGCGGATGGATTCAGTCGCTCACTGCACCCACCTGCAGGGGATCTCTGACCCCCATGAAAGTGCAGGCCTGATGCCACTTGCACTGTGAAAAGTAGACCGACTGCTCCAAACAGCCACTCCGACATTTGATAATGCACTGCCCTGAGGGCAGTGCAAGTTCATGGCTTCTTTGGGGCAGACTGTTATATGTACCAGGGTGCACCATCCCTGTTGGTGCTCGGCGTTCCTAGGTAAAGGTGCACCGGGCCGCAAAGAGGAACGATGATCCCTTACATTACCTACCTCGTCCGTCTCCCTCGTCACAGTAACCATGGAGCACCCAGTGATCCGGACACAGCATTCACCCAATCAAAAAGGCCCTCACCCAAGATGGTCGCCCGGCAGGAAGTACCTGCCGCCTGACCTATAAGGGTGGGACCTAGACAGGAAACATCCTGTTTTTTTCTCTGTGTTCCGGCTGGAACACCCTTCTACGACTGCGGAGGCGGTTTGTGTCTCCGACTGGTATGTATTTTTTCCTTTTTTACATTTTTGGGGTCTGCTATAGCGTCCCCGTTTTTCTCTTGTGCGCCGCCGCTCCCATTCTTGTGGGGCGGCGGTTTTGCTTGCGCCGCTCCTGCGCTGAGCGAGGGGAGCGGTTGCTTTTTTGTTTTTTTGTTTTTCATACACCGCTGCTCCCACGCTGAGCGCTGGGTGCTGCGGCCTTCCTGATGCCCTCTTTGTTGTGCCGCTTCCCCGCGCTGAGCGTCTGGGGTGCGGCTGGGCTGCCTCGTGTGCCACGCTCCGTTTATGCGGGCCGGTGCGCCTTTTCTTACCTGCCCCCTGCTTGGCGTCTGCTTCTCCGGCTCCTGTCGTCCTCGCGGGGTGGTTCTGTGGGTCTTTATGCTTCTTTCCTGGATTAAGGGGGTGGAGCCGGTTGCTGGGCAACGGGCTCTCGTCCTATTTAAGGCTTCCCCTCCTTCTTGCTGGTGTGTTTGTTTCACTATGGATAAACGTTCAGGAAAGCGTCCTCGCCGGTCTTCTGGTTCTGATTCAGATCCGGTGGCCCCGCAGCCTGTGGGTATGGACCTTGATGTGCTCCAGTCCATGATTGATAGGGCTGTGTCTTCTGCCTTGGAGGCTCGTGATGGGCCGGTGCCTCTGGTTCCTAAAGGTCCTTCTCAGCCTGTTCCTGACTCTGATGGCTCCGATGATGAGCAGCGTGGCCGCTTTATTAAAGGCGCAGAGTTGAAGGAGGTCCTCACGCACTTGATGGACAATTTGGCTTTCCCGTCTGTTGCTCCGCTGGCTGAGGATGATGATTATTTTTCCCAGTACCGACGTAGGGAACCTGACGCCCTTCCTGTTCACAAGGCTGTCAGGGGTCTTCTGTCTCGTGAGTGGGCGGATGTTGAAAAGGCTGGTTTCCCACGGTTCCTCGCCAAGAAATATCCTCTCCAGGACTTTCTGTCTGAATTTCCTCCTTCTGTTAAGGTGGATTCTCTCATGGTGGGTCTGGCGTCCAGTGGTTCTATTATTTCTGAGGACGCCTCTCCTAGTGACCCAGTGGATAGGAAGGTGGACGGTGCGGCCAGGCGGGCCTACTCCGCTGCTAACTTTTCAATCCGTGCAGGGGCCTATGCCTCGTATGTTGTGCAGTCTCTGCTCCATGATTTCCAGGTCCTGTCTGAAGCCCTCCAGCAGTGGGAGGACGTTACTCCCCATCTGTCCCTTATGGAACAGCAGGTTCGTTTCTTATCGGACATTACTTTTGACACTCTGTCTGCTGCTGCTGCCATTTCTGGCTCCATTATTTCTGCTCGCCGGAACATTTGGATGCGCTCCTGGAAGGTGGATGCTTCTCAGAAGGCCCTTCTTTCCCGCTTGCCCTTCGATGGTTCCAAGTTGTTTGGGTCTCGCCTTAAGGATCTCCTTAAAAAATCTGTGGAAGATCGTAAGCTCCTGACGCCTCTGCGGCCTCCTCTGAGGGGTCGGGGGTTTGGCTACAGGCGTGCTTTTGGGAATCCCCCAACTGCTGCGAGGGGTTCCTCCCAGCCCTTTCGCTGGAGGGGTCGTGGCCGTGGCGCACCCTTCTCTGCCAAGTCCCGGCAACAGCCTGCTGGCCCTGTCCTCCCCGATGCCTCTGCCAAGTCCTGACTATCTCAGGGTGGGCGGCCGGATTGGTCTGTTCTCTTCCGCTTGGACTCTCGACGCCTCCGATCCCTGGGTTCTTCGCCTGGTGGTAGAAGGATATTCTATCGTCTTCTCTTCTCCGCCGCCAGATCTTTTTGTCCCCACTCCCACTCCACGGAATCCTCTGAGGCTGTTGGGGTTGCGTCAGGGGATCCAGGCTCTTCTCCGGAAGGGTGCCATCGTGCCTGTGCCCGAGCTGGAGATGGGACAGGGTTGCTACTCCCTGATGTTCCTGGTGCCGAAGCCGTCTGGGGACTTTCGCCCTATCTTGGACCTCAAGTCCGTGAACCTCTCTGTGCCTTACCAGCGGTTCAAGATGGTGAGTTTACAGCGGATTCTTCCTCTTGTCTCCTCTGGGGCCTTCCTGTCATCTCTGGACCTTTTGGATGCCTATTACCACATTCCTGTGCATCCCCTCTCCCAGCGTTATTTGCGATTCTTTGCCCTGGGTCAGCACTTCCAGTTTTGTGTTCTCCCCTTTGGGTTGGCTTCTGCGCCTTGGGTGTTTACTAAGGTCCTGGCTCCCCTGGTGGGTCTTTTGCATGCTCAAGGGGTGCTGTTGTTTCCCTACCTGGACGATTGGCTAATCTCTTCCTCGTCTTTTCTTAAGGCCCTGGAGGATGTCGCGCTGGTACGGCTTTGCCTGGAGTCTCATGGGTTCCTGGTGAATGTCAGCAAGTCCCACCTCGTCCCTTCTCAGGAACTTCAGTTCATCGGAGCTCTCTTCAACACCAGGCTGGGGTTGGTGTTTCTGCCTCCAGATCGCCAGCTCCGTCTCCGGTCTCGTCTAGCCTCCCTCCTGTTGAAGTCTTCTGCCTCCGCACGGGCCTGGTTGTGGGTTCAGGGGGACATGTCTGCCTCTCTGTTCCTGGTCCCTTGGGCTCGCAGACACCTCTACCATCTGGTGTATCACCTTCTGTCCCACTGGGATCCGATGTCCCTGGACTACGAGGCCCCTGTTCCTGTGACTCCTGCCGTATCTCTCCTGCTGCAGTGGTGGTTGGTGCCGGTAAACCTGGCGAGGGGTGTTCCCCTGGATCCTCCCCTTCCCTGTACCCTGACCACCGATGCCAGCCCTTGGGGTTGGGGGGCCACCCTCGGGTCTCTCTCTGCCCAGGGTGCTTGGTCCCCCGCGGAAAGCTGGATGTCCTCGAACTGGAAGGAGCTGGCTGCTGTCTTCAAGGCTCTCGTACACTTTGCTCCTCACCTACGTGACTTGTGGGTTCAGGTCCGGACGGACAATCAGGTGGCTCGTGCCTACTTAAACCATTTGGGGGGCACTCGCTCTCCTCTTTTGGCTCTCCTGGCGGATCAGATTGGGTCTTGGGCGGAGGACAATCTTCTGGGTCTGACGGTTGTCTATCTGCCGGGGAGGGAGAATGGGCGTGCGGATCATCTGAGTCGCCTTCTTCCTTCTTCTGTCTCTCTGTCCCTGTCTCCTCTGGTCTTTCGGGAGCTGTCAGTGAGGTTCGGGAGGCCCTGGTTGGATCTCTTCGCGTCCCCTCAGGATGCTCTTCTGCCGAGGTTCTGCACCCTTCTGCCTTGCCTGGAAGCGTGGGGGGTGGATGCCCTGAGTTTCCCTTGGCCCCAGGGCCTTCTTTGCCTTTCCTCCTTTTCCCCTTCTCAGCAGGGTTCTGGCAAAGATCAGGTCGGAGAGAGTGTTGGTGCTGTTGGTAGCTCCCTTTTGGCCTCGCCAGTCTTGGTATCCCCTCCTTCTTCGTCTGGTGGTTGCTCCTCCTTGGCGGTTCCCGCTGTCGCCTGCTCCTCTCCGCTTTCCTCACCTGTCGCGTCAGGCTCTCAGCCAGTTGGCGTTGGGGGTTTGGAAATTGAAAGGCGAAGGCTAGTCTCCCTGGGGTGTTCCTCTGCTGTGGCGTTGTCTATCCAGAATTATTATTATTAAATTATTATTATTAAATTAAATTTATATGGCGCACAGCTACCCGGAGGTTTCCCGGCGCCTACGGACCCGCGCTAAAGAAAAGAACATACTCTAGTGGTTGAATAACCACGTTTTTAAATCCTTACGAAATTTATGATAGATGGTTTCCTGGCGTAATTGAAATGGAAGAGTGTTCCATAAAGATGGAGCTAAGTAGGCAAAAGACCGTCCGCCCATGCGTACTCGTTTGATCTTGGGAGCTTGAAATTTTAATTGGTTAGAGGATCGCAGAAGTCGAGAGGGAAGGTAAGGATGCACCAAAGCACTAAGATAATGTGGTGCTAAATTCATTTTGATCCTATGCATATAGCAGAGGGCTTTGAATTTTGAACGATTTTCTATCGTAAGCCAGTGAAGATCACAGAGAGGACCTGAGATAGAGGCCATTCTGGGTAGCTGACATAGTAGTCTGGCCGCAGAATTTTGGACCACTTGCAGCTTACGGGTCACTTCCTTACTCACACCCAAATACAGGACATTGCCGTAGTCCAATCTGGACACGATCAAGGCCTGAATAACAGTTTTTTGCGTGGGTAAAGGGAGCATCCAAAGAATTTTTTTTAGCCATTTTAAAATTGTAAAACAGGTTGAAACAACCTTAACTACTTGCTGTTTCATAGACAATTGGTCGTCAATAATTATACCAAGGTTACGAACAGATTGTGTAGGGTTGGGGAGATCACCCATCTGAGGTGGCCAATGCTGGAGACCCCAAAGAGTTTTGTTTCCGAAGATAAGGAGTTCCGTTTTCCCTCCGTTTAGTTTCAATCTATTTGTATGCATCCATCCAGCTATCTTTTGTAGCCCAACCTGGAGAGAGAATATGTTGGAAGTCTCCTTGGAAGACAAGGAGAAAATAAGCTGGGTGTCATCCGCATATGAATATATGGTCAGCCCAGCCTCCTCCACAATAGAAGCCAGGGGGCTAACATAGATGTTGAAAAGTAATGGGCTAAGTATAGAGCCCTGAGGTACGCCATATGGGGAAGAATGAATCTTAGAGTTAGCCGTAGGGGAAAAGACCTGGAAAGTCCTATTGGACAAAAAACTAGACAACCACTTGAGAGCTGATCCGACAATGCCCCTTGAGTGTAAAGTTTGTAGAAGAATCTTGTGGGATACAGTGTCGAACTCTCGTAAGGGCAGTACCCTTAAGATCTATGAGCGCCACTGGCGGAATTTCTCCGTTTGGTGTTCTTCCCGGGGGTTTCTCCCTGATTCCTGTGAAGGGGGTTCTGTCCTTGAGTTCCTCCGGGATGGGTTTTTGCTTGGGCTGTCGGTCTCTACCCTCCGCAGCCAGTGGTCCGCCATTAAGGCTCTCCGGTGGTCCTCTCTTGTTCCCTTTGAGGCCTTGGCTTCGCGCCTTCTGCGCAGTTTCTTTCTTCGGCGGCCTGTCGTTGCTTCTCCTGTTCCTCCCTGGGATCTTCCCTTGGTCCTTCATGCCTTGCAAGATTCTCCCTTTGAGCCTCTGCCTTCGGTCTCTCTGGAGTTTCTCACCCTGAAGGTTTGCTCTCTGGTGGCCATTACTTCTGGCCGTCGTTTGGGGGAACTTGGGGCCTTGCTTTGTCATTCTCCGTTCTTACGTTTTTTTCCTGACAAGGTGGTCCTTCGTCCTGACCCGGCTTTTCTTCCCAAGGTTTCCTCTGCTTTTCATTTGTCACAGGATATTGTCCTGCCTTCCTTTTTCCCTTCCCCTTCTACTGATGAGGAGATTCAGCTCCATTCCCTGGATTTGACCAGGGCTCTGGTGATCTACCTGGAGCGTACTGCCTCCTTTCGCCAGGTGGATTTTTTGTGTGTTACCTCTGGTGTTGCCCGGCAGGGTCATCGCCCTACCACGGCCACTCTTTCCCGTTGGGTGCATTCCACTGTCTCCCTGGCCTACCGCCATTCCGGTGTGTCCCTTCCCCTGGTTGTTCAGGGTCGGTCTACCCGGAGTTTGGCTTCCTCCTGGGCTTCCTTCAAAGGGGCTTCCTTGCAGGATCTTTGTGCTGCGGCTACCTGGTCCTCCCCTCACACTTTCGTTTCCCATTATCTGTTGAGGATGGGGGAGGTTTTTTCTGGGGATTTTGGTTCCGCTGTCCTTGCGGCTGTCCACTGATTGTGTTTCTTGTCTGCATTGATTAAAATGTGTATTTTTCTGGCATCTTAGTGTCTGTTCCTTGTTCGTCTTTCGCTTGGGTATCCGCTCCATGGTTACTGTGACGAGGGAGACGGACGAGGTAGGTAATGACTCTGTTACTTACCGGTAATGTTCATTACTCCGAGTCATAGTCTCCCTCGTCACAGTCTTATTCCCTCCCGCCCGCCCTTGCTGGTGGGGGGACGAACAATGGTTTTTTGCTTTATATTTCAGGATGTTTCCTGTCTAGGTCCCACCCTTATAGGTCAGGCGGCAGGTACTTCCTGCCGGGCGACCATCTTGGGTGAGGACCTTTTTGATTGGGTGAATGCTGTGTCCGGATCACTGGGTGCTCCATGGTTACTGTGACGAGGGAGACTATGACTCGGAGTAATGAACATTACTGGTAAGTAACCGAGTCACTAATATGGCCACTGGTTGATCTGTCTGTCGTACAGCGCTTTAGCAGCTGACTCTCTGTAAGCCCACCTTCTTTACAGGTACATGTGAATGCAAGTGGTTGGGGCCTTGAGGTGGCACTGTATCACCATATGTTTGAGGTACATTGTAATTTGTTTATCCTATCTTGCGGGGCATTGCAATATCACCTGTGCATGGTATATTATTTTCATAGTATGCTATGATATTATGGTATGTTACTACGGTTAGGTATATTGCTGGGGTTTGGTACATTAATATGATATTTTATGCTATGTTGGCATGGTGTGGTATGGCATGGCATGCAATGAAATTGTAAAACATTATATCAAATTAACGGCTCTTGAAAATCAACGTGTGGCCAGAAGGGGCCAATAGAGGGTTTTTTTTTTAAATGCATTGTCTCTCATTACAAAGAGCCCCCCAAATCTTATCGAGCAAACTATGTCCCTGGTAACCTGCTCCTGCAGGCCAGTGCACAACATGTTTCTCAAGCTCTCTCTGTCTGCCATGGCGTTTTCTCCGTGCTTTTGACAAGTATGATTAAAACATATATTTTTATTTCTGATATTCAATCCTGCAGCTGCACACTTGCACGTTCCATACATGCCGATAGACCCGATTCAAGCCACAGTAGAAGTCAATGGGAGAAATAAATTCTCCTGATTATTTTTGTAAAATCTCCCACTTTCCTCTCTTGAAATGTTTGGATGTATTTACTACACCCTGTCAATATAGCTACCACAGCTTATAGTATTTAAGTTTGTGATAAATGCCTCCTATTCTGAATTTTCTTTGGAAGATGCTGAGGCCAAACCTCAAGGCCGGGCTGCCTACCTTAAAACTGTGGAATCAGAATTCCGGTCTCGGTTCAATATCCTGTGATTCTGGGCACATCACTTAACCTGCCTGTGCCCCTATAAAATGAGGATTTACCTGCAGAACTACTGTTTTTCTACCCCGAACTAAGCATCATCAGAATGTACCCCTTTTAACCCCTTGTAAATTTCGTCACATTTGAAATTTACCAGGGATAAGGTTTGCTGAAAAGTATCGGTGTGTGTTGGGGGAGGAAGGGGGGTGGGGAAATCCCTCGCGACACAAAAACAATTCACTAAAACATATTTGTACGCACTTCAAACTGCTGAATGTTTGTCTAGCTGCTTGGGTTCACGAGTTACTCTCATTGCTTTCTGAGGCTTGCGGAGTATTTCTATCAAGAACTTTGGCTGGAGAACGATTGTTGTGTTTGCCTTCCATTAAAAAACACACACAAAGCCTCTTCCAGGAATGAAAAGACAGGGAATTTGATAATGATTCTTGTTTTTTTTTTTTTATGTCAAGGATGTGAAATAATCATTGCCTGGAGCAAGGGACATGACACTGGTTAAATCAATGGCCCTCTTGAGGTAACCGCATATTAACCCAGCCACTATAAAACACCAACACCCGTTCTCTGAGGCCCAACACGTTAACCTTTTGACCTTGCAGTACGCAAGGGCCAGTTTACATAAATTTTGCACGATTGCAGAAAAAGAACCAACGGCACTTTTAAATCAATTTTTGCGGCGCCAAGAACATGGAATGGAGCATTGTTTGTACTGTTTTTCTGTATTCCGCAATAAGAAACGGAACAGACCGATTTAGCTCCAAACATAAAAAGATAATTGTATCTGTTCCATCCCTTATTAGGTAAAAACAGAAGAATTCGAGTAAATTCGTTTTTTCTATTTTTCCCCTGTGCACATACCTGTAAGTAATACAACCTCGAGCAAACTTTCACTTCTTGTTGCTCATACAGAAACAGGTACACAGCAGAATTTAATATACTAAACAACGATGAGGGTCACGATTAGGTATGCACTGGTGAGATATTTCTTAAACAGTTCAATGATAATTATCTGAATTCAGACGCTCAACTTCCTGTGGCCCACCGTCCAGACCACTGACGTGCCAAAATTAAAGAATAACAGAAGGAGCATGTAGTTTACGATAATGAAATATCAAATATTGCAGTCTGTTCTTTTGTTTCTTTTCCGTTTCTTTATTAACCAGAATTTTTTCTCCACAGTTCAAAAAGTTTCTGAAGTCCAAAATCCAACAAAGTAATCATCAATTATAAATCCAATCGGACAATTATTGATCCATACAGCCTATTGGTTCAAAACAGCCTACGCGTTTCGTCCCCCTTGGGACATCATCAGGGCTCATATATTATAAAGCTTAAAGTTGTCATTAGTTTCTCCTTGTTCCCGTGGTGCAATCTTGCCTTCTTCACCAAATTTTAAAGCGGAATCATTAGCTTTGCTGCGCGCTCCTATCTCCTTACCAAAGTCATTGCCTCTTCTCCAATATTGTCCAAATCTATGTCCTGGTAATTCTGCTTCCCAAATCACAACTCGTTGACAGCGGGTCCCAGGACCCGCTGTCAACGAGGAGAAACTAATGGCAACTTTAAGCTTTATAATATATGAGCCCTGATGATGTCCCAAGGGGGACGAAACGCGTAGGCTGTTTTGAACCAATAGGCTGTATGGATCAATAATTGTCCGATTGGATTTATAATTGATGATTACTTTGTTGGATTTTGGACTTCAGAAACTTTTTTGAACTGTGGAGAAAAAATTCTGTTTAATAAAGAAACGGAAAAGAAACAAAAGAACGGACTGCAATATTTGATATTTCATTATCGTAAACTACACGCTCCTTCTGTTATTCTTTAAACACAGCAGAATTTGCATTTTTTTATTCACCAGTGCCGTTTAAGCAGACTTGCCTACATTTTCTAAAGAAGTGTGAAATTCCCACAAGTTAAAACTGGAAAAACTACATGTTTGTGCATCAACCACATGTTAACATTTCAACCTTTATGGCCGTAATGCACCCATTGTTGGCTTCAGCACATCTAGCATCCCATTGAGAGTGACTGAAGACCAAAGTAACCAATATGCTAGTTGGTATACCGCACGACATTACGTGTTATATCGAATGACAATAATATTACATCCACCACAGCTACGTTATTAGTACATGATAAGGTTAGTATATAGATAGATAAGTAGATGTGGAGGTAATAATACCAATTATGCACTTACCATGTTTATGATGATGATGCAGTGGTAGGCGATGTACCAGATGTGGTATGATCACAGGTCAGTATATTCAACCTCGATATAGTGTCATGCAACAACGCTAGGAAGCCGGCAAGCAGGGAATGTCTATAAAGCCAAAGCATATATTTTATTGGAGTATACACAATTAGACTTCTTAGAAATTCTTCAAACAATATTCCCCTCCGCATCTAACCACCAGCCATACCGAATATGTTGGTACTGGGATCCACTGGCGACTGGTTAGGAACGGGGGTGGCGGGGCTAAGACTGGGGGGGGGGGTTAAAATATGTTTTAAAAAACACTTACCTTTTTCGCCGCCTCTCCTCATTGTCTCCGCTTCTCTTCTCGACTCCAGTTTGGAAGAAGCAGGAAGCAAACGGTCTCCACTAAGCCAATCACAACGCTGCAATGCAGCATTGAGATTTGTCTTAGCGCCATGGATCGGTGCTCAGACGGGGACAGGGAGCCTTTGCATGTTCCCCACCAGGCTGTGCATTACAGCCTGGTGGGGAACATGCAAGTGCGCATGACTGTTTGGCAGGGCCGGATTGGGAAAGCAAACCGGCCCTGGCAATTAAGTCAGACCAGCCCCAGTGAGGGGGGGGGATAACTGCTGCTGATTTTGTTACAGGGGGCTGATATTGCATCACTGCTGCAAAACCGGCCCCCAGTAAAACAAAACAGCCCCCACCCCTTCACAACCAGCCCCCACCCTTCCGGCTCACGGGGAAACTGCCCGGTGCCCGCTACGGCCAGTCCGGGCCTGCTGTTTGGCCGGTCTAAGGCGGCCTCGTGCACATTTAGTGTGCACAAACCACTCCTCCTCCCTGAGCCACCAGCCCCGCCCTGCCCTAACCCAGCCTTTTCCACTCCTCTAAGAACAGAGGGGCGACTCCCCTGCTGGGTTCTCTGATTCTGGATGAAACAACCTTAGTGAAATTTAGAATTAGGAAAATCTAAAATGATGAACATCAAATTGACAAATTCCTCGTGAACGGCCAGTACTTTTAAGAAAACCAAGGCCAGACAAACCATTAATCTTGCAAGGCATTTCCACAGAGGGTTCCAGCCATTGGTTGCCATTTATTTTAAAGAAAATGTCTGCTATTAGTGCCCCATACTTCTCTCCAGCTCCACTGGTTTGCTGCAGCAAGCGCAGAGGGGGTAAAATCACAGACTAAGAGAAGAAGAGAGAGAAAAGGGAAAGATAGACAGAAATGATGAGGAAAAGAGAACGTAAAGAAAGAGAGAGAGGATGGAGAGAGTCAGAAAGAGAGACAAAATATGTAGGGAAGGAGAGAGAGAGACAGAGAATTGATGAATGGAAATAGAAAGGGAAATCGGGGCTAGTTTAAACATGTTCCCAGTGCTGCTTCAGGGTCCCACCTTGAAGAAAAGTGGCATAGACCTGTTCAAAAGGGGTGTCATGACAGAAAAAAGACCAAATGCACAAGTGATTGCCACTTTTTGCAGCAGCAAAACCAAAGTTTAAAGCCAGCAGTCAACTGAAGACAGTGCCGGAAAGTAGACTTCCAGATAATGATCATCAGTACAGGTCACCTTCTGTATCTGGGGTATAAATAGAAAGGCAGCTCCACTCACATGAAGCAGATTGACACTGGAAAGGGTTGGGCTGAGCCGGCATCAGACACTAGACTCAATGTCACACTGACATTACTTTAAAACTACGTTTAATTAAAGTGATGGGTGAAACCTTGCAAACATCTCAGCCCCTGGCAAATCGTTCTGGGCAGAATGCCAGCCCAGTTGTCTGCAGTAGCTTGTGTTCTGATTCAGAGGTGGCATGGCCTGGTGGTTCCTGCTGGATTGTTCCTATTGCAACTGAACACAGGCTAATTTGCACAATGCTGTTCTGTCTGAAGGGGTCACAGTGCAGTGGTGGCTGGTAGAGAACGGAGGTGGCGGGACAGAGTGGTAAGGGGGTTGAAAAATACAAAATATAAACAAAAACACTTACCTCTTCCTGCCGTCTCTCCTTGTCATCTCTCCGCTTCTGTTCCTGACTCTGAGTCCGGAAGAAGCAGGAGGCACACAGGCTCTCCTAAGCCAATCACAACACTGCTGTTAGCAGAGTTGTGATTGGTCTGAGCGCCGTGGTTCCGCGCTCAGACGGGGCCTGGGAGCCTGTGCATTTTCTCTACCGAGGCTGTGCATTACAATCTGGTGGGGAACATGCAAAGTGCACAAGACTGTTTGGCCAGCCCAAGACGGCCGGCCAAACTGTCATGCACACTTATTGTGTACAAACCACTCCTCTTCCCTGTGCCAACAGCCCTGCCCTAACCCAGCCCTGTAGCTACGAAATTGATAATGTTACTATCATTTTATTTTTCACGCAGTGGGGCAATGCTCCTCCACCTTAGCGGAGGAGCCGCCCATGGCATAGTGGTAAAACAAAACATTGGACTGAAATGTGGTGACAAGCGATTACCAGTTGATGAGACTTTTGCAATCATTTCGCCCAACACCTTTTATTGTTTTAAGGGGAACTCTCAGTGAAATAAGCATGGCCGACGTGGGTCCTGTGCTTAACGTGGCATAGGATCCAAGCTGCATCTCTCTGCTGAGGCCTCACTAAGTTGAAACTGGTCAGGAATTGCCTGTTTTCCTTGCAGTTTGGGCTGAACTGTTGTGACTGGAGCAAGATCAAGACTGATTTGCATATGATTGATCCCCATCTGGATTAGTGCAATTGACAAAAAATGATGAACTGGAATGTGGTCCGACAAGACTTTTGAAAACATTCCCCCTATCTTCTTTCATTGTTTACATTTTTATCTTCATTTGCATCTGCATTGCTTGAAAAAAGAAAAGAAGAAGAGACCAAGATTGTGCTGTGGGAAAGGCTCAGAGTTGGCGGGTAGGATTTCTTTGCTAAAAGGAATTAAAATAGAAACATTTTTGACAAAATGACCATTTGTCATAAGAACCATTTTTTTTAGATGGATCTGGAAATGGTAGTTTCAAAATTGACATTAGTATGTAGATTTGGTGCAAGGAGGGAATGCATCTTACTCAGGGAGACACAGTTCGTGAGCTGCAGCGTAGTGCTGCATTCCCATGCCTGCAACCCCCCCTACCCCACCCCACGCCCTCTCGGATGAAGCAGGAGGAGGCCTGTAACAAGTTAGAAATTGCATAAGATGGGCCCTTCACCTCTTCTTCTGGTTAGGTCACTTCTGGGATGGAGGCCAGAAGCCTCTTTTGTGGTTGTAAGATTGAACTGAAGAACCTTACTTCTGTTTCCAGGCGTGAATGACCTCTATGGGCTTTTATCCGTACTTAAAACCAGTGCTTTAAATGGGCAGGTACTGTCATGTACTAAGTACTTGCACTTTAATATGAAAGGGAGAGTACCTGTACTTTTTGGCATTTGTGCAATAGTTTTAATGAGAGAGTACTGGCACTTCTAAGTAGCAAACAGAAACTCTAGGTTAATGACAGGGCCACTGGAATTATGCGATTTTGCGGATGCAACATTTTTCGCATAATTATAGATTTTCCACATGTACCACTTAATACACCATGTGCTGCATAATCTGCAGATGTTAACAAAAAATAGTTTCTAGCTCAAATTGTTCAAAGTAAAAACGCAGCAACATGTGTTGCCACACAGTGGAAGGCCCTTTCCAAATGTTGGCTGGTCACCTTTCTGATTCTATATTCGAGTATTGAACTAGTACTAATGAGGTTCAACCAATGCCCAGACTGTGTTAACAAGTGTAAAATTGACAAAATAATGAAGTAATACTATCACAAATTGTGCCATATTACGCTGCATAATTTGCCTTTTTGTGCTGCATAATTTACTCAACCCCGCCACATAATTTGGCACTCCCCTTCCACATAGTTTCAGTGGCCCTGGTTATTGAGTACCTGCACGTTTATATTTCCATTTCAAGTACTGCTTAAGACACCAAGCCCTTTTATTTCTGTCCAGCTCTCCACTGTTTCACCATCTCTCTGAACACACCAGTGTTTTTACTTGCAAGCTGCCCCTTGCAGTAGCATGAAAAGTGCCTCCCGAGTGAAGAGATTACTGCGCAGTGACACACACAGCACGATGCAAAAGGGACATTTTAAAAGCAGGGAAGTAGAGAATCCCGCTTGCCAAGGAAAGGCATGAAATATTGATGATGTGTAGGATTAAACACGCAGCCAGCTCACAACAGACAGAGGTTTCCAGGCATCAAAGCAACTGTACTGCTGTGGGGTGGAAGTCTGCATGGTTTATTTAGTAAATGCGTGCATGTGCGCTCGGCGTCTGAGCTCCCATCATGTCTTTGAAGGGCAGACCATGCTTTGTATATGAAAATTTGCAGTGACTGTCTAAGTATAAGGTCAGTATCGTGTCCTCGTTGTACAGCACCACTATGACAGAGGAAAATGTCACAATCTCTTTCAACCACTGGAAATTGCTCCAAGTATTATTCCATTTAATTGTTTTGTGCTCATCCGTGCATTTACAGAGCAGAACCAGTAAACCAGTATTGGCTCTGACTCAAAGGGAGCAGTTCAATCTGAGCTGCTAGGCCATATTACATATTACCTGAAAGACGTGCAACACGTTTCGGCTAAGAGAACCTTTGTTAAGCCTTGACAAAGGTGCTGTTAGGCAAAATTAATTACATGTATCTGCAATAAAAAGAGGTTTACTGCATGGAGTACCGTCTGGAGATATTTTTTCTTTTGCACATTGACCGGCGCACATCCTGCATTGGCACCGGTGACGCCAGTTGGCAGCAGCCGCTTACATGTCAAAGTGTGGAAAAAGAAATATATATATGTAGATGTATTACCAAGTTCTAGTTAGGTCGGCATTTCCATAGGAGATGCCTTTTTTGTCTTGCTAATGATATTGGCTCCGTTTGATGAATCTCCACGAAGATTTCCATAAAGTTGCTACTTTTTGACTGGTTTGTGCATGGAATGTTTCGGGATTATCCATCAAGCAGGGGCCGAGAATAAAGTGGGTCCCAAAACGTAAAATTGTCCATGCAGTTTCCTTAGACTTTTTTAGGCAGGCCTATAGCAAAAACTGCTGAACCGAATTACACCAAATTTGGCAGTAAGCTAGATCTTAGTCTACAGATTGTGCTTTTGTGATTTGGTGTAAATCCATGCAGTCGTTTTTGAGATATTAACGGTCAAAAGTAATTGTATATTTTGACAGTTGGGCTTGCTAGAGTCCCGTGAGCATCCCGCGAGAGAAAGAAATCATAAATGGAGCCCCGTGATTGGTCAAAAGTCCAATTTTTCCTATGAGCCTTGATGCTCTCATGGGAGCCTCGCGAGAGCGAGAGCTCTGATTGGATGGTTGTTGGAATGCTAGAAATAAAATGTCCGCCTTTACTGTGTACTGTAAAAAATTGGAGTGGTGTGGAAATGAAGTAAAAAATCTATATAAGGGGGCAGCAGAAAGGCAAGTTTCCCCTAGATTTAGAGAGGAGGTGTGTAACGGGATAACTACTGTGAAGAAAATAAATGTATTTTGTTTTTAACTAATTTTCAACGATCTTGTGGGACTCCAATGAGATCATGAATAGTGAAAAGGAATAGATGAGTTCTTAATAAACTCTATTATTAGGGATGCATATTGTGCTCCTTGTTATTGAGAGGAAGTGTGTAACAGATACATACTGTGATGATTAGAAGGTTAAATCTGTTTTTGTAGAAAATGTTACGATCTCTCAAGACTTTCACGGGATTGTGGAAAGTAAGAAGGAGTAGGTGATGTTTGAATACACTCTACTATGCACACTTGTTACTGCATGAATAACTCTTACTGGAGATGGTGTTTATCTGATTCTACTATTTATGCTCATTGGTTGAAGAAGAGTTGTGAGTAGAATTAGGGCTCATTGACACACCCTACTATGCACACCTGTCATCTGAGGGAGAGATCTCAGCAAAGAGGCCATTCCCATTACCCACCCTACTATGCACACCAGTCATCTGAGAGAGAGAGGTCTGAAAGGAGAGCCCAGTCCCTCCCCACACCCTATTACGCACACCTATCATTACAGAGAGAGGTCTCAGCAGAGGGGCCAGTCCCTCCCCACACCCTACTACGCACACCTATTATTATAGAGAGAGGTCTCAGCAGAGAGGCCAGTATCTCCACACACCTTACTACGCATCTGATAGAGAGGTCTAAAAGGAGAGGGAAGTCCCTACCGATACTGTACAACGCACACCTGTCATCTGAGAGAAAGATCTAAAGGAGAGACCAGTCCCTCTCCACACCCTACTATGCACACCCATCATTGCAGAGTGGTCAAAGTAGGGAGGCCAATCCCTCTACACACCCTACTACGCACACCTGTCATCTGAGAGAGAGGGCTGACAGGAGAGCCCAGTCCCTCCCCACACCCTACTAATCACAGCTATTATTACAGAGAGAGGTCTAGCAGGAGACTAGTCCCTCCACACACCCTACTAGGCACACAAGTCATCTGAGAGACAGGTCTTGAAGGAGAGCACAGTCCCTCCCCCACCCTACTGTGCACACCTATCATTACAGAGAGACGTCTCAGCAGAGAGCCCAGTCCTCCCCACACCCTACTATGCAAAGCTATAATTACTGAGAGAGGTCTTAGCAGAGAGGCCAGTCCCTCCACACACCCTACTATGCACACCTGTCATCTGAGAGAGAGGGCTGACAGGAGAGCCCAGTCCCTCTCCACACCCTACTATGCACACCCATCATTGCAGAGTGGTCAAAGTAGGGAGGCCAATCCCTCTACACACCCTACTACGCACACCTGTCATCTGAGAGAGAGGGCTGACAGGAGAGCCCAGTCCCTCCCCACACCCTACTAATCACAGCTATTATTACAGAGAGAGGTCTAGCAGGGAGACTAGTCCCTCCACACACCCTACTAGGCACACAAGTCATCTGAGAGACAGGTCTTGAAGGAGAGCACAGTCCCTCCCCCCACCCTACTATGCACACCTATCATTACAGAGAGACGTCTCAGCAGAGAGCCCAGTCCCTCCCCACACCCTACTATGCAAAGCTATAATTACTGAGAGAGGTCTTAGCAGAGAGGCCAGTGCCTCCACACACCCTACTATGCACACCTGTCATCTGAGAGAGAGGTCTTAAAGGAGACTATTTCCCTAGAATTGTGTTTCGATCCCACAAGAGTCTTGCGAGAGTGGTGTGCATGCTTCAGGAAGTGAAGCTTGCTACGTGAAGCTTGGTCGATATCGCGAGCATCTTGCGGGACCTGCATGGAAAATTACTGAGCCTGCCACGTGGTGTTTTACGATCCCACGAATGTCTTGTGAGACTCGAAGAAATATACGGGTCGAAGTAGGCATTTTGTGCTCCCGCTCTCAAGAGAGATTTTAAGAAGGGGGAAAAGCAGAAACAGTGCAAACAACATATATCATAAAAGTAGAGGGTAGCTCTGAAAAAGCTGTTTTTGTTTTCAGTTATTAAGAAATACATATATATAGTTTTGTTATTTCAAACATTTTGAAAATGTGTTTGTCATTTCATTTTTTTTAAAGGGTACCACAAAAATATACAACTTGAAGTGTTAAACAAACACCATCAGCATCTCCTTAAAAACAAAAAGCAGAAAAAGTTACAAACAAACTGTTAAAAAGAAAACTATTGCCTAGGGGGCTATTGTGCTCTTGGATGAGCTTCCCCTGGGCAGTCATGCTTCTCTCTGATTAAAAAAATAAATGATCTAGTTGCACAAGCAGCAAAATAGCGCTTTATTTATAAAAAAGCAGGGTTATTGTCTGCTTGTGCACTTAGAACCTGCACTGGCACAGTATCTCCTGGAGTAAATGATGTTGAAGCCCCTGTAGAGTTTTGTAGCTCTGCAGCACAAGCCAACTCTGCCGGTGCAACTCTTTGCGGATAAACAGACCTCGGGTGTCCCCACATCCCTGTGGTACTCATGCTAGATTGTTTATTTCTGCTCCCCCGGCTGAAATATTTGCTGCAAAGTTTACTGGTGATGTACTTCGCAGAAACTTTCTTGGCACCTGGCCTCATTTCAAGCAATTGCCACACCAAGGATTCCTTAGGAGACTAACATGTCTGAGCTGGTGCAGAAGCCCCTGGCTGTCTATATGAATCTGATGAACACATATTTCTGCTGAAAGGCAAACAGGATAGAAAGGCCAAGCCAAATGTGTCTACTCTTACCAAAGCCCAGTAGTGAAATAAAGCAAAAAGTATGGAATCTTCTTCTTCTAAATAAAGATATCCATATGAACCAATCAGAATCTTTCTTTAGAGTGTGCTTCCTCCTGTGAGAGTACTGACACTTCAAAAATTATAGCTGGTGACATCTCTCATTTTTCAGAGATACATTAACTGAGCAAATAAACAATTTCTATTGAATATTCATCTGTTTAATACTCACACACATTTAACAAAGATATTGCAAACTGTGAACCATATCCTGTTTTGTTACAATAAAAAAATGATTTTACTAAAATAATGTCAGAACATAACATATATTGTAAAGTTATACTACCATACATACACTCACAAAAATAATGAATCTACTTTAAAAAACTTTTTAGAAATTCACTGAAAAAAACAAAGGTAACGCTGTAGTCAGGTGAATATGTCAGCATCAACATTAACATTTTGTACTAAAAAACACAGATATTCAGCAGTTCTAGTTAGCAGCGCTAACTAGAACTTGAGCGCCCGCCCTGCACTGCTTATGGCATCACATATGACATCACTCATAACATATTCTATGACATCATTTATGACATCCCTGATGGCATCTCAAATGACACCATTGATGACATCACTGATGTCATTTGAGATTATAGGTAGATAGATACAGAGATAGATAGATAGATATGCATATATATTAAAAAAATAACTACTTTGCCTGAAATTAAAAAAACTCTTGCTGTCCATTAACGGAACCCATCTATGAACACTAAAAACCTCTTAACATTACCCAGCTCTAAACACTAAAAACCCCTTGCCACCCCTTAGTGCTCACCTTCACTGAACCCTAAAACCCCCCCAATAATCAATGCTACCCATCCCTAAATCCTAAAACCCTTTACTACCCCTCAACGCTACCAGGTGCGGCTGCTACAGGTAAGCGGGGTGGGGCAGGGGGGAGTTGACATACGACAGGATAAGGAAAATAAAGTAAATAAAACCACTTACCTTGCGCTCGCCGCATCGCCGAGTCGGCATAGCGGCGAGCACAAGGCAAGTGGTTTTCTTTCTTTCTTTATTTTATTATCCTTATCTCATCATATGTCGACTTCCCACCCCTGCCACACCCTGCCCCTGCCCCGCCCCACCACTCTTACCTGTACCGGCCATGCCTGAGCGCTACTCTTCCCCGAAAACTAAAAAGTCCTTACTACCCCTAATACTACCCTTCACTGAACCCTAAAAACCCCTGACTACCCCTAAACCAAATCTTCCTCAAGCCTAAAACACTCCTTACTGCCGCTAAACACCCTTAACTCTATGTTCAGTAATAAGATTATCTCATTGGAGTGGTAAATGCATTGTAAAAGTCTTGCTGTAACTGTCATGCAGTGTAGCAGATGCATTGTAAGGGTATAATACCATTAGGTTATATTACATTTGATTTCTGCATACTGCTCAATCAGTCAAAGTCATAACCGCAAGCTTAGAAAAAAAGACTAGGAGAAAAAGCCGGTCTTTGGAAATATCCAACATCTCGGACAATCGAAAGGAAGGTGGTGATGCTCTGGAACCCAGACGCAGTGTTATGATTTCAATTCGTAAACCAGGGATGTTCAATAATCTTACCAACTGGTTTGCAAACTGGAATGTAAGTTGCAACATGAACTCTCTACCAATAGGTTGCATAGCAAATTGTCCATTCGCAGCGGGTAGCAAGATAACCTGTCTAATAAATGTTATTTAGGCAGGTTGGAATTTGCGTGCATGGCAGTGGTGTAGCTATGCCATAGGCCGCCCATGGCGGCCCCTGCGTTTGCTGCACACAGCAGCCGGATTGAAGAGCGCGGGGTGCTGGCGATTCTTGCGGCCGTGACGCCGCAAGGTAAGAGCGGAGGGGAGGGAGGCCGGCCGCCGCCCCCAAAATTCGTGCCGCCTGGGGCGCTCTGCCCCCCCCAGCTACGCCACTGGTGCATGGCAAACACCAACCTTGTCTCAACTGAGTTCATGATCAGAGGAACGTAAGCAGCAGTGGTGTAACGAAAGTTGAGGGGGGCCCCCTGCAAAGTACATTACATTGAGGCCCCCGCTCCGGACTCACTTAGGAGCTCTCCGGCCAGGGGACTGTTCTGAGGGGGTCCCCTGGAGGTTGGGACCCCCCCCCCCGTACTGCAGGGGCTGCAGGGGCCTTTGTTACACCATTGGTAAGCAGCAGAGATATTGGATATTGAAGCTGAGAATTTTGTCTTTTAGGAATTGGGGCCAGATCCTGAGATGTCTCTGTGACCTAAAGGAACAACAGGTATCAAGTTATAAATATTACCCTTTATTTCAGTAACCACATGAGCATCTATTGACAAATCTACACGATAAGGCGTTGGACAGTAGTGTAGCAAAGATGCAATGGGCCCTGGTACAAGCGAGGAAAATGCCCCCTCTGTCTGCTCTTGGGGTAGTAAAATACAGAAATGTTCAGGTTTCAATCTGCCCCTCATGTCTCAGGGCTCCGGTGCCACTGCACCTGCTGCATCAATTGTAGTTACGCCCCAGCAGTTTGACTCTCTACTTTGTCCATGATTGACTGCAGCTAGTTCAGATCTGTCACGAAGGCAAAAGCAGCTTAAAAATATCATCCGTCTGAAGCTCTTATTAAAGAGAGTAATCTTTGTTTAGTTTCCTACACCAGCTTGAGTATGCGTTCGGGGTGGTGATTGGCTACGGCTTGCTTCCTGCTGCCCTGCTTTCATTTACCACTTCACACCACAGCGAGGCCGTAGCACATCTCAAACCTACAGCTCCTCAGGAAACAAGTGCCTGTTAAACATCTTCCTTATGCTAATATGTGTTTTGGAAAACATCTTGCTTTGCGCCGAGCCGGAAAGCTGCGGGGTGAGGGCACTCTTAGCTCTTCGTGTTCAGATGATTGGAGATGCGCTTTCAATCAATGGCGGCCTCCCCTGGGTTCGTCTTCTAATTATAGCGGCGGATTCTTCTCGCTGGCGGACGCTCGACGTTGGCGACGAGGTTTTGGAGCGCGGATGAATCGGCTTGGTCATTGCAGCGGTTGTCTCTTGTGCTGAGGTTTGCACCATGCAGCAGGGCAGAGAACGTGGGCATGGAGGTGCCCCGGGGGGCATTTGAAAGATCAGGGAGGTGGGCCCGTTGTTTCATGCACTGCGGCCTACAGGACCGGACTGCATATTCCACCTGGCATTTCCCAGGTGGGCTGGAGTCTTTGGAGAGCGGTTTTTGAAGGGAGAGGGGCCGCTGCTGACATCTCTGCCACTTTCTCCAGCTCTACCAGATAATTACAGCAGGCACAGCGCCTGCTTTAGATGAGAGAGAGGAAAGAGAGAAAGGGATAGGGATAAATGTGAGGGAAGGAAGGGAGTGGGGGTTAGTTTGAACATTTTGCCCAGGGCTGCTTTTGGTTCCAAGTCTGGACTAGATCCTGGCATAGTTATTGCACCATAATAATGAAAAATAATGCAGAGCAATATCCTGAATCCAAAACCAACCAATGAAATTGTAACTTTGGAGTTTTAGCAGCCATTTTGTTTCAAATCTTGCAAGTTACTATTTCTGCTTTTGTTGGACAGCGATTCCTTTAATATTGCATCATATGTTGCGGAAATCAGTGATTTCTCTTCCTCAATAGAACAACTGAAGCCTCCACAGACAAGAGCTCAGGTAGAGAAAAAGAGGAAATGCTGGCTGGGATAAATCATTAAGAACTAGGCCATTTGAATCCCAGAGATTATAAATAGTTCAGTCGATGGTCAGAAGCTACTGTGAGTGCTAAGTGCATCTTCACAGATTTGCGGTCTTTAGCTAAGGGAGGTGTGAAAGTCAAAGCAACACAGGGACTAGAGTGGAATTTGTACCCACCGGACCACGGTGTGTGGAAACAAAGTTAAGTGTGCGTGTGAAGGCTGCAAAAGGTTAGGAGGGTGCATTTGTTATTTGAGCGCTGTTTGTATAGGTGGGTGTATTGATTGAAAGTGTCTTACATGGCAGTGATTGGTATGGGTGGGTACATTGGTTGTTTCAGCACTGCTTAAACTGCAATGGTTGGTATGGGTTGGTGCATTGGTTGTTTGAGCACTACTTAAACTGCAGTGGGTGGTATAAGCGGGTACATTGGTTGTTTGAACACCGCCTACACTGCAGTGGTTGATATAGGTGGGTACTTGGTTTATATGAGCACTGCTTAAATTGCAGTGTTTGGTATAGAAGAGTGCATTGGTTGTTTGAAAGCTGCTTACACAGAAGGGGTTGGTATAGGTGGGTGCATTTGCTGTCTGAGCGCTGCTTAAACTACAGTGGTTGGTATACGCGGGTGCATTGGTTGTTTTAGCGTTGCTTACACTGCAGTTGTTGGTATGGGTGAGCACACCTTCAGTTGGTTGTATCTGAGGGACCAAGTGACTATGCTCTACTAATCAGCCCCCCTGCAGTTACCACAGCGGTATTCATTGGGTGTGTGGAGCAGTTTTTGAAACTGATTAACATGTGCACCAAAATTAGTGTAACCACTCCCAGATGTTCAGACAGAATGGTTCCTGGGGCAGTATTACTTGTGCACTGCTGGGGACAGGATGGTTTGTAGAAGGTGCAGTGGTCCTGGGAGCAGTATTGGCTGTGCGGTGGTTGCAAAAGCAGTGTATTCAGTACATTGTAGAGTATCATTCTATCTATATGGAAAGATGCATATTAGCGGAGTATACACAGTGGATTGTTGAACAACAACATTGCTGCAGTGCAGTGAAGGTAAATAAAGGGTTCTCCAGTGGACAGATTAGGGTATCTATGTTTTCTGTACAGTCCAGGCTTCAGAGACATGACCTCTGCATGTTACACCTTGTTTTTAGAGGTTTCCTTCAGCAATAGAGCAGCCTGTGCAGCGAACATTACACTGCGGTGGTATCTGAACATTGTTTATTGTGCAGTGCTGTCCAGAAGCAGCGCTGGCTCTGTAACAAACACTTCACTGGAAAGGCATTTGAACAGCATTTGATGTGCAGAGCTGGCCAGAAGTTGTGTTGACTGTGGAGTGCATGCTGCAGTGGAGTAGTGTTTGTTCAGTGTTTATTAAGCAGTGTTCGATGTGCAGTAGTAGTAGTAAACAGTATAGTCTGCATACTGAATGCAGCAGTGCAGTAGTTTTTGAGCAGTGTTTGTTGTGTAGTGCTGACCAGGCACAGTGTTGCCTGTACAATGAACGAATGCTGTAATGGAGTGATTTTTGAGCAGTGTTTGTTGTGTAGTGTTTGTCAGACGCAGAGCTGCCTTTACAATTAATGCTGCACTGGATTCGTATTTATGCAGTTTTGGTGCATTACTGGTTAGAAGCAGAGCTTCCTGTACAGGGAATACTATAATAGTATTTGAGCAATATGTGTTGCAAAGTAATGCCAGAATTAGAGCTGCTTTTGTAATGTTTTGTGCAGTGCAGGTCAGAAGTAGCAGGTCAGTGTGCAGTGAAAGCGCCAGTGCTGTGCTACTTTAGAAGTGTTTGCTGACCAGTGTTTGTTGAATGGCTCTGGCCATGTTGCACTGCAATTAATGCTGCAGTGAAGTGATATCTGGGCAGCGTTTTTTTGTGCAGTGCTTGGCAGACGCAGAGCTGCATTTACAGTGAATGTTGTACTGTAGTGATATTTATACAGTGTTTTGTGCAGTGCTAGTCCGAAGCAGAGCAGCCTGTACAGTGAATACTGTTAGAGAATAGGATTTGAGCAATATCTGTTGTGCGTTTGTTCCAGAAGCAGGACTTCTTTTTTATGGTGACATTTGTGCAGTGCTGATGAGAAGCAGTATTTCATGTGCAGTGAATGCTGCAGTAGAGTGGCATTTGAGGAGTGTTTTTGTGCAATGCTGATCGACAGCAGAATTGTCTGCACACTGCATGCTGCAGTGAAGTGGTACTTGAGCTGTGTATGTTGTTTAGTAATTGCCCTAAGAGCATGCTACCTGTACAGTGAATGCTGCAGTGGAGTGGCATTTCGGAAGTGCTTGCTGCACATCTCTGAGTAGAGTTTACACAGTCAGTGCTGCAGTGGAGTGGCATTTCGGAAGTGCTTGCTGCACATCTCTGGATAGAGTTTGCACAGTCAGTGCTGCAGTGGAGACGGAAGTGCTTGCTGCACATCTCTGAGTAGAGTTTGCACAGTCAGTGCTGCAGTGGAGTGGCATTTCGGAAGTGCTTGCTGCACATCTCTGGATAGAGTTTGCACAGTCAGTGCTGCAGTGGAGTGGCATTTCGGAAGTGCTTGCTGCACATCTCTGAGTAGAGTTTGCACAGTCAGTGCTGCAGTGGAGTGGCATTTCGGAAGTGCTTGCTGCACATTTCTGGATAGAGTTTGCACAGTCAGTGCTGCAGTGGAGACGGAAGTGCTTGCTGCACATCTCTGAGTAGAGTTTGCACAGTCAGTGCTGCAGTGGAGTGGCATTTCGGAAGTGCTTGCTGCACATCTCTGGATAGAGTTTGCACAGTCAGTGCTGCAGTGGAGTGAAATTTCGGAAGTGCTTGCTGCACATCTCTGAGTAGAGTTTGCACAGTCAGTGCTGCAGTGGAGTTGGCATTTGAGCAGTGCTTGATATGCTGTGTTGGTCATACGCGTATTGCCTGTGCAGTGAGTGGTACAGTGGAGTGCTATTTGAGCAGTGGTTTGTTGTGAAGTTCTGATGGGAAGCAGCATTGGGTCTACAGCGAATGCTGCAGTGGAGTGGTATTTGAGCAGTGTTTTATTGTGTTCTGCTAATCCGAAGCAGGATTGGCTGTACAGTGAATGCTATAGCGGAATGGTTATTAGCAGTCTTTGAAGGTGTAGTGCAGGCCAGAAGCAGTATACTTCATACAGTGAATTCTGAAGTGGCGTGGTACCTGAGCAGTATTTGTTGTGCAGTATTTATGAGAATCAGAAACGCCTGTGCAGGAGAAGCTGCAATCGTATTGATTGTGGATTGATGGCCAGAAGTGGTATTGACTGTACAATGAACGCTGCAGTGGAGTAGTATTTGAGTGGCGTTTGTTATGCAGTGCTGACCAGAAGCAGTGCTGCCTGTACAGTGAATGATGCATTGGAGTAGTATTTGAACAGCGTTTTGCAGTGCTCATCTGAAGCAGTATTTCCCTGCAGTGAGCGCTTCAGTGGAGTGTTGTTTGAGCAGTGTGTGTTGTACTGTGGTGGTGGATTTAAGCAGAGTTCTCTGTACAGTGAATGCTGCAGTGGAGTGGTATTTGAGCGGTGTTTGTTGCGCAGCGTTTGCCAGAAGCAGTGCTGCCTGTACAGTGAATGATGCATTGGGGTGGTATTTGAACATCGTTGTGCAGTGCTAGTCATAAAGAGTATTTCCCTGCAGTGAGAGCTTCAGTGGAGTGTTATTTGAACAGCCGTGTTTTATGCTGGGGTGCTCACTTTAAACAGAGTTCTCTGAACAATGAATGCTGCAGTGGAGTAGTATTTGAGTGGTGTTTGTTATGCAGTGCTGGCCAGAAGCAGTGCTGCTTGTACAGTGAATGATGCATTGGGGTAGTATTTGAGCGGTGTTTGTTATGCAGTGCTGGCCAGAAGCAGTGCTGCCTGTACAGTGAATGATGCATTGGAGTAGTATTTGAACAGCGTTTTGCAGTGCTCATCAGAAGCAGTATTTCCCTGCAGTGAGAGCTTCAGTGGAGTATTATTTGAACAGCCGTGTTTTATGCTGGGGTGCTCACTTTAAACAGAGTTCTCTGAACAATGAATGCTGCAGTGGAGTGGTATTTGAGCGGTGTTTGTTGTGCAGTGCTTGCCAGAAGCAGTGCTGCCTGGACACTCAGTAATTCATTGGGGTGGTATTTGAACAGTTGTGTGCAGTGTTCGTCAGAAGCAGTGTTTCCTTGCACTGAGTGCTTCAGTGGAGTGTTATTTGTACAGTGTGTATTGAGCTGTGGTGATGATCAGCGTTCTCTGTACAATGAATGATGCAGTGGAGTGGTGTTTGAGCAGTGTATGTTGTTCAGTGCTGGCCAGAAGCAGAGCTGCCTGTACAGTCAGTGATGCATTGGGGTGGTATTTGAACAGTGTTGTGCAGTGTTCATCAGAAGCAGTGTTTCCTTGCAGTGAGAGCTTGAGAGGAGTGTTATTTGAACAGTGTTTGTTGTACTTTGGTGGTGACTTTAAACAGAGTTCTCTGTACAATGAATGCTGCAGTGAGTGGTATTTGAGCGGTGTGTGATCTGCAGCACTGGCCAGAAGCTGCCTGTACAGTGAATGATGCATTTGGGGTGGTAATTGAACAGCATTGTGCAGTGCTTGTCAAAAGCAGTATTTCCCTGTAGTGAGTTCTTCAGTGGAGTGTTATTAAAACAGTGAGTGTTCTGCTGCGGTGGGAACTTTCTGCAGAGCTCCCTGTCTAATGAATGCTGCAATGGTGTGGTATTTGAGCTGTGTTTGTTGAGCAGTGCTGGCCAGAAACAATGCTGCCTGTACAGACAGTGATGCATGGGGTGGTACTTGAACACTGTTGTGCAGTGTTCCTCAGAAGCAGTCTTTCCTTGCACTGAGTGCTTCAGTGGAGTGTTATTAGAGCAGTGTAAGTAAAAAAAAATGTAAGTCCGTTTTTATATAGCGCAGCTACTCACCCTTACGGGTCTCAAGGCGCTGGGGGCCGTAGTGGAAATTAAGTGAGCTATTGCCCAGAGTCACATGGTGCTGAGCTGAGCTGCCGCCGGAGCCGGGGATCGAACCGTGAACCCTGTGCTCCGAAGTCAGCTGCCCTGGCCGCTGCACCACACTTCTGCTGCAGTGGTGGCTTTCAGCAGAGCTCACTGTACAATAAATGCTGCATTGTAGTGGTATTTGAGCAGTGTTTGTTGTGCAGTGCTGGCCAGAAGCAGTGCTGCCTGTACAGTCAGTGAAGCATTGGGGTGGTATTCGAACAGTGTTGTGCAGTGTTCGTCAGAAGCAGTGTTTCCCTGTAGGTGGAGCTTCAGAGGAGTGTTATTTGAACAGTGTGTTTTGTGCTGTGGTGGCGACTTTAAAAATAGTTCTCTGTACAATGAATGCTGCAGTGAAAGTGGTATTTGAGCAGTGTCTGTTGTTCAGTGCTGACCAGAAGCAGTGCTGCCTATACAGTCAGAGATGCAGTGGGTGGTATTTGAACAGTGTTGTGCGGTGTTCGTCAGAAGCGGTGTTTCCTTGCACTGAGTGCTTCAGTGGAGTGTTATTAGAGCAGTGTGTGTTCTGCTGCGTTGGTGACTTTCTGCAGAGCTCCCTGTTAAATGAATGCTGCAGTGGAGTGGTATCTGGGCGGTGTTTGTTGAGCAGTGCTGGCCAGAAGCAATGCTGCCTGTACAGTCAGTGATGCATTGGGGTGGTATTTGAACAGCGTTGGGCAGTGCTTGTCAGAAGCAGTATTTCCCTGTGGTGAGTGCTTTAGTGGAGTGTTATTAGAGCAGTGTGTGTTCTGCTGCAGTGGTGACTTTCAGCAGAATTCCCTGTACAATGACTGCTGCAGTGGAGTGGTATTTTAGCAGTGCTTGTTCTACAGTGTTGGCCAGAAGCAGTGCTGCCTGTACGGTCAGTGATGCATTGGGGTGGTACTTGAACAGTGTTGTGCAGCGTTCGTCAGAAGCAGTGTTTCCTTGCATTGAGTGTGTCAGTGGAGTGTTTATTAGAGCAGTGTGTGTTCTGCTGCGGTGGTGGCTTTCAGCAGAGCTCACTGTACAATGACTGCTGCAGTGGAGTGGTATTTGAGCGGTGTGTGGTGTGCAGCAATATCCAGAGACGTGTTGCTGAATACTGCAGTGAAGTGATGTTTTTGTCAGCGATTGCTGCACAGTGCTGTGTAGAAGGCGGGCTCCCAGCACTGTTCATGGTGCAGTGATGTGGTGTTTGAGCGTTGTTCACCGTGAAGCGCTGGGCCAGCTGTTCTGGCTCTCCCCTGGTGGCCGCCTTTCATTCTGGAAGTGTCAGAAACCTTATTATTATTTGACAGGTAGTGACTGCTTCTATGATGATCATTTGTAGACTGACTAGCGCAGCATTGCAATGCATTTAGCATTACATCATGGGCCTAATCCCCTCGGAAGAACCATAGTACCAGCATTGGCAACCTACCCCACCCCTCCAACGTAACATGCATGCTCATAAATAATCACACAACACATTTCTTGTTTGGGTAAATATTGCTGCAGGTTTATTACATACACCGTTATGTAATATGGTGGGTTATCTTACGGGCGATCCAAGGGCAGGCAACCGTCTGGGCCGCCTGCCCGCCTGATGAGCCAAGCAGCACTGGGGCGAACCCCATCTGTGCTGCCACTTCATGTGATCCTCTTCCCGGATCACGTGACACATGGTTCCTTATTATTCACGCCCCTTTCAGGGCGGAGCGTAGCATAGCAAACCCCCCGGTTGTTCAGGCCCACAACCGCCCGAAGGACTAACGGGGCGCCGACACGGTTTTCTAGGAACCTCCCATGAGGCTCCTAGGATTTGGCTCTGGCACCCACCATGGTGCCGCGCAGAGGTACCCTTCTGTACCCCTCTGCTTCCAGATCGCCCTGTAACTCCGCCTGCAACGAAAAAGACAACATTACAACATTCTCTGCCTCCTGCCTGCCACGAACCACGCCGGGTAAGCGGTAGGGTGGGAGACGGCGTGTCCGGGCGCGCGAAAGAGGACGACAAGATGGTGGGGGAGGCCTATATACCCCTCCCCTGTCCTCGCGCCCCGGACGTGATTCTCGCCTATCGCGCTGCGACCAGGCTTGGGGACTCCTCCCTGAGTCCCTGCCCCTACGGGGGTGTGGGGTGCCCAGCTGGCACTAGAGGGCTGCCCTCTTTAGTGGCCCCCTGCGGGGGCCTCGGACAACCGCATAGTACCAGCATTGGCAACCTACCCCACCCCTCCAACGTAACATGCATGCTCATAAATAATCACACAACACATTTCTTGTTTGGGTAAATATTGCTGCAGGTTTATTACATACACCGTTATGTAATATGGTGGGTTATCTTACGGGCGATCCAAGGGCAGGCAACCGTCTGGGCCGCCTGCCCGCCTGATGAGCCAAGCAGCACTGGGGCGAACCCCATCTGTGCTGCCACTTCTGGTGATCCTCTTCCCGGATCACGTGACACATGGTTCCTTATTACTCACGCCCCTTTCAGGGCGGAGCGTAGCATAGCAAACCCCCGGTTGTTCAGGCCCACAACCGCCCGAAGGACTAACGGGGCGCCGACACGGTTTTCTAGGAACCTCCCATGAGGCTCCTAGGATTTGGCTCTGGCACCCACCATGGTGCCGCGCAGAGGTACCCTTCTGTACCCCTCTGCTTCCAGATCGCCCTGTAACTCCGCCACAGCTCGGGAGGTGGCCACCGTCGCCGCCAGAGCCCCCACCAAAAGCTCCTTTCTTACCTGCAACCTCTCATTTCCAGGCCTCCTGCAAAGCTAGGGAAGAGATCCCTCCCACTGGTGATAGATGAACCCCATCTGTATCACAATAGCCCTTGCCGATAGCCTGGATCAGCTAGTGTCTAATGCAACACAAAGGCCCTTCTGCCCTGTGAATTTGTGCCAAAAACTATCCACCCTCCTGTGGGAAAGTTCCACTACTTCACATACATAACTCAGCCCCGTGCCAACTCTGGGCGGGGCAGATCAGATTCCCTGGCTCACATTGCCCCATGAATTTGCTGAGCTCACCTAGCTGCCGTCCTACTAGGACGGTGTGTCTAACGCACCTGTGTCCCCACTTAAGGGACAGCTGCCCGCTTGTTGGGAGACCGCTCCCACACCCACCTGCCTACTTCTGGCTATTCGGGCGAGAAGGATTATACTTTAACCTTTGCACCGTCCATTTGCTTTCTAACTCATGACGCACAGGAATGTCCATAACTAGACGTGTGTGACGATGAGCCAGGGTGCCCTCCTGCCCTTGCCGTGCATCCCTTATTTCTTATGGGAATTTCGCCAGCTCAGCTCCCTTCGTGGTGAACCCCCCTGGGGATACCAGCTAGAGAATCCGTGTGATTAATGCAGTGCGCACTGGCTGCCATATGGTGCCTAACTTTAAGGATTGGCTAAGTCCTACTTTGACCTTCATCCCAGAATATTCCCGAATAGGAGGGGGGGGGGGGTTCGCACTGCTCGCCTTGCCTTTTGTGCTTGGCACCTTGTTCCCCCCTTTCATGGGGACGCAGCACAATGTGTTAGCTGACAGCACCCCCGCCCAGTGAGGCTAGTATAGCTAACCGGGCAGGGCATTTGACCTTAACTGCAGGAAAAGTCGACAGGCTAGAACCCTCCCTGCGAGAGCCCCCGGATAGGGGGGCAGGGGTGTTCACACTGCCCCACCCCTGGGCAACCCCAGCGGTGGAAAATTACCTGCTCAGTTAAATTTAGCTTTTGTTGATCATTGGACATGCCAAATGTTCTTTTACATAGTAGCCTAGTGCTTGACACCTTGTGTCCCCATTACTTGGGACGGCAGCCCACTGTTGGCTGACAGCGTCACCACCCAGCGTGGCATCTATTAATGATCGGGCGGGCGTTTGCGCCTAACTGCAGGATCATAGTCAACTGCCCTTGGTTCTGGGGTGCACTTATTTCGCCCCTTTGCCCAGTTTATGCACAAACCCCTTTGCTTGCTACCCTGGTGAACACCTTAATGGTATCGAAGCTGGTTTGAAACAATGTATGTCTTGCGCCCACTACTGGAGACACCTCACCCTTTCATGTAATTACAACTTACGCAGCGCACCCCGCTTGCCTAACTGCCATCGGATCACAGATGCACAGTACCTACTGTGCCTCTCCGACCCTGGATGCTTTAAACCTGCCACAGTGACGGAAACCCAAGCTTCCCAGTTCCCTGTTTAGCTGCAGTACACCGTCAGTGGGTCCGCTAGGAGATACCACAAACAGACACGCATATGTATTGTGCCCACTATTGGAGACAATTCACCCCTTCATGTTTCCCCATTTGTAGGGACAGCGGGTGCTGGCTGGCGGCATCCACAACCAGCCTGGCTAATATAGCTATCAGGGCGGGGCATTGAGCTTCCCCGAAGCACATGTCACCAACCCTCGGTTCTGGGGTGCAATCCCTTCGCCCCGTTGACCAGACAATTGCACTAACCTCTTTGATTGCAAAACCTTGGTGAACACCTTAATGGTGTCAAATCTGATTTGAAAGAATTTCAGTGTTGTGCCCAACATTGGTGACACCTCACCCTAGCGTGGAGTGACAACTTACGTAGCTCAACAGGACTGCTTAACTACCGTCCGCTCACAGCTGCACAGTACTTACTATCCATCTGTAATCTTGGATGCTTAAATCCGCCCAAAGTGTCGGACTCCCAGTTTCATGGTTAGCTGCAGTACACCCTCCGTGGATCCTCCGTGATATAACACGAACCGCATTGGTCATGAGCCTTAAGCACACAACTTTCACCTGGGCGTACCTGTGAATGAGACCGGCTCCACACAGCCGTAAGGCCCGAGACACCTGTATTAAACCCATTTACTAGTTTTTGCTACTTGGCACCCTTCTGGTTGGTGAAGCGGAACCTCCTCCCCAGCATAAGCTGACCATCCGGCGTTGCCGGCACACCACCCGTGTCCCTTGAGTCACGCTCGATCCTCCTGTGTGATAGTCATACTGCTAAGTTGGAAGTTCAACTGCCTCACCCGACTTGTGGTCAACACTCGACTGCAAACAACTCCTTGGCATTCTCTACCCATGTTATAAGTGGAGTTTTCAGGTTGGCTAGGGTCTGCGCATGAGCCTGGCCGAACCCACCACTAGTCGGGAGAAGGGAGTTACACTCAAGCTTCCACCTGCTCACCCCCTAGGTAGCTAGGCAGAGCCTTAGGGCTTCTCCCAGGGTAGTGTAGATTGGGTCACTGTCCCACAATCAGTTTGCACCACCCAGTGGTTACTGGTAGAGCTGTACTTAACATAACACATAAAGCCTCAACTCCATCAGCAGTGAACCCTTAACACTTGTAGCCGGGCGCATATCACAAGTACCTCATGTCCAAATTAGGCATCACAGATCACCATAGCGTTGCATACAATTGAAATTCACACGGGACTAGGGTGCAGCTTCTACACCCTCCTGTTGTCCAATATGTGGTAATACCTTTACGACGTGGAGCACGGAAGCCTCTAGGCCAGCCCCATGCAACTCTGCCTTCGGATGCGGAGGACATTCCCGCACAGTCACAAGGGAGGTGAGACACGAAGCCCCGGGTGAAAGTTACCGGGGGGCCAATGCCACCCAGTGGCCCCAACTTGCCTGTACTCTGATTTTGTGTCCCCCAAACCCGTAACTGATCCAACTCTGTTGAAGGGGGCTAGTAACCTGGTGCATGTAGTCAGCGAGACACAGCGCAACGTACAACTACCAGGTGCGCTGGGCAAGGGTGCAGTCACTGGATGAAGGACACCATAACCGGTGCTGTGAGACACCGCCACACTATACCCTCGCTGTTAAGCAAAGCACAGACACACAGACCATTCTACGATTAGCCAGTAGAATTGCCGGTCGTGACTGGGGACTAAACCCGAAACAAACAAGCGTCACTGACACTAGGGCCGTCACTAATACCGTATCTAGACGATGCGCCGGTGGAGATGAGCTAAGATTTCCCTCCTCCGGCCCGAAGAACCAGCAAACGTTGGTTTTATTGGACAGCTTCCAATAGTCTAAGCCCTCAGTCGGCCGTTGTGGTCATAACCACATCCACCCCCTTATGTATAGCTGCCTGCAGCACAGGGCAGGCCTCACGGCCAGGCATGAGAGCCGCCTCAAGACGCCCCGCACTGCTGGGATGTTCCACTCCAGGCACACCGCGGAGACCGGCCTAAGTCTGCCCGGGGTGAGCCGAGAGCCAGGTAAGGTGCCCCCATGGCCCGCTTCAAATGGCAAGCCCAAGTCGCATGTCAATCTGGACATCTCCGATAAGACCCTCAAATTGTCTAGCCGTGCTAGGACGCCACAAGCTGAACAGCAGAGGCCGCACTACAAGACTGCCTCCTCTAAAACCAGAGGCATAAGTGCTTACAGCCTGACCAAGTACGTGACCGGTGGCCCTTGGCTGTATAATCCCCACGGAGAGTGGCAAAGCCCATAATTTGCCTTCCCAAACACAGAGAACCGAACAATGCCTAACTTGTGTTACCAGCAGATGAGTGTTCTAGATGTCCATTCTTGAAATACAGGCTATGGCAACTCCTCTGTATGCCCTCACGCAGCGTTAAGATGCCTGGACGCTGTCTGGACCAGGCACACCAGTACCAGGACAAAAGTCCAAAGCACACAAATTGTTCCCAGGATATGTACCGCCGCTTATTATGCGAGTTACTATGCACTCCAATGAGATTGGAAGATGTTTGGTATGCTTGTGACCTGTGCGTCGTAGCAAGTAAGTGGTGGGGGGCTGAGAACAGACGCCAGCCAGAACAGTGGTCTTTTGAATGGTACAAGCAGCCAGGTCGTAGAACCGTGACATTATTGCACTAAAATTAGGACATGTCACCAGGCGCCAGGAGGGGTTTGAAAATACTCCAAAAGCTGTGTAAGGCCCAGGGTAATTTCCATGCTTCATTCTCTTTAATCAGTGTCCTACCACATTTCCTTTGTGCACTAGATGTACCAGCTTCCTATAGCGCAAACTCTCCCAGCAGGTAATTGTGGGCTTTATGTGCGGACCAGTTACCAAAGCAAGGACGCGGTAAATTGTTGTGGACCCGGGAGGGTAGGGATTTGGCCAGGATCACTGGTTAGCGAGCCGGTGCCGAGGCTCGACCCAAGGACAGCAGCTCTGGGATACGATTATCCCTTGGAAGTGGCTAAACATAGTTGTATTGGGTATTCACGCAAACTACCCACATGCTTTCCCCTGGGCATCGCGTGCCTCTGGAGCGGATAGTCTGTGTTGCAATGGCGCTGACTAAACTTGGCGCATGCGAGCACCTAAGCTGCCTAATGATGCCCAGCTCGGGCCACTGAACCTCGTCACTTAGTACTTCTAACAAGGGAATACCCACGGCTCCCTCGCCACAGTCCGGCCCCCCTCCATACAGGTCAAAAGAACACTTGTGCAAGTGTGCCAATTCAGTCTGTTCCAGGCCCAAGAACTATAAGGATGGCTTGGGCAGCAGGCACGCACAAAGATAACCGAAAATGTGAGGGCACCAAAAACAAATGCTTTAAACAGGGACAGTCCCCTTGCTAAACCTGGTTTGAGGGGCCAGCACGCTGAAGCCGGTCATGGGCTACCCCTGAAATCAAGCCATTTAACTTGCCCACCACTCGATAGGTAAGAGACAAGGGGTTATTAAACTAACGGCACTCCTGATATACCAGGCAAAGATGTAACGTGCAATTAAAATAGAGGTCCAAAACCCCAAGTTCGCATGTCCTGACCACATGTCTCACCCAGTGTGAGGAAGATTAACGTAAGCTGTTTGGACACAGCTTACGTGCACTGCTGCCATAGGGCACCCCTCGTGCTGGCACCCGCCGGCAGCAGGGCCTGGCCCTGATCTCTCGTTAAAATACAGGCGCTGGAAGCACTGAGACCGGCGCCACCTGCTCCCTACCCATGACCACAGCTGCAAATGGGCACCCCTCTTAGTGGCACACGCAAGCTCCCATCCCCCCACTGCCGCGCTTTACACCCTCGCACCGGGCGGCCTGACAAACGCTGCCTGAAACGCCTCGCACGTGAGGCGGCGCATATGGAGGCGAGCACGCAGATCCATACCCGGCTGGGGTAGGAAGACAAGCAGGGGCACTCCGCCCCCACCAAGGGAAGCCAAGGAAAGACCCGCCCCGCAGGCCCCACCCTAACGTTGCAAACTCGGTGGCCGCCCGGCGAGCCCCACCAGTTGCTGAGTGGAAGGCGAGCCCACAGAGCTCTCGGCCCCCACACCTCCCCCCGGCGGACCAACCAACCACGGCACAAACCGGGACTGACCTCTGACTCCGTGGATTTCTCTGCCTTGCCGGGCTTACGTGGAAGAGGGAGCAGAGGAGAGGGGTCCGTGACTAATGCACCCCCAGGATGAACCCGTGCCTAACGTCCCTTAATCCGAGCGTTGCCTCCATGTACTTATTGAATCCTAAACTGTGTTGTTTCGAGCCTCGGGACCTGGGCTGTGAGAAAAGGGGGGGGGGGCAGGGACTGTGACGGCAGGGAGATGGAAAGCTTGAGAGGCGTGTGCAAAGGGCAGGGAGATGGAATCGTTATAGAGGGCACACTGGAGCAGTGTAAGGCCTTCTGGCAGACCACCCAACAAGGAGAGGGGTACCCTTGTTTTCTACAGAAACCGAAAATATTCACCTGGGCGCCCTACGGGCTTGTGAACCCCTACCACATTACAGTCAGTGTAAGGTGGCTCCGTGAGCTGAACTGACAAAGGTTCTGCTCTGGTCTTTAAAGAGACCGAAACCAGCAGGGCACACTTAGCCTCTCATCATTCCGAAAATCCAGAAACAACATTGCTTTACGAGGTGTTCATTACAGTGCTTAGCGGTGCGAGGGCAGTTCTATAATACTGCATAACATAGCATTAGCCTTCACGTTCAGACTATTATTTGGGATTTCCTGGGCCCCTCTCTCTGCCACCTCGTTCACCCGCCAGCAGAATACTCATAAATCTCCGCCTCAACACCCAGCCGGGATAATGTGCTTAAACAGGGTTTGCGCGCAAATAAACGTATTGCGGTCCTGTCTGTGGCGCTGAGGAGGCACTAAGGGGTGAGCTCGGGGGTAAAATTGACGGCTTCAATTCAACAACTAGAGGAGACTCAACGTCACGGCTGAAAACAGCCGCTGCCGACCCCTACCATGCGCGGGGCCCAGAATGGTCCGTTCGAGGCATACGGCCAGTACTGTTGGTTATGAGGTACGACCTGCACTTTCTATTGGGTGAGTGACCTCAGCATTCCTTAGGAGCCACCGTACCGCCGGAAGGACAAGGCAGCACTAGCACTTCGGGGTGGGGAAGGGACCGCGTGCTCTCCTACGAGGTGACAGTGAGCCAACTCAGCACAGTGACCGGACTAAAAGGGGGGGGGGCGGTGAGGTGGCACGAGCAAGCCTGGTGTACCAACGCAACCCTCACTGCCCTCCCCCCCGCACCGTGAGGCATGCGCAGGCCAGAGCCCGGGTACCGCAGCGAGTGGAAGAGCACCTCCTATCACCCGCCCCAGGCCCGATCACGACGTCGCCCCTGTTCCAGCATAGTTTCCAGAGTGGCCTGTCTGCAAGCGACAAGAAGACCCCAGGCGTTCGAGGGGGGTGGGGTTGCGGGAGGGCCTAGGACCCCCTGGCTGGCTCCCGCAACTCTGCGGCTAGCCTGCAGCATTGTGCACGACGCGACCCACGGACGACTGTGTGCCCCGCGCCGGTCGTGCCCGCTCTGCGCTAGCCGGGACCAATTCCCCTCCATTCTCCCGCCGGCACCATCCCCGGCCACGACCACAGCCAAATTGGAACTCGGTCCGCCCCCAGGGAATAGCGTGTGAGCAGTCATGCGGAGGTGCTCGTCACAGGAGCTGGCCTATTAAAAGTCCCCTACATTTGTATGCGCCCAGTGTAGCCAGGCTGGATGGGCCGGAGGAGGGCGCCCCCCGCCTCATCCTCGCCCTGCGAGCACAGTCCCCACCGGACCTCTGGCGGGCAACCGGATCAGGCTGGGTGGGGAGGGAATTGTGCTGGTGGGTATGGGTCCCCCCCAACGGACCTGGCCTCATCCTGAACAAGCCACCCCATAAGAACAACCCGCGCGACCCCGTGTGCTGCGAACCAAGGCACGCAAGGCATAGTATGGCCGCTGCGGCTGGTCCTTCTTCGGGTTCTACCCCAGCAGCCGGGTCCACTGCTCAGCTTGGAGCAGCGCCACCGGAGCCATCGGGGTGGGGGGGTGGCTAAATGGAACACGCTGAGACTGGAGGGTGGACGAGGAGCAGAAAAGCTCCGTCATGTGCCGCTGCTGGGGAGCCTGAAACCCTCCCTCTAATCCTGCCCCGACCCAGTCCCCCGCAACAGCCCTGGGTTGATGGCACCAAATCCGCGTGCCTCCTGCAGGGCCGGCCCCGAGAGCTTGCAGCTGGGGCAGGGGCACTCCGCCACAGGCGTACATGGATGGCCCCTGTGAGGGGGGGAAGGGTTTGTGGGATCAACTAACCTCGCTTCCAGCTGGCCGAAATCAGGACACCGAGACCTGCGACAAAACAGCAGCACCACCAACCAGACGGCGTGTCCGGGCGCGCGAAAGAGGACGACAAGATGGTGGGGGGAGGCCTATATACCCCTCCCCCTGTCCTCGCGCCCCGGTCGTGATTCTCGCCTATCGCGCTGCGACCAGGCTTGGGGGACTCCTCCCTGAGTCCCTGCCCCTACGGGGGTGTGGGGTGCCCAGCTGGCACTAGAGGGCTGCCCTCTTTAGTGGCCCCCTGCGGGGGCCTCGGACAGCCGCATTTCCTGCCCTTTTCAACTCTTGACCAGCCTACTACTCGGCCAAACAGTTATGTGCGCTTACCATGTTCTCCACCTGGCTGTATTTCACAGCCTGGGTGGAGAACATGCACAGGCTCCTAGTCCCCGTCTGAGCACCGAACCACGGCGCTCAGACCAATCACAACGCTGCTGTCATGCTGGTGACAGCAGCGTCGTGATTGGCTAGGGGAGCCTATGTGCTTCCTCCATCGATGACCGAAGAGGACCTGGAGGCGGTGGCCGGACTGCAGGTAAGTGGATTGTTTTTTCTTCTCCTCTCCCCCTTGCCACCTCCGTTAAGCAGCAGCCGCCACTGGGCACTACTCATTTTACTCGCCATCTGGTATATAATACGTCCGATTAATCTTCATTTTTTGTGCAAAAGCATCCAACCTGAGCTTTATTTCACAAACATTCATTTGTAGACTTTTCATGTAGCACTTAATAATGGATAGTAACTTGACATAAGTTCTTCCAGGTTTTGAAGATAAGTGAATCGAGGCAAAATGATAATTTGACCAGGATCACACAAGTTGCTCAACCATGAGACTACACTTGCTCCACCAGTTTATCTAGATATTTGCTGTGCGTCTGTTTGTATTCAAGGTGTTTAAATCAGGGATCCTAAATAAAGATGTCTCAAATACTAAAAATATGTGTGTCATATCGTCAGCATTTCTGGGAAAAGTCACACCTGCCGAAGCTGAGCCAATCAGCAGTTTTGTATAATTATTTCAGTCTATTATATACTTCTGCAGCGCCAGTGTAGCTTTGTTGCCTAAGTGACACATTTCGATTATTTCTGCTGTTATACCCATGTAAGATGGTGATCATTGTAATTCAAAAGCATAAACGTGTGAAGTGAGATCTTCCACCTTTCCCTGGACGTTCCTAGTTTACACTTACGTTTTCCAGCACAAACGCCTGAGCAGCAAAGCTCTCAAGATCCGCTGAAAGCTTTCATTGGAAGCTCCTAAATGTACAGGCAGAACCCTGACATATTACAAAAATAAAAAAAAATAAAAACACCGAACAAACACCAATTTCCGTCCATCTTTTCTTTTTTATGTTGTCATGAGCAAGTGAATTTCACTCATCATATAGACAATCAAAATATTTGTCAAACCCAGTTTGTTGGGAGGGGGGCACAGGGTCAGACAGGGGCTACTGGGCCGCAAACATGGTAGTTGGGGTCTTTTGCCACTGGGGGCTAAGGGCCCATCCAATATGACTCTGCAAAATGGACCAAGTACACCCTTTCAGCACTTGACTCCCAGGGTAGCAAAGGCGAGCAGTCAAAAGCTTCTCAGAGAGGTAGTTGGTGGGGCAGAGACTCAAAGCTCGAACAGTCGAACAACAGGCAAAATAAAACACTGTTTAGCCCAGAGCTCGTCATTTTGAACAAAAACAACTTTAATAACTGAGTACAGCGGAATACTGCACAAATAAGGAGAGGGTTCGACTATAGGATTAGACAATCCCGCTCACAGGCTCTCAACGATGCACTACATCCGTTATTGTGCCCTCGGCAAACACTATATGCTGTTCTCTAAGTTCTATGCTGACTTCCACACAATTTCAAGCTCTGTAAGATTAGGCATAATTGCAAGTTCCATTAAGCAGTCTGTAAATGGGCAACTTGTAGGTTAGCTTGAACAGTTCTTAAACTAGAAAAACATTTCAACACACAGGCATCATATCTAAAATAATATACTGCAGGCTTTTCCAAATTTCCCAAGTACCCAATAGCATTGGGAATCCCACTCTATAAAAATCATTAAAGAGCCCAACATTGCTTTCTCATAAAAATGCAGGCCAGAAACAGTAAAAAGCATCAACATGGTGTTCATTTACAGTGATTACAATAAAGTACATTAACAGTAAAAGACAAAACATCTAGTTATACAGCTAGAAATACCACCATGTGTTAAAATGCGCAACCTTGATTTCACATGGGAATACAAACGGAAGCAATAAAATGCATCGACAATAGCAGGTAGTCAAAGCAGTTGCAATGAAGTGCATTAATTGTAAAAGGAGAATAGGATGCCTAGTTATTCCAGTATTATCTTTGTGTGTTTACAATTTAGTCTTTGGAGGCCAGGCCTTGCATTACATGCCCAGTGGAGATGTGGCTTGGCTGGCGCTGCAACAAGTGTGTGTGTGTGTGTGTCGGCTCACATTGTTGCCATCTTGTTTGGCGTCACTCAGCCACAGCAGCGGTCTCGCTCCTCTCTTTCTTAGACCATTGCAGGTATCAACGTGGCAGGCCGCACCAACAGGTGCTAAACTTCAGTAATTACAGCCTTCAGCCGTTGGGATCTCCCGCTTTAGCGGCTATGGCTCCTCTAGAATTATGCCAAATGTCTGCTGTGGCAGCACCAGTCCTTCGGTCTTGCTGTAGGGGTGCCGAACAGCACATCATTGGGGGTTTAAAGTTTCTTTATAAGATCCCCTCTAGAACCACGCTTTGTGAGATCAGACGATCCATCATGACTTAGGTTGCTGCTGGCAGTGTTCTCTCTTGGCAGTCACGCTGGAAACATAGCTGCACTTCTCCTTTTGGAGAGTCTCCTCTCCTGCAGGTATTCTTCTTCTATGAGTAAACAAGCAGACTACTAAGCACTAGGCTGACCCACATCTTTTTCAGCAAGTTGAGAGCCGTCAGGTAAAGTCCTCTCACCTCTGGGAGACTGACCATCATGAAGACACCAGCCCAGGTCGCACAGCAGCTCTTCAACTACTCTGCAGAGCACTCTCTTCCTTGGTCAAGAGGAACTTGAAACTAGACCCAAGTCAGGTGCGTAGGTTCCCACTTTTATACTTATTTCCCTGACATACATGGGATGTCGATCAACCAGTCTGAGGCGGTTCCTTTTACATAGAAATCTCACAGCCTTTGTGCAAGATGATGTCTGTCACAGCAGGTAGGCATGATGCTTGCTCCGTGCAGGAGTATACAAACATCGGCACAATGGAGTGTGAAATGTGTGCACCAGGCTGTCATCATCCTTCCTGAAGTAGCAATAAAGGGCAGACAAAAGGAGAGGTCCTGCCTAGAAATGTACTCATCTTTGACAACAGTAGCTGCCAACTCGACCCCCCCTCAGGAAATTAATCCGCAATTCCTTTCTAAAGGTTCTCATAGAATCTCTAATGGTAAGCCTGTCTACATTCCCTCTCACTTTAGTGCTTGGGTCTCCATCCATATAAATGCAATCAACCTACTTCCAATGTCTAGTGAAGCTGTATCTCATCTTGTGCCATGCTAAACCCGTGTGAAGTGACATAGAGACTCTCCTATAACCACTCAGAGAAGGAACTAACCATGAACAGAAAGGAAATTCTCTCCAGAAAAAGAAAGAACAGCTATAATGACAAGCTGTTCATTGGTCACAGTTTCAATGCCTACATTTCTTTGCACATATTTAGGGATATTAAAGGACAAATATAGTATTGAGGCACACACTGACAAAGGGATGCATGAATGATTCTATAAACATAGATTTCTTCCAAGTACAATCAAATATCTAAATTCACATAAAAACATTTTTGTTGATATTTTACAAAAAGATAAAAATCCCTGCATCTTAGAGGTAGAACGCAAGTTTGGCACTTTAAGTCAAAATTGAGGTGAAGTTGAAAAAGTCTTTGTAGCAGTCCTCCTTGTCTGAATTAAAGTTCATTAATGATTTCTGGTTGAGTATCAAGGCAATGCAGCCATAGTGTGCTGACGTGATCCAGCCTATAAATATGTTTACAAAGGCCACCTCAGAACATCAAGCAAGGACCTGAAATTAATGTAGTCATGTTATTAATTAAAAGCTGTTTTTCTGAACATGCCTGAGGAATTACCTGCATTCAATTAATTATTCTTGTTGCCATGCCATCAAATTGTAGGCATTTATGGCCCAACATATCTGTGTTACCATAATCAAGGACAGATGTTGACAGAAAGAGCGATCACACTACTTCTTGCTTCACACTTTTTAAAATCAAATATGACACCCACGGATCCCTGAAAAAGTGGCATTTTATATATAACTGTTTTATCCAACCAATTTGTATAGCAATTTACATAATACTCTTTTTTTCAGAAGCATTTTTCTGAAGCCTAAGATCATGGATTGTTTAATTGCCATTGCAATTACCATTCTCAAATAAGTGATGGTTACACAAACATTCTTTGCATGTTTATATCCAATCCCTTAACTATAATATTCTCCTAATGTGGTATCAACATAATCATTGTTAGCTAAAAAATCTTTTTGTGCAAATACCTTGTTTGGCAAACCCACCCTAGGGCTCGCATCTAATTAGTACCAAATCTTAGACCTGCTTAATGATATCTTGTCAACTGTGCCATGGTTCCACTTCCATGTGCCAGGTATGTTTCACTTGGACCACGCAGTCACTCAACCAAGAGAAACATTCCTTAAGGGTGCCAGCGAATTGAACCTGAGTTAAGCATATCATAATTTTTTTATTTAAACAAAATGTTATTGTTTTCATATAACAAAAAAACAAAAGACATTAGCTGCCAGGGCTCAGTACAACAGGAACAATCAATGATCTGTGCATGTGGTAATACAGAGCAACACATTTCCAGGACCTCGCATATCAGAAACAGACAATGATCTATGCGTAGTAGTACAGAGTAAATCAGGTTAAAGATGTGCACATCTTTCCAACTCGTGCAGCCCAAATGCGTTACATATTTCTTCAGCTAGCAACAAACTAATAACAAATCCCAACACCCCCACCTTTAGTTACCCCTTGCCAAGCTGTCATATTTAGAGTTCCACAATCCTCTGCCAAGGTGAATTCCCCACTGTAGTTCCAAATCCCACCAAAGCTTCCCCTGTAAAACCTATTACTTCCATCCTCTGAATGCTCCAGCAAAAGCTGGGAGCTGTCAGATGTATCTGAGCCAACGTCCGGACCCCATAGGTTATCTTCTAAATGTTCCCATGCTCTAGCCCTATCAATCGTTCCCCACCCTCTCTTCAATTTATGAAACAATACAGCACTCTCAAGCCCTGCCCATTTAACCAGCTCATCTTGCCATTTAAGCAGGCGTGGTCCCTCAGCAGATCTCCACTGCATTGTCAATTCTCGTTTTGCAAGTATCAATGCCGAATCAATAAATGTAGTAGTGTTTTTTGGATTTTTGGGGCGTCGGTAACCCCCAAGAAGACAAGCCAGTGGTGTACAAGGGATCACCCATTGTGCGATATCATTAACAAAGTCCACTGCCTCCTCCCAGTAACCCGTTGAAGAGAGGCAAGGCTATACCATGTGGAACATTTCTGCCCCAAGCTCCCCACATCTTGGACATGCTGCTGCAGCAGCCGCATAGATCCTATTGATCCTTCCAGGTGTAAGGTAAGCTCTATGCAAAAAATCAAAATTAATTAATATCACCATATAGATAATTTCAATTAGCCTTGTTTCCAAACCATATGGATTTCGAAAATAACATGGAGGAAAATGATCAGGGAAGAGTTTTGTCTCTTAACCCAGAGTTCCTACTGACTGTTTGATCAGGATCTGAAGGAGTGACAAAGCAAAATATGCCCGCTCAGCACGGCCATATGTCCCACCCTCGCATGTATCAACGGTGTGTTCTGGAATGGCACTGCCCATCATGAGTAAAAGAAGGGTGATATATGCTTTAACTCACAAAATATATAACAAGCTGTCCGGCAGCGCTCAACTGTCTCACTGTCTCGGTGCAAAGAGAGCTTTCCCTCCCACGTTTGCTTCAATGTGGTCAAACATTGGGTGGATTGTACCAGCGAAGCCCCATGTGAGAGAAAAAGCCTACTATGACTCGTGTAGGTTGGCGTCTTAGCAAACCTTTACCCGGTTCAGAGGGCATGCTTCTGTACCATGTGGGGGCAAATGGCATATGTAACAGGGGTGGGCATCATTGCCTGCGTGATTTCTGAATAATACAACTGTGGTACATTCAAGTACAGAATTGTACACTGAGAAAGTAGCACCGCCAACATAAAAGGAATAACTGAGTGTGGTAAAGATCTGAATAACCAGGCACTAAGGCCATATTGGCACTAAATTGGAACTCATGCTCAAAAACCTGTAAAACAAAAGGGAGTGGGGAAGCCAACTAAGATAATATGTATAATACCAATGTATCCGTCTGCTAGTCCTAACCACAATGAATATCTGTATAGGCACTACCAATTTGCAGCAGATGAGAAAACATAAATGTGTCAACTATCAAATAAGGCACTGGGTAGGGAGACTTCCCCATTAGCTGGTGTCACTGTAAAGCTGGTAGAAAGGGCCAGAGTTCAGCACGTCGGGCATACCTGATTTGTGTCTGATTCTACTGAAACCAAATCTTGAATTACAACGGCAAAAGATTGTTATGAATAGGCCAGAAAATGCCTTCTATCCTACTGAATTACTGATACAGCAGGGACTTTAAATTCCAGGCTAGGCGAAGGGAAATACTGTGGGATTGCAAATTGGAACAAGAGAGTCTCCTGAGAAATTGAGAATTACTGGGGGAAATAGAATATTACACCCAGTCCTGTGGTTATTCCCCATATCCCTCAGTGTTTCTGCAGGTAAACTCTATGTACGAAACACTCCTGATCTGAGATATCAGTAAATCCTGATGGGGCCGAAAATTCCTGTTACTGGCCCCATCGAGATTATCGGACCACTTATAATGAGGGCCTTTTTTATTAAAGAACCAAGATGCAATTCAGTTTGTAGCATGCTTTATATATGACAAATTCTTCCAATGCCATAAATTGGGAGTTCAGTGTTGAGAAGAGTCTTGCTCAGACCATAGAATCATGCTGCTCAGCCCTGCTGACCGAGCAAGCAGTGGTCCCACCCCATTACATTTTTATGGAGTCTGTCAGGATTGGATTTACAGAATATTTTCGCCCTGTTCTTAATCTTCAAAACAGACTTGGATATTTGAAGGATGAAGTTGTCCACTAGCTCAGAACTATACCTGTTTTTTTTTTGCCTTAGTGCTTGCTCCCTTTTTGTCAACACATACCAATGCCTCTTTTGAGGCCACAAACTACCTTTAGACAATTCTGTTTGTTGCTTTCATGAATCAAGCTAACAATACCAACTTAATTTTTAGCCACCGATTTTAAATTCATTCACAATTACAGAACGTTTTAAAATGTTAAATATTACATTTTGTTTTTTATCCATATATACTTTATTAATCTACTAAAATTATTTAGGGGCCGATTCCGATCTCGGCCGGTAGGGCTCCGAATCGGATTCGGCTTTACCGGATCCGATTCGGAGCCCTGTTTCCCGACCGAACCGTACGCGGGTCCGGCCGAGCGAGTACGATGCGAATTCGCCGACCGACTCGTCCGGGCGTCCCGACCGCTCCGACCGACTCGCTCCCGGCTCGAACCGCTCCGACCGACTCGCTCGGACTCGACTCGCACCGCGCAATGGAGACGTTCCCGGCCGGGTAAGTACGATGCGCGCCGCGAGCAGTCCGACCGAGCCGCGCACTCCGGCTCGAAAGAGCTGTCGGAGCCGTACTTTGGGGGTCCGTGTCGGACCCCTGTACTGCGTGGCCGCGCGAGTCGCACACAGGGGGACCCAGGGGTCTCCCTACCTGTGCGTGTACGGCGCGAGTCGCTCGCCGCGTACCCACTGTAGGGGGCGCACTTGTCCGACTCGCACCCATTGAGTCAATGGGAGCCCGCGTACGCGTTGTACGACCGGCTCCCATTGACTTCAATGGGAGTCCGACCGACTCGAGTCCGATAACATACGGACGCATCGTACTCGTTCGGTCGGACTGCACGGGTCCGATTCGGTCGGAAATCTCTCCGGGTCCGGCTCGGTCGGAGAAATTTCCGGCCCGAATCGGAATCGACCCCTTAATCTTCTAAAATTATTTAATGTTCTAAACAGTTACGGACTCTGAGCAGGTGTCACGGTCCCCCAGGGGTCTCTAAACCACAGGTTAAGAACCACTTGTGTAGAGTCATGTCTTACACAACTTACCTACACATTACTCTGTTGCTTCCTTCTTTTCTTGTGCTTATCTTGTTTATAACCATGGACATCATTTAGGGGTTGCCAGGGATTGCAGCTGCGACCACTGGCTTGCCCTTTGCAACTCCTGGCCTCAAAGGTAGCAAAATCAGTGCCAAGCACAAGGGCAGCTGCACTTTCCTTGTTTTTTGTCAATTCTTTATTACATTAATAGTGAATAATATTTTATTATTCACAATTAGTGTGATAAAGAATGAATTACTATTGATTGGAATATGACCCTCCCTGGCAGCTGAGGTAAGTAAGAAATGATTTTAAATGTATGCTTTGTGCCCGCTTGTGGGTGAGAGTGTGTTTATGTGAGAATGAGTGACTGCTGGTGCAAATGTGTGCGTATGTGTAAGCATGCGTGTGTGAGTGAAAGTAAAGATTAAATGCAGTTGCGGCTGGTGCGGGTAAGAGCGGTGAGGCGTGGTGGGGGGAGTCAACAGACGACGAGGAAAAAAAAAGAAAAACACTTACCTTGCGCTCGACGCATCGCCGACTTGCCGATGCGGCGGGCACAAGGTAAGTAGGTTTCTTTTTTTTCCCCTCGTCGTCATCTGTCGACTTCCCCCACCCAGCCGTCCCACCGCTCTTACCTGCACCGGCCACAACTGGTTAAATGGTGTGTAATGTCACCTCTGCTACCCCTGGCATTTTGTTGAATTGATGTTCATGTTTATAACTAGTAGTTTTATGTCTGTTGAGTGTTTGTATATGCAATATAATGTTTTGAACGTTTTGCATGATATCCTCGCAGTTTGAGACTGCCTAATGTTTACCTCAGGTTGTTTGTGACCTTATCTAGTTTGAACATATCGACATAAAAAATATTGCATACACTACATCGTCTCCCGCAACATCGCAGAATACGTATATATATTTTCCATTCTTATCTTCACATCTTCTTACGAAGAACTGCCATGCAATGTAGTAGTTAGGTCAAGGCAGTGGTTGCGATATTTTTTCATGCAATGCACCGAATGAGAAATAGCTTTGTACATTACCTAACATTACCTAACAATGTTTTATAGCTTCCTATTGCTACATCACTTCTCCACCTTTTTCTGCTGCTCTCTTGCCTCTTGATTTTTTTTCCTTGTTTGCTTTCAGCTGTATTCTTTAGTGTGCCTTAAGAGTTCATGGTGAATGGCATGCTAACTAAATGGGATGTGATTAAATGAATTCATGGGTTGCGACGCTCACCTGGTAGCTGAGTGCTGGCATTGTTTGTGTTGTTCTATGTGTAGCCACAGGTGCAACCCCTTTAGAGCTTGAAGTGCATAACCTCAATTTAAGACAACATTATCATCTTTTAGTCAGGTGTATTGTTAGGAGAAGAGCATAGCTCTTTACTGGTGTAAATAAGCCAGCTGAGATGGTGCGGATGTTCTCTGCAGATAAAGTGGATTGTCATAGGTGGCGCCCCTTTCATTTTCTTTTTCACAATGCATGCTTCCTTTGTCTGGTGCTAGCACTGGACAGAATTCGTAAATGACACTAGCGCTGCACAGTGGCATAGCACAGGGAGGCTGGGGGACTGGTGGGCCCACTGGGCGCCACAACCTTCCGCCCCCTCTCCGCTCTTACCTGCGGCCGTGCAGGGCAGTTGTTGCGGGACTCGCCAGCACCCCCTCCCCGCTCTTCATGCGGCCACCAGATGGCAAATGCAGTGACCGCCATGGGTGGCACAACGTCTAGCCATGCCACTGGCGCTGCATATTTTTGCACTAGTGCTTGGAACTTTAGCAGCGGTGCAGCGCAATTTTGCATCAACGTTTAAGCTGCCAGATCAGTGTAAAAATGACATTTGCAATGGGCTGACTAGTCCAAAGATGACATTTTGCCCTGGTCAGAGCAAAATTGTCTGGGATTGGTGCAAATTACGTAACTAACCCCAGGTATTGTTATAATCAAACTCTGTGATGCTCAGTTGCATCACCCTAAGGGTTTAAGGCAGAGTCGGTGTTGCTGGGATTCATACGACTGGCCTGCATATTAGAACAACATCTGCACATGCATCAGGACCGCCCCAACGCTGCTCCAATTTAGGAAAGAGTTGAAAAGTCACCTCTTTAAAAAACACTACATTGTAATGCATTAAGCGTACACAGCTCAGCTTTTTCTTCCATTACTCGCCAACTTTAAGATTGCCTTTGATCATGTATAGCGTTCCTCTGCATTTTGCCTAGGGTTTCGCTATAGAAATACCATATACATACTCACAGACAAACTCCTGCTGGGGCACACTCCGCACTGCATTATTTTAACAGCTGGAAATACATAACAATTTAGTATACTAATATGTTGAGCTACAACCCAAGCTCACACAATTGCTTAGACTCAATTTGGTTTCCAATGTGTGATGCATAGTTCAGTATTTCCAATCTCCCAACAGCATCCTACAAAAGGACACTCCATACACTGTCATACAGAAACAAAATAGGACAGTAGCCATATCATACACCGAGCATACACTATAAAAGCCATTACCTTGCTATCACAGTACACAACCACCAATTGTCTTGTGCACATACATGTCTGTTGGACGATAGAAATGCCTACCATGCTAGAAGTAAGCAATTTGGTGCCAACTTCTGACTCCACCCAATCAAACAGCAAGAACATATACCCACAATTCATTGGCAGTGAGGTTGATACATTCATCTAACACAGGAACACCCCTGCCCACAGTACAGACTGCTTTTTTTCACAAGCTGAAGCAGACTTCAGTCTGCGATGGAAACCAAGCACTGTTTGGGAAGGTGCCCGCAGACTAGAGAAAGAGCTTCATTGCCATACCAGTGGCAAAGTGTGTGTGATACATATGTTAATAACAACATGATGTATACTCACAGTTTACACCACTTAGCTTTACTCTACGACAAAAATCAGTCAAACACATGTTGCTGAGATTTTTATTCAACCTATAATCACAGGTTTGAATCCTTGTGTCTCATTCAGTCTTCCGACAGATATAAAATTAGTCCTATTCATGGGAGACAATAACAAAAGTATTTTAAGGCTCCTGTAAACAGCACCCTATAACTACAATGTCATTAATGCTTCTGCTCCACCAATCCCTCTGGTGCCAAGGATTTAAGAGCTACTTGAAAACAATTTGACTTCAGGTGGAGACTGAGGTTTATGATAATTGTATAACCAAATCTCAGGGTGTCTGAAGGAAAGCGGGGTCTTTCTCTCACCTAACTGCAGGTGTATTGAGCTTTTGCAGAAGCAGTAGGTCAGATTCCCTCTGATGTTAAAATTGGAGGCTCTTCTACAAACAAATTTGGATCTGTACAAGCATGGCCTGCCTTTCCTCAGTCAGCGCCCTGGGGCAAAACTAAATTGGGTGCTGCTCCTGATTCTCCTCCTCCATCCCTTCCCCTTTCACCCACTACCATTGCCTCCTCGTCCGTCTCCCTCTCTCAGTCCTCACGCATGAATTTATCTCCATACCTGCAGAACATAACAACCAACTTGACTTTTCCTTCCCATTCCAAGATGGCCCCCGTACCTCTGGGTACAAATTTATCACAGGACTTCCTGAAATAACCAAGCCAAGAAAGAAATCAGTGTAACCAAAGGGAGAGACGGGACTCAGGACTGTGACAAGGAAGATCTGGACTCGGAGTAATGAATATTACCAGTAAGTAACCGGGCACTGGTGATCCTAGCGGAGGGCCTTTTTGGTGCTCACATGTTACTTAGTGGCTGAATACCATAGAGCAATGACCAGCCTGTAAATACACATTTGCCCCTTGTCCTCTCACCTGAATCACCTAGTCACAGTTGCTAAACTGGGCACTAGAGTCTATAAGAGGGGACGAGGGTGAAAGGAAGAAGGAATGGGAGTGGCAGAAAGGGAAGCGGAGGGAGGCGAAGAAAAGTAAAGAAAACAACATTTTAAAGACTGCTTGGGAGTAATGAAGTGAACCAGCATCCTGGAAGGAATGCATTATTCCGAGCAGCTTGCAAGGTCAGCTACATGTGCCACCCTCTAATTCTAGGGGCCCTGGGCCTTGGCCCAGCTTTCACATGTCAAAATCCCACTGTGTGCACATGAAAAATGTACAGTATGGGTGGCCACCAGTGGTCTAGTCACAGTGTCCATATTTTTCTCTTGAGGATGTGCTGGAAATCTGTCCCTCTGGCACTCACAGAACAACGTTGAACACCCATGACGTGTTGGTTCCAAACCACTTTTTAACACACAGCAGGCGCGGCTGGTCCATTTGGGTGGAGGGACCACGCCCCTCCACCTTTTGCCCCGTAGGAACAGTGTATGTCAGGCTGAACAAAGGTCAGCCTGACAGACACTGTTCACTTTCAGTTCAAGCAGCCAGGAGCCAGGCATGCACATTTAGCGCTGGCTCATGGCTGCCTGAACTGAACTTTGCTGGGCTGAGAAAGTCACATCTCCTGTGGGCATGACGTTCTCAGCTGAGCAAAGGTTCCTGAGGCCCTCCCCTCAGTGATGAGGGCTGGCGTCACTGATTGCCTCACACCTGTGCGCTTCAGTTTTAAGCCCTGATGCGCCCAGGGTCCAGTGTCAATCAGTGACACTTCATCACAGAGTGGGGTGGGGTCAGTAGTCTCACTGACTCCATCCCACTCTGTGATGACGTTGGAACTGCTGCCTTCCCTCATTGGCTGACCTGCCTTCCCTCATTGGCTGACCTTAGGTCAGCCAATGAGGGAAGGCAGCAGTCCCAAGCCTTCTAGAACCGCCAAGGCAGCGCAGAGCTGGCTGCAGGTAAGTGTGTTTTGTTTTCTTTTTAAATTGTTTGGTGCGTGCGTGCGTGTATGAATGTTTGGGAAAGTGTGTCGTGAATGATTGTGTGTGTGTGCGTGTGTGAATGCATGGTTGTGAGTGTTGTGTATGTGTATGTGTGCGTGTGTGTGTGTCCCGGCCACCCCTGACACACAGTGACTCTCTACCTAATACTGCTGAACAGTTAGCAGAGCACAATGAGATGATGAAAACCCGAATCTGCAATTAACTGAAACGTAGCTTTTCAGTGTGGTAAAAATTAACATGACTGACCGGCCGTCAAAGTATTCACCTCTGAATCAGAATGCTGCTGAAAGGCTGTTATTTCTAGGCTCTGCCTCCAATCCAACTCTTGCCCAGCAGTCCCTCTTCACAACAAAGAACACACTTCGCATTAACGAGCAAGGCTTGTGAGAAAAAAAATATTTACAAGCAAAGAGCTAAATTTGTGTTGCACTCTACTCTAGGTAACGCATCTAAATTACTAAATGGGGTAATGAGGCCCTGCAGGAATAATTGACATGTAATGGTTTCTGTAATTGGTCTGTCAAGCCAGGAGCAGCAGCCACAAAAGCATGTTGTTGTCCCGGGGAGCGAAGGCAAGAAGAAGCTGATGCCAGAGAATTTAACAGCGCGGCGTTCTGCGGTCCAATTATACCTTATATATGCTGGCTATCAGAAGCCACCTCCTCCTGGGTGCAATGAGGTCCCATCAGCTCACAAAATGGCGGATGAGGAGCCTCGTATCCGAGCCCGGGGCACGTGCTCTTTTAAGAGAACCCACTTGGCCCCACATGCTCTGAGTGACAAGCTTCCCAGCTGGCAGAAAGGCGCCTGTTTGCTTTAAAGCTCTCGGCTGTGCTCAGGGCCGGACTGGCAACCGAAAACGGCCCTGGCAAACTGCTCGGCCGGCCCCCCCTGGGGTGAGGGGGGGTGAGGTCGAGCAATTTGCGAGCGCCGGTTTCGGCCGATTTTGTTACAGGGGGCCGATATTGCCGACCCCCGGTAACAAAAATGGCCCCCCAGGGGCCCAAAACCGGCCCCCACCCTAGCGGCCCACCGGGGAAACGCCCAGTGCCCGCTACGGCCAGTCCGGCCCTGGCTGTGCTGTTCCATAGAAGTCTCTCGCCTTCTCCTGTCAGCGTGACGCATATTTAAGACACAACAGTACAGAGCAAGAACTCATAGCTGCTAAAAATCCCCTGAAGGACTGAGCGAGCCCAAGTCCCCAGGTGAGCAAGGCAACAGAAAAACAGGGTGCCAGAAATAAAGAACTCCATCTACGGATATGATACGACTGGAAAAGGTCACTTTCAATAACCAGAAGTCACTCTAGGTGAGCTGCGTGGAGGGTATTTCTTCGCCGTCTCCTAGCAACAGGATACAATCAAGCAAAAAAACTTTAGGCGATGGAATGAGCGAGAGATCGGAAAAGGGCAACATCCAAACAGTCACTAACAAAACGCGACGCCTTGGTTCCCCTGGGTGCCACAGAAAACTGCTGCTACTGTATTGAAAAGTTCTGCTGCTGGGCGCGTGGGCAGTCTGAAGTGGGTGGCATTAATGTGTATGCCCACGCTCAAACAGAGATCGATATAAGGGCATGACCTTGCAGCCAGAGATTCAATAAAATCTCATAGCTGGTCAGTTTCGTGTCCTCTCACAGAAAATATATAAAGCAGGGAAATTAATATTTGGTCTCCCCTTCTTTTATGCAGGGGAAAGATTAATGGGGCTGAGGGGGGGGGGGTCGACCGATAGGGAGGCTCGCACACCCGGGGCTTTTTTGGCCGTATTGAACAGCCCGGGCTCAATTGGGCTCTAGTTGGGCTACCTTTGGGCTGGTGGGCGGGGGGCCTAAAACCAGCCATGTTAGGCACCGTGTCACCATTTTGTGGAGGGTGGCACGGCAGCCGTCTCGTAGCTCAGAGACCGTGCAGCAATTTTGTGGGAATGCAGGCCGAACGGAAAGTGCAAGAAGCCATGCAGCTTTTGGCTGAGGGCGGCCGCATGGACTTAGTAAAAACATCCTGCTGGGACTCAACAAGGCCGACGTGACGTGCGGCTGGGGGCGTGGCTGTGGCGGTATGGGTGTGTTTCCCGGCCAAAGTCAAGGACAAAACAGGGCAAGGTACGTGAACGGGCCACAGTACAAGAGCGGCCCCAGGCAAAAGAGCAGGAGGGAGGGCAGGGCGGGGTGCCGCACGGCGTCCCGTGCTGGAATTTGAGCACGGGAAGGGCGGGCAGTGCAGGGGAGGGGGACATATGAGGGTCCTGCGGCCAGGAGAGCCGAAGGTGCCACGGGGGGGAGATCAGGCAAGGAAGGAAAGGGTGAGAGGAAGTGAAGGGCCCTGGGGAGGGGCAGGGAAGAGAGGGGGCCACAATATAGGCCAATCAGGTCTGCAACAGGAACACAGACAGGAGGAGGGGGGAATGGGTGGGAGAGTATAGAAGAACATGGAAGAGGGGGAGAGGGAGGAGGAATGGGAAAAAGGGCCCACAAGGTGAGGCTGGTGAAGAGAGGATAGAGGGGCGGGGGGGGATTGCAGTTTCCCGGGGGGGGCAGCAAAGGCTTTGGAGCAGGGGGGGTGGCTGGACAGGGCCCCGTGGGGCTTAAAGGACAGGTGGTCAGAGGAGGGGGTGTGGAAACAAGAAGGGAGGAAGAGGGCCCCGGAGGAGGGAGGAGATAGCAAGGAAGGGGGTGGGGGGTCAGAAGAGGTCAGGGGGGATGGGCCCCAGTGTTAAGACATTTGGCTTCGCTGCTGGAGTGGAGTGAGGGGGAAGAAGGGGGAGGGCGACGAGGGGAAGGGAGAAGGGGAGCCTAAGGAGAAGGTATACACGCACGACAGGACAGGTCTGGGGGGTTTGGCACGGAAGGGGGGCCTCCGCAGGAGTAGGGAGGGGAGGTTTTGTAAGGTCATATTGAGGGGGGGAGCAGGAGGGCGACGATGGGATGGTGATCGACCCGAGGGGTGTGCCAGGTAAAGGGGGTTATTGGTGGTGGTGCCCGACCCCGTTACAAGCAGGGACAGCTAGGGATAATAACCACAGTTTGCTGGACCTTGCTGTTTATTTTCAGGGGCAACAGGTGCAGGAGGCACAAAACTCAGGTGAGTCCCATGCGGCTCCACGGTACCGAGTGGAAGAGATGGCAGGGTCAAGGGCAGCCAGCCGGAACACGGCGGGGGATGGCAGGAGCATGACTAAGCGGAAGTCTGAGATGGCCACGGCGCGGCGACAGCCAATGCGGGTCGATGCGGCCCCTGGGGCAGCGGTGAGAGGACCAGTGCAGGAACGGGAGGGGGAGGTGGAAGGGCAATGGGAGCCCCCGCCACATGCAGTGCTGGATATCGAAGAACTGATCCGCATTAGGCGGGAGAGTGTGGAGGCTCACATGGGAGTGCAAATGAAGCAGGAGGGGGGACATGGGAGGACATACAATTGGATTATGACGAGGACAGTATAGAAGAAGGGGAGATAGTGGATGATGAAGAAGGGGGGTGGCAAAAAAGGTAGGGGGGGGAGACAAGTAATGATGTGCCTAGTCTGTTACAGCACAAAGGAAAAGGAGTGGCTCGCCCAGCTCAGGCTCCCACAACTCAACCCTCTGCACGACTGGTTAGGCGGCTGGATCCGGTGCGGACACCGACCTTGAGGCCAGGTAAGAAAGGGGGAGAGAATGGTCAGAAAGGGGCGATTAAGAGGAAGGTGTCCACAGGGACTGATGCGGGTCGGGAAGAAGTGGAGGGAGAGGTCAGATTGCGCAAAGGGCGGTATTTGCGGGACACAGGAGTGGCAGAAGTCTGAGGGGGAGTGGGTGACTGATAGGGCAACAGGGAAGGTAGGCGAGGAAGTGCTGAAGGCGACAGGGGACACAGACGATGCCAGGGAGGGTAGTTCAAAAGAAAAGACAGATCAAGCGACTAGGGCTAAGGAGAGTAGCGAGGTTAAGCTGCCAAAAATGCCATATATGGGGGTGACAAAGTCATTGGGGGTGCATCTCATGTTGGCTACGAAGGAAAAAATATGGAAGGGAGAATATGTTGAAATGTTGAAGCTCTTACATAGGGAATCGAGGTCCAAAGAGGGATCGAAGGAGGAGAAACTAGAGCTCTCGAAAAGGCCCAGGGTGCCCATGACCATAGAAAACTGGACGGCAGCGTTCTTAATATTTGCGAGTGTATACTGTGAGAAGTGCCCTGAAAGGTGCATGTCCTTGTTTAAATACATGGACGTGGTATGGAGGGCACACCTAACATACAGGGGTTATGCCTGGTCACATTACGATGAGGAATTCAGAGGCAGGCTAACTTGGAACCCAGAGGCAAAATGGGGAGAAATTGATACCGATCTATACCAGCAAACCATAGGGGCGGTCAAATTTGGGAAAACCACAAATACGGCCAGTGGTCTGCCGTTAGTTTATCGCCCCATTCAAAATCGCCCCACCTGGGGCGGTCGGCTACACAGCAAAGGCCGTGGGCAGTGGGGCAGGGGCTTGTTGGGATTACAACAAAGGGACCTGCACTAGGGAATTTTGTAGATTCAGACAAGAATGTTCAAAATGTGCAGGAAGGCACCCACTGGTGCAATGCTTCGGAACAGGATACACGGGTCAGGGACAGCGGGGGGGGGGCAAGGCTTTCAGCAACACAGTGGTTACAACGGTCAGCAGGGGAAACACGGGGCAGGAGGCAGAGGCGGAAGAGGAATGCAGGGTTACATGGACAAAGGCTTATACACCCATTAACGGGGAGTGTTTGGATGCTTGGCTGGCACATTACCCAAAGGAACAAGAGGCGCGGATATTGAGTAAAGGGTTCAGAGAGGGTTTTAAGTTGGGTTATGAGGGCCCGCTGGCAGCACGATGGGCAGAAAACCTGAAGTCAGTTGCAAAGCACAAAGCAGTCGTTTGGGACAAATTGAGGAAGGAAGTTGCAGAAGGGCGCATGGAGAGCCCATTTGAGGAATGTCCGATCAGGGATTTGATCATTTCTCGGGTGGGGGTGGTTCCCAAAAAAGAGCCAGGCCAGAATCATCTGATTCAGCACCTGTCATGGCCACAAGGGGGGTCAATGAATGATTTCATAGCGGAGGAGCTAACATCAGTGTCATACTCGTCAGTGGACGTAGCCAGGGGATTGGTGGAAAGAGTTGGCAGAGGCGCCGAGATGGCAAAGTGCGACATCAAGGCCGCATTCCGGCTGCTGCCAGTACACCCTGATGACTTCCAGCTGCTAGGCATACAGCTGGATGGGAACATTTTTTGTGGATAAGGCTTTGCCCATGGGATGTTCGATATCATGTGCCTTATTTGAGAAGTTTAGTTCTTTCCTACAATGGGTTTTCTCCTGGAAAACCGGTAAAGAGACGGTGACACACTACCTTGATGACTTCTTCCTAGTGGGTCCACCTGGTTCGGCGGACTGTCAGCAAAAGCTGACAAGTTTTCAAGAGCTCATGGGGACCCTATGGGTGCCGTTGGTGCCGGAGAAGACACAAGGTCCAAGCACGGTGTTGTCATTTCTTGGTATTGAACTTGACTCAGTGGCCATGGAGGCACGGCTACCGACTGATAAGAAACTGCATATGAAGTTGTTGATTGACGACATGTTAGTCAAGAAAAAGGTGACGGTGAGGGCAGTACAAGTGCTGTTAGGACATCTGAACTTTGCATGCAGAGTGGTCAGGTCAGGAAGGACGTTTTGCAGGAGACTGAGCAGGTCACTGGCGGGGCTCACATTGCCACATCATCACATGAGACTGTTAACAGGGACAAAGGAGGACATAGGCATGTGGTGCAGGTTCTTGGAGGAATTCAATGGTATTCCCATGGCTGCCCCGGCAGAGTGGTAATGGGATGTACAGATATTTTCAGACGCAGTAGGAGCTTGTGGTTTTGGGCTGTACTGGCAGGGCAGGTGGTGCGCGGAGGAGTGGCCTAGACATTGGAAGAATGGGGGTAGGAGTATCGCCTTCTTGGAAATGTTTCCATTGGTCGTCGCTGTCACAGTATGGGGGCAGAGCCTAGCACATAAGAAGGTCATTTTCACAGTAGATATATGTCAGTGGTGCAGGTGGTGAACAGGCAGTCAGCTAAGGATGAGCAGGTCCTGAAGCTAATGAGGGTTTTCATATTGAGTTGTTTAAAACATGACATTCAGTTTCGAGCGAGACACGTTCCTGGGGTGGACAATGATATCGCAGATGCTTTGTCTCGTTCGCAGTGGGAGAGGTTCCATGGGCTGGCCACGGCGGCAGACACACGCAAGACTCAGGTGCCACCAGGGATGTGGTCTGTAGGAGACAAAGGATGCTGCAATTGATGGTAGGGTCGTTAGCTGTCTCAACGAGAAGGGCGTATAGTCAAACTTGGCAGGAGTTCTTGAAGGGAGGGGCAAAGAAGAGAACAGGGGTATGGGCAAGGGAGGAGGACGTCATACAATTCATCCTGTCAATGATAGATAGGGGTTTGTCGGGAGTCACCATTGCGGCAAAACTGTCAGGGACTACATTCATGGGCAAGCTGTGGTGGGGATATACGCAGTCGGCAGGGGAATTAGGAAAGCACATGCTAGAGGGCTGGGACAGACAGGTGGGGAAAGGGCAGCGAGTCAGGAGGCCGGTATCCAGGTGGCTGTTAGCCAGGATGAGGGCAGTCCTCCCGGGGATATGCAGTAGCCCGGAGGAAGCTGGGTTATTTGGATCTTTAATGTCTTGGTTATATTTTGGGGCCTTCAGAGTATCAGAATTCTTGGGGAGGAAAGGGATCGCAGGACTTCACTGGGAGGAGGTAGAGGTGCATTACAAGGGAGGCAGGTCAGTAAAAATTCTCCTCAAGCACTCGAAGATGGATCAAAGGGGGGGCGGGGAAGATGGTGGTAATGGGGGCCAGTGATGAACCAGGGATCTGTCCGGTACGGGAGCTTTTTGAAAAGTTTGACAGGAGGGGAGTATGGGGAAGTTTTTCGCAGAAGGTCAGGACGAGGGGTGACAGCGGCGCAACTACTGTGGGTTATGCGAAGAGCTCTGCATCAGTTGGGGGAGGTACCAGGAGAATTTGGAACTCATTCTTTTAGGATAGGTGCAGCAACAGATGCGGCACGGATGGGGTGGGGAGCGGAGAGAATTATGCGCTAAGGGCGTTGGAAGTCAGATTGCTAAAAGCGTAACATCAAGGTGGGGAGGCAGGGAAACAAGTAATGTGCAGTTTGCCTTTCTCACCCATGTGTCTTTTCAGGTGCAATTGCAGGGCCAGAGTCGGCGGCACTATCTATTTGGATAGTCGGGAAAGGTGTAAATCTTGGATTGGACCCTGCTTTGTTTTCCATAAGTTGGCACGGAAAGGGCGGTATGCGTTAGCACAAACTCATTCCGACATTAAATTTGTTGTTACATCGCCATGTTTGTCCTGATGTGTTTATAATACACCTGGGGGAGAATGACCTAGGGCCAGATGTACGACCTGTTTTTGCATGCGCAAACGGGTTTGGCAACCCGTTTGGGCATGCAAAAACCTATTGGGCCATGTACATAGCCTATTTAGCAAGTCGCAATTTTTTTGCGACTCGCTAAATAGGTTTTGCGACTCGCTATTTGGAAGGGGCGTGCCCTTCCAAATAGCGAGTCTCAAAACCATGTGCAAATGTTTTGCGACCGCAAATGCGGTCGCAAAACACTCGCAATTACCACCTACTTCAAGTAGGTGGTAATGCATTCGCAAATGGGAAGGGGTCCCCAGGGGACCCCTTCCTCTTTGCAAATGCATGCAAAATTATTTTTTAAGGGCATGCAGTGGTCCCAGGGACCACTGTCTGCCTTTAAAAAATGAAACGAAAAAGTTTTTTTTCTTTTTTTCTTAAAGTGCATCCCGTTTTCCTTTAAGGAAAACGGGCTGCATTTAAAAAAAAAAAAACTGCTTTATTTAAAAGCAGTCCCAGACATGGTGGTCTGCTGGGCCCAGCAGGCCACCATCCCTGGGAGGGCCTGTCATTCCCAATGGGCTCGCAAATTGCGAGAGGCTCATTAATATTAATGAGCCTCGCAATTTGCAACCCCATTGGGAATCGCAAACAGTGTTGAAAACACTGTTGTACATTTTATTTTGCACCTCGCAATTTGCGCCTTGCAATTAGTCGCAAATTGCGAGGCGCAAAATAAAATGGTCGTACATCTGGCCCCTAGTGATTTGCAAAGGTTTGGCGTTAATAAAGCAAATAAAAAGAGATTTGTTGGAGATTAGGCAGCGGTGGTCAGGATGCCATGTCATCTGGACCGAATTCATACCTAGAAAGCAGTGGAGGGGGGCTAGTTATGTACAGGTTTACAGTTTACTTTAGGGTTGGGAACAAGTTAATAAGGGAGCAGGTAATAAGGTTACGATAGGAGATACTTAGTTAGGTAGATCTTTAGAGAAGTAGAGAAGAGGTTACAGGGTTTAAAGGTTCAACAGTTAATGAATGAGTTGGGGTTGTTAAATAGTTGCAAAGAAAGGAGAAGGGTGGGGAAACCTTAGGGGTGGGGGAGAAGGATAAGTAGATGAAGCAATGTATAGCGAGTTTTAGTTTTGTAAGGCAAAGGTCAAGGGTATGTTTTATAGGGTGCACCTGTCTTCAATAAAGCAGCCTTTTTCACACAGTTGAGAGTCTCATTGTGGTCCGTTCTGCTCCTTTGCGGCCCAAAACAGAACTGATTCCAGCAGTTGCTCTGGGTATGATCACACGCTGAGAAGCAGAGGTTTGGGTGATGATGATGAGGTGAGGAGTTCAACACTGCAAATGGGTGAGGAGACTGGGGCAAAGACTCCCCAGGCAAGCCTGGCACCTTCCATTTTGAAGAGTGGCTTCACAGAGCTAGCAACCATTTGTCGGGTCGGGAGTGATAGAGGAACCCTTATCCGAGGATCTCTGCTCATATTGAGGGCCACAAAACAAGAGGGAAGCTACTGCGTGTTATTTTCTACAGTCCTGGCGCCCTCTCAGCCTGTTGGCGTTTTGCTAAGAAGTGTTTAAGGATCGACAAGCCATTCTCCCCTTTGCATCCAGAACTGAAACCCCGTGCTTTCCCAATCAGCTTGCATCTACTATGCTTGTTGAACTAGTAATCAGTTTTCTCACGTCTGCTTCATGTTTGTGTCCTTTTGAAGCTCCTGTGAGGAGGCACAGGGACTAGTGAGTGCTCATGGGCTTGTTTTGATGGGTGTGATGCATGCCACAGAAATCTTGATGCATTGTTTGCCAGTTGCTTATTTAACAGCCCATCACCAACTCAGAGATTGTGTTAAGGTGCAACTCCATTCTCCTAGTGGATATGGAGAGCCCTCAAACAACATTTTTGTTAGGGGTGGGCGGAATATTCTGTCCTGCTCACAGAATTGGTGGAATTTGGCGACTCCGCATTACTCTTGTAACGTGGAGTTCTGGCCAAATTCCTCCAATTGCCGCGTGGTATAATTTTTTCTCGAGCAAGGCTCCTGGACAGAAAGTTGGTGAGTGCGAGCAAGATTTGGCATGCAAGCATCATTCTAGTTACTAGGAAGACATCCAGTGAGATATTTCTAACACAGGCTGTTGTGAGTGTCCGAGGTCAGAAGACTGCCGCTCGCGTAGAAAACTTGAGCAGCAGCAAAATCGACTCGAGTAGCTGCACCCTCTGGGGCACCACGTGGTGCTGTTCAAACTGATTTTTCAGCGTGAAATGCACTACCAGTGCTAAATCAGTGCGAGCAGTGCGACGTGCCTATTTCTACCCATTGGCGGAACTCCACAGCATCTCATGGTTTTATGAATTCTGCGAGTTCCTCCCACTGCTAATTTTTGTACCATAATACCACAGACACTGTTAAGTTCAAAGTTCTCATTGTTATCAGCCAGACTGCTCCGTCCATTCCTCTCCTTCGCTTATGGGGATCGAGGGTTGAACAGAACTGTTTCTCTGCCATTACGGCTTCTTCCACCAGCACAATGTCCTTGCCACTCTACTGATAGCAGCCCAGTCCTGATTATGTCGAGCCTACAAAACAGCACGGACAGTCTGGTTCGGAAAGACATATTGTGAACTTACAGTGGGCTTAGAGCCTGTCCATTACTTACCATTGGTTGGCTTTATTGTCACCCTCATTAGCTTGCTTTTTAGGTTGAGCCTAACAGACTGGGTAGATGTCTGATTGCAAAAGATCTATTGTCGGCTGACCAGATCTTACAGTGGGCTTAAAGCCCACCCAATGCTTACCATTGTTTTCCATTATTGTCACTCTCATTTGTTTGCTTCTCATATCAATGGCTTGCTTTGTCCATCTTGTGTCTGTCCCTCCCCAGGAGCATTTTCTATTTACTTGTGTCCTTCCACTGCTCACTTTTAGAGAACTCAATCAGGGATTTATAAAACGCACGGCTACTCCAAAAATGTCCTGTGGTTAAAGGGACCCTTCACCCAGACCCTCACACAATAGATTTATCACTGAAAAACTGTTTTGAATAACTAGGTTTTAAGAGCTCACCTAAAACTGTTTTCCTCCCTCAATGCATACAGGTGTTGAGGAAGGGCATTCCAAGCCAGTCCAGCAAGATACGATAAAACGACAAAATAACAGAAACAACAATTTTGCAATAAATAAATATTGCAAAAAAAAATCTTGGGAATCAAAATATTGTGTATAAATACTTTGCATATAAACAACAAAAATATCAAAATAAAGATAGAGTGGACCAGAATATTGTCAAAAACTGGTGAGTGTATCACATTTACAATTTATTGCATTAAATTTAATTGTATTAAATTATTCAAATTTAAAATAATTCTGTAATAAAACACTAAAAAATATTTTAAAACAAAACAAAAAAAAAATGATTTAAAGAAACTATTAAAAAAATTAAAGAAAATAAATTGCATTGCACTTATTAATAATAATAATAATAATAAGAAAAAATAATAAACATATGGGCCTGAGTCACATACTTTTGAGTAAGTTTACACTTTGAATGATGTTCATTCCTTTTGGTATTCACCAACTCTGAGTGTAAATTTATTACACAGGTGTAATTTACATGTCTCCATCCCTTGAGCAAATTAATTGTCTTACTCTTCTGTGGGTGAGCGACATCCCTCCCTGACCCTCCTTAAACCCCTCATAACTCCTCCTTATCCCATCCCCATTCCTTCTCACATCTACTAATAAAACCTATAATTCCGTGTGCGGAGACTCCACAGTCGGGATGAAGAACTCTGCACACATAAGTATAAGCAGTGCTAAGGCATAAAACTCAACAGGTAATATTTAAAGACAATTTTTTTTAAATAGCACATCAGTTCAAGGAGAAGGAGACAGGGAGACATAAATCGTTATTGCAATATATGCCAAGAGCAGTTTGTATTTATAAAAAACACAGTAGGAAAGAAAAGCACTATATTACATTCAATGTACATGTAACCTGTACAAACAGACATTGTCCTTTGTGACATACACTACCGAGGTCTCAACTTGGTCTATAGGTTTCTCCTGTGGCTTGATCTTGAGGCATAAAACTCTGCACCTACATTGTGAATTGTAATTTGTAGTATGTTTTGTAGTGCTACAAAATATACTACGAAGTGTAGTTTGGGAATCTGGCCCATATATATATGTGTATATACATTACCCTATTACCCAGTGGTGGTCACCCAATGGGAAGTTATAGTTAGGTCAGCATTTCTATAGGAAATGCGTTTTTTGTGTTGCTAATAATTTTGGCACCGGTTGACGAATTTTCAGGAAACTTTCAAAAACAGTGCTCTTTTTTGCCTAGTTTGTGCATGGAAAGTTTCGGGGTGATCCGTCAAACGAGAGACAATGAAAAAGGGGTGTCTCAAGATGCAAAATCCCCATGCATTTTCCATAGACTTCTTTAAGAAGTGCTTCCTAAGTGCTGAACGGAATTATACCACATTTTGTAGAAAGCTAGATCTTGGTCAGCAGATTGTGCTTTTTGTGATTTGGTGTAAATCCATTCAGTAGTTTTTGAGAAATTAAGTTTAAAAATAATTGGATGGTTGGGTCCATGAGAGGCTGTCGAGAGTCTGATGCGGGCAGGGAAACGGAACAACATATTGCTCCCTACCAGAGGGGGCAGCATAAATAGCAGGTGCCTCGGGGAGGGAACAATGCTGGCTCCCGCAGCATGCGGTGAGTTGGCTAGCGCCACAGGGGCCTGGGGCTCTGCACCCGACCCCCAATATGTGCATGGTGGGTACTCCAGGTGGTCATCGGGGTACCCACCTTTTTAAAATGAAGGTTCCGAGGGATGGGGCCATAATGGGCTTGGGGAGGCGGGCCACACAGCCCCCTCCCCTTTAAAGAAAATACAGCCCTGGGGGATGAGGTCTCCAGGGCCTAATGAGGCTTGGGGAGGGGGGGGCATGCGGCATCTTCCCTTTTTAAAAACATATACAGCCACTGGGGATTGGGTTCCCGGAGCCTGCGAAGGCTGGGGAGGGGTGCCATGTGTCCCCCCCTCCACTTTTAAATAAGGCACAGGCCCAGGGGATGAGGGTCTAATGAGGCTCTAGGAGGGGGGCTGTGTGCCCCCTCCCTTTATTAATTACTCGACTGCAGGGGATGTGGTCTCCAGGGCCTTATAAGACTCAAGGAGGGGCCCACACACCCCTTCCAATGTTTTATTAAATTTGGCCCCCATGGATTGGCCCATGAGGCACAAAAAAGGCTCAGGGAGTGAGGGCCACATGCCCCTCCCTTTTTTAATTGCCTTTGGCCCCTTGTAAACAAAAAATGGTGCCGGGTATTGGGTACATGTGGCCTATGAAGGCTTGAGGACAGGGGGCACATGGCCTCCTTCCCCTTTTTTATTGGTTTGGCCAGGGGAGATAGGATCCCTGGGGCCTAATAAGGCTCAGGATGGAGGGGCTGCATGACCCCTCCCATTTTTTTAATTGTATTTGGCCCTGGTGGATGTGGTCCCTGGGACATATTAAGGCTCGGGAGGGGAGCTGCATGCCCTCCTTCCCTGTTTAATTGTAAATGGACCCCGGGGATGGGGTCCCTGGGGCCAATTAAGTGTCGGGAGGGGGCTGCATGCCCCCTTCCCTTAATATATATGTTTTGTCCACAGGGGATCGGGTCCCAGGGCTCCGGAGACCAAGCCTAGGCTCTACGTGGTGTGAGGTTGGGAGCCTGCTGGGGGTTTGGTCACAGGGCCTGGAGGCCAAGCTCTGTGACCAACCCCCAGCTGGCACAGCCAAAGGCTGTGCACAGGGTGGCGTTGGCTGCCTGACAGGAAGTTGGAAGCAGGGCTTGGCTGCAACACATGCACAAGCCCTGTGACCAACGCCATGCCACGCACAAACAACGGCTGTGCAAGGAGTGGGGTTGGCTTCCTCTGAGTGGCTGCCTGCTGCGAATTAAACACAGGGCCAGATGTTATAAATAATGGCATAAAACATGTTATGAGGGATGTAATATGTTAGCTCACAAGCAGTGCATGATGGGGACGCACTTTGTAGTTAGCTCTGTTAACTATAACTGGTGAATTTCTCTTTTTTATCTTAGTTCAAAACATAAATGTTGTACTGACTTAGTCACCTAACTGTAACGTAACTTTATTTTTATATATATATATATATATATATATATATATATATATATATATATATATATATATATATATATATATATATATATATATATATATATATATATATAACAAGGTGGGAGTTACCACCAAAATGCATTGTCTCTTGTTGTTTCGCCGAAAATAAAAAGGAATTGACGTCCAATCTCATGGTGCCGGTGCCTGCTTTCGGAATCCGAAAGGAGAGGGGCAGGATTGCAACTGATCTATATATATATATATATATCACAGGTTGCCCCAAGGAGAATACCACACACAGCGGGATAACGCACACCACCTCGCAAGCGTCAACGTGTATAGTAGGCCACTCGCAGTCCCAAATCGCCATACACGTTTCGAGCTCTTCTTAGCTCTTGATCACTGGCAAAGAAGCAGGAAACTGCATTGTAAGAACAACTGATATTTATTTAGTCGTAAGTCCCGCCCCAATGGGCGCAATGGCATGCTGGTTGTAGTAGTTCCATATACTGCCCAGGAAGAAGACTCAATGTTCATTAACCCAGTGGCTGCGGTTCCTGCTTCCCAAAAAATAACAATCCCTGTAGGGTGGGAGCGCGATGTCAGCCTGCTTACCGCTGCAAGTCTCCAAGCGGGTGAGGCTCCCTCTGTCCAAACGAGCACCCGGAGATCCCGGCACTCATGGTCCGCCTTCATGCGGCGGGGCATTCTCGCGGCCGGACCAGCCGCTATAAACAAAAATCACAGGTTGCCCCAAGGAGAATACCACACACAGCGGGATAACGCACACCACCTCGCAAGCGTCAACGTGTATAGTAGGCCACTCGCAGTCCCAAATCGTAATACGCGTTTCGAGCTCTTCTTAGCTCTTGATCACTGGCAAAGAAGCAGGAAACTGCATTGTAAGAACAACTGATATTTATTTAGTCATAAGACCCGCCCCAATGGGCGCAATGGCACGCTGGTTGTAGTAGTTCCATATACTGCCCAGGAAGAAGACTCAATGTTCATTAACCCAGTGGCTGCGGTTCCTGCTTCCCAAAAAATAACAATCCCTGTAGGGTGGGAGCGCGATGTCAGCCTGCTTACTGCTGCAAGTCTCCAAGCGGGTGAGGCTCCCTCTGTCCAAACGAGCACCCGGAGATCCCGGAACTCATGGCCGCCTTCAGGCGGCGGGGCATTCTCGCGGCCAGACCAGCCGCTATAAACAAAAATCACAGGTTGCCCCAAGGAGAATACCACACACAGCGGGATAACGCACACCACCTCGCAAGCGTCAACGTGTATAGTATGCCACTCGCAGTCCCAAATCGCTATACGCGTTTCGAGCTCTTCTTAGCTCTTGATCACTGGCAAAGAAGCAGGAAACTGCATTGTAAGAACAACTGATATTTATTTGGTCGTAAGTCCCGGGTGCTCGTTTGGACAGAGGGAGCCTCACGCGTTATCCCGCTGTGTGTGGTATTCTCCTTGGGGCAACCTGTGATTTTATATATATATATATATATATATATATATATATATATATATATATATATATATATATATATATATATATATATATATTCACTGAAAAAACCATAGGTTTCAGACACGTTATAGTTAGTTGGACATTTCACTCGTACAAAACCATAGAAATTCCCCCGTTATAGTTAGTTCAGCTAACTATAACTCGCGCCCCCGCAATGCACTGCTGATGACGTCACATATTACATCACTCATGACATGGTCAGTGACATCACTGATGACATCATCCAGTGACTGTGTGTTTCTGTAAAGTTTAAATATGTTTAATATATATAGGGAAAGGCGTATTGAAGAATGAGTGGGTGTATGTGTCTGAATGGATGATTTAGTACGTGAGTGACTGACTCTACAAGTGAGTGATTAAATGTATCTTACTGAATGCATGGGTTAGTGACTAAACTGTGTGAATATCTGTATCCGTCTGTCTGTTGGTTTGTATGCAGCTGCATGGCTTTCTGAATAGCTACATGAGTGTCTACATGGGTTATTGATTGATTGTCTGAGTATCTGTATGGGTGCCTGAGTGTTTGTGTGGGTGGGGTGTGTGTGACTCTGTGCATAGATGTGTGAGTTGGTGATTCACTGGGTGCATGGTTTCAAGAGTGCATCTGTGATGGACTGTATGGGTGGGTGAGTGTGTGTATGGGTGTGTTAGTGATTGAATGTATATCTCAGTGGTACATGTGTGAGTAACTACATATGTGAAAGGCAGTATATATGTGTGTTGGAGTATATAAATGGCTATAAGTGAGAGTGTGTGATTGTGAGAGTGGCTGTATGGATGAGTGTGTACTTGTATCAGTGATTGTATAAGAGCGTAAGAATGTGCTAGTATTTGTATGAGTAAGTGAGCTGGTGTGTGTATAACTGTATAGGTGAGTAAATGGGTGTGTGATTAAGTTTTTTGCATGACTGACTAGGTGTGTGAGTACCTCTATGGATGAGTGGCGGTGTGTGAGTGTTTATATAGGTGTATGAGTGCATATGATAGTCCTGTACTTAGTGACTAAGTATGAGTAACTGTACGGGTGGGTGAGTGAGTGGATGTGTGTGTAGACCTAAGAATCAGTGAGTGGGTATGTAGTTTTTGGTGTTGGAGTGTCTATGGTTTTGAGAATGGCAGTCTGTAATTTAGAGTGGGTGTATCAAAAGTTATATTAGGGTGTGAGAAGATGCATGAAATTATCACATGGATGATGTCATCAGTGATGTCATTTGAGATGTCATCAGTGATGTCATCAGTGATGTCACTGACCATGTCATGAGTGATGTAATATGTGACGTCATCAGCAGTGCATTGCGGGGCGCGAGTTATAGTTAGCTGAACTAACTATAACGGGGAATTTCTATGGTTTTGTACGAGTGAAATGTCCAACTAACTATAACTGTCCCTAAAACCTATGGTTTTTTCAGTGAATTTCAAAGATTTTTTAAATGCTAATTTCTAACTATAACGTGTCTGAAACCTATGGTTTTTTCAGTGAATTTCAAAGGTTTTTAAATGCTAATTTCTAACTATAACGTGCCTGCAACCTATGATTTTTTAAGTGAATTTCAAAGGTTTTTTTAAATGCTAGTTTCTAACTATGCCTACAGAGGTAGGACATGTGAAGAAAGAAGAAAAAACGCACAGAAAGAAGCAAAAGATGTGCAGAAAGAACCAACAGAGGAGCAGAAAGAGGCATTGTTGCAAAATCATCCTGTGCCCACAACTTTTTCAGACGGGTACTGGTGGTAACTGACTCTGACTAACCAGAGCCAGTGCTATGCTAAAAGACACTAAGAATACAGTGAAAACACCTACATACACTAGGGAACACTATGCGTTGGGGTACCCCTGTGATTAGCATGACCTCCTCTGCAAGTCCCTAGTACATAATAGGGCAGGGGGATTAAAACTACCTCTTAAAACGCGCTACAAGGCGCGTTTGCACAGTGGTGAAGGGAGGGGGGCCTGAGGTGACATGTGTGCAAACGCACCCCGTGGCGCGTTTTTAAGTTGCGAGATTAAGTCCCCTTGAATTCTGAGGGTCCCTGGGGCCCAACTAGCCCCCAGGTACCTACAGTTAGGACCACAGAGCTGAGTTGCAGAGAGGCGTTCCGAGGCCACGCACCTTTTTTCACCTCTCTGCAACGCAACTCTGTTGTGCTTACTGAAGGTACCTGGTGGGCTAGTTGGCCCCAGGGTCCCTCAGGATTCAAAGGAATTAATTCCCCAACTTAAACGCACCACAGGGCGTGTTTGCGCACATGTCACCTGAGGCCCCGCCCCTCCCTTCACCACTGTGCAAACACGCCCCGTGGTGCGTTTTAAGTTGGGGGATTAGGTCACCTTGAATCCTGAGGGTCCCTGGGGCCTAACTAGCCCACTAGGTACTTCCAGTAAGCACCACAGGCCTGCGTTGCAACGCCTGTAACAAATTGTGCAGTTGTGTTTAGGTAGTGAAGAGGGTCGTGCTGGGGGTAGTGTTTTAGGGTTTAGGGTAGTGCAGTGGTGTTTGTGTAGTGTAGGGGGTCATGCTGGGGGTAGATTTAGGGTTTAGGGTAGTGCAGTGGTGTTTGGGTAGTGTAGGGAGTCGTGCTGGGGGAGTGTTTTAGGGTTTAGGGTAGTGCAGTGGTGTTTGGGTAGTGTAGGGGGTCGTGCTGGGGGTAGTGTTTTAGGGTTTAGGGTAGTGCAGTGGTGTTTGGGTAGTGTAGGGGGTCGTGCTGGGGGTAGTGATTTAGGGTAGTGCAGTGGTGTTTGGGTAGTGTAGGGGGTACTGCTGGGGGTAGTGTTTTAGGGTTTAGGGTAGTGCAGTGGTGTTTGGGTAGTGTAGGGGTACTGCTGGGGGTAGTTCTTTAGGGTTTAAGGTAGTGCAGTGGTGTTTGGGTAGTGTAGTGGTTCGTGCTGGGGTAGTTTTTTAGGGTTTAGGGTAGTGCAGTGGTGTTTGTGTAGTGTAGGGGGTAGTGTTTTAGGGTTTAGGGTAGTGCAGTGGTGTTTGTGTAGTGTAGGAGGTCGTGTTTTAGGGTTTAGGGTAGTGCAGTGGTCTTTGGGTAGTGTAGGGAGTCGTGCGGGGGGTAGTGTTTTAGGGTTTAGGGTAGTGTAGGGGGTCATGCGGGGGTAGTGTTTTAGGGATTAGGGTAGTGCATTGGTGTTTGGGTAGTGTAGGGGGTCATGCGGGGGTAGTGTTTTAGGGTTTAGGGCAGTGCAGTGGTGTTTGGGTAGTGTAGGGGGTCGTGCTGGGGGAGTGTTTTAGGGTTTAGGGCAGTGCAGTGGTGTTTGGGTAGTGTAGGGGGTCGTGCTGGAGGCGAGTGTTTTAGGGTTTAGGGCAGTGCAGTGGTGTTTGGATAGTGTAGGGGTCGTGCTGGGGGAGTGTTTTAGGGTTTAGGGCAGTGCAGTGGTGTTCGGGTAGTGTAGGGGGTCGTGCTGGGGGAGTGTTTGAGAGTTTAGGGCAGTGCAGTCGTGTTCGGGTAGTGTAGGGGGTTGTGCTGGGGGTAGTATTTTAGGGTTTAGGGTAGTGCAGTGGTGTTCGGGTAGTGTAGGGGGTCGTGCTGGGGGTAGTGTTCTAGGGTTTAGGGCAGTGCAGTGGTGTTTGGGCAGTGTAGGGGGTAATGCTGGGGGTGGTGTTTTAGGGTTTAGGGCAGTGCAGTGGTGTTCGGGCAGTGTAGGGGTCATGCTGGGGGTGGTGTTTCAGGGTTTAGGGCAGTGCAGTGGTGTTCGGGCAGTGTAGGGGGTGGTGTTTCAGGGTTTAGGGCAGTGCAGTGGTGTTCGGGCAGTGTAGGGGGTCGTGCAGGGGGTGGTATTTCAGGGTTTAGGGCAGTGGTGTTCGGGCAGTGTAGGGGGTCGTGCTGGGGTGGTGTTTCAGGGTTTGGGGCAGTGCAGTGGTGTTCGAGCAGTAAAGGGGTCGTGCTGGGGGTGGTGTTTCAGGGTTTAGGGCAGTGCAGTGGTGTTCGGGCAGTGTAGGGGCGGTGCAGGGGTGGTGTTTCAGGGTTTAGGGCAGTGCAGTGGTGTTCGGGCAGTGTAGGGGGCGGTGCAGGGGTGGTGTTTCAGGGTTTAGGGCAGTGCAGTGGTGTTCGGGCAGTGTAGGGGTCATGCAGGGGTGGTGTTTCAGGGTTTAGGGCAGTGCAGTGGTGTTCGGGCATTGTAGGGGGTCGTGCTGGGGCTGGTGTTTCAGGGTTTAGGGCAGTACAGTGGTGTTCGGGCAGTGTAGGGGGTCATGCTGGGGCTGGTGTTTCAGGGTTTAGGGCAGTGCAGTGGTGTTCGGGCAGTGTAGGGGGTCGTGCTGGGGCTGGTGTTTCAGGGTTTAGGGCAGTGCAGTGGTGTTCGGGCAGTGTAGGTGGTCGTGCTGGGGGTAGTTTTTTAGGGTTTAGGGTAGTACAGTGGTGTTTGTGTAGTGTAGGGGGCAGTGTTTTAGGGTTTAGGGTAGTGCAGTGGTGTTTGTGTAGTGTAGGAGGTCGTGTTTTAGGGTTTAGGGTAGTGCAGTGGTCTTTGGGTAGTGTAGGGAGTCGTGCGGAGGGTAGTGTTTTAGGGTTTAGGGTAGTGTAGGGGGTCATGCGGGGGGTAGTGTTTTAGGGATTAGGGTAGTGCATTGGTGTTTGGGTAGTGTAGGAGGTCGTGTTTTAGGGTTTAGGGTAGTGCAGTGGTCTTTGGGTAGTGTAGGGAGTCGTGCGGAGGGTAGTGTTTTAGGGTTTAGGGTAGTGTAGGGGGTCATGCGGGGGGTAGTGTTTTAGGGTTTAGGGCAGTGCAGTGGTGTTTGGATAGTGTAGGGAGTCGTGCTGGGGGGAGTGTTTTAGGGTTTAGGGCAGTGCTGTGGTGTTCGGGTAGTGTAGGGGGTCGTGCTGGGGGGAGTGTTTTAGGGTTTAGGGCAGTGCAGTGGTGTTTGGGTAGTGTAGGGGGTCGTGCTGGGGGAGTGTTTGAGGGTTTAGGGCAGTGCAGTCGTGTTCGGTTAGTGTAGGGGGTTGTGCTGGGGGTAGTATTTTAGGGTTTAGGGTAGTGCAGTGGTGTTCGAGTAGTGTAGGGGGTCGTGCTGGGGGTAGTGTTCTAGGGTTTAGGGCAGTGCAGTGGTGTTTGGGCAGTGTAGGGGGTAATGCTGGGGGTGGTGTTTTAGGGTTTTGGGCAGTGCAGTGGTGTTCGGGCAGTGTAGGGGGTCGTGCTGGGGGTGGTGTTTCAGGGTTTACGGCAGTGCAGTGGTGTTCGGGCAGTGTAGGGGGTGGTGTTTCAGGGTTTAGGGCAGTGCAGTGGTGTTCGGGCAGTGTAGGGGGTCGTGCAGGGGGTGGTGTTTCAGGGTTTAGGGCAGTGGTGTTCGGGCAGTGTAGGGGGTCGTGCTGGGGGTGGTGTTTCAGGGTTTGGGGCAGTGCAGTGGTGTTCGGAGCAGTAAAGGGGTCGTGCTGGGGGTGGTGTTTCAGGGTTTAGGGCAGTGCAGTGGTGTTCGGGCAGTGTAGGGGGTGGTGTTTCAGGGTTTAGGGCAGTGCAGTGGTGTTCGGGCAGTGTAGGGGGCGGTGCAGGGGGTGGTGTTTCAGGGTTTAGGGCAGTGCAGTGGTGTTCGGGCAGTGTAGGGGTCATGCAGGGGTGGCGTTTCAGGGTTTTGGGCAGTGCAGTGGTGTTCGGGCAGTGTAGGGGGTCATGCTGGGGCTGGTGTTTCAGGGTTTAGGGCAGTACAGTGGTGTTCGGGCAGTGTAGGGGTGGTGCTGGGGCTGGTGTTTCAGGGTTTAGGGCAGTGCAGTGGTGTTCGGGCAGTGTAGGGGTCGTGCTGGGGCTGGTGTTTCAGGGTTTAGGGCAGTGCAGTGGTGTTCGGGCAGTGTAGGTGGTCGTGCTGGGGCTGGTGTTTCAGGGTTTAGGGCAGTGCAGTGGTGTTCGGGCAGTGTAGGGGGTCATGCTGGGGCTGGTGTTTCAGGGTTTAGGGCAGTGCAGTGGTGTTCGGGCAGTGTAGGGGGTCTTGCTGGGGCTGGTGTTTCAGAGTCTAGGGCAGTGCAGTGGTGTTCGGGCAGTGTAGGGGTCTTGCTGGGGCTGGTGTTTCAGGGTTTAGGGCAGTGCAGTGGTGTTCGGGCAGTGTAGGGGGTCGTGCTGGGGGTGGTGTTTCAGGGTTTAGGGCAGTGCAGTGGTGTTCGGGCAGTGTAGGGGGTCGTGCTGGGGCTAGTGTTTCAGGATTTAGGGCAGAGCAAAGGTGTTCAGGCAGTGTAGGGGTTTTGCTGGAGGTGGTGTTTCACGGTTTAGGGCAGTGCAGTGGTGTTCGTGCAGTGTAGGGGGTGGTGTTTCAGGGTTTAGGGCAGTGGTGTTCAGGCAGTGTAGGGGTCTTGCTGGGGTTGATGTTTCAGGGTTTAGGGCAGTGCAGTGTTGTTCGGGCAGTGTAGGGGGTCGTGCTGGGGGTGGTGTTTCAGGGTTTAGGGCAGTGCAGTGGTGTTCCAGCAGTGTAGGAGGTCGTGCAGGGGTGGTTCTTCAGGGTTTAGGGCAGTGCAGTGGTGTTCGGGCAGTGTAGGGGGTCGTGCTGGGGGTGGTGTTTCAGGGTTTAGGGCAGTGCAGTCGTGTTCGGGCAGTGTAGGGTGTCGTGCTGAGGGGTGGTGTTTCAGGGTTTAGGGCAGTGCAGTGGTGTTCGGGCAGTGTAGGGGGTCGTGCAGGGGTGGTGTTTCAGGGTTTAGGCCAGTGCAGTGGTGTTTGGGCAGTGTAGGGGGCGTGCAGGGGGTGGTGTTTCAGGGTTTAGGGCAGTGCAGTGGTGTTCAGCCAGTGTAGGTCATCTTGCTGGGGGTGGTGTTTCAGGCTTTAGTGCAGTGGTGTTCGGGCAGTGTAGGGGGTCTTGCTGGGGGTGGTGTTTCAGGGTTTAGGGCAGTGCAGTGGTGTTCGGGCAGTGTAGGGGGTCTTGCTGGGGCTGGTGTTTCAGGGTTTAGGGCAGTGCAGTGGTGTTCGGGCAGTGTAGGGGGTCGTGCTGGGGCTGGTGTTTGAGGGTTTAGGGTAGTGCAGTGGTGTTGGGGCAGTGTAGGGGGTCGTGCTGGTGCTGGTGTTTCAGGGTTTAGGGCAGTGCAGCGGTTTTCGGGCAGTGTAGGCGGTCGTGCTGGGGCTGGTGTTTCAGGGTTTAGGGCAGTGCAGTGGTGTTCGGGCAGTGTACGGGGTTGTGCTGGGGCTGGTGTTTCAGGGTTTAGGGCAGTGCAGTGGTGTTCGGGCAGTGTAGGGGGTCGTGCTGGGGGTGGTGTTTCAGGGTTTAGGGCAGTGCAGTGGTGTTCGGGCAGTGTAGGGGGTCGTGCTGGGGCTGGTGTTTCATGGTTTAGGGCAGTGCAGTGGTGTTCGGGCAGTGTAGGGGGTCGTGCTGGGGGTGGTGTTTCAGGGTTTAGGGCAGTGCAGTGGTGTTCGGGCAGTGTAGGGGGTCGTGCTGGGGCTGGTGTTTCATGGTTTAGGGCAGTGCAGTGGTGTTCGGGCAGTGTAGGGGGTCGTGCTGGGGGTGGTGTTTCAGGGTTTAGGGCAGTGCAGTGGTGTTCGGGCAGTGTAGGGGGTCTTGCTGGGGGTGGTGTTTCTGGGTTTAGGGCAGTGGTGTTCGGGCAGTGTAGGGGGTCTTGCTGGGGGTGATGTTTCAGGGTTTAGGGCAGTGCAGTGGTGTTCGGGCAGTGTAGGGGGTCTTGCTGGGGGTAGTGTTTCAGGGTTTAGGGCAGTGCAGTGGTGTTCGTGCAGTGTAGGGGGTCGTGCTGGGGGTGGTGTTTCAGGGTTTAGGGCAGTGCAGTAGTGTTCGGGCAGTGTAGGGGATCATGCAGGGGGTGGTGTTTCAGGGTTTAGGGCAGTGCAGTGGTGTTCGGGCAGTGTAGGGGGTCGTGCTGGGGGTGGTGTTTCAGGGTTTAGGGCAGTGCAGTGGTGTTCGGGCAGTGTAGGGGGTCGTGCAGGGGTGGTGTTTCAGGGTTTAGGGCAGTGCAGTGGTGTTTGGGCAGTGTAGGGGTCGTGCTGGGGCTGGTGTTTCAGGGTTTAGGGCAGTGCAGTGGTGTTCGGGCAGTGTAGGGGGTCTTGCTGGGGGTGGTGTTTCAGGGTTTAGGGCAGTGTAGGGGGTCGTGCAGGGGGTGGTGTTTCAGGGTTTAGGGCAGTGCAGTGGTGTTCGGGCAGTGTAGGGGTCGTGCTGGGGCTGGTGTTTCAGGGTTTAGGGCAGTGCAGTGGTGTTCGGGCAGTGTAGGGGGTCTTGCTGGGGGTGGTGTTTCAGGGTTTAGGGCAGTGGTGTTCGGGCAGTGTAGGGGGTCTTGCTGGGGGTGATGTTTCAGGGTTTAGGGCAGTGCAGTGGTGTTCGGGCAGTGTAGGGGGTCTTGCTGGGGGTAGTGTTTCAGGGTTTAGGGCAGTGCAGTAATGTTCGGGCAGTGTAGGGGGTCGTGCAGGGGGTGGTGTTTCAGGGTTTAGGGCAGTGCAGTGGTGTTCGGGCAGTGTAGGGGGTCGTGCTGGGGGTGGTGTTTCAGGGTTTAGGGCAGTGCAGTGGTGTTCGGGCAGTGTAGGGGGTCGTGCTGGGGGTGGTGTTTCAGGGTTTAGGGCAGTGGTGTTCGGGCAGTGTAGGGGGTCTTGCTGGGGGTGATGTTTCAGGGTTTAGGGCAGTGCAGTGGTGTTCGGGCAGTGTAGGAGGTCTTGCTGGGGGTAGTGTTTCAGGGTTTAGGGCAGTGCAGTGGTGTTCGGGCTGTGTAGGGGGCGTGCTGGGGGTGGTGTTTCAGGGTTTAGGGCAGTGCAGTGGTGTTCGGGCAGTGTAGGGGGTCGTGAAGGGGGTGGTGTTTCAGGGTTTAGGGCAGTGTAGTGGTGTTTGGGCAGTCTAGGGGGTCGTGCTAGGGTTGGTGTTTCAGGGTTAAGGGCAGTGCAGTGGTGTTCGGGCAGTGTAGGGGGTCGTGCAGGGGCTGGTGTTTCAGGGTTTAGGGCAGTGCAGTGGTGTTCGGGCAGTGTAGGGGGTCGTGCTGGGGGTAGTGTTTTAGGGTTTAGGGTAGTGCAGTGGTGTTTGTGTAGTGTAGGGGGTCATGTTTTAGGGTAGTGCAGTGGTGTTTGGGTAGTGTAGGGGGTCATGCTGGGGGTAGTGTTTTAGGGTTTAAGGTAGTGCAGTGGTGTTTGGGTAGTGTAGGGGGTCGTGCTGGGGGTAGTGTTTTAGGGTTTAGGGTAGTGCAGTGGTGCTTGTGTAGTGTAGGGGGTCGTGCTGGGGGTAGTGTTTTAGGGTTTAGGGTAGTGCAGTGGTGTTTGTGTAGTGTAGGGGGTCATGTTTTAGGGTAGTGCAGTGGTGTTTGGGTAGTGTAGGGGGTCGTGCTGGGGGTAGTGTTTTAGGATTTAGGTTAGTGCAGTGGTGTTGGGGTAGTGTTTTAGGGTTTAGGGTATTGCAGTGGTGTTTGTGTAGTGTAGGGGGTCATGCTGGGGGTAGTGTTTTAGGGTTTAGGATAGTGCAGTGGTGCTTGTGTAGTATAGGGGGTCGTGCTGGGGGTAGTGTTTTAGGGTTTAGGGTAGTGCAGTGGTGTTTTTGTAGTGTAGGGGGGTCATGTTTTAAGATGCAACGCTCCAATACCTGACCAGTCTGCACTACATAAAACTGCAAAAAAACTAAAAATAAAGTGTTTTGCACACTTTTGTCATTGGGCTATATGTGGGCTACATCTGGGTAATATTTGTGCTACATTTGGGCTCTTTTTTCACTGGTGGCCATCTTGGAAGACTTCTTTGTTATGAAGTTTCCTAATTTCCTCATTTACTGCAGTCTCCTCAGTAGGAAATGCTTTCAGTTTTTTACTTTGATTCCATCAAGAAGGCATTCAGATGTCACACATTTGCCATAAATTCAGAATGTTAGCACTCTAGTTGTTCATTAGATCACTGTAGTAAAGCTACTGCTCACCAAGGAGTTAACTGGAAGTCTACTGCTGGTATTGAAAGTGATTGTTTCAGTCTGCATGTCAGAATTTTCTAATGAAATAGAAGAGGATTTGATATCTCACTTAAAACATGCACTAAATTTTCTTTTTGCAGCACTAACCATAATTTCTATGGCAAAATGAACCCCCTCATTTTGTTCCTTTTTAAATTAAATGTTTTAAGTGTTACCAGTTTATTCCAATCAAGATGGCTTCAGGTGTTCCATACTTTTGTCATAAGTAAGACTGTTAGCGCTCTAGTTGTTCTTTAGAACACTCTGGGAAGCTGCAGTAGAACACAAAGGCATCAACTGACAGGCTGCTCCTGTTGAAATATAACAGGAAGATATTTGAGATCACACTTGAAACATGTCCTAATTTTTCTTTCCAGATCACTAACCATAATTTCTATAACAAGATGAACCCCATCATTTTGTTCTTTTTTAAATTAAATGTTTTAAGTGTTACCAGTTTATTCCAATCAAGATGGCTTCAGGTGTGCCATACTTTTGTCATAAGTAAGGCTGTTAGCACTCTAGTTGTTCTTTAGAACACTCTGGGAAGCTGCAGTAGAACACAAAGGAATCAACTGACAGTCTCTGCCCTTGTTGGATGTACATGTTTTACTGAGAATGTCAGACTTCATTCTCACATGACTGAGAAAGATAATGTGAATTTACAGAAAATATGCTCTCATTTTAGCTTCTGGAGCACCTTCCAAAACTGTATGGGACAAGCATGTGAAAATAGTTTTCTCTCAAACATGATTCATGATATCCCAGCAGAAGGTTTTTCACAGGGTAAAATCACCTTAGAACACACCACAATTCCTGAAATTAGTATGGTACCATCAACAAATGAATTCTAATGTAACTAAAGTCTGTTATCACCCTTTATAGTTCTCCTTTTGGTAACCCTCAAAATCTTCGATTCACTACAATGCATTTCAATGGGGTACTATCATTTATATTGGTCCCAAGATGGCTGCCAGCAATTCCAGGATGAAGTGCTGACAGCCAATCAGATCTCACGATGACATGTGTGGTTAGGCTCCGCCCAGATATATATGTGTTTTTACTTTTGATTTTCTCAGCAACTACTGAACGGATTTACACCATTTAACAAAAAGGGTTCTTTCTGAACCAAGAACTACCTCTTTGCCAAATTTGGTGTAATTCCGTTCAGCAGTTCGGGCTGTAGCCTTGCATAAACATTCCTATGGGAAATTGATTTTTTGACTCTTATTTTTTAATTTCTCCGCAACTACTGAACGGATTTACACTATTTAACAAAAGGGTTCTTTCTGAACCAAGAACTACCTCTTTGCCAAATTTTGTGTAATTCCGTTCAGCAGTTCGGGCTGTAGACGTGGCTAAAGTTTCCTATGGGAAAATGAATGGGGAAAACACGTTTTGGGACCCCCCTTTTTTCTCGGCCCCCGCTTGACGAATCACCCCGAAACTTTCAGAGTAGGAGAGGACCGGAGCGGGCCATAAAGTTTGAAAATTTCGCGAAGATTCGTCAACCGACGCAAGAGTTATTTCAAATAGAATGTTGCGGATTTCCTATGGAAAATAGGTCCTAACTATAACTATCTACTGGCGACCGCCAGTAGATTATATATATATATATATATATATATATATATATATATATATATATATATATATATATATATATATATATATATATATATATATATATACACATATAAAATTGAACTAACAGAAAACGGAACCCACTGGAGGGATAAAATGGCGCAGTGTAGTGACTACGACTCCCAGCATGCTGTATGATCAATTCACCTGTGATCAGCATGTAAAGGGGAGTGATTGCCTGCTGCGTTTCAAACCGGAGCTGCTAGTTTTCCCCTGGATGAAGGAGCAGGAGCTCCGAAACGCGATGGGAGGAGAGTGTGTTTGGAACGTAAAACTGGTTTCAGCAATAAAATATTCGGAAGAAAAGTCACTTGTGGAGTGCGTCCTTGAAGCTTCACGGCTCTTTTTTGGATATATATATATATATATATATATATATATATACCAAAAATCGTTCGTTTTTGAGCAATCCCAAATGAAGAACAGCGGCACACCAAAGGACAACACAATTCATTTATTGTGTCCACAACGACGCGTTTCGGCGTAGCCTTTTTCAAGTTGATGACCTGTGCTCCATCTCCCATAGAAATATAGGTCACAGTTTGATAAACAGTGAAAACATACTGCCATGATCGTCTGCAATGTGTGCAAATTCCCAATTCATTTAACCCAATTATAACGTGAAAACACAACATATAATCGCTTGAATTTCACATCTATGGAAACTTCATTATTGCAACAGATTTTTAGCCTATGATCGCTTTTTAACCATAATATACTTTAAATATCCCATCAGTAGACGCATACTTGGAAATTTGAAACAATCAATCGCACTGCCCATCGGCATGCTAGGCAATTATAGCTTATGCATCCGCATTATGGCACTAATTCCAGTACTCTAAGAACATTATATACATTTATATACATATGTATTGCATGCTATGACAGACTGCACTAATTCAGGTAATATACCGAAATGAGAATTACATGTACAAAGTAGCGTTACAAATTTATGCTGTCTGCAATCAAGGGTTATGTACCCATAACCAAATTTCATTTATCCATTATTGTACATGTATATTTCTCATGCTATGACAGCCTGTGCTGAGTTCAGATAAAGTGCCAAAGGCAGCAATATCAATCTGCTATTCCTAAGAGCACTTTCTAAAATCATAGGTTATGTACCCATAAGCAAACATTCAATATGTATTACATGCTATGCCAGCCAATGCTGGGTTCAAATAAAGTGCCAGATACAACAATGTCAATTTAGTATTCCCAAGAGCGCTTTCTACAGTCATAGGTTATGTACCTATAAACGAATATTATGGACCTAAAAGAAATAGCTATAGGCAATCCACATGACGATCAATATGCAGTAGTTATATTGTGGGAGTAATAGGACTCACAGTACAACGTGGTGCACCAAATAATAAAAATAAGTGATGTGAGAGAAATTATAAATGACTAAAATAGAGAAACAGAACACTGGCATGAAACTAGGAAGTGAGCCATTGACCCTTATTCCTAACTGATAGGTTAGTCTTACATCAAAGCTATCCACCTGTAGGTCCCTACAATATGGATTCCAGGAGGTGAATAAAAGAATTCAGTCCTCAACGTCTGGCTATCTATACCAAGCCAACTACACTATACATAAAGCCTATCTGTGTCAAAATAATTAAAATATGTGAAAGTGATTAAAACAATATAGAACCTCTCATTCCGGAATACTCAGTGAAGGCATTTTAAATTCAATACATTTTTTGTCCAATATGTGTTGCCAGCTCCTCCCCACTGTTGAGCCCATTCTGCCACGTGCAACATTTTCTCCCTGTCACCACAGGGAGAAAATGTCGCGCGTGGCAGAATCCAGACACATAATTGAGCTCAATACGAAAATTCCCAATGGGCTCAACAGTGGGGAGGAGCTAGCAACACAAAAAATGTATTGAATTTAAAATGCCTTCACTGAGTATTCCGGAATGAGAGGTTCTATATTGTTTAATTATTTTGACACAGATAGGCTTTATGTATAGTGTAGTTGTGCTTCTATGTCAAGTGCAGCTTTTCCCCTCCTACCCTTCCACTCCCCGTTGCTACCCTCTCCCACCCACCTCTTCCGCATTGCTTAACCCCCTCCACCCAGTGTCTTTTTTTCATTTATTAAAAATATTGATGCCCGCCTATCCACCTTTAAAGCCTTTTCATAATACTTCTCTCTTTTTTATGTACCGATCCATCTCAGACATAACAAAAAATTGATGTTTATGTCATTTTGTAATAGAGCGTGTGCAAGGCTACAGAATGACACAACCTTATTTTCACAGCTTTTTTATTTAGCTTTTCTCCATGCTGGACAGCGTTTTGCTGATGCTGAATAGCGTGATTAAAAGCCAGTAGGTCCTAAAGGCGAGACCTGTTGGTTTTGCCAATGCTTGTTTGGTACAGCAGTCACACTCTTCCACTTGCTTTGCCTTTTTTTTTTTTCGCGAGGATTTGTATTGTTTTTAATCAGTACATCAAGGCCATGTCAGCCTACACATGAGCAAAGCATCAAGAACATCAGAAGGCTCGATGTCACCAAAAATATGTACAAAAACAGCCCCCACAAACAAGGCACATGCAGTCACGACCCACCCGCCCCATATCTCACTGAGCATTAACAGATACACTGGAAAAAGATACGGCGCATCCACACTGTTCTGTGCCATGTCTGCATTTTACTGTCTAGCTGTGTCTTGTCAGGCTGCACAGGCGCCAGCACGATACCTCTATATTCTGTCCACCTCTGCCTTATCTTAGCGTGCTTTTGGGGGCATCCACGTGCCTGAGATACCACCACCTCTGCACCCATACAATAATCCAGCGCTTTCTTCCAAACCCTGATTAGCAACGGTGTGGCAGACTTCCAATTCTGGGCGATATCGCGCTTAGCCAAGGTAAGGCCCATGAACAATAAATGTCGCATGTAGCTGTTCCCCCGATCGCCGCAGTATTATGGAGGAGAACCAACTTGGGATCTAGAGGGATCTCCCAGGAAAGAACCCGGGCCAGGAAAGAAGTTACGTCCCACCAGAAACGCTGTAAAGCTGTACAACTCCAAACGGTGTATAGAAATGTATTGCTTTGCCTTTTTTCGTCATCTTCGGAGACATCTGCCTTTAAGAGTAGGCAGATGCTGTTAAAGATGATGAAACTCACACCATCGATAAGCACACCACTGATCCTCAACTCATTGACTACCTACGGTCCTCATTATGAGTCAGGCGGAGTGGAATTTCCATATGGAATTCCACACTGCCCTATCACACATGGGTCAGTGTTTTCTTGGTCTTGGAACACCAGACCCAATTTTACAGGCCGAAAATATTGTCCAGGAAATTCGATTAAAGCTTTGGCTGCAATAGCAGCCATTCGTTGTCCCCAGCCACACCTGACCTTCTCCTCTCTACCCTCCTCCCTCCACCCCTGCCTTGATGCCCCTGTTCCTATTTATCACCTGTTCAGAGCAAGAGGTAAATGAGATTTAAACTCCATGGATTGGGAATTCGAGGCTGTTTTATGCTGTATAGAACCAGGTTTGCACAGTTATTCCCCATTACATGGTGTTTAACTCGTAACTGCACGGTACTGGCAGGGAGTTACCACATGGTACTGGTTATTACGACTGCAGAGCTTGCACCCCACCAGTACCGTGCAACTCGTAATGATTGTCCGTGTGTGTTCCTTGGGACATTTCAAAGGAAGTATTTACTTTGCAACTTACATCTCAATGGTTTGGCTTCGCACATGGCCATTTGTTGCGTGTATGAATCTGCCTAACCTTGAGTCTTCCTCTTGTCCGTGTAGATCTACGTTACTATTGTGTCACTACCGGACTGTTGTATTCAACAGGCACTGCTTTTATGGTGCTATGGATTGTTGTGTACGTTGATGGATGTGTTATAAGCTATGGCTCGGTGTTGCTACCTCTTTTACAGATTCCCTATCGACTGACCTGTTCAGCAGCACATTTTAGCACTTTGGATGGTTTGTGGTCAACTGATGAGGCCATTCACCAATTTACTTATGTCCTAGGATGGGGATCACTCTTCCCCAACTAAACTGGAACATCCATCTGCTGTCTACATCTAAACCTCTCAGATCACTTCAACACCAGAGACAACAGTGTAGAGGATCTCTTGTTTATATCGGGGATGGAATAGAGCCAACAACCTGCTACAGTTGTTAAGGGCGATGGACAACTTGAGAAACCATCAAACTGAAATTATGTTCTTTGTATAGCACCTTACACCACCATGACCTGACCTCATAGCGCTGAGCATGTACCTGAGAGGAAGAACTGGGGGCTGCAAAATAGGAAACAAGTGGAAAAATAGAGGATTGAGGCAGGAGCTTTGTCGATGACATAGTCTTCCCCAAATGCTATACCAGACCAGACAGAGTAATAGTATTTTGTGAGTAACCAAGCCTCGGATATGACCTTGTTTTGTTTTTCCCCCAGAATGATTCCAGCTTCCAGCAGATCCTTTCTGGTCAAGGACCTGGTGGCTGGCCGTGAGTACGAGCTGTGTGTCTTGGCGGTCTACAATGATGGCATAACCTCCCTAACAGCCACCAGAGCCATTGGTTGTGTGCAGTTCGCCACCCAGCAGGAATACAGCCAGTGTCGGTCCATCCACACCCAGTTTCTTGGAGGAACAATGATCATTATCATCGGTGGTATCATTGTGGCCTCTGTCCTGGTCTTCATCATCATCCTCATGATTCGGTACAAGGTCTACAGCAGCCAGGACGATCAGCAGAAAGCCAAGGTCAGCAATGTGTACTCTCAGACTAATGGCAACCAGCCTGGGGGCTCGGGCCAGACTAACATCAAGTTACAAGGAAAACAGGAGGGACTGGGAGAGGAGGTCTCAGGCAGATCTACCAAAGACTGTGCCACAGTGACTTATAACAAAGACTGTGAGAAGGTCTGTGTGACACAGATGCCTGACTTAGACATTGAGGATACAACATCACCTAGGCGACGGCAGCAGTCAAGGTTGAACACGGACCATCAGAACAACTCCCCACTATCTCCAGGAGACACCAAAGCAAATGAAACAGGTATGTCTACTACTAACTGCTGTAGATTCTAACCTGGCACAACTTTAGAGTAAAATAATTAATCAGAAAAGCAGACATATTATAAAGAAGAATGACTCTCTGGGAAATCTAGGGAAAACTAGGGGACATTTTGTTTTGTTTGTCAACTGGAAAGTGCAAAATGCATTTTTATCGATACGTCAATGCATGGAAAAGTGTGTTTATTTATCGATGCATTTTTTAACTTTTAAATACTGGTTTGTGGATGATATACTATCCAGGATTAAATTCTTTTCCAGCCAAAGAGTTCCAAGGGTCAACAGCATAGCTGGAGGAAAGAGGATGCAAGATTCAGCTCATTATTAGTTTATATACTTTCAAAGATGTACCATAACATTGTCACAGGGACTGTGCTCTCCATATCCAGCTCAGACTTGTGTTGCATCCTGCAAGGCCCTGCCTGGCTGCAGCTATCTCTGCCTCAGTGCTATCCACAGATTATTGCACACTCAAGACCACAAACAAGGTGGTTGTGGAGGATGCAAGCTTAGTCTTAGGCCCCGATTATGAGTATAGGTGCTATTTATCGCACCTGATAAATAACACCTTATTTATCGGTGCCATAATTAGCACCATTTATGAGTTTGTGGGGAATAACAGGCTGATTTTGGTGTTTAACCGCACCAAGGTCCACATGATATAGAAAATACTGTATGCTCTTCCTCTGTTAAATTTTGGCAGGTTTGACCTGTCAACATTTAACGAAGGTTGAGGTATATAACGCTTCTGATAATTACTGAATGCATTAAATACCTACCAACTCGTAATTTCAGCCAACTCATAATCAGGCCCTCTGATGGTGAGATCATTCGGAAAACTATATGGTGTGTTGGCTATGAATCTCTTCTCACATCATATAATGTTGTCATGTCAAGTCTCCCACTTTTTCTGTGATGATTGAGGGTCCCCCCAAGATGGAAAGAGAATAAGAGACTAGGCAGGTCAACCTCAGGCTCACTGTGAAAAGCATATAGACTTTTTTGTCTTTTCTTCTGATTCTCCTCATCCTTTTTAACTTTCGACATAGGCACTTGAATACTTGTTTAAAATAAAATCAGCACAAATAGGTTACTAATGCGTTTTGGTCAACTGTCCCAGCTACTGTGCCCCACTCAGGGCCGGCGCTAGGCATGGGCAGTGTGGGCAGCTGCCCAGGGCCCCGCGCTCAGTTCAAAACATGGGGCCCCGCTTCTGTCTGAAAGGCTGCACTTTCATAGTCAGCCCGCCTGCTCCTTCAGGGCCCTTCCACAATGCGATCACATTGCCAATGTTAAGCGAGGTGTCTTGACCTCGCTGGTCAGGGCGTGGTAGCATTCCTGGGGCTGCAATGGTGGGGGGAGGGGAAAGACTAGGTAGGGGACGTGATGGCAGCAAAGTGGGCTCTCGGGGACAAGGGTGGGGCAGCACCGCTGTTAAAAACCTGTGGAGAAGTCTTGTCTGCCCTTTGTGTATTCCGTTTCCAGGCAACAGAAGACTCTTTTGTTTCCAAAAGGAGCCGGACATTAACAGGTAAGGACAGGTTGATGAGGGGAGGAGGGAGCATCCAGCTCAGACTGGCCCAGTAGAGCAGTGTTTAACAGCGTGTCTCGCTACTGCTTCCAGGCACAGGGGAGGTGTTTCCTCATCCCCTGGGCCTGGAAGTACCGGATCAGGCTGCAAGGTTAGGTGTGGGGCCCCTATCACTGGGACATGGGCCATTATCCAGTGCTGCGAAGTCCATGGCTGCTGGGCCTCGCAGCCCTCTATCAGGCTGCAAGGTCTAGAGTGGGCCCCTTTCGGAGGGCTTTGTAGCCGTTATATAGTGCTAGGAGGCCCAGGGCAGGGGGGCCCTGTCCTTGGCCTCGCAGCTCTATACTGTTGGATAACTAGATTTTCTTACACAGAGGTACTAGCATGTTTGCTTCCCAGCCCACGTCACCAGTGCTAAACTTAAAGGGCTGTCTAGTAAATGCAGCTAGGTGCGGAAAACCTGTTAGTTAAGTTTCTTTTATTTTGCCAAGTCTTTGATTACTTTGCACTCAAGTTTTCTTTTGTTTTTGCTTGTGGGCGCTGTTCTCAAAAGATGAGGATTGTTTTATTGCAAAGCTACATTGTTTTTTTCTTATGTGTATTTTCTGAAATGATGTTTTAACACATAATCATGCAGTACACCCCAATGCACACCACTCCAATCCCCACTACTCCAATCCACGCTAATCCATGCCAATCCACCTCACCTCACAACACATGAATCCGCCCCACTTAATCCAATCCACCCCAGACCAATCCATACACCTCCACTCCACCACACTCCAATCTTCCCACTCTAGTCCAAAACAATCTGCCCCACTCCAATCTGCCCCACTCCATTCCAAAACAATCTGCGCCACTCCATCCAAACAAATCTGCTCCACTCCATTCAGCTCCGCTCCATTCAGCCCCACTCCAATCTGCCTCACCCAGTCCCCCCACTCCATCCTAATTCACCCCCTCCAATACACCACAATCCACCTGACTCCAATCCAATCCAACCCACCCCAATCCAATCAACCCCAATCCAATCCACCTCACCTCAACCCAATCCAAATCACCCCTCCCCAATCCGTCCAATTGCAATCCAATCCACCCAACTCCAATCCCAAAAAATCTGCCCCACAACAATTTGCCCCACTTCAATCCAAAACAATTTGCCCCACTTCAATCCAAAACAATTTGCCCCACTTCAATCCAAAACAATCTGCCCCATCCAATCCAAAACAATCTGCCCAACCAATCCAAAGCAATCTGCCCCATCCAATCCAAAGCAATCTGCCCCATCCAATCAAAAACAATCTGCCCCATCCAATCCAAAACAATCCACCACACTCCAATCCAAAACAATCCGCCACACTCCAATCCGCCACACTCCAATCCACCACACTCCAATCCGCCACACTCCAATCCGCCACATTCCAGTCCACCCATTCCATCCTAATTCCCTTCACTGCAATGTATCACAATCCACCTCACTCCAATCCAATCCACCCCACACCAATCCAACCCACCCCAATCCAATCCACCTCACCTCATCCCAATCCAAATCACCTCTCCCCTATCCGTCCAATACCGATCCAATCCACCCAACTCCAATCCCAAAAAATCTGCCCCACAACAATTTGCCCCACTTCAATCCAAAACAATTTGCCCCACTTCAATCCAAAACAATCTGCCCCATCCAATCCAAAACAATCTGCCCCATCCAATTCAAAACAATCTGCCCCATCCAATCCAAAACAATCTGCCCCATCCAATCCAAAACAATCTGCCCCATCCAATCCAAAACAATCTGCCCCATCCAATCCAAAACAATCTGCCCCATCCAATCCAAAGCAATCTGCCCCATCCAATCCAAAGCAATCTGCCCCATCCAATCTAAAGCAATCTGCCCCATCCAATCCAAAGCAATCTGCCCCATCCAATCCAAAGCAATCTGCCCCATCCAATCCAAAACAATCCGCCATACTCCAATCCAAAACAATCCGCCACACTCCAATCCGCCACACTCCAATCCGCCACACTCCAATCCGCCACACTCCAATCTGCCACACTCCAATCCGCCACACCCCAGTCCACCCATTCCATCCTAATTCACATCACTGCAATGTATCACAATCCACCCCACTCCAATCCACCCCACACCAATCCAACCCACCCTAATCCAATCTACCCCACTTCAATCAAATCCACCTCACCTCAATCCAATCCAATCCACCCCACTCCATTCCCAAAAAATCTTCCCCACAACAATCCGCCCCACTCAATCCAAAACAATCTGCCCCACTCCAATCCAAAACAATTTGCCCCACTCCAATCCAAAACAATCCGCCCTACTCCAGTCCAAAACAATGTGCCCCACTCTAATCTGCCCCACTCTAATCTGCCCCACTCTAATCTGCCCCACTCTAATCTGCCCCACTCCAATCTGCCCCACTCTAGTCTGCCCCATCCAATCCAAAACAATCTGCTCCACTCCAATCAGCCCCACTCCAAAACAATCTGCCCCACTCCAATCTGCACAACTCTAGTCTGCCCCATCCAAAACAATCTGCGCCACTCCAATCTGCCCCACACCATCCAAAACAATCTGCCCCACTGCAATCTGTCCCACTGCAATCTGCCCCACTGCAATCTGCCCCTCTGCAATCTCCCCCACTGCAATCCGCCCCACTCTAATCCGCCCCACTCTAATCCGCCCCACTCCAATCCGCCCCACTCCAATCTGCCCCACTCCAATCTGCCTCACCCCAGTCCACCCATTCAATCCTAATTCACTTCACTCCAATGCACCACAATCCACCCTACTCCAATCCAATCCACCCCCCACCAATCCAACCCACCCCAATCCAATCTACCCCACTCCAATCCAATCCACCTCACCTCAACCCAATCCAATCCACCTCCTCTCCAATCCATCCCACTGCAATCCAATCCACCCCACTCCAATCCCAAAAATCTTCCCCACAACAATCTACCTCTCAATCCAAAACAATTTGCCCTACTCCAACCCAAAACAATCTGCCCCACTTCAACTCAAAGCTATCTTCCACACTCCAGTCCAAAACAATGTGCCCCACTCCAATCAGCTCCACTCCAATCTGCCCCACTCCAATCAGCTCCAATTCAAAACAATCTGCTCCACTCCAATCTACACCAATCTAGTCTGCCCCACTCCAATCCAAAACAATTCGCCCCACTCCAAAACGCCCCAATCCAATCCACCCCAAACTAATCTAATACACCCTTCTTTAATTCACCCTACTCCAATCCACCACACTCCAATCCGCCACACTCCAATCCGCCACACTCCAATCCGCCCCACTCCAATCTGCCTCACCCCAGTCCACCCATTCAATCCTAATTCACTTCACTCCAATGCACCACAATCCAATCTACTCCAATCCACCCCACACCAATCCAACCCACCCCAATCCAATCTACCCCACTCCAATCCAATCCACTTCACCTCAACCCAATCCAATCCACCTCCTCTCCAATCCATCCCACTGCAATCCAATCCACCCCACTCCAATCCCAAAAAATCTTCCCCACAACAATCTACCCCTCAATCCAAAACAATTTGCCCCACTCCAACCCAAAACAATCTGCCCCACTTCAACTCAAAGCTATCTGCCACACTCCAGTCCAAAACAATGTGCCCCACTCCAATCAGCTCCACTCCGCCCCACTCCAATCAGCTCCAATACAAAACAATCTGCCCCACTCCAATATACACCAATCTAGTCTGCCCCACTCCAATCCAAAACAATTCGCCCCACTCCAAAACGCCCCAATCCAATCCACCCCAAACTAATCTAATACACCCTTCTTTAATTCACCCTACTCCAATCCACCACACTCCAATCCGCCACACTCCAATCCGCCACACCCCAGTCCACCCATTCCATCCTAATTCACTTCACTGCAATGTATCACAATCCACCCCACTCCAATCCAATCCACTCCACAGCAATCCATCCCACTCTAATCCAATCTACCCCACTCCAATCAAATCCACCTCACCTCATCCCAATCCAATCCACCCCCTTCCCAATACATCCCACTGCAATCCACCCCACTCCAATCCCAAAAAATCTTCCCACAACAATCTGCTCCACTCAAGCCAAAACAATTTGCCCCACTCCAATCCAAAACAATCTACCCTACTCCAATCCAAAACAATGTGCCCCACTCCAATCAGCTCAACTTCAATCTGCCCCACTCCAATCTGCCCCACTCCAATCTGCCCCACTCCAAAACAATCTGCCCCACTCCAATCTGCACAACTCTAGTCTGCCCCATCCAATCCAAAACAATCTGCCCCACTCCAATCTGCCCCACCCCGTAACAATCTGCCCCACTCCAATCTGCACAACTCTAGTCTGCCCCATCCAATCCAAAACAATTTGTGCCACTCCAATCTGCCCCACTCCATCCAAAACAATCCACCCCACTCCAATCCGCCCCACTCCAATCCGCCCCACTCCAATCCGCCCACTCCAATCTGCCTTACCCCAGTCCACCCATTCAATCCTAATTCACTTCACTCCAATGCACCACAATCCACCCTACTCCAATCCAATCCACCCCACACCAGTCCAACCCACCCCAATCCAATCTACCCCACTCCAATCCAATCCACCTCAACCCAATCCAATCCACCTCCTCCCCAATCCATCCCACTGCAATCCAATCCACCCAACTCCAATCTCAAAAAATCTTCCCCACAACAATCTGCCTCACTCAATCCAAAGCAATTTGCCCCACTCCAACCCAAAACAATCTGCCCCACTTCAACTCAAAGCTATCTGCCACACTCCAGTCCAAAACAATGTGCCCCACGCCAATCAGCTCCACTTCAATCTGCCCCACTCCAATCAGCTCCAATTCAAAACAATCTGCCCCACTCCAATCCTCACCAAACTAGTCTGCCCCACTCCAATCCAAAACAATTCGCCCCACTCCAAAACACCCCAATCCAATCCAATCCACCCCAAACTAATCTAATACACCCTTAATTCACCCTACTCCAATCCACCTCAATCCAATCCACCTCACCCCATTTCAATCCACCCCACTCCAATAAAATTAATCCACCTCACTCCACCCCAATCTACTCCAATCCAATTCACTCACTATCTCAATCCACTCCAACCCACTCCACCCGATTCCACCCCATTCCACTCTACGGCACTCCACTCCACGACTCTACAACACTCTCTGCCACTGAACTCTACTCCCCTCTACTCAACTGTATGACACTCTACTCCACCTACTCCACTCAACAACATTCTACTCCAACAAATCCGGTCTATGACACTCTACTCCTACCACTCCCCTCAAGGCTACTCCATGCCACTAACTTTTAACCATGCTGAAGAGCAGCCACACTGGTGTACAACACAGCACATACACATTGCCAAAGCCAATAGTTCTTATAGGCGAGACCTATTGACTTTGCCAATGCTTGGTAACAGTGATGTTATTCTGATCCTTTGCCTAGAATATTTAGCATGTTAAGATGCACACAACTCATTGGGTATTAACGCAGTGGTGAAACGCACAATACCTATGTGGTGGTGTGTCAAAGGTATTTTTAGCTGTCATTTGAATTATCATTTACATATAACAGTGTTTCATTCCACTTTTTCTAAGTAGTTACTATTATACTATTTAATGATGCTCATATAATGGACCCAGGAAGGACGATTGTGCCTTGCATAGATTCAAACTCCTGATCTGCAGTTATATAGCCAGGGTGCAACTCACAAAACTATTCTGCTATCAACCGCTTGCCTCCTCCTTCCCAGGCTTTGTTTATTTAAAGATTTGCTATCCAATCCTACGCCCCTTGTGCAGCACACATAGAAACAGAAAATTGCCTATGATAGTTTATGTGCAGGAAGGTCCCCCTTCCTGCACATAAATAATCATTTAAAAAAATGCAGTTTTGCAACTTTAATGTGTGCTGCATTAAGCAGCACACATAGAAGTTATAAAACATCATTTCAAGATTCCCTTCAACACAGGCACCCTTGCATTATGGTGCAAGAGTGCCTGCGTTAGCGTTAGGCAGCTAAATTTAGCGCCAGTGCAGGGGAAATGCAGGGCTTCATCATATTCTTGAAAATATGGTGCAGCCCTGCGTTTTCAGAATGCAGAAGCATGGCATTAGCAATGTTTGCTTGACGCTATACTTCTCCACCATTCTGTTGTACATATGCCCATAGGTCTCTTCAGCAATGACAAAGATGATCAATAGTCCTGTGATGTTGGTTTTCTATGATGTAAATTCTTGTGATGTCACATTCAAATTAGAGGGGCCTCACATCTTCCCTTTCGCCCAGGGCCCCACAAGTCCTAGGACCGGCCCCACTTGTAGACTAGGAGTGAAGATTGGGATGGGGGTCCTCATTTTGAGAAGAACAGTTATTGAATTTCCACTAAAAACTGGCAGAGGCCCTAACAATCCTCCATTTAAAAGCACTGACCCATTTTGAGGGCAAGGGTTTGCAGTGCTCTCAATGGCAGAGTTCTGCTTTCGAAAGTATCCTTTTGGCGGTCCTGAAGTCAACACAAGTGGCACTGGATGGAATGCCCAATTATGGGAGGACACGGACGTAATTTTAACCCGTGTCCCTTCTGTCACGGCTCGCCACTGAAACCATGGTGATCCTGGGCAGAAAAATATTTAAAATATCCCCCTTGCGCATGGAGAAACACACAGTACATTGACATTTGTTAGGTGGATTCTCGAAATGAACCTCCAATTTCAGCGCCCATCTTCTGGACTAACATATGTGTCAATAGTTTTGCAAGGCTGTCAGGACTCGGGGGATCTACCAATAAGATGTTTCCCAGCAAAGCAGCTCCCACCATGCACCTGGGAGCCGTTTCAGGGGAAAATATCTACTGCGGCAACAGGTTTTAAATTTGGCAGCCTGGCTACTGCATGGAAGGCGTAGACTGTGGCGATTTGGCAGCCACATTTTAAATAAGACCCTAAGTATGCACTTACTGCCGACTCCACTATGTAAAATGTTTTTGATATGCTGTGGGTCTGGTAAGAGAGCAATTTTGCTCTACAGTAATTCAACTGAAATTCAGTTCAGTCTTGGTACCCGGTGTAAGCAGGTGAAGGAGTGTACAGATTGCCAAAAATCACACTGTAATTCATGTAAAATAAAAATATCCACGTACTTGCATTTTGTTTATCTGCAGGTTGCTAAAAACACGTTTCACTTACAAAATGGTATTGACACCTCATTGAAATAAATCTTATAAACAGTACAAATAAAAAAAATCAATTCTTGGCCTTTCCTGCCAAGCGGCTTTCTTAGGATGGCATCCATTTTAGTTCTCCCTTTAGAGGACCATGACTGCTTGAGTGTTTTTCTAAGAATGTGAGGATTATAAAGACGCAAGGCTCCATTTAATGAAGTTAATCCGTTTTTGAACAAATGGCCTTCAAGCCATTTTCTCTGGAATAGGCATTAGGGAAAATTGGTCATATCAACTCCCGACAGCGTGTGACACACGGTTTATTGGTTTAATGAAATAAAATGATGGATTTTTTCTATTCATCCCATTTAGTTCTTAGAAAGAGACTGTACTCTCTCAATCATGCAATATGGGTGGCTGATGGAGATTGTCTGCATTCAATTAGCCAGTGTGATTGACAGGTGTGGTGATCATTGAATTATGTGCTTTGACGGGCTGATTCATGTAGCTGGCTGGCTTGGTTTTCTCAAAATACTGGGTGCACAATAATTAAATTCTTCCTCAGCCCAAGAAATTGATCACATTTCCTCTTTAAGTTTGGCAACATTTATATTTGCTGTGGTTGCTTGCTTCCCAGTTCATGCAGCAGAACCGCCTGCCGTGCTACAGGATCACTGACCATATCGGAAACAGAAATATCGTGTGGATAGAATATCGTGTCAGAAATAACGAGGACCAAAATATCGAGAAGGTACGTGCAAATAGGTAAGTAAAGATTTACTATTCTTAACTCCACGTTTGCGTACCTTGAAGATATATATATCATCATGGTACATATATGTGGAGCTATTTATAGCAAAACTTTGCTTACCTTTAGAAACTTACCTTCGCGATTTTTGTGTCCTCGATATCCTCGACACGATATTCTGGTCCACTATATTTCTGTTTCCAATATTCTGTCTAAATACCGTGCTACAATGTCTGTGCCTGCACTTTTCCCACCAGACTTTCTTGTTATGCCGAGTTATTGTCTGTTCCATCCACAGGCCCTCAGCAGACAGTCGAGAAACGAAAGTCCAGTGACTGGACCGATATCAAGATTTGACAGCTTCTCCGGGTACAGGAAACCAGTCACCTCGTTCTCAGGTAAGGTGAGCAGGATGTAGCCAGCAGTCAGAATGCCTTGCTTCTCTCTGCGACAACATATCCGCCATCTTAGAACGGTACAAACCTTTGTTGGATTATCTGTAGAGGCCTTCAGGTTGTCTGTTCCCTGCTACAAGCGATACAGATGAATCAGCAGAGAAGGACAAGATCAATAGATATAAATATTTAATTGTTGTTATTAAGAGACAGATAATTAAGGGAATAAATAGCAATACCAGACCTAATGACTTTAGCTTCAGAAACAAAAGCTCCTGTGCCTGCCTGATGAAGCTCTGTCTCAGGGGTTAGTTAGACACCACATAATAAAGGATACAAGTGCAGAAAAGTGATCAGTAGCACAACGCCAAAAGTTTACTAACTAAAGACTCCATCTACAGGGCGCCAACAGGGCAGACATTAAAGTCATTTAAGATCAGCTACATTTGGATATGATGCCAGTAATCCCCGTGGACTGTGTTGTAAAGTATGCCACTATCAATTGTTAGCTTTATTAGCATTGTTTATGTGGCTGTTGTCAACCACTTTTAATCACCGTGCTGCAGCCTCACGTTTTCAATAAAGATTGTTAATGAACAGGATTTGAAAAATTATGCATTATCTGTGAAATATGAAGTTCCTTGACTTCCTCTGACATCGCTTGCATAATGCAATGTTTGCCCACCGCTAGGCTAAATGTCGTAAAGCTTATGTCGTAGATTTTGTGCAGACCTGGGTGACATTTTAATTATGCTGCAGAAATTCACGAAATTCCTAAATTTTATGTTACAAAAAATAGCAACATTTCTTGAAATTTAGCATTTAGCGATTTTGCGTTACTTTTTTCAGCATGTGTACACCTCACATAAAAAAAGCCTTGTGAAATACCAATTCCAATGCTAATTTGCACGAAAACGTCTTGCTGAGAGACATTTTCTACTCGAACTAGTCTGTTGCCAGTATCTTGTGCAACTTTTTATTGTGAATTAAGTGCATGCTCCCGTAAAAATGTGAGATGAGATGTGAGCAAAGAACATTTTGTGCAACTTCACAAACTTTTGTTTTTTTTAAATAGTATTTTTATTAAAGAAGCTCATCATACAATACAAAGTGTGAGGTTTTGTCGCAAGTACAAAGGTACAATTCAGCATGTGTGTTACATTGTGAAGTGGTCAAAGCACAATGGTTTAACGGCTCAGGGACAGTATAACAATTACCCAGTTCGAGTGCAACATAATCTGCCAACTTCCTTCAGCTCCCCAGTACATACCAGTTGCTGCAGCACATAGGTAAGTCATGACCCCAATGATGCTCCCCTATAGTCCTGCCAGGGGGTCCATATCTTCCCCCACTTTTTAGGGCACCCTCTGCTGTTGTTGATCACTTCTTCCGCCCTCTGGCACCATTCCAGATCAGCCTCCCAATCTGCCACCGACTGGGAAAGGGAGGCACCCAACTGCCTTGCTATGTTTCGTTTTGCAACTCCTGCCGCTAACGCTAACCATAGCTCAATGTGTCGGGCCAGTCCTCCTCGCCCTGGACCATCAATAGCAACCATTTTGCGCCCATGGGTACATTTACCGCTAGGACCCTAGACATCACAGCTGTCACCCCCTGCCAATATTTGTGAATCGCGGTGCACCCCCACAGGATATGATAAAAGGATCCCTCCTGTGCACAACTCCTCACACATTATGGTGTCTCTACCGCCCCCAGTTTATGTAGCAGAGTGCGTGGGTAATGAGAAAGATGTAAGACTTTAAGCTGTATTAGCCAGAAAACTGGCTTGGATCACTATGTCTCGGGGACTTTGTAGGGCTTCTCCCCATTTCTCATCATCAATGTTGCCTATATCAGAGGTCCAGGCATGCCTGAGGGGGCCACGGGGTCGGCAGAATTGTAGTCAATTTCCGATAGATTACCGATATCCCCTTTTCTGGAATGGGGTCTGCAAGCAACCGGTCCTCTGGGGGGCGGAATGAGGGAGGTCTGTACCCTCTTGAATATGAATCCTAAGGGCATGTCCAAGTTGAAGTATTCCTGACCAAGGGTATCAAAGGGAAGCATCGTCCCGCTCCTCCATACGTCACCCAGGTGCTCAATACCTATCTTTGCCCATTGCGAGTTGCCCCGTAGACCACACACCTCCCTATAGCTGATTGCTATGCCAGCGGGGGGTCATGTTCGTCCGTCTAGAGTGCCTGCGCAGATATCGATTTGCCTCAATCCAACACCTCACTACAGTCGCTGTATGTACCGGCAAGGCCCAATAGTAGTTTTTAACATCGGGGATTGCCAGTCCACCGCCGTAGATCCCTCTCTGTAGTTTAAGTAGGGCAATACGCGTACGCCCCCCTGCTAGAGTAAGGTCCGGAGCTCTTGGGCAATTTGCTTGAAGAAGGTTGGTGGGACCAGGTAGGGTGTATTTGAAAATACAAAAAGGCACGGAAAGTCCAAATTATATAAAACCACTCTGCCCATTAAAGATAGCAGTAGGGTGCGCCAGTGCATTGCATCAGTGCAGAGTAAGTTCAGCTGCGGGATGAGGTTCCGCTGCACAAACAACTGTTGGTCCCGAGTCACGAAGACTCCAAGATACTTGAATCGTTCGGTCACAATAGGGCCCACACACCTCGAGTCTCGGAGGGGGACTCGACAGGGGAAACACCAGTGACTTGGTCCAGTTTATATTGTAACCTAAGTAGCTCCCAAAGACCTTGAAGATGTGCAGGATTCTTGCGATGGAAGAATACGGCCTGGAGAGGTACAGGATTATGTCATCTGCATATAGGGAGATGCGCTCTTCCCATCCACCCGACGATGGAATGCCCAATATCAGCGGATCATAATGTATCCAGACTGCTTGTGGCTCCAGGGCCAGGGCAAACAGCAAGGGTGATAGTGGGCACCCCTGCTGGGTACCCCTGCACAGTGGGAAGTTCTGATATTGTTCCATTGACCCTCACCCTAGCCAGCGGGGCTTAATCCAAGCACAGAATTTCGGGCCGAATCCCAGTCTGGTTAACACGGCAAACAGATAGGGCCATTCTATGCTGTCAAATGCCATTGAGACGTCTAGCGCCATCAACGCAGTCTGTTGGGTCTGGGATGCACCCCTCATGTGAAGAACTCCGTACAGTCTGCTGGTTACTCCTACGCGGTGTAAAGCCGGACTGATCCACATGAATGATGGAGGGGAGGACAGTCGAGAGTCTAGTCGCAAAAGCCTTGGCATGCACCTTCGCCTCTACATTAAGAAGAGAGATTGGTCTATAGGAACTACATAACTTTACAAACTTTTAATGGAATTTTGTGAAATTGTGCGAGAAAAAATTACAGAATACTGCACACACTAATCTCGTAATGCCCAGAAACCAAACCTGAGAGCTGAATCAACTTCCACACTTTTGAGACAACTCTTGAAAATCAAACTTTACAAACTTACTTACAGTTGTGCATTACACAGATAATGAAGAACATCTGACAAGGTTTCCACCTCACACAATCAGACTTCAACCCTCTGAATTAATGAAAAGGGTACATGAAATGGTTTATAAAACATCAAAATAAATACTAAATAGGATTAGCATGGCTACACTATGGGAGCCACCATCCTTTAATTAACAATGCATCTTATGAACAGTTTTACAGCCAGCACTCCTCAATGACCTGTTGAAACTTTACTGGAAAAAGAAGCCCTCAGTGTGGTCAGGGCAGTACTGACTCCTACAGGTTGCTCAAAGTACCTCCTTGCCCAGTAGGTGTAGTGCAGAAGCAATGATGGTCTGTGGGTACTTTGTGGCCTATTTACAAACTTGTCATGCAGTGCAGCGCAGCAAGTCACCTTCTGGCACAAAAACAATCCTGAGAGGCATATTCCTCTTGCTATGTCTGCTGCCAAATGCAGCACACATAGAAAGAGGAGGTAACGAGAAGAAATAAAGATATTTCTCAGCGTTACGCCTCACCTGAGAAGGCGTATCTTTTTGGCTCATTCCCAGGTCTACCAGTTCTGGTAAATCTGAGAATGTGTCCAAAACCATGGGAGTTGCGTGGGAACACCCACTCAGTGCCCATGGAATGCTTTCCCAGGGCAGAGTAAGGCAATGTAGTGATTTGCGCTGCATTGCCTTACTTCAGATTTATGGAGCCACTTAGGGCCACGCAAAGTGTCCTTGTGTGGCTTCATAAGTCACATGTAAGGTTTGCGTAGCTCTTGCACCAAGTTGCACCCACGCAATGCCCATGGAATGCTTTCCCAGAGCACAGTAAGGCAATTCAGCGATTTGCGCTGCAGTGCCTTAGTCCAGATTTATGAAGCCACTCAGGGCCACGCAAAGTGTTCTTGCGTGGCTTCATAAGTCGCAAGTAAGGTTTGCGTCGCTCTTGCACAATGTTGCGTGGTGCAAGGGTGACGCAAACTGGGTCATAAATAGGCCCCTTTGTATATAAAACTTGATACCACAGTTCTGTCATCACTAGGAACCATAAACAACAAGTATTATGATTGCCGAATTAACCGATCCGCTAGTTACTCTCCTCATAAAGACGGAAAGCTTAATTGGTCCTGCCAGGGTTCATACTTGTCACCCCCGAGGCAGCATCAGCTGTCAGTGGCAAAAACGTATCTTGCCAGCTCAGTGGTAGGTAAAGACTTTGTAAGATAACTCTGTGAGCCACATTTAGAAAATGTCAGAAAATGGAAAAAGATTAACTAAATGAGTGGAAAATGAATATTCATGCTCTACCACAATTCTCGTACTTCTAGAGATGTACCATTACAGAAACAAGATATGTAGTACTAGCACTTCTTTGCATGACAAATCCATGCTTGTTAGCACTAGAAAAATCACTTCCGGTGGGGTCCGCAGTCTAGTCTCCGCATCCCACCGCCTACTTAATCTATGGCAGAATGGGTGCGCAGCAGATAGCGTTAGGACCTATTGGCGCTGCTTGGCTGCACTCGTACCCCATGTACCTACGTGATTAGGGATCTATGCTGGTACCTCCTGCAATCTTATATTATATCGCCACACTTTGAAACCTTTTTAAATAGTCCATTATTTTAAATACTCCATTATTTTAACTGGAAACTTATCTGTTCTTTGCTCACTCTCTACCTCCAGCCCCGTTCCGTCGCGGCTGCATTGCCGATTGTACGGAGGGCTGTTGGAGGTTTCTTACTCACTTCGCTTTTTCCTTCACTTCCGGTGGGGTGCGCAGTCTAGTCTCCCCATCCCACCGCCTACTTAAGCTATGGCAGAATGGGCGCGCCGCCGGTGCTCCGAAGGCGCGCCTAAGGCAAGCCTGTCTGCGCCCGTCAGCGTCCCGGAGGCGGCCAGCGCCGGGCATGCTGCCAATTTCACTCCAGGTAGGAAGCATACGCTGCATTACAGCTGTAAAGAACTGCTGAAACTAAAACCGCCCCAGGCCTGTCATAATATAACCACTAATATGGAGACATGGGTTAAAACTAAATGTCCTCGGTGCAGCTGAATGCCTCTCCAGCCTTCAGCCGAGCGCCCGTGCCCCCCTCCCTTAGCCAAGTTGCCTCAATGCGTAAATCAGTTCAAAGCCATTTTATTGAATGTTCGATCGCTGCACAAACACGCACCCCAAATTTTTGATTTGCTGGTAGATGAGGGGCCGGATCTCCTGTTTCTTACTGAAACACGGCTATCCGAGTCCTCCAACCCCTCTATTGCGGCAGCAATTCCTGTGGGATATAAAATTATAAGAAAGGACCGCCCAAATGGGAAGGGAGGTGTTGTGGCCGTTATCGTGAAAGAAGAATTGGACTGTGTCCTTCTCTTGCTCGAGCCAATAGAGGGAGCTGAATATTTAGGTTCCCCCCCAGAAATGCCTAGCAGGGATACTGAAGTATAGACCCCCTGGTGCTCTTGGCAATTTCTTGTCTTCACTGAACGAAGTTATCACTCCCCTTGCAATTAAATATGATCAGTTCCTTCTTCTGGGTGATTTTAATTTACACATGGATAAATACACTGATCCTAATACTATCTCCCTGTTTGAACTCACGGCGGCGTGCAATCTGACACCGTCCATCACTGTTCCCACCCATAATTTGGGACAAACTCTCGATCAGATTTTCTGTAGCACAGAATTAAAAACTGATCTGCCGCTTCCCATCATTTGGTCCGACCATTTTCTCAGCAACTTTAGGATACCTAATCCAGACTCCAGTGTCTCTCTTAGGCCTATTAGGACAGAACACAAATATAGATCTTTTCATACAATATATCTGCCTTCGCTGAGTGAGGCTTTGGAATCATTCAGCTCCTACGCTGGCGGTGATCTTGAATGCAATATCACCGCTTTAGAATGCTGGCTTAAGTCCAACCTGGAAAACGCCGCTCCCATGTCCTCACAGACCTCTAGGAGGGCCCACCTGTCCGCTCCTTGGTTTAATGAACCACTAAGAGCAAGTAAAAGGACCTGCAGGGTTCTAGAAAGAAAATGGTGCAAACATTACCTATTGGATGATAGGAAAATCTATAAGAGTGCCCAGAAATCCCATTACCTTCTGGTAAAAGAGGCTAAAATGAACTATCAACAAGCAAAGATTGACATGGCTCAAAATAAAGGGAAAGTAATCTTTAATATAGTGAAATCCTTCACCTCCCCTTGGGCAACAAAGAAAGAATCCCCGCACTCTGCCGAATAGACCCAGCAGGTTGCTCTGTCCCTCCACAATAAGATTACCTTAATTCAACAATCCTTCGTGGAAATTACGGAAGAGAATCTAGTGACAGACCAATCTCTGTCACATAGGGCCGATTCTTGGCCGACCTTTATGTTAGTGGAGTTTCCTAAAATACTATTAGCCGACTCACTCCACTATCTTAAAGGTCTTCGGTCTGTTGCCCGGCTAAATTACTTGCCTCCCTTGCACCTACGATCAACGCCACAGTCAATACGGTATTGAATTCCTCTCTTTCTGCTGGTAAAGTGCCACTTAGCTGAAAACAGGCCAAAATCCTTCCATTCTTAAAAAAACCTTCGGCCGACCATACTGATCCAGCCAACTATAGGCCGATATCCCTCCTTCCGGCTCTTTCAAAAGTTCTGGAAAAACACGTTAATAAAGTTTTTTCAAACCATGCAGAGAGCCATAATCTGTTGCACCCTTCCCAATCGGGTTTTAGGGCCAACTTTAGCACTGAGACTGCCCTATTGGAAGTAACGGAGTACATTAGAGGAATACTGGATCAGGGTGGAAGGGCTGTCCTGATATTGCTCGATTTGTCGGCAGCATTTGATACTGTCCCGCACAAGAGATTAATTGACAGATTGAGGAATCTGGGAATCGGCGAGACAGTACTGACCTGGCTGGACTCTTTCCTGCAGGACAGAGCTCAGGAGGTATACCTTCCCCCTTTTTCAGCCCCTATGCCAGCCGTAGGGGTTGGAGTTTCCCAGGGCTCCATTGTTAGCCCTACTCTTTTTAATTTGTACTTGTCTCCCCTGGCGCACATAGCAGAGGCAAATGGGGCAAAGCTCATATCCTACGCAGATGATACGCAACTGATTTGCACCTGTGTAAAAGGATCAGACTTTGACTGTGTTAGTATCAGGGTTTGTCTCTCTAAGGTTTTTCAGTGGCTTAAGGCGAATCAGTTCAAATGCAACTCGGATAAATCCGAGATTGTCTTCTTTGGCCAACCTGCTGTCAGTAACTGGAACGCTTGGTGGCCTGAAGAATATTCGCCACCGCACACCGAGCAGTTAGTTGTAAGAAACCTGGATAACGCCTTGTCCATGAAGTCTCAGGTCCAAGCCTTGGTGGGCACCTGCTTCGGCATCCTGCATATGATGAAAAAATTCCTTCCTCTTTTGACAACAGAGTCTAGGAAACTAGTGATCCAGGCCTTGATGACATCAAGACTGGACTACGCAAACAATTTGTATCTGGGCCTCCCCTGTTACCTTGTACAGCGCTTACAGGTAGTACAAAATGCCGCAGCCAGGGCGATCCTCCAACCTAAACCAAGGTCTTCAATGTCCCCCCTCCTTAAATCACTACATTGGCTGAGACTGAAAGAGAGGATCAAATTTAAAGCTCTTATTGTCTTTTTTAAGGCTTTCCACGGGAAAGGAGCTGGCTACCTTCGTAGATGAGTCAATCGCTACATACCAACTCGTTCTCTAAGATCTTCCTCCTCCTACCACCCTTGTACTCCTAAAGTACGTCTGGCCCGGATGGGTCGCAGATCTTTTGGTTTCTTGGGGGCCCAGGCCTGGAACAGGCTCCCAGTTGCCTTGCGCTCCATTTCAGATATCTCAGTCTTCAAGAAACATCTGAAAACGTGGCTTTTCAAAACTTAGCAGCGTTCCATGGTTTCTCCTAACCGCTTATCTGTCAGCGCCGGGACACTCTTTCTGAGTAGCCGTTTTGCACTATAATAAATGCGTTTCATTCATTCATTCATTGATGCTAACTCCATGGCCTATATCATAAAGAAATGTGCTGGCTGTGCACAGAGCGGAGCGCCTATTTTTTGGTCTGGCATTAGCAAAGACCCTTTGATTTTAGTAAAATTGTATACTTAATATAATTACTTCTATTGGTTTACAGCCACCATCTTCATCCGTTGGTCTATTCTGTCATAACCTACCACAGCATCTGGCAATGGCTCAGCCCATTTCAGCCACTGGCTAGCTTCACTGTGAGAGATAAACACATCTGCACACAAAGTATTTCCCTTCAGTGAGAGGGACTAATATGGCAATGTGTGCTTTTTGAGGCCAAAAACAAATTGTAAAATGTTTTTACTTTTAGACATTTTTTTATATATGTCGCTCCCTTAGCAGAAAAGTTTTTAAAAAAATAACAAAACAAAATATGCATGAACTTAAGAAAAAAACAGATGGGAAACAGAGAGAAACAATTCCTCCTCACTGTTTTCGACTTTTGGGGTTTGCATTTCATGCATTAACTCAAAGAAATATCGAGCTATATGTATGAGCTTAAGACGCCTCAAACACCTAAATCAGGTGCACTACTCTGCGCTGATCCTGTGTAGCAGCTCTTCATGATACAGCCCCTTATCTTTTAATGTAGAAATAACAGAAAGAAAAACCATTGTCTGATGTGATTTCTGCTTCAATAATAAGTTAACACTAATATCACAAATGATGGTTAAAGTACTGGACAAATCGTTGGCAGTGCTTATTTGTTCTGGTGGTTTCCGGTGCTCGGCACCAGCACTTAATTGTCAACACCATCACTTATAACAGTCTACCACATGGTGGCGCAGCCTGTCTAATTTAGAGATGAGCACAACAGTTGTTTATTAATTCAATACACATTAAAACTGACTAATACCTGCAGCCCAAGCCATCCTTATAGCTTTGGGGGCCTGGAGTAGTGTGAATTGTCAAACTTGTACGAGTGTGCTGGTTAGTAGTTCTTTGGTACTGTTATTGGGAGTGCTGGCAGGTGAAACGGGTGGTACAAGCTGCAGTGACTCCTGACCACAGCCCTGGCACTTACTTTTTCGCAAATTAAACACTAACCGTTGGGTTACCACGAACCGTACAACTAACTCTAAAAGAAAGACAATATTTTCAGTGATCCCTGTTCAGTACTGTACACATCATGCAGGTCCCAGAATTGAATTCTCACGGGTCAAGTCTATGGGCCTGATTACGATGTCAGTCAGAAAGCCTCCGACCGCTGGTCGGAGGCTTTCCGACCGACATAGTAGATTTAAAGTCCGACCGCCATATTATGATGACGGCATTCGGAGTTTAAACTGGCCGGGGAATTCTACACGGTTCCGATGGGCTCAAGGAGCCTGTCAGCCAGTCGGAAAGTCCTCATAATCCCTTAACGACAACGTTTCCGCCGTAGGGATTATGATGTCGGTTTCTGACAGCCAATCCATGTCAGCCTTTCAGACATAGATTGGCTGTCAGAAACTGACTTTGGGGGCCCCTAGAAGGGCTACTTTCCCCCCTGGCCCTCTGCCTTTGGCCCTGGGGGGAACCTATAGTGCCCCCCAAAACATCCCTGCACCGTGTGGGATGTTTAAAAACTTCAATTTTTCAATGGGAGCTTGTGCTGCGGGCAGTTTCAGTATCCTAATTGTATGGTCGTGCATCCACGAAACGGTGTCGGTCAGAGGCAACTCCGACCAACATCGTAATCAGGCCCTTTGTTTCATCATATCTAGGACGGTAGAATGTGTGCCGTAAATCTGGTTAATATTAATGCCTGATATTTACAGAGCTCTGCAATAGCAAAGTTGAAGTTGCAAATGTTACATGAAGAAGGTTATTATTCACATCGAAGGGCTGGGGGAAGTAAGGGAATTTGACGGGATTGTGCCTGCAGGCATTTTATCCAACATCCATCACCAAATTCAAAAGTCATCAGAACATTTTGGAATTAGCTGCATAATGATTTCGTGGACATTCAAGGTTGACTTCACAGCCCACAGAAAGGTCAACTGCTACAGCAATTACACCGATTTTAATAAGGCAAAGCGGCCATTCTGCAAAAGTCTTAGTTCACTGCACAAGGGTTCTGTTAAGCAGCGCCGAGAAGTAAAACCACAGCAGTTTTTTTTCTACACAATGCTTTGCATACTAATCTATAGATGAACCCCAACATATTAATTCAAAGACTAGCAGGCAGATAATGGAAGAAGTAAAGAGTCTGAAGGCGAAATGGTAAATATAAGATGTCCCCGTAAAACCTTGAACAGCATTTGGAATTAAACCTGACATGTTTTTCCAAAATTATCCCTTTTTAGGTGAAATATATTTTCGCCTTTCCAAATGTTTCTCACAGTAACGGAAAAGACGAAGCATTTTGAGTCAAGTCGCAGCGTGAGGAATCTCTAAGGTCAGAGACGTTTTAAGGCATGGGCAAAGTGGGCTCTGGCCCAGGGCCCCAGCCTTTCAGGGGCCCCTAATAGAGCCAGCTCTGTTCTGCAGAGTCTTGCCCTGATGACCTTAAATCATTTTTTAACAGATTGTTGTAAATAGCGTTTTTTTATTACTTATTTCTAATGTGTGAGAGTCTATTACAGACATTTGTATTTCTTTCTTGCAACATCCATAAAAAAAAGTTTCTTTTAGATCAATACAGGGTGAGAAATGGGAGGGTGTCACGGAGATTGTTTGCAGTAATACTAGTGAGCTGCTGCTGTGTTACAAACACATCACTATCCCTGAATTTCATATGTACATACATTTAGAATTTGACCAAAGAGGGCATGAAAGAGCTGAAACTGGATCATAACATCAAAGCTGTTCCCAACAGGGGCCCCCAAAATACATTTGGCCCAGGGCCCCCAAAATCCTTAAAACGTCCCTGTCTAAGGTTTCTCTCTGTTCACTCCGCAGCATAAGCCTTTGGAATTTTCAGGTGGAGACTGTCTTAGGTAACCCTATTGGTTCAAATGCTGACCAATTGTCTTGCCTGAAATATCGGAACAGATATGTTTTGTTGACAGGGACGGAACTTTCCACTCCAGGCAGAGGAGCTCAGCCCTGCCGGGGTGAATCAATCCATACACCCCAACAGACCTGATTTATGCCAAAATGGCTCTATTTTTGGCTTTCTCGCGCCTAAAATATCCTCTGCTTCAATGTAAGTCAGCGGGGATAATACATTTCCCGATTTGTATAATCTCCCTCTTTCCAATTACAAAATCATGGCATGTATGGGTGAATGACACATTGGGCAGTTTAGGTAAAAGTGAGTAAATAGCCCAGTTCTGTTGCAAGGGCTGACATCTGGGCATTTCGTGACTTTCCTTTGAAAGAGACCGCACATATTTAATCTTGTTAGCAGGCCCACGGCTCGCCTCATAATCTTTTATGCACTTCCCTCCTCTCTAAAAGTTGCGGTACGTCATGCAAACAGCCACTAATGAATAATACTGACCACGACAAAATTAAAACAATTTAATTTCAGTGGAAGCATACAGGTGGGCAACTCTTTAACCCGGATTTAGAAGAGGGCTCCATGACTCTCCTGTTCAGCCAGCCCAGTTCACTGCTTTGCTTAGTGGGGTAAGTGGATGCTGTGTGCTCCTCCCTTGCTATCCCTATAGACTGTAACCGAAGCATAGTGCCGAAATCGGAAACCCCCCCACTTAGCAGAATTGGTCGCACTGCACAAAATAATCAGTCCACACAAATTTTGTTGGAAAACAGTTTGCTGCAGGTTTATTTCATACAAGAAGTATGGCAACGTGGTGGGTTAACTTACGGGCGATCTGACGGCAGGCAGCGGTGACTAACCTAATCTGCCCTGCCCACCTGATGAGCCACACTGCACTGTGGCCAACCAAATCGGTGCTACCATTTATGTGGGGATTATCCCCCTTAAATACCATAGACCACCAGTCCATAACTTTACTCACGCCTTTTTAGGGGCAAAGCGTTGCAAGGCAAGCCCACAGTTGCTCAGGCTTACAACCGCTCAATGGGACTAGCGGGCGCCAACGTTTTCATTCAGGGTCCATGTAGTCGCCTTCTGACCCCTGCTTGGGCCCTGCAACCTAGTGACTACCCTTCCTTTACTGGGTCAGGAATTAAATTCAAAGTGCTAAGAAAATCACCCCCCCCCCCTCAACAAACTGGATATTTAAATATATATATTTTTATTTAAAATCCTAGAATAATTACAAAGAAGGCTAACACTTTAGTCAGACTAGGAAATCCACAGAACGCCTCACACAGCACCCCTTCCAGTCTGGGAGACGTGTCTCTTCAGTGATAGCAGTATGGCCTGTCGGTCCCATTGCTCACACCCAGAGCAGTGAGTGAAGGTTCAAGGCCAGAATGCCCCCTTTGTAGGTGGCAATGTTTTATATAAATCCGCTCACCTTCCTGTCTTGCATCCTGCACTATTGGATCTCTGTGTCTCAAAATGGAGGCCAACATGGCGTCTGGAAAACAAAGTAGGAATCCCCAGTGGGTAGGCAGACTCTGATATCCTTAAATCATGGTGGAGTGGATCAGGGATTTACCTTTCTCTCAGGCACCTTACAGATTAAGGCAAGTTAGTAGCACGTCAATGCTTACATTTCACATGCTGGGACTCCAAAAAATCGAACCCACTATGTCCTCCTGTTAAAAATTAGTTATTTGGTCCATTTGTTCTGTTTCAGTACCTGTGGTCCCTGCATATGCACCACCAATCTGCATTCTTGTCAAGCACCCACTCCTAGCTTTATTGCGGTCAGCCTGTGCACTCTTGGGCGATTCCCAGCAGAAGCTCTGCTCTCCCGCAACCAACAGAAAATAGGTACAATCTCAAAAAGATGTTAAATATAGAGCAATAGAGCAGAAGAAGGAGTGCCTTCAACTGAGAGTAGTAAGTATTGACAGGGTCCCAGTGTTGAGTGGCGTAACATATAATGCTGGGACTCCCTCTGCATAATGTGGAGGGGCCACTGATTCGCTGAGGCGTGTTTTTTTCATATTGAGGGATTAAGTTGCGAATGCTGTTTTAACATATTTTCTTTTTTTTCCAAATGATGGCAGGGTGTGGATTTAATTTTGCCATGTGAATAATTAAAGGACTGTGATCAGGGAAACACGAAAGTCCTAATTAAATTCATTAATAATGGATGACAGAATAGTATTTGTAGGTTAGAAAGACAGAAAACAGATCACAAGGTTAATGTCTTCAAGTTGAGGGGATTTAATCTTGGTGTGTTCTAGTTTTAGGTTCTGGGTTATCAGTGTCCAATAACAATTCTTTATAATGTTCAGTTGCCCCCTTTACAATTCCCATCAGGGCTGTTTGGAACTGAAATTGCCCAAGGCTGAGGGATTTTATCTATTGGTGGGGGTTCAGAAATCAATCACACACTGCTACATGGGGCAGGGGCTGATTATACACGAGGCCACATCAAACGCTTAAATCCTCTCATTGGAATTTCATTTCAATCAAATATAGATTTTGTGCAGGTTTTTTTCCCACCAGGTTCTGAGGTCTTTATCTAAGCCTTGCTGGTGGCAGACACAAATCACACGCAGGGCTTATAGGTAAAGATGCCACCAGCAAGTGATAATTTCAGATACTTCAAACACCATTCATGCTCTAAGTCGGGGCGTGGCTTGGCGCTCGGCAAGATGGCCGCACGCTAGTGTAGCTCTGCCGGCTGCCTTTTAAAATCCTGCAATAATCCTGTCCCTGACCCGGCCATCTACGGAGCAGAGGCGGCGGATCGATTGAGCTGCGTGGTGAGCTCTCGAACGAGACATTTGCCAGCGGTGTGCTCCCGGGGTGTGGACGCTGAAGACTGACTCCCGCGGGCCGTGTGGCAATGGCGGCCGCGTGAGGCAGTGGAAGAGCACAGTGAGCGGCGCGGATCGGGGAACGCTGGACCCGAGGGACGAGGACTGCATCCCTGAGTGCCTGTAAGCGCTTTGGAGGCGGCCCGGTTGTCTCGTCGAGGGCGCGGCTGGATGTACGCTGCGGCTCCCGTTGACCGGCGCCGCGGCCTGTGAGTGACCTCTGGCAGCGTCGGCGGTGTCGGGATCTGCGCGAGCGGCCGGCTCCGGGGCACCGGGCGGGCCGCGCGCGTCTGACGGGACGCTGCCGCGAGGGCTAGAGGAGGAAGACAGAGCGACGGCACAGGCGGGCAGAACAGGCGGCCCCTGTCCTCTGGAGGAGCAACCTGCGCACCTGAACAGCAGCATACCAGTGGGTGACAGCCAAAAAGGGAACTTACAAAGTGCAGGAGGTAAGCGGAGGGCCTCATATGCGGCGGAGAACTGCGTGGAGCGAGGCACCCCCTGCCGCCAGGGTAATGAAATCCATGGATGGGCTGAGACTGTGCTGCTGGGTCCCCCTGGCTCCTCTACACAGGGACACTGAAATAAAAAAAGAGGGCCTAACTGTTATAAGAGCTGGACTGCGTCTGCGGTGGGCTGTGAGGCTGATCAGTGCTGGGAGCGGTGTGGGGACACTCAAATTATACCAGAGGTGCGGGGGACATCGCGCACTCAACACAGAGATTGACCGAGACAGGGAATTGCCATCACCAGCTGAACTGCGCAATATATACAAGAGCGGTAAACATGGGCAAGCCAGACAAAAACCAACCGCGTCTCACATTTGATCTGCGCAGAGGGGCAAGTCCTCACAAAATGCGGCCTCGGATTCGGAGCTGGACTCGGCAGCAGCGGCGCCCACGGCGCTGGAGAAGTCGCTGGCGGCCATCCAGGCTAGCCTGCAGGCTATAGATGGGAAAATAGAGGCCCTCAATGGTAGAATGGACCACTTCTCCTCTAAGCTGGACAAGCAGGCGGCGAGACTTGGAGAGGCGGAGCAGCGCATTTCTGACGCTGAGGATGGCCTTCAGCAGGTGACCTCGAAACAGGCGGACATCACGAAACTCCTAGCGGTCATCCAGGCCAAGAACGAGGACATTGAAGCGCGCTCGAGGCGCAATAATGTGCGCATTTTAGGTTTGCCGGAGTCCACCAACGTGGGGCGACTGGAGGACTTTGTGGAGACTCTCTTGCGGGACATATGTGGTGCGGATGCCCTGTCGCCCATGTTTGCGGTGGAGCGGGCGCACAGATCCCTGGCGGCGCGCCCCCTCCAGGAGCACCGGCGCGGCCGATAATCGCCAGGCTCCTAAATTTCAGGGATCGCGACACTGTCTTGCAGACCGCACGCAACAAGGGCACCATTAACTACAGGGGCGATGTGCTTGCGTTCTACCCGGACTTCACGGCTACAGTACAGGCAGCACGTAAAGAGTTCCAGGGCGTGAAAAGGTGCTCTTGAAGGAACAGATTCCATACGCCATGTTTTACCCAGCGAGGCTGCGCATCGGCGAGGCAGCAAGCTCGAAGATCTTCACCAGCCCTAAACAGGCGATGGAACATGCTAAGGCCTTACGCCGTCGGAACAACCCACCGGCTCACACTTCAGATGTGGACGATTGAGGGCTGGCGAACCCAAGGACTGGTACTTAAGTATCGCATGCTTGTACTCACTCTTGAGAGGGGTGGGGACATTCAATCCACAGGTGTTGTGTGAATTATGAGCACTCCGAAATGCAATGATCGATGTTAGGCGCTTGTTGCGCTTGGCCTTGGCTGTCTCGGTCGGGCCCCAATCAGCAAGAGAAAGGGCTGGAACCTAATCATGCCATATTATATTCCAGGTTTGAAAAGACAGGGTACCGATTTACTGTTCTGGGTCCTATTCTGCCAGCTCTAGAGATAATGGGGACAATTTTCAAATGTGCCCCGCTGAGCCTGTTGTTTATAGGTATAGTGAGATGGCGTCTGGGTTGAGGGACTTAATGATATATAGGCGGCCCCTCCCTATTAGATCGGGGAGTGGATTCGCCACTACGATCCCCCATGGGTATTCCCCAACTGATGCACTGTTTTTTTTGTGTTTGATGGGGTGGGAGTTTAATGTGGGATGCACCTTTGGCATGTTGGGGAAGCTGAAGTGGGTGGGGGAGGGTGGAACTGTTTAATTGTTCTAAGCCGAAAGTCCGTGAGATGTGATTGTCAGATGTGGGGAGGTCAGTGCAAACATGCATCGGAATATGCAGTTCTGAGATATTATGGCTGCAGATTTGAATATGAGTACAGATGACAGGAGATAAGCTCAACTGTATAACGTGGAATGTACGGGGGTTAAACACGCCCAAGAAGACTAGACAGGTGCTGGCACAGCTGGACAGACACAGCGTGAAGGTTGCCCTCCTACAGGAAACTCACTTGAGTAAACACACTGAAGATAAGATAGCGTGCAGATGGGCGGCCTACAGGCTAGCTTCGTCGTACTCTACCTATGCCAGAGGGGTGCTCATCCTAGTTAAGAGAGGGGTGGAATTCACAGCAATACGGTCATGTGTAGATACGGAGGGCCGGTGGGCGATGGTACAGGGCAAACTGGGAATGGTCCTTGTGACGATTGTAAATATATATGGCCCTGTTGTGGATGATGTTTCGCCTTTTTTAAAGATGCTGAATGTGTTGCGCGATTGGCCGGAGGCGGCAATCCCTATTGGGAGGGGACCTTAACACTCACCTCCATCCATTGGTGGACAAATCCAACCCAGAAGGAGCACGTACGATTAAAATTGCAAAATGCATAAAAGACTTGATGCTGGAAATGGGCCTGGTGGATGCCTGGCGCTTGCGGAATGAGGGTAGGCTAGAAGGTACGCACATCACCCCTGCATTCAACAGCTGGTCCAGGCTGGATTATTGGTTGCTCAGCGAAGAAGCTAACACTTGGGTGGAGGGGTGTACACTCTTCCGCGAACCCTGTCTGACCACAACCCTGTCCTCATGGAGCTGGTTATACCTGATAATATACACAGACCGTTCACTTGGCGTTTTAGGGCGGAGGCGCTCACGGACCCGACCTATGCAGACACTATCAGGACTGCTATAATACAATATTTCGAGCATAATGCGGGGTCAGTTGACAGTCAGGCGGTTTTATGGGAAGCCTTTAAGGTGACCATCAGAGGGGTATGTATTAGCACTTCCGCAGGTATCCTAAAAGACCTCAGAAGACAACTGCAAGCCATTGAAAAAAAGCTGGCGGCCCTTGAAAACCAATATAACCTTGCACCCTCTAGGGATACACTAGCCCAAATTCATGAGCAAGTAGAGGAATACAACTTATTAGCAGAAGTAGAAATAAAATATTTATCCAAGCGCCATGTTGCTAGGGCATATGGGGAGGGCGGGAGATCAGGTAGGATTCTAGCCAATAGGCTGCGGGACAGATCTGTTAACCCTCCCATAGACCACATTACTGACACGGAGGGGAAATGCATTATTCTCCGCAGGCAATTGTGGATCAATTCCGGACATTCTATGCTTCCACATATACGTCCAGTGGGGGATAGACGATGCTGCATTGGATGCTTATCTAGATGATACGGCATGTGCATGGCTGTCTGATATACATAGAGAATACCTGGGCATGCCTATTGGGGAGGACGATGTCAAAGACGCGATCAGGTCGCTGCCCAATAACAAGGCACCAGGGCCGGATGGCCTAACGGTGGAATTCTACAAAGCATATGCCGACCTGGTTGTGCCACATCTGCTGGAGATGTACGATGAGGCCCATGAGACTGGCATTCTCCCTCCGTCCCTGAGACAGGCTCTTATCATTACTTTGCTGAAAAAGGATAAGTCACCCACACGGTGCGAGTCCTACCGCCCCTATCATTGATTAATCTAGATGCAAAAATTCTGGCGAAGATTTTGGCCTCCAAGTTACTGCCCCTAATGCCCCTGCTGGTGCTCCCGGATCAATCCGGATTCATCCCGGACCGCTCCACCTCCCTCAACCTCAGAACTATATTCGCTATGTTTCATGTGCTAAACCCGGATCTATCGGCTGTGGCGGTGCTCCTAGACGCTGCAAAAGCATTTGATTCTATAGAACGGGAATATATGTGGAACATACTTCGCAGAATGGGGTTCCCCCTGTTTTCCTTCGCTGGATCCAGGTTCTTTATACTGACGCATCGGCGAGGGTGAGGGTGGGGGGCTCACCTCGGAGTCCTTCCCCATAGACCGTGGCACGAGGCAGGGTTGCCCCTTGTCCCCCTGCTATTTGCCATCGCTCTTGAGCCTCTGGCGTGCAGGATTCGTCAGGGGCACAGGGAGGCTGCTCTGAATTTTAACAATCGCCCGGTTGGAATCTCATTATACGCGGACGATATGGTCCTTTATATCCGCGAACCGCAGACGTACTTATCCCGGGTGCTGCGGGAATATATTAAATTTGGTCTCTTCTCAGGCCTTCAAATAAATTGGGAGAAATCTGTCATCATCCCCATTACGAGCATTACCACGTCGCCACAGGTTGAATACCCACTGGTGTGGTCCGAGGACCCTGTTAAGTATTTGGGAGTGTGGATACATCGCGACCCAGAGGTAGTGATCAGGGAAAACTATGGCCGCGCTTACGCAACACTAGTGAAGCAGGTTGATCACTGGGCCTGCTTGCCGTTCTCTCTAGCAGATCGCATCGCCATAATCAAGATGATCGTCTTGCCAAAGTTTCTGTACTTGTTTAGCAATATCCCCATTGCACTGACCAAACATTTTTTAAAACAGTTCAGACACAATTGCTGCGTTTGGTATGGGGGAATAAACAACCGAGAATTGCCTGGAGCACTTTGACATTGCCCTTTGAGAGAGGGGATTCGGAGCCCCAGATTTTTACACGTACTATCTATGCGGGCAGGCGCAATATGCCTATTTTGGTTCAAACCACATTATTTCATCCCGCATGTGGCTGTCGAAGAGGGAGACGCCCACCCTGTGCCACTGTGTGGAATCATAACCCACGCTAAGAGACAGACGCCCAAGATTGAGATTAACACCTTGGATGTTACAATTGCAGCGTGGCAGGAGATTGGGAGGCGAACACAGAAACTACCGTTATACGCGCCTGCGATGCCCATTGCGGGGCATGCCGCCCTGTCTGTGGCGCAGGAGCGAGGCCCGCTCGCAGCTCTACGGGAGGTGGGCATTGCAGCGATGGGGGACTTGTACCCAGGCGGGAACTACGTCACGCGGAGCAGAGTTGGACTATGTACAAAACCCCACCCCACTGTTCCAATATACTTGTTACAGGCTACGTAGGGCAATACAGGATCATTATGCCTCTTTCCCTGTGGAACCACTGTCACTAAAGGCACTACAACTGGTGATAGAACTTCCGCATAGGAAAAAACTGATCACCAAACTGTATAGGACAATACAGGACGAAACTCCCTCCGGGAGCAACTGCAGCTTGGAACGCTGGAACACTATAGTGTCCCCCATTACAGACAGAGTCTGGGGCAACATAGGTGAGATGACGGGGCGACTGACATCCAATAATAATTTGAGAATTATCCATCTGAAGTTCATGCACCAAGTCTATCATACTCCTAAAAACTTCATAGAATAGGATTACGAGACACGGACTGTTGTAAACGGTGTGGGCAGGCTGGAGCTGATTTTTTGCATTTGTCCTGGCAGTGTGCACAGGTGCACCAATATTGGAAAGCAGTTGTCGCTCTTCTAGGTACCATGACGGGGGTAGAATTACAGTGCGCACCGTTGGAATGCCTCCTGGGTTATGTCCCTCATATACGCGCAGTGCTGGGTGGGTTTGTGAGAGTGGCTCTGCTGCTGGCCAAGAGGAGACTGCTCTTCACATGGGATAGTCGCTTGCGACCTAAGATGGAGTTGTGGCTGAAGGACATGGTATACTGCCGTGAACAGCTCGAACTATATGCTGAGGAACTTCCGGTTTCCTCAAAACCCAAGGATATTTGGGCTCCCCTACGGGAATACTTATTATCATGCCAAGAAGTGAGCTCTGAGTGAGTGACTGCTCGATGGGTAATTGTTTTGGGTCTGCTGATAACCTGTCATGATGTATGAGCGGTAAGAGCTGCTAGGATGGGGTATATATCCGTTGCAAACTGACCACAGAAAATTGTAGGACAAGTACGGCTTATTGTTTTCTTTTTAGTTGCTGTTGATTGATTATTTCATACATTACAAATGTTGTATATTGTAAAATGGCATTGTGTGCTGAATGTATAACATTGAAATATTCAATAAAAAAAAAAAAAAAAAAAAAAAAAAAAAAAAAAAAAAATTCATGCTCTAAGTCCATGAATGAGCAGCTTATAAACCCTACAAGTTTCCTTTCTCAATTTAGGGTGTACAAAGCAGTGTTTAAAGCCAGCAACAAACCACACACCGAAATTGGGGATTTATTTTTATCTAGCAAGGTTGAGATTTCAATAGAACATGACACCCGCACTGAGCTAGTCCAGTACATATCAAAATATGGCAGGTATTATGAGGTATCACCATTCTTCTACAGGATAGATGCTGCAGTAAGTTGTAGAGGTAAATGCAACAGTTGCCTCTTCAAAAGTATTGTTTAGTGGGGTTATTTATACTTTGAAAGGTAGACCATCAAGCAACTGCGGCAGCAGGGGCCCATTGTCCGCCGGTCCCGCAGCCACCCTCATGTGAAATATACAGTTCTTACCCATATCAATGGAGAATTTTCACCAAAAGTGCTCCCGTCGACACAGTGGAAGTATTTTGGTAAAAATGTGCAATGCCAACTGGGCAGCCATGTCAGGGCATTCCAATCAGCATGGCCTAGTCAACATTTCATTCTTTTTCAAAAAGAAATCCCAAAGTGGGGATTATTTCTGTAAAACAAACAAATTAATGTGTCTGAGATATTGGAAGTTCTCTCCCAATGCTTGGGGGGCATACAACACTTTGTAATGTCTTAGGCCACCATGTCACGCATAACAATGTCTGAGCCCTGACTCTAAACAGGGTGAGCACAGGCATACCCAAAGGTAGTGTGGCCTCAATGCAGCAACCATGGGCTAGGGGAAAGCAAGTAGAAGCATCATGAGGATAACAGGTTGCACCAAATATCTGGCCGAAAGATAGCAGCAGAGTCCATTTAGACAAGCAGAATCTGTGGTCCGCAGTTTTTACAATAGGTAACAAAAAGAACATACTCCTCTGGCATTAGGGTTCCACAGACAGCCACATACAGGATGAACAACAGCAAAGACAAGACACATCCACGATCTGCCTGACCTTAAAATGGCAGCCACATGCATACATGACCTGTGAGACAGAACAATGATGGATTTGAAGCAACACATGAAGGATAAGAAAAAGTTGTCCTTCTAGCAGCAATAATATCAAGTCTGTCTACTGTCGCAATCATTTCTACAGAGGAAGGAAAGTATGACAGTTCCTTAATCAATTGACCAACCGATAACTAAGGGGGCCATCACAATGTCGGGCGGACTGCCACTGACAGGCCGTCGGTGGTGGTCCATCCGTCATCCTAGGAATCGGGCGGACCGCCAGATTACAATACTGGCGGTTGGAGGTCAGGGGGCAGGACCTCTGCCCCTGGCAGGATCAAAGATCCCGTCGGGCGGCGGCAGGGTTCCTTACCCTACACTGGGGGCGGTGCCTGTGTAGGCCCTGCCATAGGGATTAGGCTATCCCTTTCCAACTGCCTTTTCATGGCGGTCCCACTGTCATGATAAGGCAGCGGGAAAGGGACTTTGGAGGCCCCAAGCAGGCCCTCCGTCCCCGTAGGCTACTGCTAAGTGGCCTAGGGGGCACATGTTGTGCCCCCCCACACATCCATGGACTGTGTGCCAGGAACCACATGGTGCCTGGATGTGTACAAACTGCCTTTTTCCACTGCGGCTTGTGCTGCGCCCCTTTCTCCTGGGCCGCAGCTGATGCTGCAGTAGATAAAGGCAGTTTCTGACCCCTTACACATCAGTCAAATCATTATATGGCGAGTGGGACCGCCGACTCCTTGTTGGCCGGTCTCATTCCTGCTGCGATGATGGTCGGTCATCTGACCGACCACCATTGTAATTAGGCCCTTAGTGTAGGAATTCCAGAAATCAATGAAACCTGAGCTCAGGTCCAGCACTTTTTGAGCTACTGCCACAAAGTCATATATACACCAGCCACAAGCCCAGCAGACATGCACGACAGCATTGCTTGCCAACACCTAGCCTCATCCCAGAATAGCTTTATTAATAAGAAGAAGGTCAATAATGCATAAATCATTGGTAATAAGACAGAAAGCAAAAGGTTGGCATATTCCACTGAGGACAGGTAAAATAGAATATTATAGAGGTGTGGGTCATACATAAAGGACTTCTGGTTCGTGCCTGTTTCTCAGAGTTGATAACTCACCTCATTAGTAAAGGCTGTGACAGGGAATAAGTACGAAAAGGTGAGGACATTTTAGTCAATGAAAAGCAAAAATGAAACATACATTTGCTTGTTTAATCCAAGGTGGCATAATAACATGATAGGATCTGCAGAAAATAAGCATGGGAACAAACAGATGGAAATGGGTAATGAGTGTGTCTTTTCCAAGCAAATGGACTGATTTTTTTGTGTGCGTTTCATTCAGCTTTTCAGACACCCTCCTTCAACTGGACCAGACGTGATACCTCACCAGCAGGAACTCTCTGTGCCATCCACTTAATCACAGGCCAATCAGCTCTCTTGTGTTCTTAAGTGCCCCGGTGAGAGTCGGAGCACCACAGGGCCTTCCGTCACCCAAATGTGAGGCTGCTGTAATGGACTCTCCCGGGGTTCAGAGAACAGCAGGCAGGACTGTAGAGCCATAGCACGCCCAGCCTGGTCTCAGCACGCACTTTTTTGAATGGTTTTATTTTATTACTGATGGGGATGAAGACACCGTTCTGAGCCAAAATGGAGAGAGGACTTGCTATGAGAGGCTGATTAGGTGAGTTAATGCAATAGGCCTAGTACTTGTGATGGTGCATTAACAGCCACTTTCTCCTTCCAAACCCTTTTTTTTTTACAGTTTTCAGAACATGATGTGGTAGCTGGTATTTGTGACAGTATATAATGGCCTATATTAAAACATTCATATTCAATCAATGATTCAAACCTTTTATTTCGGCTAAAAGCCATAAAAAGTTACAATTCACAATTCAAATCAATTTCAATAAAAACATCACACAACATCCTATTTACATTGGGTTAAAAATCATCAGTGATTAAAATTAGTGAATAATAAGTAAAACAACCTACTAGACCCAACACCGTAAAGATAGTCCTATTGAACGGGTATTCTTCATAGGAGTAAGAATTCATATGTAGTTAAAATAGGTTAAATAGACGGGCCATAAAAGTTATATTCATATTAATACTGACCAGTTGCACAGTGTACACCTCAAGTTCAGTTGTCTCTAGTGTGATAATTATTACAACAGCTGAAGCTTTCCCCTGATAGATTTGGGGAGGTACAACCTTCTGAAATATATCGGGGAACAAAGGTCCAGAAAACCCCCCCACAAAGGATGAATATTTTGGTGTGTTAAATACTAATTTCACATGTTATGCCTCATTTCCAAGGGCAAAACCTGGAATAGGAGATTTTAACCACTCTAAGTTAATAACTTAGCCTAAGGTAATGGTTTTTATCGGGTGCCTTAACCTCTTCCGTGCTCATGACGGCCGGGAGCCGTCATGAGTCACGGTGGGCGTGTGCTCGGGACGCGTGGGGGCCGTCCGAGACACGCCCAGTCTTTAGAATGCCCAGCACCTGGGCGGAATCGGCCGCGCAGCGAAGCGGCTAAATACCCTTCACCGGCTGACTTATACTCAGGTTTTTAGTGCAGTAACCCAGACCACCCTGCAAATTAACCAATGCATGCAACACACTAATGTGGCCTGTGAGCGTTATATCCACATCAGAATAGAATAGCTGCGAGTCTGCATTGTCTTGTTTGCTCAAGAATCACCATGTACCCCTCCTGAGGCAATTTAAAGTCTGGCAAGGGTAATACATCGAGCTAGAGGTGTGGCTAGAATTGTCAATATTCTTAGATAAAATGCTGCTCATTTGTTTACATATTGCTAATCCGGAACAGCCACAAACTTGTAGGTGAAAAAGAATATTTGTTTAAAATTGTCAGGATTCTTTTGTAACATTGCAAGTATCTCTCTGTTTGCTCTAATAATGATGGGTCTGTTGGCTCAGTGGACTAATCCGTCCACTGCAGGGGCCTGTGTTTGACCTCATGGTCACAGGTTCAAATCCCGGTGGGTCCATTCAACACAGCCTTTCATCCATCTGAGGTCGATAACATGGGGACCATTGAGTTGGTTAACAATAAACATCTGTTATTCAGCGCCAAGATGCCTACGGGTGAACGTTAATAATCATTCTGAAACGATATAGGCAGCTCTCATATACTTTTTTTTTTTTTTAAAAAGCTTTATTGAATAAACAGACAAGTAGGCAAGAATACCAGCAACAGATTTGAATATTAAAACATAGTTATAACAAGATATATGGCTAGTACAATAAAAGAAATAAAAGCTATTTTAAGGTTTTATATAGAAAAGGGATGGGAAGAAGTGAAGGGAAGGAAAGAGGAGGGGGGAAATATTAACATATTAATATAAAAAAGAATGCGTAATACATTGCATAACACAATGAAATGTGAACAAGCCATTGGTCAATTAACAACATATATCAACTTATCTTGGATGATATGGAAAGAGAACAGAGAGAAGGTATTCAAGGAGGTTTAAAATTTTCAGAATTGAGGGAGGAGTTATGTTTAAAAACAATCTGATCTAAATAAGTTGTAAGGGACAACCAAAAAAGCTCTCTATTAAGTGTTGGCTTACAGGAGGAGGCGAAGGCAACATCAAGTCTATGAAAGTGGCAAACTCTCATATACTTTTAAAATCGTTTCTTGGTGTGTTTGCTTTTATAGGTTTATATTTCAGAAGGGGTAAATACAGGATTGTAGTTCTTTTCCCAATATTTTTACCAGCGTGGACTTAAAAATACAAGTTAGGCTGGTACAAAAACAGCCAGATGGCAACCCTAGGCGTGGCAGCAGTTACTGTCCAAATTCTTGCTGCAATTCAGTTGTTTTGTGCTATACTGGCAGTAGCTGGTGATCCACTGTCTGGGGTTTATTTCCTCTAGTGTTACCGGTTCGCAGACCTGAACAATCCTGAATTTTTCACTCAGGGTTGCTCAGGAAATCAATGAAACATTCTGCCTCATTTTGGGTGTGCAAAATCGCATATTTTTTCATGAAATTTCATGACAATTACACAAATTTCTGCACATAGGGCAGAAAGTTTTTTGCCGATACCTTGAGTAAAAAAAAAAAAATCATGTCAGGGCACCTCGCATGTAAACACGTCACATGAGACACCAGCAGGAGATTGGTTCAAGCAGAAAATGTCTATTGTGAAAATTCACAAATTTTGAGTAATGCCAAATTTGCATATGTTTGCTATTTTCACAAGTGGAGAAGTGTGGCTCAATGGTTAGAGCGGCAGACCCTGATGCAGAGATCTGGCCCGGGACCAGGGTTCAATTCCCGCCTCGGCGGGTCTTGGGCTCAACTTCCTCGGACCTGATAATTCTCGCCTCGGTGCCTATTCTAATCATGGGTCCCACTCTGCAACTCTGGGCAATAGCTTGCTTAATCTCCACAACGGCCCCACCAGCGCTGGGATGCCTGGCTTCACCTTGGGGGTGCCCAGGAGTGGACATTTCACAGGGAAAAGCCAGGAAGGGTTCCACAGCGGTATGCGTACAGCGCCAGGAAGCCTCAGGGTAGCAGTGCGCTTTACAAGTACAAATTCATTCATTCATTCATTCACAAGTGTTTTTGACATTTTTCGTGGGAGAATCCCAGGAACTGCACTCTCCTCCCTGAACCTGGCCAAACCTCTAAATGGAATACACTTGCCTGGGAGATTCATAGTGGCTGGTCTTGAGCTCCCTTTCCAGGGGAAGAGAGGTACCAGTGATGAATGCCACAGTGCTTGCCTTTAGTGCTTCTTTATCTTCTTTTTAAGTTGAAGTTTCATCAATTGCAGCATTAACTGGGAGCAGCATGCATTTACCATTCATCTCCTTTTGCAAGCCTTTTATGAAGGATTCCCCTTATACGTAGTGGGATATGGTAGATTGAAATGCCTAAGAAGGGCAATTCATGCAATATTTAATATTATCAGAGAATCTCATAATCTGCTGTCTTTTAAACAGTACATGATCTCAGAATCAAAGATCCGCCAAAAATGGATGGAAAAAATAAGGAAAACCGAAGGGCTTGATTCACCAAACATTCTTGTATAAACTGGCGTTATTTCCTTCTGGGAACTCTTAAGTCAGGATTAATTCAACAGTAAGTGACGTCTACTCACAGAAAAACCTATGTAAATTGTGCCCAATGAGATTTTGTGTACTATGATTACAATTTTGGAGTGTTGTGTCTCTTTCTCCGAGTTCGATATCAGTACTTTAAATGGACAGGAACCAGTGTTCCCTCTAATTACTGTCCTTCGTGTGCGGCAATTTAATTTTTGCATGCGCTCTTCGTCACAACTAAGTGATAGACTGAGGCATAATGCGGAATGCAGTGTAGAAGCATTCCGCATTATGGTATTTGCGACAGTATATAATGGCCTATATTAAAATATTCATATTTTACTGACCAGTTGTCAAGTGTACACCTCAAGTTCAGTAGTCTCTACTGCAATAACTAATATTCCATTCCAGCCATCCCTTGTATGGCTAATATCCCTACATAGTCATTCACTTTCTATGTTTATAATTCATCCTCTAGCCTTTGCCTGTTCATAACAGAGACTCCCTTTCAAACCTTCCAGTCACTGGCTGGAATCCCACCTCTCCAGCTCTCCTTGTTTTAGCACCAGAAAACACTGCAATGAGAAGTCTGCTAATGCTACTGACGAGTAGCGCCCAAAGATGGAGTCTTCCACCCAAGGAAGGAAGATAGTGTCTAAGCATACGGCTTAGAAGGCTACGCAAATTGCAAGAGGTAGACAGAGGTAGAAATTTGCATACAATTAATATACAATGAACTGCAAGGTATGCTGGACCTCATTATACACAGGAAATGATTCCCCTGTGGCCAGCACAGACAGAACTAGAGGCCACAGCATTCAATCTACTTGTGCTATAGGTACCAAGTGGTCCCACTTAATATGCGACACCCTCAGCAGTTACTGTTTTTTAGGCACCAGAACATTACATGCTTGAATTTTGTTTTTACAACATTGAAAGTGAAACTACAAATCTCATAATGTGATGTGCCTTTGAGACTGGCTGATAATTTCACATATAACATTCGAAATCTTAGTTATCTACTCTCTAAAGGATAAAATAAACTGTGTAAATGAAAAGAGTGTTCCTGTCGCAGCCCATGGCACTCCATTTACTCTAAATGCAACAAAAGCAGCACCAACATAAAACAAAGTAACAACAAATGCCACAGTCATTCTTGAGGTACACTTGTTCTGATAAATAGTGCCTAACTATTTAAACTGCCCAAAACAAAATACTTGAACTATGAAACTTCACTGGAAATATCACTGCCCACCTGGAGGCGCTTCACTAACTCATCAAGGGTAGGGGGCGCTATATAAATATTGCTACAGTACAAAAAAATGATTTACGACTTAAAACCTTTAAACCTGGCCTGTTTGGAACTTGGGTGACTGAGGTAGCCCTGTGGTGTGGGTGAGGTGGGGATACTGAGGCAGACTGGCATATCTCTGCTTATGTTATGCTAATATCTGAACTGCCTGAGGAGATGAGCTGTTAACTAGGAATAGGAAACAATTTAACAGAGGTAGGCAATTTACCAACCGGTGATCTTCGGAGCAGTGAGATCAAATTATAAAGAGAGCTGCAATGGGTTATCAGTGCCGCGCAAAATGTTATGGAACCTGCCGTTTGCACTGAGTTTTAATTTAGCATTGCACTCATTCCTTTTCTCATTCTACAAGTGTTGGACCCAGCAGTCATCCACAAAAGCAGGTACTCTGCTATCTTGGCTGACGCCCATCAGTATTCCCTGCTTTGTTGATTTTCTTGCATGTGCCTGTGCGCGCCATGACTCCCTGTGCATTGCACAAGGGAAAACGCTGCGTGGGCGCTTAGGCACGCGCGTTAGAGGGAACCTAGGCAAGTACTATTATATACTGGGTACCTGCACTTCTTTAATTTGAAAACAAGCGTGTCAGCACTTCTCAACCAAATTACAATACTGGTAATGGTAAAATATCAACGCTTATGAGTAGGAAACAGGAACTCTGGGCTAGTGAGTACCTGCATTTTTATATTTCCATTTCAAGCACTGTTGTACAAATTTGCTTCACTGTCACACTGTGAATGCATTTGGAGAGTTCATATGGTGTGTTGTTAAAGTTGTGAGGCCTTTAAAGTTTTTTAAAGGGGTCTGAGAACAGGTTCAATTGGCAAAAAACATTTAGGGTAGCCAACCGTTGTCCTGCAATCATGGCTCCTGCCCTGCTTCCCGCACAGACGCCCATCGCCGCACATTTTGGTTCCGCCGCCACTCTTAAGGTGACTGGGGGGAGGAGTTGCAGCACAGGAGAGGTCTGCATCATGCAGGTTCACAAGCACATTCAGGTGTTTAGAAGCAAATCCAGCCATCTGCTGATAAACAGCCTTTAATGTGTGAGTGACTGCCATGCTGTGGACCTGTGCTGGGACTATTTATTTTATTTCATTTGAACAACTTATAAAGCGCGCAAATACCCATAGGCGTCTTGGTGCCAGGTGTTGCAGAAGGTAAGGCTTAAGATGGAAAAAAACCTATTACTTGAAAAGCCATGTTTTTATTTGTTTCCTGAATGACAGTAGAGTAGGGCTGGCCTTAATCTGTGAGGGAAGAGAGTTCCACAACTTAGCCGTGGCCACTATGAAACTTCTGTCGCCCCAGTTGGCTCTGTAGGTTCTTGGGACGACAAGAAGGTTTGCACCTGCTGAGCTCATGGATCTGATGGGAGTGTATAGCTGAAATTAATTCTTCAAAAATTCCAGCCCTATGTTGTGAATGGCCTTATAGGCAATGCAGAGTGCTTTGAACTTTGTTCTGCTTCATATGGGCAGCCAATGGAGCTGTCTCACCACATTAGAGATGGACTTGAATTTAGGAGTACCCGACAGTATCCTAGCAGCCGCATTCTGCACCAACTGCAGCTTACTAAGAACCATTTCCTGTGCATTGATTAGAAGGCTGTTACAGTAATCAACTTTGGACATAACCAAAGCGGATATTAACTTTCTCCTACCACCAATCAGGATAAACGGAAGCAGTTTCTTCACCATTTTTAGGACATAAAAGGATGAGGAGAACACTGCGTTAGCATGATGTTTAAAAGACAGCTTATCGTCGAGAATAACACCCAGGTTCTTGACTTTAGTGACCGGGATTGGGGGTGATCCCAATTTATCCGGCCACCAGCCCGCAGATCACCCTGGAGATAAATTTCCAAAGACCAATACTTCTGTCTTGGATTAATTTAATTTAAGACAATGTCTTGACATCTAGGTACTGATGGCCAACATGCCATCGTGGAAGCTGGCCGATACGGTGTCCCTGTTTTTATGAACAGCGAGCACTAATTGGGTGTCATCTGCATATGATGTAAGAGCTAGTCCAAACGATTTGATCACTCGTGCTAAGTCGGTGACGTAAATGTTAAACAACGTCGGACTTATCGAGGATCCTTGCAGAACTCCGCATGGAAGTAAAAAAACTGGGGAGTTGAAATCACCCAGACTAACTAGCTGGGTACGATTCGATAAGAATGATGACAGAAGGGATTTTGCCTTGTTCCCAATGCCAAGTGCAGAGACACGGTTGATCAGCGTTGCATGGTCAACCGTGTCAAATGCTGCTGATAAGTCCAATAGCACAAGTACGGCTGCACATCCTTTGTCTAACACAAACCTAATTTCATCAGTAGTTTTGAGTGCAGTTTCTGTACTATGGCCTTTCCTAAAGCCAAACTGTGTTCCATCCAACAGCTTATACTCATCTATATATTGGGACAATTGATCGTTCATAATTTTTTCAGCAAGTTTGGCAGGCAAAGGGAGTTGCACAATTTGTTAGTCTCCCCTGGATCCAGATTAGGTTTTTTTAACAATGGAAGGATAGAGGCCTTTTTCCATTGGGAAGGTACCTGAGCTAAACATAGAGTTGAAAATGTTGGCCAGGTTTGTACCTATAAGGTCAGGAATCAGTTTCAGAACTGAGGGGGGACAAGGGTCAAATGGTGATCCCGATTTGAACGTGGTTACCAGATCGATTATCTGTTCCACTGAGACTGGCCTAAATTCCCTGAAGGAAAAGCTATCTTGTCCCTCGCTGTTTGAATCCAGCTGACTCGTGCCCTCAACAGAGGCATTAAAGTTCGAGTAAATTTGCCCCACCTTATCCTGGAAGCTGAGAGCTAACAAGTCACAAAGCGATTGGGATGCTACCTTAGCATAGCTGCCTGCTGGCGCTGCCAATTTAGAAACTACCTGAAACAGCTGTTTGGTGGAAGCTTGTGCGGTTTTTATTTCCCTTGTATAGTAGTTACTTTTTTCCTTTAATAAGAGACGTTTATAATTCGCCAGTGCCAACTTATAGAGAGATTTCTCCTGACTGTCATACTCTAGACGCCAGCGCCTCTCTTGTTTCCTGCACCGTTGTTTCTCCAGCCTCAAAGCCTCAGAGAACCACGGGGCTGAGGGAGTTGTCCTGTTTTTGGAAGCTGTTTTATACAAAACTAGTTTAGCAAAGGCATTTTGGAGCCTGTCCGTGTAGTTTATAAAGGCCAGTTCTGGATCTAGAACAGCTTCTGGCTGAGTTTTAGATAGATGCTGTTTAAGGAGAGCCTGATCTATACCACTCCAAGCCTTAAACTGTTTAGGGGGTCTGAACTAGTGTATGAGTAAGTAGGATGCAGAATACCAATATCGAATAGTACTGCATGGTGATCAGACCACATCAGAGGAAGGATCTCTTTTACCGAGATCTGCTCATTATTCGTGAAAAGGCCATCCAACGTGTGACCGGCTGAATGGGTAGGGTCGCTGACTCGTTGAAGGAGTCCTATAGCATCTAGCACCGAGGTAAGGGATATCGAATCCTTGTCCTCCGTAGCTTCCAAATGAAAATTAAAATCCCCTAGAATGGTAAAGCTAGATTCACCAGCAGCGTGTTCCAGTAATTTTCCTACCAGTGAAAAGAAGTCTCCCCTGGGGCCCTGTGGGCGGTATTGGAGGATCCCCTTGAAAGATTGATGATTGGAAAGCGTTATGTTGAAATTGAATGCCTCACATACCGTAGAGGGAACCATATCTATCTTTACCATTAAGTCATTTCGGTATATGAGAGCCAAACCTCCCCATCTTTTCTTTGGTCTATCGCATCTGTGTACAGAGAAGCCGGCAGGAGTGACAATACAGAAGTCTGGGCCCATTGAAGGGTCGGCTCACGTTTCCGTGATGAATAAGAGATCAAGATGATTGTTATCTAGAAACTCCGCTATTTCATATTTGTGCTTTGGGAGAGAATGTGCATTAATGAGGGCTGAGTAAACCTTGTCATTTTCCTTATGCTTTTGAGACTGAATTTTACTAGTCACAGTTTGTACCACGTTTGACTGTACCCAATCTTGGGCCTCCAATAAGAACTCACAGGTGGAGCAAAGTACTTTGGCCCCACCGGGGAGGTTCGCTGGATTTAGGCGAGCACAAATGTGCTGGAACAACTTATTGCGCTTATTAAAGGCACCCATTTCCATGCTGGTGTAGCGAACTACACATTGCCGCATACCTGGAAGGAGTGGAGCAGGGGTCCTGGCTATGGGCACGGTCTGGGCGCGGACAGGCGCAGACGGGCTTGCCTTTGGCACTCCTTATTCTTTATTTCTTCCATTAAGCCTTTTTCAAAGTGATGACAAATTGTCAGATAAGTGGACAGAGTCACAGAGAGAGTATGATTTGCCCAGTATCAAACAGTTTCTTAAATAGTAGACCAGAGACTGCAGCACACTGCTGCTTGCTGTAAATACTATACATTTACCACCATCTTACATTTTGGTGAATATATTATATTATCATGTCTCCCCAGGTAATATGCAGTACAATTGTTTTTAACTATACACTTGATAGTAAACGTTTACATTGATTCTAAATACTACCAATCTTGACAATGAGGGAGGAGAGGAATACGTTGAAAAAGTGATTACCCAAGAGTGCACAATTTGGTCAGATGGCAGGCCGGGAATAAAAAACTGTCGCTCCTGCTTCTACGTTTCCATCTAGTCCAATAGACCACAACTGGGGTGGCTGCTACTCTGATAACAAGACCTAGGGGCTGCCCTTCCCAGGGAAATTTCATTGTGTTTTAGCTCTTCCCAGCTTTAAAATAGTGTTTATTTCCAGCATAAATAGGTGATGTGCTAAAGTGGAGATTAGATAACAAGTATCCTTGTTCCATGACTAAACGTATATATTGGGCCAGGTCCCATGGCATTAGGTTGTTACTGGGCAGTATGCGTGGGAGATACAAATATTTACCACTGGTGTTTCAAAGCTTAAAACTATTTTCTTCCATTTGGAAACTGAAGTTATTTTCTAAACTTGTCTCTCAAAAGTTTCAACAATGAGCAGAGAAGGCATACTCTAGGAGGTGGTAAAGGGATTAAAACTCAAATACAGTATAAATAGTAATCACAATTGATAAGATCAAGATAAGATGAGTTACATCTTTTAAGATGGCCTAATTTTGAGTCCCAGGATTGAGAATGAATTACCCTAAAAATACACTTTGTACGCTACATGAATCGTACAAACATCTTCTGATGTCTGCACACATGCACAGTGATAATAGAATGCTGGTCACCACCAGTCGCGGCCGGCACAGGTAAGAACGGTGGGGCGGTGGCGGGGCGGGGGGGGGGAAGTCGACAGACGACGGGATAGGTAAAATTGAATTAAAAAAGTAATAAAACCAATTACCTTGCACTCGCCGATGCGGTGAGCGCAAGGTAAGTGGTTTTATTTATTTTTTTATTTGATTTTACCTATCCCGTCGTTTGTCGACTTTACCCCCACCCCACCCCTCCCACACCCCACCGCCGCACCGCTCTTACATGTGCCGGCTGCGCCTGGCCACCATGACAACATGCAAAGTCATAAATACTGTAAGAATGTTTTTGCTAAAGAGGGTATTGCTATTTTATGGAGGTACCACGTAACTATCTAAATGTCGGCACATCTTGGTCTAGCCAAAATCCTGTTGTCAGTTTCATGCCCTATACATTCTGATTAAATCTGTTCCTAGCCTCTCCACCCGCCCCAACCCCTCTCATGCGATTATGTTTCTGCTTTCTGTGCTCGCTATCGTTCAATCAATTTAGTACTTGTTTCTGTTGCAGGTCTGTTTCCATGGGAACCGTGACGCCCCCTCTGCTTCAGATGGACACATTGATTTTCTGATCAGGAGCTAATACGAAAGCACATGACATGACCCAATGGTCAGGCGGTTAATCGCTCTTTCAGTAAATAAGCCAAGGCCCGGGGCAGTTTTTCTGGACGGTGTGACTTTTGTATTGTTGCTCTCCCCATGGTCTAAATCTTATAGTTTTTTATAATGTATGTACTTTTTCTAAAGCATCTAACATTTTATAATAAAGCCTCTATGTGAAACACATTGGGTAGGCTTTGCCTGCAAGGGATTGTTGAGTTCTTGTTTTTAATACTTTTTACTTGTACACACTGAATTGATATCTGACGGCAAACACAAAATTACATTTTCACTTATGGATATTTCTCTTAACAGTGTGAAAAATATCCCAGGAAAATGCACCCTAATGCAAAAAAAATGAAGAAAAACAGAATAAATTGTGCTGCTTTTTGCAAGTTTGCATAGATGGAAATAAGAGAATACATAACTGAGAGTAAAGTGAAATGAGGCTTGTGGTTAGGATGATATTTGGCGAAAAATCCTCAATTGGTGAGTAAAGTGAAATGAGGCTTGTGGTTAGGATGATATTTGGCGAAAAATCCTCAATTGGTGAGTAAAGTGAAATGAGGCTTGTGGTTAGGATGACATTTGTCGGAAAAGCCTCAGTTTGTGAGTGAAATGAAACAAGGCTTGTGGTTAGAATTACTTTTGGCAGAGAAGCTTCAATTAGTGAGTGAAGTGAAATCAGGCTTGGGTTAGGATGACATTTAATGGAAAAGCCTCAGTTGGTGAGTGAAGTGAATTGAGGCTTGTGGTTAGGATGACAGTTGGCGGAAAAGCCTCAATTGGTGAGTCATGTGAAATGAGGCTTGTGGTTAGGATGACATTTGGCAGAGAAGGCTCAGTTGGCTTGTGTGCTTGAGGCTGGACTCAATGTGATAGCCTAGACATTTTGCACTGGGTGTAGCAGCCTGAAAGGAGGGGGCCTAGTGCCAGGACATTGGGCCAGAGTAGGATACAGGGTTGAAAAAGGAGATGAATTTGACCTTTCTATCATTCAGTTCAGAACTGACTATAGAAATGTTAATTGCTTTAGTCTACAACTCCTCATTCATGCAACAGGGAATTAAATGCACAGGTACTGTCCTGCAGACCGACCTTGACTTAAGACACTTCAGAAGGCAATCACCATTGAAGACAATGCAGGCAATCCCAGCCACTCTCACGCAGCACTAGCATGGAACCAGTAGCGGGAATTGCATTTTCATGGCTAATTACGCCTTCTTGAATAAGTCCAGAATCAATTAGCAGAAGGAAGGAAACTTGCAGCACATGCAGTTATACAAATGTGAATAAATGCATCCCTTTATATCATCTGTAATCATGTGCGCTGGAAACTGACTTTTAGGCCCCCATCATGGGTTACTCGTAAATACTTGTTTGGTATCCCTGCACCCACATTTTGAGATGCATGAATATGGCAGGATTCCAAGGGGGAGATTTTTAAAAAAGTCACGCAACGCAGTGCAACCCCCCGCGAGGCTGCGCCGCGTTCCGCGACAGGGAGGAAGCAGGAGAGCGCCTTATCTTCAGAGATATGGCTCTCTCCTCCCCTTTCCCTTGCGCCGGCGCTGATTTCACTGCCGTGCACCATGCACACACCTTAGCGCCGCATCGCTAGGGTGTGTGCATGAGTGTAGCATAGATTTTGTACAGGAAGGGTGCCCTTCCTGTACAAAATACTATGCAAGGCACGATGCAAAGATTTTCCCACTTTGCATACGTGCTGCACAGTGCAGCACGCATGGAAAGTCGGAAAAGCATGGAGAAATGAAAGCATTTTTCCTGTTAGCGCCTCCTTTGAAGGGGTGTTAACTTTTGGCGCAAAACCATGTTTACAAATATTTGTAAATATGGGTTTGCGTCAAAAGGAATCGGTGGTTGCATGGGAACGCACATGTACCCCCTCGGCGCAAAGTAACGCAAAGCAGTGCTTCGCGCTGCTTTGCGCTACTTAAAGAGTGCTTTCCAGCGCAAAACAAGTTTTGCTCTGGAAAGAAAATAGCAAAAAATAAGTTTGTGCTGGTGTGCGTCACTTTTGTGACGCTAAACCAGCGCAAAAGTTTTGAAAATCTCCCCCCAAGTAAGTCTTTATTTTTTTCAAAATCTTTATTAAAAAGAAAACATCCCGGATACCGTTTCAAAACATGAATTTCAAATAAAATCCGACACAGGAAACGGGAAAAGCCATGCTAAAAATGTAACTGTTCATAACGATTTCTTATTCTTCCTATATTCCATAGCATATCTTAATTGAGGGAAGCCTGTCTAAAAACTCAATTGCAATTAGTATTGTTTAAAACCAGCTTGGTGTAAAATGGGTGCCAAAAATACTTATCTATGGCTTGCATATAGAGGACAAAACAGAATAAAGTGGCTTGTGCATTTTTGGGATACATGGTTGCAATGGCAAGGTGGCAAATCATGTTTCCAAATACATTGAGTGTGGAAATCCACTTTAAAAAGTATAAGATTTAATCTGAATGGGTTAAAAGTGAGTGACTAAAAGGATTATCCTACCAACACAAAGACGGTTCTATGCTTTTGACCATCACAATAGAGATATAGGCTTCCACAGTCTTCAGGATCAACATATTACATATCCTATTGTTAGTACAAAATTGATGAAAATGGGATTTCGCAATATATTTTCCATTGCCCTTGATCAATGACAGCTCTGTAAACATTTCTGGAACGCCTAAATTGTCAAAAATTGTTTTTACATATGCCAACCATGGTATCTTGGTCACCTTTTGGAGGGATAGGCAGTCTAGGATACACTCTCTGACCAGACCTGCGTCGGGATTTAGCCAACATTTAAGCCAGAGCAAGAGAGGGGCCATTTTTAGCTGATCCTCTAAGAAGGGTAGGCCCAATCCTTCAAGACAGTTGAAATTTGTACTGTTTTTGGGAGCTTCCAGAAGCCTATGTGCGAAACCGTTTTCAATAAGCTGAAGTGCGTCTGCATTTTGATACCCCCAAATCCAGCCCTATAAATAGTGGCTGCGATGCATTTTGTTTTGATTAAAGTAATCATCTCTGGCAGTGGTTTTTGATTTAGCATCCTTGAGAAGCAGAAGATGGCTTCCGTGTTTCTGCTCAATTGTTGGGATTTCATTTGGATGGTTACCTTCCAGGTTAAGTTGGAACTAAAAGTAATCCCTAAATAATTAAAATCTTTTGCCTTAATAAGTATGCTCCACCCCATGCTAAGGTGCCTAGATGTTTTGTTTATGGACCTGCATGTCTTTGTATAGGATGTTGACTGATTTATTTTAAGATTCAAACTCTCCTTAAACTTTGTGAAGTGATCCAACAATTTCCTGAATACTATTTGGTGTGCAGGTAAGCAGAACCACATCATTTGCGTATAAGAGAATGGGTAATGAGAGCCCACCCATCCTGGGTACATCTGCCCCTACTTTTAACAGGAGTTCTATTATATCATTTATGTAGACCAAAAATAAAAAAGGGGCTAAAATACAGCCTTGTCTTACCCGTTTATGGGATTCAGTTTGCACGATTAGTTCCCCTAGGGGGCCAAAGCGGACTGCAATCTTTAGGTCAGAGTGCAAACTCATTAACAGGATAAGGAGGTCTAGTTCGAAACCCATTTTCTGCATTATTAGCCACAGTTATTCCCTGTTAACTAAGTCAAATGCACATGAAAGATCAATAAAGGCCAGATGAATTGCTCCACTTTTTCCTTTTACATATTTATTGATAAGAAGATGTAGATTCAGTATTTGTTCTATTGTACCAATACCTGGTCAGAACCCAAATTGTACAGGAGTTAGGATCTTCATCTTGTTGGCCCATGTTTCTAAGTGCTCTAAATTTACCTGCCCCAGGGTTTTAGCAGTGGTGTCTATTAGGGAGATCAGCCTGTAGCAGGTTGGTGATAATTTGGCTCCTTTTTTAAAAAAAAATGGGCACCAAAATAGCTTGTGTTTATGATTCAGGAATTTTACCCTCTACAGCACTTCTCAGAATGTTGGTTAAAATTGGACCCTACAGGTGAGTATCTGTTTTAAATAAATCTACTGGGACCCCGTCTGGGCCGGGGGCTTTTTCTGGCACTGATATGTTTAGGGCCCTCACTACCTCATCCATTGTTATGGGTGAGATAACAAGGACTGGTGTTAAATCTGTAATCGGGGGCCCCAAGAATTCGAAAGCAGGTGCCCTGGTTAACCCATGCTATTGAAAGATACCTGTGAAGTGAGTTGCCCACTCAACTTCGGGGATCAAGGTTTCCACTTTGGGAGTACCATGAACAGAAAAAAATGGGTGGTTTATAATTTCCCAGAACAGCGGCTGCTGACAAGTGTTCCCAGACTTTTAACCTTAACTGCCTTTTCCTTTACTCTAGTACTTCTATGTATTCATGACGGGCTTAACCCGCATCCAGAGGACACCTGGGGACACTTTTTAAGGTGTTTGTTAGATGTTTAGGGGTGGCGGAACATGCAGCATTAAACCTTCGGTGAAGATTTTTCCATTTTCCAGGTTTAAAATATAACATCAAATGACACAGACCTCCTATAAAAACCTTGACTGATTGTGCCTGATTCTGTGAACATTCATCTCTTAAGATTTACCAAGATTGATACTCTAAATAATATGGATTTTCATCATATTTGTCTACTCATTTCATACTCATACTTTTTCCAGCATAAAGATGAGCATCAATGGAAACAAATCAACACCAGCAAGTGCCTTGGTTTTAGACAATTACATACTGCAAAGACTTAAGACAGGCTACCTTTTATGTTGATTGTATTTAGGATACTTCACAATCCTTCTTCTAATCATCCACTGAATAACAGACTGAAATCTTAGGATTGTTCGCCGATTTCAATCAGCTGAAATTAAGGTTGAAAACAACTAATTAGTCCAACTTTTTCTGTCTTCTGTCACTACATTTTGGGTTTTTCATATAGACCACTAGGTCTTGTGTTTGATGCAAATTTTATACTCTCACCTCCTGTAGAAACCTTTGACCTATAAATGTGTGACCAACATATTACACAAGGATAAGATACAAATAGAGCAGTGCCGCTTTGAGGTCAGAAGCCCATCTATCTTGCTTGGAGTTGCTCAAGCACAAAAAAGGTTGCAGACTGAAGATAAGAGTGATGTAGTATGTATTGACATTTAATTTTTGAGAATTAATGCTTAAGTACTATTATGTTTGTAACCTTGTCTTTTGTCTACCACTGAGTGGAAGATTTCTTACTACCACTAAGAAATCATGTTTCCTTCTAAGTGACCATACTGAGGTAAGAAGTTCCCCTGTCCCTCATGCTTGCTTGCTTTCTGGTGATTCTCGATTGTACAATACCATGATCAACTTCAGGTACATAAGAAAGTGATCAAATTAAACTGAAGTTGTTTCACTGTCAATGGTGGGACGGGTGGCACTGATAAAACAGCTCATGTTCCCCAAGATTATTTATATCTTCCAGTGACTGATGTGTCTATGACCTAAGACAATATTCTAACATACAGATTGCATGCTGACATCCTTGACCTGGACTGGCACCCGTCCCAGAATTGAACTGAAAACCCATAAGCTACTAATGGATAAGGGAGGAATTTGCCCTCGCTGATTTTGAATGCTATTAGTTAGCATCCTAACTGCAATACTATGTGGCTGGAAGAATTTTCTAACCATGAAAAGATACTGCTAGCCCGATGCCATAAAAACACAGCTTTAGGTACATTGTTCGTGGCACGAGGAGGATTGACCCGTGAATCCCACATCTAATGTTCCTAATGTCATTGATCTAATCCTGGCAGGGTGAGGAGAGTGCTGAAGCGGGCCCCGCTTCTGTTTTTTATTTACTATTATGTAAGATGTGTATAACTAGATGAGTATAGAAACGCTGCTGAAAAATGGGGGAATCTATATAATAAATTCCTTAATTCAAAGAGGCTAAAAGAGCTGATTTGGGGTACAGGCTGGTGAGCTGGTCTACGCTAGATTGACAATGGCTGTGCAGATCACTTGGGAGGTCTTCTTGGGGAGTTCACAAGACTCTATCATTCTGACAGAGTTCAAACACTTGTGAGGGCTGGCTGAGCGATATCAGTAATTAATAGAGCACCCTGCAATTATCGCCCAAAGATACTCTTACATATATGGGTGAGGTGGGAGATGGACATAGTTACACAGCTAATTTACATTAAATGGAAGATGCTGTGAGCTAATAATGAAACAGTTACACGTAAGGCTGTCTTATGCAATTTAAATTAGCATGGAGAGCCTATGTCACCCCATCATTGATAGACAAAATGTATCCATCCAAGAAGGGAGGCTGTCTGAAATGTCTTTGAGAAAGTGTTGATTTAAAAAGTATCATCTGGGTGTGCCAGGTTATAGAAAAATACTAAAAACATGTAACAGATACCCGAAGGCAAGCTGTGGGTATGTCTGCTTTACGTTTGTGGCCTTGTGTCTAGTGTTAGCCAAGATATATAATGAACCATTGGTTGCAGAGCAGATATCTGAGCCATCTTCTGAGGTGTGGAAACGGAATATAAGGGACTGACTGATCATGGAAAGGATTCATATGTCTGAGGTCATGACTAATGATAAACCAACAGAAGGCTAGCTCATTTTTTGAGAATGAAATGATGGAATGTTAGATGACGAGGACGAATTAGAATGCTGACAGTGAGAAGTTGTTTAGAGCTCTGGTCTTACCAAGGTAGTTCTGAGAACACTGAGATATAGGACGTGTCCTTGTTGTTAAGTACCTGTTATTCCATTAGTGACTCCGACTCGCCACTTGCTGACATGGTACCTTGTCAATAGCAATTTAGCACCTATGTTGCTCATACTGCTACTGTATGATGCTGAGGGCACTAAAGGCTCACCTACTACTTCCAGTGCTAATGATTAGTAAGTGAATGAGGATGTAGAAGTTGGGTTATTGAAAGGTGAAATGGGACTATGCTGGGAATAGGAAGAGAATGAGGTTAAAGACCGTTTTAAAATAATAATCCATCAAGGGGCATTAAGAGCTTAGTAGCAGTGAGAAGCGTCAATTCAATGATAACTTTTTTAAGTAAGGCTCACGATATTAGCAAGTCGTAAATGAGTGTGGATGTAAAAGTTGGATTATTGAAAGGAGTAATGGGACTATGCTGGGGAATAGCAAGAGGGTTGGCATAAAGTCAGTTTTAAATTAATAAACCTTCAAGGACAAGTAAGATTCTAATAGCACTAAGAAGTGTAAAGTCAAGGATAACTTTGTTAAGATAGACTAGTTGTTGAAATCAGTAATGATAGAACTGAAATAGCCATTTCTTCAGATCTCTTTTGAAGGAGACGATGTTAGGAGTTTGGTGGGAATCCAAGGGAAGGAGGGTACAGGTATAAGAATGCACATCTCAAGAAAGGTTGAGTTAAGGAACTCTGCTTCCCTAACTTAAAGGTGAATATTTGCATAGTTTCTATACACTGAAGGAAGAGTAGTCCACCCAAAACCCACAATTTCATGTGGAAGTAAATGTGGCACTTAAGGTGCAGTGCACTGTAGGTCAGGCACACCATTCTGAAAGTACATCTAGCTTCCAGTGGGAGCCAATTTGCGGATGTCAGGACTAGTATAATGGGACCACAATGACTGGAAAATAAGAGCCTAAAAATGTAAGCTCAATATTCATCATAGGCGAAGTTGTAGAAACAATACCTTATAATATCCACAATGCATGAGGAGCAGGTATATTTCAACCAATTGTGACATCACTAGAGTAGGAGGAGTAATAGCACAGATCTCAGGAATTTCAGATCCAACTAATGTGATAACCACATTAATCTGAAAATAATAGTCAATCAGATTATAAATAAATGTAAACCATAGTCAATATGCAGAGCAGTCAGCTTTTGGATGCAGTAGCGGCTCGCACAGGTAAGAGCGGTGAGGTGTGGTGTGGGCGGGGTGGTGGAATTCAACCATCATGGGATACGTAATATGAAATTAATAAATAAATAAAACCTCTTACCTTGCGCTCGCCGCATCGCCGACTCGGCGATGCGGCGAGCGCAAGGTAAGTGGTTTTATTTATTTCATATTACTTATCCAATCGTCTTTTGACTTCCCCTACCCCGCCCTGCCTCACTGCTCTTACCTGTGCGAGCCGCTACTATTTGGATGGTGTTTGGATGATCATTCCTTTTTCCAATTTCCTTAAAGTCAGTTCTCTCATGGCTGCTCTGGGTGGCAGCGGTACCCACTAATTCCATACATTTCAAGAGATTTGCATATCATTCATGATGTTATTCACAATGAACAGCTATAAGTTGTCTAGTATCAACTTTCTTAATTGTAATACAGACAACTTTCTGATGGCACTTCCAAGATACTGTAACCCATTCAGGAATACCAGTACATACAAAACAAACTTTGTTCTACAAACACCAATCTTTGGTATTTCTTCCTGCTCCAACAGCAAATCGAGCATTTAGTGCTCTTATAAAACCAGTAGGTTTTGGTGGGTGGCTAAATATGACCTCAGATTAATAAATATAGAAAGTTGTCTGCCACCTTACCACCCAGGTGTGGCGACTCTTTATACAATATTTAGATGCACAGTTGTTGCATCCCTTAATTTCTTCTCCTCCTACAGTAGGCGCCAGGCCCTAAGCTCAACCCACTCATTGACATAACAAACTGCACATGGGATTGTCCGACTTTCATTCATTAACCCCTTCCCCAATTTTGTGTATTCACAGAACCAACCATGCATGTTCTATGGCCATTTTCAATGGGGACTGAGCACAGGATATGGCATTTGGAAAACACATAGCATCTAACTCACACTCCTCCCAAACCTTGGTCAGTGCTAATATCACCAGTGAAGTCGCGCGTAAGGTCATGAACAGCGCATGGCAGGCATGATTTATGGATTGCATATCTTACCAAACTGGAAAATGTACGCACATTGTTACGTTTTATATTGTTACCATGATATCACTTTAAATTTGTCTAAAACCTATATCTGATATTTAAAAAAATAACTCAGAATTCAATTTTCTTTTGCTATTAATTAAGATAACATATATTTAAATAAGTTTTTAGTATATTTTTGACATACTGTCACCAGCCCCCTCTGGTCCAAAGCAGGAGTGCCCAGGCTTTGGTCTTGCACAGAATTCCCTGGATGCAATGCCTGGCTTGCAGCCAGGCTCTGCCACAGCCTAAACACCACCCAACTAATCTGTGCCTTACCTTTGACCTTCGGCAATGCACTACAGGCCCTGGGCACAGGGCTTGACTAACAGTATGCAACGAAGAGCCTCTGATGATTCTGCCATGGAAACCTTTGACCGACAGCCTGACTGACATTGAGCCACCAGTAAAAGTACCTCTGACCATCTTCCCTTTTTAGGGCAGATGCTATGATATAGTTTATTTTCCTTTTTGAGACCGCCAGGGTAAACCTGGCAGTCCCACACAGAAAAATAAATAAATGCCCCCCACACACTGGAGAAAAACTCCCAGAATGTCAAGGGCATTTCTTTTTTGTTTTTCAAAACTAAACTCCCACTTTGAGAGTTTGTTTTGAAGAACAAAATAATTAGTTTTGCAGGCACATTGAACATTGTGCCTGTACAGCAAAGCTTCAGAGCCTCCAGCGGAGCCACCATTGCCGTGACACCTTTGAAGACACAGAGATCTCAACTTGTCTTGAAGAGATCTTTAATCATGGTGGATTGTCGTGTTCCTGGACAGCAGAGTACAGCCCTCTGCTCCCCTGGTTGAATGGAGTACAGCCTGTCAAAGCTCAATAAACCTTCTTCTATCTCCCATTTTTCAGGTCTTATAATTTAGTGCCTTGCATCCTACAATAGCAGCTACAACATACATTTTCTGGGGCAGCAAGCCAATCAGATCATTTTGATTCATTGCTATTCTGAGGTTCTGCAAATTCACACTAGGCCAAGAAAAAAATCCCTTGTCATTTCGGATTCTTTATATTTTCAATTTTTGAGTGACATACTTGTAATTTCCAAGATGATGTCCACACTGTCAATATGTCTATAAAAAGTGTATGACCTCAATTTATCCCTAGAATATTTGGCAAAAAATGGAAGATGCGTTTTCATCAAACCACAAAAGGATTGCACATTGGACAACACTGTTTCACATCATCCAAGTCTAGTCAAAATTGGTAAAACATTTTTTGCTGTATCTGCAAACAAAAGTTTTGCAATTGTAGGAACCCCCACCTCCAATAATTTCACTCTCACTTGATCAATCTTCACAAAATGCTCTGGTCAAATCCAATCCATGTGAATGAAAGAACCTTTGGGCAAGTTTTGTGCAGTTTCGTCCAACAGCACTTAATTTATTAAAAATGCAAAAAGTATCATTCCTTTGTTGTCAACGATGTAACCATGTCTACAGTCTCTATTTTCTGCTCTTATTGGTCTTCAAACACAAGCAGTATGGGGACAGAGGCATTTCAAACAATCCTTGCCTTGCTGTCTCTTTGGAAAGTAAACAAGCTTTGGCATAGCCAATAGGTCTCGCCTTTGGGACCTTATAAGTATTTAGCGATGCAGCATATTATACTAGGTGCTACAACATTTTCTGTTCTTTAACATGAAATCTTTGTGCATAGAGGAGCGGGGCTAGGGCGCTGAACAGTCACGGCTCGCATGACTCGCGGCTGGGGGGGCGGCTTTGGTGTTCGCGTGGGGGTGTTCGCGTGGGGGTTCGCGGGGGGTGTTAATTTTTAAACTTACCTTACCGGGTCCCGCGCCGCCTCCGCTCCTGGCCAGGTCCCGTGCCGCTTCCGCTCCTGGAACAGGAAGCTTTCATCCTCCCTCCCCTCCCCTAAGCCAATCACAACGCTGCAATGGCAGCGTTGTGATTGGTGCAGACAGCGCCCAGCCGGGCGCCTGTAGGGAGGCCATTTTCTCTATGCAGGCTGCATGCAGCCTACATAGAGAAAATGTAGAGTGCACATGACTGGTTTGGTCGGCCCCAGAGGGCCGACCAAACAGTCAGGGCCCACAACAGTGGGCAAGCCACTCCTCCCCGACCCGTCCACCCGCCCGCCCCCAACCAGGCATACCCTGCCTTCTGCTTTCTCGCAGCGCGAGAAGCAGAAACATAAAATGGTATGTAAAATACCATTTTATGTTTCTGCTTCTCGCACTGCGAGAAAGCAGTGAGGAGACGCTCCTCCACTCTAATGGAGGAGCCGCCCCTGGCACTGAGATGTGGCAGGCATTCAATGGCATGCACTTAACAAGCGGTTGCATAGGTTTCTAACTCATGGTAGCTTTCTGTTCAAAAGTTGTGCCTCCAGAGTCTGCATGGCAGTGGTGTAGCCGGTGACCATTAATTAGATGTGCTGATGAGAGAAGTGTATGCCCCAAAGTATGTCTGTCAGTGTTTGTCCGTTTAAGATTATGGGCTTGCTGTTTACGTTCATTGGTGAGACCAATGCTACTTCAGGGTGTATAGTGGAGTGCATGCAGTTATGAAATCTTAGCTGGGCCTGCAAAAATGTGCCGGTAAGAGCGGCACCTTCCTCCGTGTGTACAGGGTGATGTAGCTGTCACTCAATCTCGGAAACACCAGTTATGGTAAGTTGTACGGGCATGCATTGCACCGAGTGCAGTTGGTATTGGTGTATGGCTGTGAGAACAGTGCCTCACCACACGTTTGCAGGGCAGCCAGGCAGCACAGAACAGTCCTATTGCTATACTCTGATATTCAGGCAGTGGACGACAACTTTACCAAAGCAAGTTATCTACCAAAGCGTTAGCTACTTGATCGTATTCCAAAAATGGAAATGAGGATGGAACACCATTGAACAATACATACACGCCAAGCAACACTTTTCTCGGCATGCGGTTATCAGTTTAGAAGACACCTGTTCATTTTCAGGAGGACCGGTGTACGGAGTACTACTCTACCCTGATCAGGTTATGCATGTAAAAGAGACACATAACATGGGGATCGCTACTTACAGGCATGCTTGGCAGGCACACCTGTGCTTCCGCCTATTTTTTTAAAATAAACAGGAAAAGAAGTGGGCGGTGAATGACGAGCTTGGGGACGCATGAGAACCGGCTGATGGGAAATGTAGTTCCTCATGATAGCGCCAGCTGGAAGTTTTCAAATGCACACACACGATCTTTTGGTTACAATGTCAAAACTTAAATTGTAAGCAATTCATAAAAAACATGTGAGCATCAAGTAAATCTAGCAAGAAGCAGCAGTCAACCAAGGATTAGCGGTAGGGGCTGCCAGAAAGTTCCAAAACAGAGGGATGGCAGTGAAGGCAGAACAAGCACAAGAGCTTATAAAAACAAGCCTACAATGAGCTCATCCCCAAAACGACCTTATTGTGACACTAAAGGCAATGAGACATGGATGGAGCAAAACAAACAAGCTTTAGTAATGTGGCGTAATATACAGAGCTGCCGACTTTGGTACTGTGGAACCGGGTTCAAGTCTTGGCGAAGTCTCTCCCCTGAAAAAAAAAGCATGTGGACTAAAGGCAATGTTGACAGACGTCTGTATTTCATACATTTGCATTAGAGTTGGTTTAGTTTATTTATTTTCATTATTTGTATTATGATGACGATTATGCCTAGTATTTTGTGACACAGAGTGAGCAGAATTAACAAGCTTCAGTAATGTGGCGTAATATACAGATGCCGACTTTGCTACTGGTGAACCGGGTTCGAATCTTGGCATCGGCTTTTCCCTAAAAAAACATGCTGATTATAACAAATAATCTTGAACCGTGCTTGCTAATGCAGGAAAAGCAGCGAGTGCTACAACAGCATTTAAATGTTGAAACTTGTCCCTGCTCACCTAGTCCCCGTGTTGCTTGCCAAAACACCACATTCCTAAGACACAGCAAGAGAAACAAGCATTTGCAATGCAATAGGACTCGCATTTACACGAGACCTATTGCATTGCAAACGATAGTCATCACGGACAACGGGAGGGAGGGAGGAGGGAGTCACGGACAAAGGGAGTGAGGGGGAGAAGGCACAGACAACGGGAGTGTGGGCGGGGGGGAGAGGGAGAAGGGGGCGAGAAGGCACGAACAACGGGAGTACAGGCAGGGGGAGGGGGTCAGAAGGCACAGACAACGAGAGGGAGGGGGAGTAGAGAAGTCAGTAGGAGAACCTCATTAAAGAAAATAGTGCTCACAGTCTAAATAACACGTACCATGTAACACTCGAAGTAAAGGGGCCAGTAGCCATGGGAGGATGCAAATTACGACATGACCGTAATAAGGAGGGACTAACAAGCCTATTAACGAATCCGAAGGCAGCATTTACGAAGGACAAAGACACAAGCCAATGAAAAATATGGGTGGGGGACTGGGCGGGGCTTCACTCACGTACTGAACTACAGCAGATCTTAACCAGAGCAGCGCTTACGTGCTGACTCTAGCCTTGACCTAAAAACAGTGGTGGCTCGTATACTGCAGGCGTTGGAGCTCCACCCATCCAATTATAGACACAGGGCGGCAGGTTTTCTCCAGTTAAAACAAAAAGCTTTTATTGGATTAAGCAAATGGCACAACATTTCGCCATTTGCTTATGTCTAATAGATCTGATGCATGCTTTCTCCTGTCCGCTTGTGCCAGAAGAAGCACTGATGAGAGCAGAAATCACTTAGCCAGACTACTTTACTCTGCTGGAACACGGGGAGGGGAAGTTCCTGGGCTGAATTGGTGCTCTTCGGGCACTTCTGCTATCAACTCACTGTGAGCCCACAGATCTTAAAGGCTTTTCGTCTCTCCTACATGCTGCCAGAAACAGGAAAAGATTGTTTGTGCAATTGTGAAGCAGGGCTGAATAGACAGGAGCGGCCGGTACAGGTAAGAGCGATGGGGTGGTTGAGAACATTGCTATTGAACGTCACGATTGTTTTATGGTATGAACTGCAGATGGCTTTTCACTGAATTATTTCTGTTTTGTGAAAAGCTATCTATAGTTTGCAGAACAGTCGCTTTGATAGCGTATAAAGGCACTGCAGAAAGAGACAGGCACGATTCCCATCTATTTATAGTATTACTGTGCTTTAAATGATCTTTTATTAACTCGTGTGCAATGGTCCTGAAGCTCTTTCAATTTTACCCATAGACTGGAGTGTGAATTTGACTGAGTCAAAGCTAACATTAGCAAACAGATAACAACATAGATTGCCTGCCTCTTCAAACTGTTCTGATGCACTGTATGGAAACAGATTACTTTACCAGTCAATTTATTTTCACCCAACAAACCTTCACTGGTCTCCAGCTCTACCATGCAATTCCTGCTACCCTTATTCATCTCTATCTGCCACACCTTAGGGCTATGCACTCTCTAATTTGCTAATGGGAGGTGTTATGTGTATGTGCATCTTTGCTCTCAGTACTCAGTACTGTTTTCCTTTGAGGAATTACTGCACATCTTCTAAATTTCACTGGTCACCACTGGTAAACAAGCATTGACGAACCCAGTGCATCTGGCACTGGTTGCCAATCTTTGGTATTATTAATACTTCTTTTTGTGCAAAACCCTTATTGTTGGGGGAGCTGCCACACCTTTGCCAATATTTAAAAAATAACCCTGACTAAAAGAAAAAGAAGGTTTTTTGTCTCAAAAAGCATACATTTCCATAATAGTGCCTAGCAACGAAGGGAGCTGCCTTGAGTGTGAACGTGCTCCTGGTGAAAGAGCAGAATATTATCAATAACACTGAAGATAGCCAATAACTGAAGTGGTTGACCCATTGCCCTGGCTGTATGCTGTAGTGGGCTGTAGAAACATGTGAATGACACAGTAACAGACCAATCAATGAAGAGATCTGTCTGAAACCACTGCAAGTCTATTGCATGTATAATTTTCCTGAAATCAAAAGGTCTTTGCCAACGTCAGACCTAAAATGGGACATTTCCAAATCCCAAAACATTCTATCCAGGGCATTTGGAACAAAGCGGAATAGAGGAAAGAAATAAGGGGCATATTTATGACATTAGTGGTGCAGGGTAGTGCAGCAAGTCACCTTTCTGCGCTGCACCACAGGGAAAGGGCAGGAGTGTGGCATATTTATCCAAAATGGCGCATTCCTGTCCTCACCCCTTGCACTGGGGCCACTTTGGCAGCCTAGCGCCAACGCAGGCACCCTTGAACCATGGTGTACAGGTGCCTGTGTTGTCGGCAGGATTGCTTTTGTGCAATAAGGGGTACCTTTCTGCGCAAAAACAATCCTGAGAGGCTTTTTTCTCTTTCTATGTGGGCTGAAGAATGCAGCACGCATAGAAAGAGGAAAACACGAGGAGAAATAAACACATTTCTCCCGTTACGCCTTCCCTGGGGAGGTATACCTTTTTGGCGCATTCCTAGGTTTACCAAGTTTGGTAAATCTGGGATTGCGTCAAAGACCATGGGAGTTGCGTGGGAACACCCGCCGCAACGCCCGTGGAATGACTCCCTTTTGCAGAGTAATGCAAAGCAACAATTTTTTGCTCCAATTTTTTGAAGCCATTCAAAGCCACTCAAAGTGGCTTTGCTTAGCTTCAAAAATATTTGCGTCACGCATCTACGACGTTGGTCTCATAAACATGCCCTTAAGTGTGCAGTGGCATTTACACTTAATTCTCATTGGACATTTTTTGTTTCTCTTGAGGGCCTAAATGGCTGTGGTACAGGCGCAACGGCACCAGCATGTCTGGCTCCTACTGCAGGCATGGCTGGTTTTCACTTCCACAACAAACCTGCAGGGATAAAATATAGCGTTTTTGATCGATAAATGTTCAAGTAATGCGTGGCATCCCTCCAGCTTCCGGCTACAGCGCAGCCTCTGGTCTGGAACGGGCTATTGGACTCCTGGCAAAAGGTAGGGAGAGCAGGCGTAGATTTATAGTTTTTTTCGTTCGGTGTTTGTTTTTGTTTAAAAGAAAAGGGAAAAACTCAAGGCCGAATTGATTTTCAGAACTTTATAAATTGCACACACATTTTCCTGGATGATTGGTGTGCGCGACCCTGGATAGCGGCGCGCGAACAAGAATAACAGCAATTTCTCTTATCAGACAACGACCATTTCACTGTTTGGTTTTCCGGCTAGAAAATGCATCCAAACCAATTTCCCAACTTCACTTACAAGTAAATCTCCAAAAAGCAACCTTTAATTTGGCCTCAGGGTGCACTTCTCACCCCGATTATTGGGTACCTCCACACATAAAAACTGCCCCTCCCCCTGCTCTCGTCTCCCAGATCCCCAAGACACTTAATGCAAGTTTTAAAAGCCGGATGATGTTAAAAATATCAACAAGCATTGTTTAAGCCAATAGGTCTAGCCTTTATAATGTGAATGCCAAGCTTTGTCAATGCTTTTTTGTAAAGCATTGTTTAAAGGCAAGCAAAAGAAAGGAAAAACATTTCAAAATACTGAAGGAAAAACAAGCGCAAAGTATCTCTGCAGGCAGTGTCTGAGCCGTTGGATGTCTGACAGAGTCCCGTTCCAAAGGAAGACACCTAAGCAAGTAAGAGGTGCTTCTGGTGGCCAACATAGCTGCAGGCAGATAATACAGGCAGCCAAATTAGGAGACAAGTATGAGTTCCAAGAGTAATCAAAAACTTTAATCTAGGCTCTATGGTGGCAGTGTTGTTTGTGGCGACCCAGAGAGATTTTAATTTAAATTTTTTAGGGTGGCCCTTTAAGTCCTTGCTACAACTTCTTATTCATGATAGAGGTCTATGTTGACAATAACTTCAAAATAAAATGTTAATTTAATTGGAAATAATTCCGTTTTGCCTGTAAAGAGAAATGCCCAATGGAGAGGGAGGCTGATTTCTTGAGACTTTTTAATGCAAGTTTTAGAGGTCCCAGGAAGAAGAGACTTAACTATAAATGTGGCAACATATGGCAAGTACCCAGGCCCAGACTTATCAAAACTGGACGCAGAACAATGCAAGACAACTTGCTGCGCTGCGTGAAATGGAGAGGGCAGGAATATGCCACATCTATCAAGATATGGCACATTCGTGCTCTCTCCTTGCACTGGCACACTTGTGGCTGCCTAGCGCCAACGCAAGCACCCTTGCAATATGGTGCAAGGGTGACTGCATTGCAGGCAGGATTGTGCACAAAAACAATCCTTATAGGCGTTTTTCTCTTTCTAAGTGTGCTGCAGACACATGTAGAAAGAAGAAACAATGAGGGGCAATAAAGGTATTTGTTGGAAAACGAGGCAGCATCTGTGAGGCCTGCACAAATAACATGACTACATTTGTCCTTCACTGGGAACCAAACACCCAATTGTAGCGCCTGACTCTCAGAGGGTAGCGTTGCAGAGCAGTCTGAGGCTTACTCAAGGGAGGTGGTGTGGGCTAGTAATCGCCATTTGCAGGTGCGCAGAAATAACACTCAATAATTGATTGTCCAGTCTGTACTTTGCTTTATAAAAGTAAGAGTACATTTATTAAACACACACATTACTCAATACTATGCACCAATTTACAAATATACATAAGCTGTTGGAATTACTTTGTGACATTGCGTAACATCTCCACCCCTCCCAAAAGGGGGGGTGGGGTCTAGTACCACCACTCACATGTATGCACATCATCTTGCTCCCTAATGCAGTTAGTTGAACATAACCTGGAGCGAGGGCCTTGCGCACTGGCACCATCCCAATGGCGACCCTCCCCATTACTTCAACACGCATTAAAAGTAGGTTCACCTGCCCTAGTGACACATAACCCTGACTGAGCATCTTATATTGACCATACAGTATGCACCCCTACATATTCAGGGCTAACAGTCTGGGTTGTTCCTCACTTAAGCGCAGCAGCAAGAATACATGTTTACGCATTACCTTAGAATGACAGTACTCATTACATTTGTTGGACATTAGAATGCGTTGCAATTACAGCCCCTAAAGGCATCACAGAATTACGCATATACAGCCAGACACCCTAGCAGGAATGTCTGGCAACATAACCCCACTTTGCTTATGACATCACCTTACACAGGTACTTCACATTACATATGTGATCTTCAGTCCCTCTAAAAAGGAATAACCCTTAGTAAATGCAGTTCTGGTGCAATTACACCTCTTCACCTCCAGGGATGCCCTTCTCCAGACATCCCCACCTCAGCCCTTCACTCCGTGAAACACTTCTCAATACACCCTCAGCTGTAGAACAAACATTCCAGCCTAGAAAGTGTTAAATGCATGCTGAGCCCTTGAGGGGTTATTCTTTTAAAATCCCTATGAGACTTAGGGTGGGACTTATCTTCGTGCTGGGGGGAGACTGCGCTTCTCCAGCAGCTCCCCCAGCACCCTTTCACCAAGTTGGCGGTGACCCCGTGCTCCTGGAGCCACCGCAAGCACCAAAACGACAGATTTCCAAATGCCTGGCAAGGCATTATGGGGCGCTTCGTGCTCCCTTGTCACGCATATGGAATGAGCGGCTCTCCCGCTGTGCCGGGAGAGCCGCGATCGCGCTAGCGGCCTCCGCCGCATCCTTTCCTTGGTCGGGGGCCCGGTCCCACCCGGACCCACAGGTGAGTAACGGCTCGGGAGCCCACCCCCGGCCGCCTTTTCCAAATTTCGGGGCCCGGTCCCACCCGGGCCCTCGCCGCACTCTCATTCCCTTTCGGGGTCCTGGTCCCACCCGGGACCCCCAGAGGCCTGTCCGGTGGAGGGCAGCCTGGGAGCCCACCCCGGCTGCCCCCGCCGGCTCCCCGCGCGGCCAGCACCCACGTGTGCTGCCGCGGGAGCCGGCTGGGATCTTCTGGTCTGCCCGCTCCAGCGGGCAGACGCGTCTTCTCCCTCCGGTCCGGCTGGACCGGGGGGGAGTGCGGCCAGGGCCGGACTGGCTGTAGCGGGCACCGGGCATTTCCCCGGTGGGCCGGGGGCCGGTTTGTGGCCGCAGGGGGCCGCTTTCCTTACAGGGTGCCGCTTTTGCAGTAGTGCTGCAAAATCGGCCCTCTGTAAGAAAAGCGGGAGCAGTGCTTAGCGGCTAAGACCCCCCTCCCTCCCGTTCCCAGGGCCGGTGGAGAAGCAACCTGCCAGGGCTGGTTGCTGTTCCCAGTCCGGCCCTGAGTGCGGCAGCACTCCCCCGGCGCCCCTCATTCCTTCCGGGGCCCGGGGATGGGGTCCCGGGCCCCCAGGGCCACCTTCACGGGGGGCGCGACGGCGCCCCCCGGCTTTGCTTTGGGGCCCGGGGATGGGGTCCTGGGTCCCTCCTCCTCGCAGGGAGCGCGACGGTGCTCCCTGTCAATTCTTCTTCGGCGGGGGCCAGGGTGGGCTCCTGGCCCCCTCAGGGGGGGGTATCTTCACGGGGAGCGCGACGGCGCTCCCCGACTTTACTTCGGGGCCCAGAGATGGGGTCCCGGGCCCCTTGGGCTCATTTTCATGGGGGAACGCGACGGCGCTCCCCCACCCCCCCTCCTTCTCATCACCGGGGGCAATTTCACAGGGTGCGCGATGGCGCCCCCGACTTTGCTTCTTCCGGGGGCAGCCCCAGGGGCCTGACCCACCCCGGGGGCATGATTGTGACTGGCGGCGGAGCCCCACGCGCTTCGTCGTCGGTCCCAGGCATGGTCAAAGGTCGTCTACCTTCTGGGGGGCATATCTCAGCCCCCTGGAGTCCGATTTCCTCCATTTTTGCGTCCTCTTGCTCCTGGTGGCGCCCCCATCCACTGGGAGCACTTTCCTTCGCCCTCTGGGTCTCTGAGAGGGGGGATTCAGCAGGGAGCGGTCTTCACTGGCTCCCTGCGCCAGCCTTTCGCCTGGCTCTCCTCCTGGGCCTCTCTTCTCCCTGCGCAGAGGCCCCTGCTTCTGCGCACCGGTCCTGGGCTCTTCTTCTGGCGCTGGTAGGGGCCTGGGGGGCAGTCAGGGGGTTCCTCCTTCCAACTGCCCATGACCAGGCTCCAGCACCTTCCGCCTCAGCAGACCACACCCCAGAGAGACCTCTCTTCCTTTTCCAGTACTTTTTAAAAGTTGAGTAGGGGGCTGGCAGGAAGTCTCTGTTTGTCCTATCAAACAGCGACACATCACTTCCCTGCCCCTGCTCCCTCCTCCTTGTCCAGCCTCTGGGTTTGTTCAAAATGGCTTCGTCCAGGGTCTCTGGCCACATGGTCTCTGAAACACGAGCCCTTCCCTCCTCGCTGCCTTCCCTCCTTGGTGCAGCCTGGTGCCTGATGGATGAGCCTGTAGCCCCACCCATCTTCTCTTCATGGAGAGGAGGCCTTAGCTTGTGGAAGAAAGGTTATCAATCCAGCCAGCTGAGGTCAGCCCTCAGCCTGGCCCTGGTTATGACTGACTCAGAGAAATGTGACATTTCTGGATGACCCAAAAGCAGTACAAATATGACTTTGGACTCTGCAGAATACTCCTTTTCACATCCGCTACAGTGGACTTTAGTGCGTGTCTGGAATCTGTAGGCCTTATGAAAGTTAATCTAGCACATGGGCTCCACATCCCCATAGGGGAATAATGAAGTGAAAAACACAGTAAAACACACTGACTTTCCCTGGCATGTTCCTTCCCAGGCTATAAGGCCTATTCCATGTCACCACCCACTTCTGCATAAGTCCTGCCACACCATTCACTTTGTAGCTGCTCCTGGAATGCGCACGCCAGGAATCTCCCCTGCGCAGCCCCTACACGTGTGCACACGCATGTACACAGGTGTCTGCATGTAACCAGCCCGGTGCCCCGTACTCCAGCTGCTGCGCAGCGGCCTAGTCAAGCTAGGGGGACACCAGTAAAATCCACATGCAGTCTCTTTCATCATGAGTTCACTGTGGGTGAGTCCCAACTTATGAGGCTCTCCCACAGTAAAAGCTCAACAAATAGGTGCTCAAAAAGCGAAAAATCCGGGCTGCCCAGAGTGTCAGAACCACCTTCTAACAATATTTCTTTCCATTGTACCTTTATCGGGAAGGTGTACATTTTGATGTATGTCCAGATTTATCAGTCTTGGTAAATCTGGGAATGCGCCATAATACATGGTTGGATTCGTGGGAACACCCACTCTCCACCCATGGAATGCCTTCCCAGGGCAGAGACTTGCGCTGCCTTGCATTACTCTGTATTTACCAAGCCATGCAGGGCCACGGAAGGTGGCCTTGCGTGACTCGGTGAATCTGACTTAAGAATTGCTATGCCCTTGAGTCACCTTGTGTGATGCAAGGTCAACTCAATCCTTTGATAAATATGGCCTCCAATGTCATATTTGGTGCAAGAGACTCTACCTAGCAGCTACATTGAAGTTCTGTTGGATCTGGAGTCTGCACAGAAGTGAGATGTAGATGAACTCTTTCCCATGCCCATGTTAGTCTGACTCGCAGCTCTTGGCCGGTTACGAATGGGAGCAAATGTAACTTTAGGAGTAAAGAGGGGTGCCTGGTGGAAAACATAGCTGAAGACATTTACTGTTCACATTCAGCTGCATAGATAAATGACTCTTCTTTGAGCACTCAATTGTGAACAAAAAAAGGTTATAAAGAGGATGTGCACAGGGTCGGACTGGGACAGCGGATAGGCCAGGGCACCAAAATAAAAGAGTCCCCATTAGTGAATTCGAAAGCTAAAAATGTGGCCCATGTTTACAAATTAGAGCAGTTTTGAACTTGTACAGACACACTATAGAAGTGTTTTGTAAGGTATAGAAGACTGCATGGATCTGAGCTTGCCGCAGACAATGTTTGTTTCAACATCAGGGAAGTCAACAGTAAAAATCAGCCCAGCAGACATAAAACATGCCTACAAACAGCCAAAAACACGGCCCACACACTTCCGGCACTGCCTGATTGAGCCATAGACCGGTCAGACCCTGGATGTGAATTGGGTTAGAGGGGTGCAGGTTGATTTTTGTGGTTCCCCTAAAGCTCTTATTACGAGTTCCAAATATAGAGCTGTGCAACCTAGAAATGAACACATCAAGTACTAAGTGCTACATCTCTCTACAAACATGCATTTGCAATGCAATAAATTTCGCATTTACGAAACTCTCGTAAATGCGAGACCTATTGCATTGCAAATGCTTGTTTGTAAAAGCGCCCATTGTGGCGCTTTCACTTTAATGTCAGCCACGCCCCTATCCTTAGACGAGCTGCGTCTAAAGAAAGGGACGTGGCTGCCATTAAAGTGAAAGCACGGTATGGGGCACTTTTACAAAAAAAAGCATTTGTTTGTCAAGTTGACAAACAAATGTTTTTTTTGTAATAAACCATTTAAGCAAATAGTGCTCGGAGGCTGTCTCCACAATAATGTGAGAGATGCCCTTATTACTCGAGAGGGACAGGGTCAATTATAATCTACACAAAAAGAGACTCCCCCTCGTATTGGATATTCTCCTAATCTAAACCACACTCACGTAGTCACTCTCTACTCACTCCAATATTCACACACTGAACTTTTGTATAATGTAAATATGTCTCATTTATTATAAAAGTATTTTATATTCATTACAATCATTATCTTAAAACAACATATACATAGCTTTGTATTTGGCCATAAATGGAATTCCTTCAAATAGAAATCTAATCTATATTCAATCAGGGTTAAAAACACATTTCATATATTTCCACAGGCAATATAACATTAAAAACACTAAAAATTCACATAATACATAGAAAAATCACAGAATAATTCTAGATTTGTCGATGCAGCATTTCGGAGGATGGAACTTGATACACACCACCTTCTTCAGGACAAAAAACTTTTTTTGACAGCAGAGATCTCTCTTCACTCTGTTGTTCTAAAACTACTTCATATTGTTCTAGTTGGTTACAGAAAGGTTTGAGGAATATTGTTTTCTTATATTTATTCCTTGTATGACCATTCAAGAAGATTTACATTTATTAATTTCTCTTGGTCTCATCCAAATGTTACTTGTAGTAGGATGATTCACTCTGTTCCTATGTGTGTTCCCTGTCCTCTTTGAATATAGGTCCCTTTCAATTTCCTTTGTTAGGGTGGAACCGCTTTCTATGGATGCTCAGAGATAGGGCAGTGTGGGTGCTTCATGTACCTTTCCGGTGTGATCTATAGCATTTCCGGCGTTCCCGTCGCGGCAATCGTCTGTGTGTAATTAAAGCTTACCAAGTAACAACACACGTAACGGGAGATGTCCACATGGGAGGTTACAAAATGAGACAAGGCGGTACTAAGGAGGTACTACTAAGCCTATTGACCAATGAAAAGCCACAGTTTCCAAAGGGCAATATCACAAGCCAATTAAAAATATGGGCCGAGAGTGGACGGAGATTCAAGTCCATACCTGAATACAGCATGCCTCACAGAGCAGCACATGCACTGCCCAGACTCGACCTAAAAAGGTAGGATGTGCAAACATATAAAACAAGGACTGGCTTCTCTTATAGTTTCACAGAAATGTTTTCTTTTGACAAAAGAACTCTGGGGCCATATAGACTACATCTAGGAACGCTATTGGCTCCGGAGAGCTGGTGCAAGGTATTTTTAAGCCCTCGGACATTCATGGCACTGGGCAAAGGTCACTTTTTGTCACTACAACATCTCTAGCTCAAAAAGGTGATCGGCCCTGCCGTTTGTGTTTTGCGAACGAGCATGCAAACACATAGTAAGTCTGGGTATAAGTCTGTAATGTCAAAAATATAATAGTACAATAATGAGGCCACTGTACTGCTATGTGCTGCTCCTTGAAGATAGGCTAGTGGTAAATCAAACATTCATCTTTCTGTGCCAAGGCACATCAACATTTTGTAAAGGTGGACATCAAATCCTCATTATCTGTCTAATGCATTAAATGTAATAAGCTTTTAACCATCCTCTTAATTGACGTGGATTTGTGTCACCAGATGCCCGGAATGAAAGAATTTTGCCAGTTTTAATTCTGACTCATTAATAGTCTTTCTTCATTTTTAAATACTTTTAACTGCTATGTACTAGAAAAACATTAAGGGCCCAATTTATCAAGTAGCTGCAAAGCACTTGCACCATGCAACGGGTGCAGGTGCGACCCAACTAATAAATGCGATTTATCAAGCCGCACAAGGTCACCTTGCGTGGCCCTGAGTGGCTTGATAAATCTGGAGTAACGCAACGCACTGCAAATCTCAGCATTGTGTTACTCTGCCCCAGGGAGGAGCTCCATGGGTGGTGCGTGGGTGTTCCCATGCAACACCCATGGATTTTGATGCATTTCCAGATTTACCATAAGTGGCAGACCTGGGAAATGCGCCAAAACTGCTACGCCTCACCAGGTGAGGCGTAACGAGGAGAAATATCTTTAATTCTCCGTTGTTTCTTCCTCTTTCTATGTGTGCTGCAGAAGAGGAAAATGCCTTAGGGGATTGTTTTTGTGAATGAAGATGTCCCTTCGAGCACAAATACAATCCTGCTTGCAGCACAGGGACCCTTGCGCCATGGTACAAGAGCGCCTGCGTTGGTGCTAGGCAGCACTTTGTGTGCCAGCGCTGGGAAAAGGCAGGAATTCGCCTTATTATGTTAAATACGGCGCATTCCTGCACTTTCCCTGTCATGCAGCACAGTAAGGTGGCTTACTGCGCTGAGCTGCGTGACATATTGATAAATATGCCCCTAAGTGTTCTAGCCAAAGAAAAATAATCTTTCATTCTAAACTGCTGTTGCATACGTGGGGAACTCTAGCATGAGAAATGTTTTATTTAAGATGCGTTTCGGAGCTTTTAGCCAAATAAAATTCACAGTCTTCTCTTGGGGTGTCTGCCCTACGTGCAGAGCGCCTCAAAATAGAAGCTTCTTCACAGTCACAATTAACTCCATATTGGAGGCCGGTGACACCGAACAAGAGACATCCAACAGCCAAGATTTAGTTCAGCTCGCCTTTCAAGTTAAAAACGGGGCCAAGCTGTTTGAAATCTAAATTATGTACCATCTGGGAATATTTTCTGTATATTTTAAAGAGCTTCATGTGTAATGATTATTTTAGAAGTCACAGAATCGCAGGCAAGAGAGAGTCTGCGAACGAGGACATGGTTAATCATTATGTATAACTAAAACAGGGTCATAGGGTAACCACATCAGCCCTGGAAGGCCCACCATACGGGATAAGGACAAGATCCACCAGTGGATGAATCGCACTCGTTACAATGCATGCGTTTACAACGCACGCCATTACAAAGCAAGACGTTACAACGACGCGTTGTTACATCGCATGCCATTACAACACAAGTCGTTACAACGACTTGCTGTAGGAGGGGCGCTGGGATTTGGAATAGTATAATTTACTATTCCAACTCCAGTGTGTGCAACAGTAGGGAAGGTGTTGGATTGAAAATCCAACAAATCCAACACCTTCTGACCCCTACAGCAAGTCGTTGTAACGACTTGCGTTGTAATGGCATGCGATGTAACAACGCATCGTCGTAACGACTTGCGTTGTAATGGCATGCGATGTAACAAAGCATCGTCGTAACGACTTGCGTTGTAATGGCATGCATTGTAAACGATGCGTTGTAAACGTTGTTTACCCCAGTGGATATATCTAGCATTTGGACCTCCACTCCAAAAAAACCCAAACACTAAATATCATTACTATAACATCAGCTTATTACAGCCTGCTGCTCAGGGCTATGATGATGTTCAAAAGTCCTGAACAAGAGTTGTAGGCCCAAGCCACAGATGAGGGCCTATAACAATGGAGATGGCAATTAATAATCGATATAGCCTGAGGCAGAAGGGCATGAATTCTGATAGAAAATTCCACCAACTGACATTAGAATGTTCTAAATTTAAAAGGGAGAAACAGAAAGACAAATATTGGAATGTTGAAGTAGAAGGTCTGTGTCAGTAATAATTAGCCCTGAGCCCCACCATTGCCGGTGGTCAATGTAGCTCTCAACATTCCGATGTTTTGGTCTTTCTTAAGACCAAAACTTAAGTTTAACTGAGACAAAATCCTAACTTTACGGCTTTCGGTATTCACAAAGGGCATTTACGAATAGTAAAGTTAGGATTCCTAACTTTACTACTCCTAAATGCCCTTTGTGAATACCGAAAGTTGTAAAGTTAGGATTTTGTCTCAGATTACTTTTGTGAATCGGGCCCCTTGAACACTACATAGGCCTTCACTCGGATGGCCATGGGATTCTTTATTTGGGCAAAAATGTGAGTTTGTGCCTGAATCATTGTTCTGAGGTCTGGAAATGTAACATACACTGCGTTTTTTTCCATGTAGACATTTGGCCTGCTGGGAAAATATGCAACATGAGTTTTGTGCCTCTGACTAGGAGAAAGCATGCAATGCTTGTTGCTTATGCCTCCTCTCCCATCTTGCACCACTCTCCAGGCTTTGTGTACCTCAACTGCATGATTAGTTACTGTGAAGCATAATTTCCAGCTCTGTTAAAGTAATTCCTTTTAACTTCCCTTGTCCTTCCATGGAATTAACTCTGTTACATGTTGACATCATCTGCAAAAAGGCGAGCCTCACCTTCCATTATTTCTCCATTGTTGCTGATAAAAGCATTAAAAAGGAATAGGCTTCATTAATGATTTATATGGCACTCTACTAATCACACCCCTTTCTGAGTGACCTTCTAACAGCACACTGCCTCCAGTCAATGGAAGGGTGAGGATCCTGATTATCGACAACATAATATCGTGGGACACTAACAGAACATAGAGGGACGAACTATTGAAAGGTAAGTATGTATAGATTTTCAGGACCTAACTCCATATCTATGGACCTTGATGATATAGCTTCAAGTTACATATATGTGGAGTTAAGAATAGTAAATCTATACTTTCCTATATGCACTTCCCTTTCAATACTTTGGGGCATATCTAAAAGCAAATGGTGCAGTGCGGCACTGCAGCAAATTTTGCAGCACCATGCAGCGTCATTTAAAAAATGCTGGGATGCACCGTATTTACAACTATACGGCTCACCCCTATATTTTCCCTTCCGCTGGCGCTAAAAATAGCTGCCTAGCGCCATCACAGACACCCTTGCTCCATAGCAAGAGTGCCTGCGTTGCAGGGAATGATTGTTTATGTGCAGGAAGGTGTCCCTTCCTGCACATAAACAATCAATAGAAGTAGCAAAACGCCTATATTTAATGATTGTTTATGTGCAGGAAGGAATGCCTTCCTGCACATAAAGAATCATTAAAGGTGTTTTGCTCTTTCTATGTGTGCTGCAGAATGCAGCACACATAGAAAAAGCAAAAACGAGAATAAATAAAAGTATTTTGCTTCGTTGTGCCAATCTAATGCCTGCTTTTGCATGGTGCTAGCTTTTGGCGCTGCCTCAGATTTACAGATCCTTGCAAATCTGGGGCAGCGGCAAAAAGCAATGGGTGTTGCGGTGGAACAGCCACAGCAACACCCATTGCACGGCCCTTTCACGCAGAAAGCTGTGTGAAAGGGTACCATATTTACATAGCAGCGGTCAGCCACGCAAAGTGGCTTAACACCACTTTGTAAAGATGGTGCAGGGCATTGCGTCACCAGAATGTCATAAAAAGTGACGTTCCAGTGGCACAATCCCCTTGTACATATGCCCCTCGATATTTTGCCCACAATATTAGTGTGCCGCAATATTCTTGTACTCGATATTGCAGAGTACAATGCAATGGGAAATCAGCAGAGATCAATATTAAAGTCCTTGTTATAGCAAACCTAGAAGAGACCCAGCAGTGCATACAAATGGTTAACTTCAATACAAGTAAAAATCAATTTTTTAATTTATGAGATGATGAAAGCAGAGAAATGGGCTGAAATATAAGTTCATTGAAATGCTTGCTATTCTTTTCGCTTCAAAGGGAAAGGCCAAGTGCACCAGGGTGAGGTTGAAATGCACAAGGTGAAGGATGAAATAAATTGCTCTGAAATGTTTTATTTTAGCCAATCATTCTACTTTTTAGGAGGTAAAATAGATTATCTTCCCTAAATGTAGGGCATAGATAAATGGGAGGCAGAATCTTCCTGCCTTAGGTTCGTAAGTTATGAGAGGAAATCGGATGGCAGAAGAGCCAGTGGAGTTTATCAGAGTACAGATGTGAGCACAGGGATTGGGTAAGCATCGACGTAAATTCACGAAATTCAAGGGGGGTAAGGAGTGACATCATGCACTGAATTCTGACTGCAGGAAACATGACCCGACAAAAGGTGAACGAAGAAAAAATTCATTAAATTAGCAACCATTAAGGTGAAAGCCTGCAAGCAAAAGCAATGCGAGGGGGGCAAAACACGCACTGTGAGTAAATTGCTGCGGCAGAAAAGAGTATTAAAATAAAAGGGACTATCCAAAGCAGTAATGTGTAAACCTTATGTAGAACAATGAAGTCTTTTACCTGGAATTGAACAGTAGCAGTTCATGAATTAGTCACGCTCTGGTTGGCCAAGCCTGCCTGACAACTGACTGATTCAGGCCCACGCAGATATGATACAAGGGCGAGCAATTCCAACGCTTCCAAATAACGCTGATGACCCACTCTTAATTCATACTACTGCCAATTTATCTTAAATTGACAATGTACCAATGCCTCATGTGAATCTATATGCAATCCTGGGACAACCGAATAAATAACGCCTGCTGAATAAACACGATAAAACATGGGCACAGCTAAACAATGCACTGACAGCACTGCTGTGCTAATAACCAAAAGCCCAGTATTCGTACACTCAGCCAGGGTGCACGTCATCTTCCACAACCTCTCATCAGTTACTCTTCCCCGAGGCGAACTCATGGGCACGTCATCACGCTCCTTCATAACAACTGATTATCCAATCCAAGATGGCTACCAGCCAGGGGCGGCTCCTCCACGTGGGCAGAGGAGCGTCGCCCCACTGCTTTCTAGCAGTGCGAGAAGCAGAAACATAAAATGGTATAAATACCATTCTATGTTTCTGCTTCTCGCACTGCGAGAAAGCAGAAGAAGGGTTTGGTTGGGGGCGGGCGGGTGGGCGGGTCGGGGACGGAGTGGCTAGCCTAATGAACATGGGCGCTGACTGTTTCAAACCAGTCATGAGCACTCTCCCGTTTTCTCCATGTAGGCTGCATGCAGCCTGCATGGAGAAAACGGCCTCCCCATAGACGCCTTTATGGACGGCGTCCTAGCCAATCACAACGCTGCCATTGCAGCGTTGTGATTGGCTTAGGGGAGGAGAGGGAGGCTGCCTGCTTCTGCTTCCTGTGAGCAGAGAGAGAGCAGGAGATGCGACGCAGGACCGGAGGCGAAGGTAAGTTTTATTTTTTTTAAATTTTATTAAATTAACCCCCCACCCCCCTCCCCATTTGACCCCCTCCCAGCACGACCCCCCCGCCCCCCACCTGCGAGTCATGCCGGCCGCGACTGCTACCAGCATGATTACAGCTGAAACACTCATAAATGCGCTGTCAGGCCTAGGTACTCCATCAGGAAAATGGACTACAACCCTGTTGACGTATCAGAGAAAGAGAAATTTATGTGGGCATGACTAGCATCTTTGAACATTTACACGTGTATGGAACAGAACACCATTAGTCCCCTCTTAGTCTTTATTAAAGCCCTGGGAGAACTGAGCTGAACATGTGAATAATAGTAATGAGAAGTAGTAGAGGGAATAAATAGGTAATGGGACTGTGAGAATAAGAGAGGGAGAGTTGGTTATAACGAAGGTGTGGTTAAGAGGTGAACTGGGAAAAGAGAACACATCACAGGGTGGTGAAGAAAAAGTATGACATGAAAAGTTGGAAATTAGAGGAAGATGGGGAAGGAAGACAATAAGAACATAGCAGCTATGGAGGTGAGAGGGATCGTAAGGCAGAGCTGTGAGAGGTAGGAAGGGTGAGTGAAAAGACTTGGGATGATATGATAAAGGTATGAAAGGTATCTCTAGTTTATTAATTTTGCACTAAATGTAGGGGGATATTCAAAAGAACGTGCGATAAACATCGCCAAAATAGGTTAACGCAATTTTTCATATCGCCGTCTATCGCGGGAAAATAACTCCGAGTTAACGTCGTATTTTCAACACGGCAGTAACATGCGATAGTTTCCCGATAACGCGGCAAATGTCCGCGATAACGGTACCGGGACGGCGATAAAAATCCAAACCCGAACGCGAAAAAAGTTGCGATGGGCCCAACCGCGATAAGACAATCAGTGAGAAGCAGCGCCAGGCCTGCAATTCACACACGTCAGGCGGGGAAAATCACCACAAAAGCAGAAAAAAAAAACACAAACAAAAACAAAACAACAGCGAAGCACAATGGAGGCAGCCGGAGCAAGTACAGTGGACAACCAGAACCCCACAAGCCCCCCGGAGGACCAGCCTGGGACCTCGGGGCAGGGAAGGGCAAGGACAAGAAGAAGAGGAGGACGCGGTTCAGTCCGCAAGAAAACCGGATACTGAAAACGGAGGTGATAGAACACCATCAACAACAGTTCGTCACCTCCACTGTGTCATTGGCAACAAAAAATGCAATATGGCAGTCCATCGTGGACAAGGTGAATGCAGTCGGAGTGCTGAGGAGGACAATGGGAGAGCTCAAGAGGCGCTGGAATGATGTGAAGCGCAAGACCAAGTTGAAACTCGCCAACAACCAGAAGGCAGCAATGCAGACTGGAGGTGGGAGTCCAGCGCCACAGGAGGAGCTGGACGAGATGGAGGAAATGGTGTCGACAGTCATCAGTGGGGAGACGGTGGCAGGAGTTGGGGGCCCGGACACTGCTCAACATGACCCGACACAACAGCAACAGGGTGAGTAACGACCAGGGACTGGGGGGACGGGGGGAGATGGGTACAATGGCACACATGCACAATTAAGTACAGCACATCTGCGGGCAAACCATGGCCAAGAGTCACAACTCCAACCAAGAGCACAATGTACCCAAGTCTGCAATATCACAGCACTGTATAAGCACAGAAGTGAAAGCCACACTGCCTGAAAGGGATAAGGGCCAGCCAAATCAGAGCTGAAGGGGCAACTCACCTACTATGCAGCACACACACACATGAGCTCCAGAGCACCTCAACAGTTACAACAATGTTGAACAAACAGCAACACCAGCACAACAGAACAGAGGACACAACTGCTGCCGCTTGTGTGTGGAAAATGGCCATTTGCATGTGGCAAAGCAGGAAACTGTGAGATGATAATGTACTAGTACAACCCCACATCCATGATGGTGTAGAAATGCATGTATGGCCGTGACCCAGATAGGCAGTGAGACACACATTGTCAAACAAATCAACACTCAACACAGTTGAATACAAGTGAAGGTGCGTAGACTTTATTAGCATATGCGTGTCAGTACGGGCAAGATAAGTGCCACAACATGCAGACCAATGCAGCAGTATGTCAGAACGTGGAATGTTGCCAAGCGCCGCTGTCCACTCCGGGGGAGTGCCGCACCATTCACAGGTGTGTGTTCACCCGCGTTGTTGTCCGCTCATGTATTCGGAGTCCAGGCGAATGCAGCCATGTTCACTGGTGTCGTGGGAGATGTGACCAGAACCCCAAGATGCAACAAGGTGTTGGGACATGTGCAATGGGTTCCAAACTGTTGTGGCTGCAGGTACGTAGTTACACGTCCATGAAAGCGAGTGCAGCTCCGTAGGCAAGCATTTCCAACATGAGGTCGTTGTCGACTTCATCAAACAGGACGGCGAGGAAATCCATTACAAGGTCCAGACAGATGTGCTGCGTCCACCCCCTCTCACCAATCAGCACTACAGCCCAATAGGGGAGCGGTACAATGTGGTCATTGCACACGAGGAGTTCTGCAATCTCCCAGGTCCAGCTGCCAGCATGTATGCCAAGTATCCACGCATCCCATGACACCCATGGTCGTGGGCCAACAGGGGGCGCACACAAATGTCGAAATCCAGTTTGGCTACCGTCCTGTTGGATAGGCAAACATCCATGGACCACTCGAATATGCACGAGCGACAATGCAACACAGGCTGAACGCAAGTGACGTTGGCAAGGCGGAAGCTCAGCCGGTAACTGATCCGCAGCACTACCAAGGGCAGTGCCCCCAGTAAATGCAGCATACGTGCACGGTACAGTTCCACGTGACAGGGGTTGTGCATGTGTCCGGGATGTTCTGCCATTGCGTTAGTGGCTCTGGTTGAAGCGGCACTGTTGTGACCTGCGCCAGTTCTGTGGATGAAATGCCACAGCTCGGATCAATGAGCAGTGTTTGTGCGCAACGGTTGTAGGCCTGGGATGGTGTGGGAGTAAGTGTGAAGGCCATTCAATGCACGATAACTTCGAGCAAGGACTTCTGTGTTTGGGATGTGTACACGTTTGTCTCACGTCGGGCTGTGCGTAGTGTGGGAGTCGTCATCAAATGCTATCGTATCTGTCAGGGGGTGCCGGGCACATGCAATTCCCAGGTCGGAGCTGCAGATGTGCGTCCGCCTGATAGTCCAGACAAAGGAGCTTTCATCCCTACACTCAGTATGTCATCTGCTTGCATTCATGAAATGTGTAGAGGCTTGTTGGGGGTGGGATGTCTGCATGTGGCAAATGAGCGGCCTCACTGTGTGTTACGTTGCCTCACAGCTGCTCCTCCCTTCCACCGTGCCTTTTTACTTGTGTGCGCTGCGCGGTTGCATCACTTGCACTCCTACGGAACACCATTGTCATGCCTGTCAGCGCATGTCCACAAGCCTGACAACGACACTGTGATGTTGGCCGTTGAGGGTGGGCGGCCACGTAAGTGTAGGCCTATGGTAAGGACAAGGCGGACACAGGTTTACAGTTCATGGCTGGCTGTACTCGCGCTGCGATTGAGGCCAGGCATTTGGCTCATGCTGCGGCAATACAGATACCACAACACTTGGCATGTATGGGCCAAGACCCCGAGCGGTCTTGCGCTCCTTCATTGCCCCGTACGTGCGAGCCCACCCTCCGGGTGCATGATACATTGCAACATTGACAATTGTGGGCCGGGTGGCGCCCACACTGCAACAGAGACACACGCATTACGTACTTCCTTGTTCCGGCCATAACAGAACCACGCCCAGTGCCCCGGGCAAAATCTGCGAACCCCTACGCTGGACTGGCGTACGCCGGCCCAGCCCACTCCGGTTCTGCATACAGGGGCTGACGACGAAGCTACATGTCCAAGGTCTTACCCACTGCCTGAGGTGACATGGTTGTGTCCGCTGTACACAGCACAATGTAATGTGGTAGGGCCCGGGCCCATCATGCATACATAATGACCAGATGGACACACTTAGATGTATGGTGGAACTGGCTACGGGCACGTGTGCCCGGCCCCTTTTTATTACCAGGGTCACATGTCCAGTGACGCCTGCGCTGGGTGGGTGTGGGGTGAGTGTAAGCCAGCCCTCAGGGAGTGGTTGGTGCTGGCAACAACTAGAACAGTGATCATCGGATCACATACACAGATTCAATCATAAAGGGTCCATGATTTGTAGTGCACTGAGGTAGGGGCACCAGAACTGGACTCACACAGAAAAGATTACATCATGAATGGTCCATGACTTGAGCTGCACTGAGTTAGTGGCACCTGAAGCGCTCGACTGGTGCGCGGCCTGCGATGATGCGTCGTCCGGGTGGGCCGCCCTGGATGCAATGTCTGTCGCCTACTGGACTCCGCCATCAATGAAGCAAGACTCAATATGACTTGGGGGACCTGCTGACCGCAGTGTTGGCCGGAGGCAGCGGTCAGCAAGGGCCCACGGCCACGTGGCGTCGGATTATGGTGCACAGGGTCAGGGGCACCTGCGGCCCTTGCAGGTTATCGGATTGTGTAGCACAGGTTCAGGGGCACCTGCTGTCCTTGCAGGTCGTCGGCTTGTGTAGCACAGGGTCAGGGGCACCTGCTGTCCTTGCAGGTCGTCGGCCTGTATTTTTGGCTACTGAATTGTGCCTCAAAATTGCCACGTGGCGTCGGCTTATGGTGCACAGGGTATGGGGCACATGGTGTCCGTGCAGGTCGTCGGCCTGTATTTTTGGCTACTGAATTCTGCCTCAAAATTGCCATGTGGCGTCGGCTTATGGTGCACAGGGTCAGGGGCACCTGGTGTCCTTGCAGGTCATCGGCCTGTATTTTTGGCTACTGAATTCTGCCTCAAAATTGCCATGTGGCGTCGGCTTATGGTGCCCAGGGTCAGGGGCACCTGGTGTCCTTGCAGGTCGTCGGCCTGGATTTTTGGCTACTGAATTCTGCCTCAAAATTGCCACGTGGCGTCGGCTTATGGTGCACAGGGTCAGGGGCACCTGGTGTCCTTGCAGGTCGTCGGCTTGTGTAGCACAGGGTCAGTGGCACCTGGAGCGCTCAGCAGGTGCACAGTCAACGATGATGTGTTTTCCGGGCGGGCCACACTGGGGGCACTGTCTATTGACTAGTGGTTTCCTCCATTGACAGAAATGTGGCCCGATTTGAATTGTGGGACCTGCTGACCGCAGTGTAGGACGAATGCAGTATCCGGCACACACATATCTCCATGTTGCTGTGCCGCTGGCTGCGCTGGGGGCCTGTGTCGTGGAGTCTGGAGGTCACGGCGGCGGACTCGTGGCAGGGTGAGGTGCGCCGCCCTGGCAGACGCGTTGCCCCTCCCGGGAGAGAACCACGCCCAGAGCCCCGGCCTTTTTATCCACACTCCTACGCTGGACTGGCGTACGCCGGCCCAGCCCACTCCGCTTGCGGTTACAGGGGGGGACGTCACAGCTACATGACTGAGGTCTTCCCCACTGCCTGAGGTGACATGGTTGCGTCCACTGTCCACAACACTACAAACGCCAGCAGTATATGTCCACATGGCCATGTCTGGGCTCTGCATTCTGTGGTCTGTCCAGCACATCACCACCACACTTGGCATTGTGTGCATTCTTCTTCATGGGTGAGTTGCCTCCTTCACACTTACTTGGTTCCCACCTCTCCCCACATTCTGCTCTTGCGTGGCTGAGGGGCCATGCCGTTTTCGGAAGGTCCGCCGTCTTGTTCTGCGCTGCCTCGGTGGTAGTCCGGAGGGGGTGGTGCAGGGGGGGGAGGGGGTCCTGGGGGTGGTGCCGGTGGCGGTGGGTGTTGTGGGCCTCTAGGGTCTCCGAGCTGCATGATCAGTAGCTCCATGGCATCTGTTGGTCTTCAGATGTGGCTCTGGGCTGGGCTCCCTTTCATGCTGCAGGTAGTCGTCCTGCTTAACACCAGCAAAAGGCAGGTGTTAAATCCCTGCTGCTAACGCGCCTTATCGCCTGTTTTTGGTTCGCATCGCCGATCTGGCTGGTCGTTGAGAATCTCACGGAGTGGTGTTTTCGTGTGTTTTTGCATGGGAACGCCTACTCTGCATATCTTTAGCGTTAGTTGTCGCACTCATCCGTGGCGATGTGTTTTGCGGTAGCTATCGCAGGTAAACTGGCGATGTCGGCAGTTTGCACCAGCTTGTGAATGGGGCGATAAATCTATCACCACTTTTGCGTCGCTAAAGTGCCGATAAATCGGCGATGAGTCCTTGAGAATATGCCCCGTAGAGTTTATACCTTTAGTGATGTACTTGCTGTAATATCACCAGGGTCAAAGGTCACATTGTATCACTTCCGGGAAGACATCAACGGCCAAATTATGTCACTTCACTGGGGTCAAATGGCATTTGATGTCAGGTCCCGCCACCCCTGACATTTTGGTGAATCGATGTCCATGGCCCCTACTTTCTAGTTTTGCCCTTTTTGTCACTTATAACCTTAATTTCTAACAGACAAATGACTGAAACTCTCATCCACACCATTGCTCCAGATACTCTCACGAATTTACTCACCCACCAAAAGGAACTATCTGCTCGACCTCAAACTTCACCACCTAATAGTCCATATTATTTCAAATAACAACAAAATGCTGTGAATCAATGCCTCCCCAAATAACTTTTTAATAACTTCCTTAAACGTGGACGGTATGATACCCTTTATCAAACAAACGAAAGTGCTACTCTGTGTCTTCACTAGAAACACTCCGACATTGCTCTGATCCAAGACACAAACTTATCACCTATGGAATCAACAAAACTTCAAGCGAGAGTGGGTAGAAAATGTAATAAGTAATAATCACACACCTGACACCTGAAAATGAGGAGTGGCAATTCTGATAAGAAAGACCCTCACACATAAGATGCTCTACCAGTGGACGGATGTAGACAGGAGAGAAGTGCTCACAGAACTGAAAATTCTTGGCACAGCTTTAATAATAAGCTCAATATACACACCCAACAGATCCAAAAGGGGATCTTTTCATCCAGTTATCGAGGCTTGTAATTGAATTTAGAAATGCACAAATTATAGTGGGTATGAACTGAAATTTAGCACCTGACCCTGTCTTAGACAAGATGGGTTCGATGGATAGAAGTAACAAAAATGGCCGTGCCACTCTGAATGATGTCATGACTGATCACAGATTACTTGACATTTGGAGATTACTTCACACCATTGACCGTGATGACTGTTTACATCGGGAGTACATGGTACCTCCTCACATCTGGATTTTTTAATCCAGCCCTTGCTCCTTCCAAACATCTCCTCTTGTGAAGCACTAGAGGGTGGAATATTGGACCACACTTTGCTATGCCTATGGCTAACTTTAGGACATGCACAACCCCTTTTTTATTAAGGTGAATGCCAGCCAATAGATACAAATAATCTGAACACAAAAAGGTCATTAGATCCCATATTGCAAATACTGGGTAGTTATTGCAAAATGAACCACATCAGGACAATTATTATGGGCAGCAGGGAAAGCAGGTTGGGAGAGGCCAAATAATGAGAGACTCTGCGATTGTAAAGAGAAGCGTTCAATCAAAACAGAAAAAGATTAAGTTATTGATTCGAGAATGGACAAACCAATACCACTCCGACCCCTCTCCAATCCTGTGTCACTGTCTTGAGAAAGAAAAATACTCTCTAAACTTACTAGTCGCTTCAGAGGTAGAAAATAACCTTGTAAAACTCAAAATTCGTCATTACGTGAGAAGTAAAAACAGACAGATTAGTGGTATACCAGTTACTGCAAGGAGATTCACAATTAGTAACTGCTGTCATAAAAATCATGGGGCTTATTTACATGCCCATTGTGCCGCCGGTGCGTCAATTTTTTTTTACGCACCGGTGGCGCAATGGGCTTCCTATTTACAAGGTCACATAAAGTCACCCTGCATGACCTTTCATGGCCTTGAAAATATGGCACCCCTTCACGCAGGTATAAAGGGGCGTTCCATGGGTGGTGCTGTGGGTGTTCTCACGCAACATCCATGGAGCTTGATGCATTCCCAGTTTTACAACATTTTGTAAAACTGGGAATGCATCAAAATCCTATTGGAATGGCGCAACGAGGAGAAATACTTTTATTTCCTCCTTCTATGCAAGCTGCATTCTGCAGCACACATAGAAAGAGGAAATTGCCATTAATTATTGTTTTTGTGCAGGATGGTATCCCTTCCTGCACAAAAAACAATCATCCCTGCAGAGCAGGCACCCTTGCAAAATGGCGCAAGGGTGCCTGTGCTGGTGCATGCCAGTCAATTGTGCGCCAGTGCAGAGGAAAGCACAGGGATGCAGTGAATACGACGCGTCCCTGTGCTTTGCAAATGACGCAGCACGGCACAGCTAAATGGCTTGCAGCGATGCGCTGCATCATGTTCTTGTAGATGAGGCCCTAGGAAGGTACTCTACAAACCAACCCAACAGAGATCACAGAAGCCTTTGCAGCCAACTGCAAGATGCTGTACCACTCAGGAGAGAGAGACACAAAGGCGGCAGAAGAATCCTTCATGAGCCAACTTAGGCTCCCCACGTTCACTCAAGAAAGGAGAAGTTTACAAGAAGGGGAAATAACAGAAGATGGCACTGCAAAGCCATAGCAGATCTCCCGATGCATAAGTTACGTTGGGAAGACAGATTTCCCAAGGGTCCTACAAAACGGACAAAGAACAATTTGTACCTATGCTGCAGGAAGCCTTTAAAGAAGCAGGGAGAATCGGTGGACTATGACGTTTCTCGAACAAAGCTATCCTACCATTGATCTCAAAAGATGGCAAAGACCCATTAGAATGTAGCAGCTACTGCCCCCTTTCCTTAATCAAAGACTGACATCAAAATCTTAGCCACGAGACTGAGAAAAGTGATGCCATAGCTAATACATGACTCCCTGGTGGGATTCATCCCAGGCCACAACTTTGTGCTAGATTTACTGTGATTTTGCATTGGGGCTGCATCACTTTTCTGCACAGCCCGAGGCAAAATCATTTTGGGCATTTACTAAGCCATGCAAAGCCACTTTGCGTGGTTTAGTAAATGCAAAGTACATCAACGCAGCACATAGCTCTGCCTTTGCATTACTTTGCGTTAGGTAGGCATTACTTGGGTGGAGCATGAGTATTCCCATAAATCCACCCATGTATTTTGATGCAAACCTAGCTTTACAAAGACTTGTAAACCTAGGTTTGTGCCAAAATGGTGCGCCTACCGACAGAGTGGTAACAAGGACAAATATCCTTGTTTCTCCTTGTTACTTCTTCTTTCCATGCGTCCTGCATTCTGCAACATACATGGAAGGTGGAATATGCCTCTAAGGGGTTTTTTTTTGTGCAGGAAGGTGTGGCTTTCTGCGCAAAAACAATTTTGCCCATAAAACAGGCACCCCTGCACTATAGTGCAAGGTTGTCGTGGTTGGGGCTAGGCAGCACACAGTGCAGAAGCACTGCGAGAGAGCAGAAATGCTGCATATCTTTATAAATATGAATCATTTCTGCTCTTTCCCTTTCGTGCAATGCAGCGCAGCGAGGTCCCATGCTGTGCATAGTTGCATGAAATAATAGTAAATGTGCCCCTTTATTTCTAAAGACAAATGGTTATATACTGACACAATTGTGCAGGTCACCTGCAATGGCCATATTTCGAGTCCATTCCCTGTCCAGTGAGGGACAAGAAAGGATGTCAACTCTCCCTGTTTCTTCTTCTATTGAGATTTGAGCACTTATCAACCGCTATACAGAGATCACCATGAATTAAAGAAATAGATAATAAAACAGCGGGCCAAGTGAAATGCTTTCTATGTGCTGACAACATATTCTTAACAAGTACAGACCCTGAAACTACATCAAACACCCTGGGGCTTATTTACAAGCCCCTTGCGCCGCCGGTGCATCACGTTGCGTGACGCACCGGCGGCACAACCTGCTGCGTGATATTCACAAGCACACGTAAAGCCATACTGCGTGGCTTTACATGTGCTTCTAAATATCGCCCCTTTTCACGCAACACTTTGCGTGTTAGGGGCATGACATAGGTGTTGCTGTGGGTGTTCCCACGCAACACCCATGTCCAGTGATGCATTTCCAGATTTACGAGAAATCGTAAGCCTGGAAATGCGTCAGAATGCTACGCCACCCCCAGGGGTGGCGTAGCGAGGCGCAACGAGGAGAAATGTTTTTATTTCGCCTCGTTTTTTTCCTCTTTCAATGTGTGCTGCAATCTACAGCACACATTGGAAGAGGAAATCACTTCAATCGATTGTTTTTGTGCAGGAAGGTGCCCCTTCCTGCACATAAACAATCTCCCCACGACGCAGGCATCCGTGCACCATGATGCAAGGGTGTCTGCGCTGGCGCATGGCAGCAGTTTGTGCGCCAGCGCAGGGAAAAGAACAGAGATGCAACATATTGTTGTAAATATGTTGCATCCCTGTGCCTCGAAACTAACGCAGCGTGCACAGCAAAAGGACTTGCGGCACCACGCTGCATTTGTTTCTCGTAAATAGGGCTACCTGATGGTCACTAGTAGACTCCATCACCAAAATGTCGGTCTACAAAATAAACTAGGGAAAAGGCGAAGCCCTCTCCATGTCATGGATCACTACAAAGCACAGTCTATGACAACATGATGTGCGATGGATGCCCAAAGGTCTCAAATACTTGAGGATTAAGTGCAATAGAGGCTTAGCACATGTATTAAGGATAACTTTAACCAACTGATCTTGGAAAGCTAAAACAACATGGCATGCTGGACGTACCTTAAATTATCAATGTGGGGCAGAATACATATAATACAAGCGTTGGCAAAGACATTAGGTCTCGCCTATACAAGATGCTATTGGCTCTGGTAATGTGTTTTAGTTGTGCTGTACACCAGTGTGGCTGCTGTTCAGCATGGCTAAAGGTTAGTTGCGTGGAGTGGGGTGTGGTAGATTGGAGTGGGGTAGATTGGGGTTGAGTGGAATGGGGTGGATTGAGGTAGAGTGAAGTGGGGGTATAGTGGCATAGAGTGGAGTGGGGGTACCGTGTGGTAGAATGGATTTGGGTGGATTGGGGTAGATTGAAGTGAGGTAGAGTGGTGTAGATTGGGGTAGATTGGAGTGGGGGAGTTGGGTAGATTAGTGTGGTAGATTGGAGTGAGGTAGATTGAATTGAGGTAGATTGGGGTGGAGTGTGGTAGATTGGAGTGGAGCAGATTGGGTAGATTAGAGTGGAGTGTGGTAGATTGGAGTGGAGCAGATTGGGTAGATTAGAGTGGGGTAGATTAGAGTGGGCTAGATTGGATAGATTGGAGTGGGGTAGATAGGAGTAGGGTAGATCAGGATAGATTGAGGTAGAGTTGAGTGGGATATATTGAGGTAGATTTGAGTGGAGTGGGGATTATTGGGGAAGAGTGAATTGGGATGGATTGGAGTGGAGTGGGGTAAACAGCAGTGGAGTTGGGTAGATTGGAGTGAAGAAGAGTGGGGTAGAATGAGGTGGGGCAGATTGGGTGGATTACAGAAAGGTTGAATGGAACGGAGTGGGGGTAGATAGGGGTAGTTTGGAGTGGAGTAGACTGGGGTAGAGTAGACTGGAGTGGGGTAGATTAGAGTAGAGTGAGATAGACTGGGTTAGGGTGGGGTAGATTGGAGTGGAGTAGACTGGAGTGGTGTGGGGTAGATTGGGATATAATATAATACATCCAATCTACCGTACTCCACTCTACCCCACTCCGCTCCAGTCTACCCGACTCCACTCCAGTCTACCTCACTCCACTCCAATGTACCCACCTCCACTCTACACCAATTTACCATACTCCAGTTCACACTACCTAATCTACCCCACTCCACTTCACTCCAATTCTACCACATGCCACCCAAATCTACCCCACTTCAGTCCAATCTAACTGACTCCATCCCAATCCACCCCACTCCATTCCACTTCATTCTACCCTACCCCACTCCACCCTATACTACCCTACTCCGTCTACCCCATCCAATCTGCCCACTCCAATCTACTCCACTCCAGTCTACCCCACTCCAATCTACCCAACCCCCACCCCAATCTACTCCACACCACTTTATTCAACTCCATTCCAATCTACTCGCTTCAATCTACCCCACTCCAAACTACCCCTCCTATCTATCTCACTCCAGACTACCCTACCCCACTCCACCTAATCTACCTCCACTCCAATCTCCTCAACTCCACTCCTGTCTACCCCACTCAACTTCAATCTACCCCATTCCACTTACCACTCCACGCCAATCTACCCAATCCACCCCAATCCACTGCACTCTACTCTTCCTCAGTCTTCCACACTCCACTCCAATCTACCCCAATATATCCCACTCCACTCTACCCCAATCTACCCCACTCCAATCTACCCCTCTTCACTCCAATCTACCCCGCTCTACTCCAGTCAACCTTACTCCAGCCCAATCTATTCCACTTCACCCCAGTCTACCCTAATTCAATCTACCCCACTCCACCCCACTCCAATCTACCCAGTAGGGTAGAAGGGAATGGAGTGAGGTTATATTGGGGTAGTTTGGAGTAGGGTAGCTTGGGGTAGAGTGGAGTAGGGTAGATTGGGGGAGTGGGATGGATTGGAATGGGGTAGGGTAGGGTGAGGTAGATTGGGGCAGAGTGGGTTAGATTGGACTGGAGTAGATTGAAGTGGAGTACATTGGAGTGGGGTAGATTGAATTAGGGAATATTGGGGTGAAGTAAGGTAGATTGGAGTGCAATGGGGTAGATTGGAGTGGGGTAGATTGGGGTAGAGTGGGGTAGAGTGGGGTAGAGTGGAGTGGGATATATTGGGGTAGATTGGAGTGGAGTGTGGAAGACTGAAGAAGAGTGGAGTGCAGTGGAATGGGGTGGATTGGGTAGATTGGCGTGGAGTGGGGTAAATTGGAATGGGGTAGATTAAAGTTGAGTGGGGTAGACAGGAGTGGAGTTGAGGAGATTGGAGTGGAGTGGGGTAGATTAGGGTGGAGTGGGGTAGGGTAGTCTGGAGTGAGATAGATAGGAGGGGGTAGTTTGTAGTGGGGTAGATTGTAGTGGAGTAGATTGGAATGGAGTTGGATAGAGTGGTGTGGAGTAGATTAGGGTGGGGGTTGGGTAGATTGGAGTGGGGTAGATTGGGTTAGGGTGGGGTAGACTGGAGTGGAGTAGATTGGGGTAGATTGGAGAGAGCAGATTGGATGGGGTAGACTGGAGTAGGGTAGTATAGGGTGGAGTGGGGTAGGGTAGAATGAAGTGGGGTGGATTGGGATGGAGTCAGTTAGATTGAACTGAAGTGAGGTAGATTTGGGTGGCATGTGGTAGATTTGGAGTGAAGTGGAGTGGGGTAGGTTAGGTAGTGTGAAATGGAGTATGGTAAATTGGTGTAGAGAGGAGTGGGGTATATTGGAGTGGAGTGAGGTAGACTGGAGTGGAGTCGGGTAGACTGGAGCAGAGTGGGGTAGAGTGGAGTAGGGTATATTGGATTTATTATAGTAAAGTAGAAGGGAATGGAGTGAGGTTATATTGGGGTAGTTTGGAGTAGGGTAGCTTGGGGTAGAGTGGAGTGGAGTAGGGTAGATTGGGGGAGTGGGGTGGATTGGAGTGGGGTAGAGTGAGGTAGATTGGGGCAGAGTGGGGTAGATTGGAGTGGAGTAGATTGAAGTGGAGTACATTGGAGTGGGGTAGATTGAATTAGGGAAGATTGGGGTGAAGTAAGGTAGATTGGAGTGCAGTGGGGTAGATTGGAGTGAAGTGTGGTAGATTAGGATGGGGTCAAATGAACTGGGGTAGATTGGAGTGGGATATTTTGGGGTATATTGGAGTGGAGTGGAGTATAATGGGGAAGAGTGGAGTGAAGTGTATTGGGTAGATTGGACTGTGGTAGACTGCAGTGGAGTAGATTGGAGTGGGGTAGATAGGAGTAGAGAGGAGCAGATTGGAGTGGAGTGGTGTAAAATGGGGTGGATTGGCGTTGAGTGGAAACTGGTAGATTGGAGTGGGATAGACTGGGTAGATTATGGTAGGGTAGATTGGAATGAATTGGGATAGAGTGGAGTGGGGTAGATTAGAGTAAGATTGGAGTGGGGTAGGTTGGGGTACATTGGAGTGGAGTTGGGTAGAAGGTGTGATGTAGATAGGGGTGGAGTTGGTTAGAGTGGTGTGGGGTAGATAGGGTTGTGGTAGGGTAGATTGGAGTGGGGTAGATTGGGTTAGGATGGGGTAGATTGGAGTGGAGTAGATTGGGATAGATTGGAGTGGGGCAGATTGGATGGGGTAGATTGAAGTAAGGTAGTTTGGGGTGGAGTGGGTTAGATTGGACTGGAGTAGGGTAGATGTGGGTGGCATGTGGTAGCCTGGAGTGAAGTGGAGTGGGGTAGAATAGGTAGAGTGAAATGGAGTGTGGTAGATTGGGATAGAGTGGAGTGGGGTATATTGGAGTGGAGTGGAGTGGGGTGGAGTGGAGTTGGATAGATTGGAGTGGAGCTGAGATTAGAAAGGAGTGAGATAGATTAGGAAAGAGTGGAGTGGGGTAGAGTGGAGTGGAGTGGGGTAGATTAGGGTGGAATGGAGTGGGGTAGATTGGCTGGATTAGAGTAGGGTAGATTAGAAATGAGCCAGGTTGATGGGAGTGGGGTAGATTTAAGAGGGGTGGGTGGAGTGGGGTCGTTTGGAGTAGAGCGGGTAGGTTGGAGTGGAGTGGGGTAGACTGGATTGGAGTGGGTTGAATTGGAGTGGGATAGAGTGGGGTGGGTTACACTGCAGTGAAGTGGAATGGAGTGGAGTGGGGGTAGATTGGGGAAGAATAGGGTAGATTGTAGTGGAGCAGATAGGGGTTGATTGTAGTGGAGTAGTTTGGGGTGGGGTAGATTGGGGAGAGGTGGATTGGAGTAGGGTAGATTGAGGTGGGGTGGGTTAGATTGGAGTGGAGTGCAGTAGATTTGAGTGGAGTATGGTAAATTGGAGTGGGGAAGATTGTGGTAGATTGGAGTGGGGTAGATTGTGGTAGAATGGAGTAGAGTAGATTGTGGTGGAGTGGGGAAAACTGGAGTGGAATGGGGTAGGTTAGAGTGGAGAGGATTTGGATAGATTACAGTGGAGTTTGGAGTGGGGTGACCTGGAATGGATTGGTAAACTGAGCAGAGTGGAGTGGTGTTGAGTAAAGTGGAGTGGGGTAGACTGGAGTGGATTTGGGTAGTTTGGAGTGGAGTGTGTTGGATTGGGGTACATTAGAGTGGGGTGGATTAGGGTAGATTGGAGTTGGGTGGATTGGAGTGGAGTGGGGTAGATTGGAGCAGAGTGGGGTAGATTTGAGTGAAGTGTGCTAGAATGGGGTGGAGTGGGGTAGATTGGAGTGGGGCTGATGGGGTTAAAGTGAGTGGAGTGGGGTAGATTGGAGTGGAGTGGGGTAGACTGGAGTGGAGTCGGGTAGACTGGAGCGGAGTGGGGTAGAGTGGAGTAGGGTATATTGGATGTATTATAGTACAGTAGAAGGGAATAGAGTGAGGTTATATTGGGGTAGTTTGGAGTAGGGTAGCTTGGGGTAGAGTGGAGTGGAGTAGGGTAAATTGGGGGAGTGGGGTGGATTGGAGTGGGGTAGAGTGAGGTAGATTGGGGCAGAGTGGGGTAGATTGGAGTGGAGTATATTGAAGTGGAGTACATTGGAGTGGGGTAGATTGAATTAGGGAAGATTGGGGTGAAGTAAGGTAGATTGGAGTGCAGTGGGGTAGATTGGAGTGAAGTGTGGTAGATTAGGATGGGGTAAAATGAACTGGGGTAGATTGGAGTGGGATATTTTGGGGTAGATTGCAGTGGAGTGGAGTATAATGGGGAAGAGTGGAGTGAAGTGTATTGGGTAGATTGGACTGTGGTAGACTGCAGTGGAGTAGATTGGAGTGGGGTAGATAGGAGTAGAGATGAGCAGATTGGAGTGGAGTGGTGTAAATGGGGTGGATTGGCGTTGAGTGGAAACTGGTAGATTGGAGTGGGATAGACTGGGTAGATTATGGTAGGGTAGATTGGAATGAATTGGGGTAGAGTGGAGTGGGGTAGATTAGAGTAAGATTGGAGTGGGGTAGGTTGGGGTACATTGGAGTGGAGTTGGGTAGAAGGTGTGATGTAGATAGGGGTGGAGTTGGTTAGAGTGGTGTGGGGTAGATAGGGTTGTGGTAGGGTAGATTGGAGTGGGGTAGATTGGGTTAGGATGGGGTAGATTGGAGTGGAGTAGATTGGGATAGATTGGAGTGGGGCAGATTGGATGGGGTAGATTGAAGTAGGGTAGTTTGGGGTGGAGTGGGTTAGATTGGACTGGAGTAGGGTAGATGTGGGTGGCATGTGGTAGCCTGGAGTGAAGTGGAGTGGGGTAGAATAGGTAGAGTGAAATGGAGTGTGGTAGATTGGGATAGAGTGGAGTGGGGTAGATTGGAGTGGAGTGGGGTGGAGTGGAGTTGGATAGATTGGAGTGGAGCTGAGATTAGAATGGAGTGAGATAGATTAGGAAAGAGTGGAGTGGGGTAGAGTGGAGTGGAGTGGGGTAGATTAGGGTGGAATGGAGTGGGGTAGATTGGCTGGATTAGAGTAGGGTAGATTAGAAATGAGCCAGGTTGATGGGAGTGGGGTAGATTTAAGAGGGGTGGGTGGAGTGGGGTCGTTTGGAGTAGAGCGGGTAAGTTGGAGTGGAGTGGGGTAGACTGGATTGGAGTGGGTTGAATTGGAGTGGGATAGAGTGGGGTGGGTTACACTGCAGTGAAGTGGAATGGAGTGGAGTGGAGTGGGGTAGATTGGGGAAGAATAGGGTAGATTGTAGTGGAGCAGATAGGGGTTGATTGTAGTGGAGTAGTTTGGGGTGGGGTAGATTGGGGAGAGGTGGATTGGAGTAGGGTAGATTGAGGTGGGGTGGGTTGGAGTGGAGTGCAGTAGATTTGAGTGGAGTATGGTAAATTGGAGTGGGGTAGATTGTGGTAGATTGGAGTGGGGTAGATTGTGGTAGAATGGAGTAGAGTAGATTGTGGTGGAGTGGGGAAAACTGGAGTGGAATGGGGTAGGTTAGAGTGGAGAGGATTTGGATAGATTACAGTGGAGTTTGGAGTGGGGTGACCTGGAATGGAGTTGGTAAACTGAGCAGAGTGGAGTGGTGTTGAGTAAAGTGGAGTGGGGTAGACTGGAGTGGATTTGGGTAGTTTGAAGTGGAGTGTGTTGGATTGGGGTACATTAGAGTGGGGTGGATTAGGGTAGATTGGAGTTGGGTGATTGGAGTGGAGTGGGGTAGATTGGAGCAGAGTGGGGTAGATTTGAGTGAAGTGTGCTAGAATGGGGTGGAGTGGGGTAGATTGGACTGGGCTGATGGGGTTAAAGTGAGTGGAGTGGGGTAGATTGGAGTGGAGTAGATTGTAGTGGAGTGGGGTAGATTGGGGAAAAGTGGAGTTTGATAGATTGAAGTGAGGTAGATTGTAGTGGAGTGGGGTAGATTGTATCATAGTGGAGTGGACTGGGGTAGATTGGAGTGGGGTAGGTTGACGTGTGGTAGATTGGAGTGGGTTGGGGTAGATTGGGGTGGAGCGGAGTGTTTACATTGAGGTGGGGTAGATTGGAATACATTGGGGTAGATTGGAGTGGAGTGGGGTAGATTGGGTGGAGGGGAGTGGGGTAGATTAGAGTGGAGTAGATTGGGGTAGATTGTAACGAAGTGGAGCAGGGTGGGGTAGACTGGGGTACATTGGAGTGGAGTGAAGTAGGTTAGATTGGAGTGGGGTAGAGTGTAGTGGGGTAAGTGTTGTGTAGTGGAGGGGCATAAAGTGAAGTGGTGTATTGTGTCGTGGAGTGAGTGGCATAGATTGGAGTGGCGTGAAGTCGAGTGGCGTGGAGTGTCGTAGAGTGTCTTAGAGTGGAGGGGCGTAGAGTGAAGTGGAATGTCAATGAATGGAGTGAAAGGGCATAAAGTGGAATGGCGTAGTGTGGAGTATGCATGGTGTGGTAGCGCACTGCCATTACAGACAACACCTTTTCATTTGAAATGACTATCACATTTGCGCTGAAATATGCTTTTACCTCACACAAATGATAATCAGGCACATGCATCAACCTTATTTGCGAGCACAAACGGTGCGATTCGCAAAAATCGGCCGTTTGCGCCCGCAAAAAGGGCTTTTGCGATGCATCAAGGTTCAAGGCACTCGCAAGTTAAGAATTCACAATTTATTGCGATTTCTTAAATTGCAATTGCATTTAAGGAATCGCAATTTGCGATTCCTTAAATGCAATGCAAGAACCACTTTAAAATAGCGATTTCGCTATTTGGGGCCGCAAATTACTGAGCATTTAAACTGGTCGGTAATTTGCAAAAACTTTGAAAATGCACTAAAGTGCATTTTTCAAAGTTTCATGTTGCGCACACACATGCCCTTGGGGCATGTGTGTGCGCAACATGGGTGCACATCACTATTTCAGGGGTGCAACATGGTGTCCTTTTGACACCCTTGCACCCTTGAAATTGCATGCGCAATTTGCGAGTACCTATTGGTACTCGCAAATTGCTCATGCACCTTCCCATTCATTCCTATGGGCCTGTAGGCCCATAGGAATGAATGGGACGCCATTCCTTATTTGCGACTCGCTATTTGCGAGTTGCAAATAAGGAATATGTAGGAATCGCTAATATAATAGCGATTCCTACATGCATAGGCTTTTGCGAGTCCTTAATTGCGAGTCCTTAATTATCGCAATTAAGGACTCGCAAAAGCCTACTTTGATGCATGTGCCTGAATGTGTGCAAATGTCATCACCTAGTGTATTGATGTGTTTTGATCGTATTAAAATATTTGTTTCCACCACACTTCAGAAATACTAAAAAATCTGCTTTATTTGTACTAATTCTGATACATTCTAAAACATCAGTACAGTTTTTTGTGTGCTAAAAACATCCTATACCTTCTCCTCTCACATAGGGGCCGATTCACAGAACTAATCTGAGATAAAATCCTAAACGTACTACTTTTGGTATTCACAGAAGGCATTTAGTAGTAGTAAAGTTACGACTCCTAACTTTACTACTACTAAACTGAGACAAAATCCTAACTTTACGACTTTCGGTATTCACAAAAGGCATTTAGTAGTAGTAAAGTTAGGAATCCTAACGCCGTTCTTGTTAATATGCCCCTCGATCTGTTACCACGATTCCTTTGCGAGTCAGGGTTGTCATGTTCTGAGGTTACCTAATCTATTTGTTATCCTCCTAGATTTAGGGGTACATTTGGAGGCACTGTGAGTTGGGAGGACTATAGCCCAACGTATCCTGAGGGGGAGCATAGAATCTGTCTGGCACCATCCTAACTTGATGTTGTCCAACAATAACGCAGTTCCCTTTTAAAAAAAAAATATTTTACTCCGCCCTCCGGCACCACCCCCACAGAAGCGTGACTATACAATAGAGGAGGAAATCGATAAATAAAGAACGGGGAATAAGACAGAGAATTTTACAAATCACCTTGCATCTCCATACCTTAATATTTTTTTTAAAAATTTTATTGAACGATAGAATTGACAACCATACAATATCAAATAATAAATATACAATACAGAAACTGAAATTGGCACAAAACTGAAAAAAGGAACTATCTCTTACAGAAGAAGGAAATACCGAGGGGAGGTCTGCATTGGTCTGTATCCAGAAGTTTATACTATCTGCCATAGCAGGAGAGCATTGTGCATGTCTTCCAGGGTATAGGTCGTGAAAGGGACAAGTAGGGGGTGTGATGTTACAGTGTCTGGACATTGACCTGCACCGGGGGGGAGCCAGCCTCGACCACCTCAGTGGCCTCCTGAAGTACCGGAGATGATGCCAGGTAGGGGTTTTGGGCCTGTTGCAAGTAAGTCCATACCTTACTATGGATTACATAAAACCTTTAAATACTTCTGTTAGATAATTCTTATATGTAAAGTGCATGTGCCTTTTCACCCTTCTTTTTGTTCAACCCAGGTAGCGAGAGCATTCCAAATTCTGAATCCTTTCTTTTTTGCTCTAAGCCCTTTGCGCACATATATCTAGCTTATAGAGTGCTAGCAGTCGCGCCAGCCACTGCTGGAAGGAGGGGGGACTAGGCTCTAACCATGCTGATGATATACATCGCCTAAAGATGGTCATAGCAATACTCATCAATCCCCCTCTCTCCTCCAGCCTGCCATTCTCTTGGATTCCCAATAGAATTAGGGCCGGAGTCATAACTATTGCCAACTTCAGTTCATTCCTTAAAAATTCTTCGATTTGGCCGATTATCCTGATAAGGACGTTACATGTTGCAAATACGTGAACTATATCGGCCTTATATAAAGAGAAGCGTGGCCATCGACTCCCCTTCCCTTCTCCCCACTTTGCAATTCGGTCTGGTGTGTAATATAGGAAAAAACACGTTTTATAGAACTGAACCTGTAATTTGGCAGACATCAAGACATCTTGAACCACTAAAAAAGCTTGTTGGAATGCATCATCTGTGATATCTAGTTTGGTTTGCCATTTTTCCGAGATTTTAGCCAGATCGTCTGTCTTTAATGAATTTAAAATGTTGTATACAATACCTATACGGAGGGGAGTTTCCTGCGTTACTTTTTCTATTAACTCATTCTTGGTCATTCCACCTGCCCCTTTCCCCTTTTTCAAAAGAAAATCCCTTATTTGAAGAAACTTAAAAAACTCCCTATGGGTGAGATTGAACTTTCCTTTAAGCTCTTCAAAAGAAATAAAGCCCAGGGGTGTGTAAAAACAACCTATTTTATCAATCCCGTTCCGCCACCAGTTTGTCATGCAATAATCATTAAAGATCCCAGGAAGATTCTCATTTCCTTGGAATGGGGTATAAGAATTTAATTTCTCTAACCCTAGTAATCGTCGGATAGGGGCCCAGATTTGGAATGCAGTCAAAAGGGTCTTAAACCCAACCCTTTTATAGTAACCTAACTCCAATCTACGCCACAGACATCCCCAGGCATCTGCCCCAATCAGAGGTTCATATGGAGAAGGACATCACTGCGTCCGTCCCCCCCGGATGATCCCTAAGTAATACAGTAAAATGCACCAAACATGTAGCCCAATAGTAAAACCTCAGGTTAGGAAGGGCCAGCCCTCCACGTTCTCTTGGAAGTGTTAAAAATGTAACTGATCTTCTTGGTCTAGAATATGACCAAATGAATTGCGAAAATATGTTCTCACATTTTTTTAACCAAAAATTGGGGAAAATAAGTGGTATGGCTCTCATTAGATATAACATTTTTGGGAAATATATAGGGGCAGATTTACAAGCCCCTTGCGCCACTTTTGCGTCACTTTTCCCATGTTAAAAAGGATGCAAAAGTGGCGCAAGGGCCTTGTAAATAAGCCCCATAATTTTGACTAGGTTGCATCGACCCGCTAATGTTAAATATAGATTATTCAGCTTTCAAAGTGCCATTTTAGTTTTTTCGGCTACTGGATTTAGGTTCTCATTTACCAAAGCATCAAGATCTGCCCTAATTGTAACCCCCAGATATGATACACTCTCGACCACCCTACTGTCATTTATTACAGCATGTTCATTGACGATAATCTGTGTTTTTCCCTTATTCAAGGAATACCCGGATAGCCCCCCAAAGATCAATGCCTCTTCTTCTATTATTTTTACGGCTGCCTCAGGGTTAGATGTTACGACAGCCACATCATCGGCATACGCCAGAGTTTTAGTGCTGAACCCTTGTATTGTTACCGGCGATATATTTGAGTTTAAATTCAGGGGCATATTAGCAAGACCCACGTTAAAATTATCGCAGTTTTAGCGGCAGGAAACTGCCGCTAAAACGGCGATAATGGGCTTGCTAATATGCGTTATAGAATTCCAATAGAAGCCCAGGTTAGATGTGCAGGACATCTAACCTGGGCTTCTATTGGAATTCCATAACACATATTAGCAAGCCCATTATCGCCGTTTTAGCGGCAGTTTCCTGCCGCTAAAACAGCGATAATTTTAACGTGGGTCTTGCTAATATTCCCCTCAATCTTTTTAAAAACGGGTCTATATAGCGTGCAAAAAGTAAGGGGGAGCACGGACACCGCTGCCGAGTTCACCTTGTAATCGTCAGGCACTCTGATAACTCCCCATTTATACATACTCTAGCCGTAGGATTTATATAGAGGGCTTTAATGGCCCCAATAAAATTAGGGCCAATCCCCTTTTTAACCATCACGGCCCAGAGGAAGTGCCAGGAGACCCTATCGAAAGCTTTTTCCGCGTCCAGCAGAATTGCTGCCATAGGGTCCCCTGACACTTGTATTGCATCAAACATTGTTATAATCCTCCGTACATGATCTATAGTACTCCTCCCTGGGATAAATCTGTGCTGCCACTCGACCACCATTCCATCGATTGGAATGGATAATGGGGCTGCTAGAGTCTTTGAATATATTTTGGTATCGCAATTCATTAGCGTACTAGGACAATAGAAGCCAGGCTCTTCTATTGTTTTTTTTTTTTTTAGGGAACACCACAATTTTTGCCTCTGCTTATGATTTTGGTAGAGCCTCTCCCCTAAAGGTTTGCCTAAAAGGTTGGTCAATACTTCCTTAATTTGATCAAAATTGTCTTGTAAAATTCCGAGGGTATTAAATCAGGCCCTGCGGCTTTTCCATCTGACAAACTCACGAGTGCTATTGACGCCTCATCGCATATCAGGGGGATATCTTATTGTTCTTGTATCTCCTTTGTCAGTGGTGCTTCCGGGATCATACTTAGATATTGCTCCACTGACTCTCGTTTGGAGGGTTCGGAGCTGTCTATTCCATCCTGATACAGGGATTGATAAAATTTCTAAAAAACTTCCAGTATCTCATGTGTGCCTTATACCATGCCCAATGCTGGGTCCCTGATATGCGTAATCATGTTACGTACACATTCCTGTTGTGTTTGTTTTGCCAGTTTATGTCCTATTTGATCACTAAATTCATATATCTTTTCTTGGTTGACCGCTATCCTCTCAATAGATTTCTTCATATGGGCTTCCCCAATGGCTGCTTTGGCTAATGCTATCTCAGCTTGGACATCCTTAATGTTGTTCGTGTGTTGAACCGCTAAAATTAGTTTTTCTTCTACTCGTGCTAATCTCTGATATAGCTCCTGTACCTTGCACTTCTTGTCTTTCCCTTTTCTCAGAGAAAATTGAGTTGTTTCCCCCCGAACCGTTGCTTTAAAGGAGTCCCATACGACTATCCGTGGAGCTGTCCCTACATTTCGATTCAGGAATTCAGGTATCCATACTCTCATATGCTCTCTATAACCCTCATCCCGCAGCAAAGCTCTTTCAAAGGTCCAAACAGAGTTTTGGTATGAATCCCATCATTGATACTTCCAATACTAGTGGATTATGGGCTGATAAAAACCTAGGAAATCTATTAATTCTACATTCTTGTTGTAGAGAATTTGACACTAGAAAATATTCTAGTCTACAGTGCTTGGAGTAAGGGGCAGAGAAATATGTGAAACCATGATCAGATGGCCTAGTTTTTGCCGAGACGTCAATCAGCCCGTGTGTACCACAGATGCTAAATAAAGATTGAAGAACTTTGGGTTTCCTACCCCCATAATTTGGGTGTGATTCCCAGTTGTTTGGTAGGTTGATGTTAAAGTCCCCACAAAAGATGATGGGCAGTGGCCAATGTGCTAGCTCATTACTTATTCAATTAAATACCCCCGGGTCATCCACAATGGATCTATATATAGAACAGAGCGTAAAAGACAGATTTCCCATAAGGTTGCACTTGGTGATTACCCACCTCCCCATCGGGTCAGTGCGAGACTGCCCGAACTGTAATTTATTATTCTGAGCTAGGATGACAACACCTCGAGAGCGGGTACCTTGAGTGGTCCATGCTATAAGTCAGAAGCCCATATTCTTTAGAAGACTAGTTCTTGATTCTTCTATATGGGTTTCTTGCAGACAGATGATATCTGCCTGCAGCCCCCTCAGCCCCTGTGCGACCTTTTGTCTCTTCTCTACATCATTTAACCCGCATATATTTACACTGGCAATTCTGAGTATCCCTGGTCCTCTTACTGAGCTAGTCATAAACACACAGTGACCTCTACTCCCTCTTTGCTATCTTGAAGAAGAGAAAAACAAGAGTTTATACACCTCCCCATTTCCAATAAATCCTGATTTCCAACCCAGTTCAACATAACACCCTTCTGTGCGGGTCCCCCTCCCGACCCCCCCGTCCCCCGCACCCCTCCCAAAAAGTGAGTAATCAGGCATAGCCTGAACGATGATGAGTGCTCAATCCTTTACTACACCGCCTTCCCCCCCACCGCGTCAACAAGTGTAGAGTGTAAAGGGAAAAAAAAGGAAGACCCCATTAAGTCTTACGAAATCACAATGAGAGAGGGAAAAAAGGGAGGAAAAGAGAATAGAAAAATAACAACTAGTGACCTTTTGCCTCCCCAAGACATAGACTATCAAACTGGACACCTCCTATGCAATCATTACAGCTTATTACTACAGGCCCCCTGGCTAATATTTGACAAATATTCCTGGGCCTGAATATCGGATGTGAAACTACGGATATGTCCCTTAAATATAGTCTTCAGTCTAGCTGGTTTCAGGAGGTAAACTTCAGCCCCAATTCTTTGAAATGGGTTGATGAGCTGTCGGAGGCACCATCTTCGCTCCACGGTAGCTTGCGCAAAGTCCGGTCTAGCAAAGAAGGCTACATCTTCAAATGTTTTCTGAGCATTTGGGCGAGCCTTGTCGTAAATCAATTGCCTTAGCAGGAAGTTGCCGAAATAAACTAACATCGCTATGGGCCTTCCCGACTCCCCCTGTGAGTGCTTTTTTGCCATTAGTGGAAACCTATGGGCCCGTTGGATCTCTGAGTCCCAATCCCACTTAACTTGATATGGGAAAGCACCTCTCAGCAGCTTCACCATGTATTCCCTAGGATCCTTTCCCTCCACTCTCTCCGGGAGCCCCAGAAAACGCAAGTTATTCCGTCGCTGATGGTTTTGCTGATCCTCAATTTTGGACATTGCGTCTACTAGTGCTGCTCCTCGAGATATGTTTTCTGCTTTCAGGGTTTCCAATTGCACTTCCAAGGATTTGGTCCGGTCTTCCACCATCGTCAGCCACTCCACAATCTCCCCACAAGTCTTGTTTATTTTTCGCATCCCACCTCGTAGTTTCTTTGATGCAAGCCTGGTGCGGGGGCTCTCACTCCGGTTCTCTTCTTGCATTTCCCTCAGTGAGGAGAATGTAGTGGAGATTGATGGCTCGTGGTTTCCTGCAGGCGTCCCTATTGCGGACCCATCCACTTTGCCCGGTTCTTGAAAAGATAATTGAGCATTGGAGTAGTCCCATTTCATTTGTTGCCTGTTACTCCCTGACGTGCTATTTTTTCCCTTCTTGACCCTGGTTTTTTTCCTTGAAGACTTCCTCCTTTGGGTGAGCAATAAATTATCCATAGTGCTGTTTGAGTCCGAGGTGTCTTCATTACTCAATGAAGAGCTCTCTTGTTTAGAGGAATCTGAGACGTCGGTGAGCGAGACAAAATGCTCCCCCCTAATACTTCAGGGGATAAAACACCAGGGTGTTTACTGCTAGTCTTTGCTAGATCCATCGGGCTGTTTGTTTTGTCTGTAATTTTGTCCGTAAGACCATCTTCGCCTTCCTTCTCCTTTCCCTCTACTCCTATTTTACCAATGGTCTCAGGGCCCTCCATAGCCCCACTTGCAATAGCGCCATCACAGTTTTGGATTGTTTGCCCCAGCTCTTTATTAATGTTCTCCCCTATTTTAAGATGTGGAGTGTTGTTGCGAGTTTCTCCCATGGGGGGTCACTTTTCTCCCCCCCCAGTGCAGTTTCAGAAAACATAGATACAATCAAAGGTTGGGAGGACCAACCTTCCACCTGTCCCAGGCTAGGGAGGTTCCTTGCAAGCTGCTTCTTGCTTCCTCCCTGCTCTCGCTTGGGCTTACCAGAGCCCTCCTTCTCCCGCTGCCGGCACACCTCACCAGCAGTCTCTGCTGGGCCAGTCAGAGTTCCGCCCGCTGCCGCTCCGGCTCCAATTTCAGCACCCACGGTGTTCGAAGCAATGCCACACGTCTTTCCTCTCCTGCCTCGTCCGGCCATTCTTTCTCCGAGCGGGACTCCAGCTGCTGGAAACCGCGGAGACCCAAACACTCCTGAGGACCTCAATGATCAGCCGGCAAACAACCCGATGCGCCACTCCCCAGCACGCCTGGAGCGAAAATCCCGGTCTTTGTCTGCTCACTGAGTCAAGAATCATGAGGAGAGTGAGACGGTGTGGACGCGGTAGGTCAAGCAATCGCCATCTTTACTCCTTAACAAATGCGCAGTTCCCACTGAGAAAGTGGAAGCCGTATGACACAACTAGACCACTGTTTGAGTGGAAGAGTTTCACTTATCCCATTGTCAATGTCATCTAGCATAAGCTACATAGGACTGATTGTGTTATTGAGAAAATGGGGAGATGTGGACAGGTGGAGAAGCAGGTGGATAAGAAGAAAGGAGGGAACGACTGATAAAGCTTCCTTGGCTTTTCCGGTGAAAGAGAAAGAACCGATAGTAATGGAGTGTCCAATGAGGGAAACTCCAGGAGGAAGCTATGTACATGTCCCATGGTCCAGACAAGATATATTGTCATTTACAAATGACTTTCCAAGATTGAGAGAGAAACCTGTAGAATGGTATAGACAGGTAGAAAGGTTTGTAAAAGTTTCAAAAGTGTTGTGGGAAGATTTGGATGGATTGTTTGAAATTGTTGTACCAGCAGATTTATGGACAGAATGTAAAATTACAATTGACTGGCCGAAGGAGGAATATCCTAGAGATGCAAAAACAGGAGCCCCAGGTTCAGAAGTAATGAGAAAATATGAACAGGCAATCACGTTTCTGAAAAATAAAATGCCACCAAAAAAACGGACTGGGTAAAGATTGATAGAACAACTCAGGAGAGTAAGGAATCTGTACATGCTTACTATGAGAGACTGCTTTTGGTCTTTAAACAGTATAGTGGTTACGAGAACTTGAGTGAAAAAGACATGAGTCATTTTGTGTATAGATTCGTGTATGGCTTGAGACCTGAGATGAGTGAAATGATTAAGCAGCATATGTTGTGTTGGCAGAATAGCACAGTAGATGAAGTACTAAGGTATGCAAAATATTGTAGTGATGATATTGAATGTAGACAGCGTAAACTCAAGGAAAAGGCAATGTGGGCACAAGTAAAGGTTGCAGAAAAGCAAGAAGCTCAGATGAATAATCAGTCTAGTGATGCAGGGCAGACAAAATCCAAACCGAATATTGGTAAGGGAAAAGGTCAAATGAGTATAGAAGAGGCTAAAAAGAAATGGCCATGTCATAATTGTGGAAAATTAGGACACTGGAGAAACGAGTGTAAATTTCCTCCAAAATCTAATACAGAAAATCAACCATTAAATCCACAGGTGCAGAATGAGGTGAGTTACCAACCGATGCAACAGCCACAGGTAGTTACTCAACAGTGTCAGGTGCCGCAACCACCTCTTCCAAAAAGTGTAAATCCTCAGTGATACAGTGCAGAGGCAGGATTCTACGGAGGAGAGCAGGTAACAAAATTGCCGTGCGCAGCTGCAGTTTCGCAGTATTGGTTACGGCAGGATGGAGATGAATCGGATGAAAGCTTGTGACGGTGCCTAGGAGAGGAAGAAGAGTGCATGCTTGGCGCAACTCTAGTGATACAAAAGGGGATGATGGACAGAACGTTTGAACCAATCAAACACTCACCCCCAGTCAACAGATCTGGGTTTAATCCATCATCATTCTTTAGCTCACTCCACCATCCCAGTTCAGACAACCATGTCTTCCCTGGACCGGAAACAAGCATCCTAGGACCGGTTTCGGCATTCCAGCCGTCATCAGCCAGGCTTGCTTGAATCCAGTGGCAAAGTGAGCAAGGGACCCACGTCTGGGCATACCCCCGCCAACTTAGGGCGAACAAAGTGATACAAAAGGGGATGATGGACAGAACGTTTGAACCAATCAAACACTCACCCCTTGTGGACACTGGAGCTACCCGTTCTACTGTTAGATCAGTGGAAATTCCAAACCTTCCTCTCTCAGGAGAATATATCCAAGTTGTAGGTGTTTTGAACAGCCAGATTAAAACCCCTCTTACAAAACCAGTAGAGGTAAAAGTTGGACCATTCAAAGAAATGCATCGCTTTGTGGTTTGTGATTGCAGTCCTGTAAATTTATTAGGACGCGATCTACTTTGCAAAATGAATTGTATCATCTACTGTACCCCAGATGGTATTGCTTTCCAGACACCAGATGAGGATGTCCTGTATAAAATGACAATGGCAGAACTAGAACCAGGAGTGAATGACATGTTTCATGTGTTTGATGCAGAGAAAATCCCTATTGAATTGAAAGGAATAGTCAGGTCTGATGTATGGGATTTCACAGGCGAAGATATTGGACTAATGAGAGGAGTTGATCCTGTAAAAATTACTGTAAGGGAAGGAACAAATTACCCAAATACCCCGCAGTACAAATTAACGTCAGAAATTATTGAAGGAATAACACCTGCAGTTAATAAGATGATTGAACAAGGAATTTTGAGAGAAATAATGAGTAGCTCATGTAATTCTCCTATAATGGGATTGAAGAAGCCAAATGGAACATATAGGATAGTGCAAGACTTAAGAAAGTTAAATAAGATTGTTATTCCTTGCTGCCCAATTGTGCCAAACCCCGCTGTAATACTGTATCAGATTCCACATGATGCAGAATGGTACACAGTTATTGATTTGTGCCATGCATTCTTTTCTATTCCATTGCACCCTGACAGCCAGCCATTATTTGCGTTCCAGTTCGGAGAGCGTATTTTGGCATGGTGCCGAATTCCTCAAGGGTATACTGAAATTCCTTCAATCTTTAATCAGATTCTGAAGAAATCATTAGAAGATTTAAAAATGCCTGAAAAATCTGTGATGGTTCAATATATTGATGACCTATTAGTGGCATCAAAGACCAGAGAAGCATGTGTTACGGACACAATTGCTTTATTGAATCATTTGGCAGAAGGAGGACATAAGGTGTCTCCATCAAAACTGCAATTTTGTCAACAGGAGGCACAGTACCTAGGTCATAAGATTGAGAAAGGGATGCGAAAGGTGACGACAGAAAGAATAAGGATTATCCAAGGAATGAGAGCCCCAATGACGCAGAGAGAGGTGAGAATGTTCCTTGGAATGGTTGGTTATTGTCGACAGTGGATAAGTGGATTTTCATTGATTGCGAAACCTTTACAGCAATTGACAAAGAGGGATGTCAAAGATCCGATTGAATTGGATGAGGAGGAAATGAAGGCTTTCAAGGAACTGAAAACAAGTTTGTGTGAGGCACCAGCATTGGGAATGCCTGATTATGAAAAAGAATTTGAGCTGTATTGTAGCGAGAGAGAAGGATATGCACTTTCAGTATTAGTGCAAAGGCATGGAAAAATGAAACGACCAATCGCCTATTTTTCAGCTGTTTTAGACCCGGTAGCGAAGGCGTTGCCTGGATGTCTGAAAGCAGTAGCTGCTACTTGTGTGAGTCTGGAACAGAGTGAAGGCATTGTGATAGGATATCCTTTGAGAGTATATGTCCCACACTCCGTTGAAATCCTTCTGACCCGAACAAAAACCCAATTCATGACACACAGTCGGCTGACTAGGTATGAAAAAGTAATTTTGGGTGCAGACAATGTAACCATTGTAAGATGCACGAGTGTGAATCCTTCAACTTCATTGCCAGATGAAGTAAATGTAGAAGTCAAAGATGATGTTGATCATAAGTGTTTGGATGTGCTTGAATTTTGCACAAAGCCTCGCCCTGATATCAGAGATGAACCCTTAAAAGAATCACATGATGTGATGTTTGTGGACGGATCATGCCTGAGAACAAGTGAAGGAGTTTTAAGTGCTGCGTATGCTGTATGTACGGTGGCAACCATAATGGAAGCATCCTGTTTGAGAGGAATACGTTAAGCCCAAGTTGCTGAACTGATTGCTCTGATTCGAGCGTGCAAACTGGGAAAGAACTTCCGAATTACGGTGATCACGGATAGCCAGTATGGCTTCGGAGTGGTCCATGATTTTGGACAGATCTGGTCCCAGAGGGGATTCCTGACTTCTGCAGGATCTCCTATTAGGAATGGTGAGTTTGTGAAGAAGTTGCTTGAGGCGATACAGCTACCTAAACAGATTGCAGTGGTAAAATGCGCTGCACACAAAAACGGAACCGATTATATTGCAGTGGGTAACAAATTCGCTGATGAATTAGCCCAATATTGTGCCAGAAACATGATTTCAATGAATCGAAGAAGGAAAAAAGAGAATGTTTCATGTCCCTTGCTGTTTACTAACATAATTGAAACCTGAGATGAGGTAAAACAATTGAAGGAAGAAGCAGATGATGAGGAGAAAGATGGTTGGATAAAAGCAGGTTGTAGACAAAGAGAGGAAGATGAAGTCTGGGTTTATAGAGATGAAAGACCAGTTATGCCTGATAGCATGATCTCTAATATGGCACAGATGTACCATGGGCAGGCACACATTGGCAGGGATGCCATGATCAGACTTTTCAGACAGACCTGGTACAACCCAAAATTTAGGGCTATAGCTGAAAGCCTTTGTCAAAGATGTCTTACATGCCAACAAATAAATCCTGGAAGGAAGACAGTAGTGAGTTTGGGAACAATAGTACGCGAAGGTGGTCCTTTTACCAGAATGCAACTAGATTTTATTGAAATGCCCCCAAGCAATAGATTGAGGTATGTCCTGGTGGTCGTCTGTTTGTTTTCTCGTTGGGTGGAAGCCTATCCGACAAGAAGGAATGATGGAGTTACTGTGGCTAAGCTCCTGCTGAGAGAATTCATTCCTAGATATGGCTTTCCAGTAACGATCGAAACAGATAGAGGAACACATTTCCAGAATGAAATAATCCAATTGATATGTGAAGCACTTGACATTCAACAAAAGCTGCACTGTGCTTACAGACCAGAGGCTTCTGGAGTGGTAGAGCAAGTAAATGGAACAATAAAGAATAGGTTAGGGAAAATGTGTCAAGCCACAGGACTGAAATGGCCCGATGCCCTGCCATTGGTGCTGATGAGCATCAGAAGCATACCTGACAGAAAAACAGGTCTGAGTCCTCATGAAATAATCATGGGACGAGCAATGAGACAAGCACACGTACCTGTCAACAAACTGCTGACTATAACTGATGATCTCGTATTGGACTATTGCAAAGGATTGGCTGATGTGGTGCATTCTGTGTTTCATCAGGTTGGACCGGATGCGACCACTCTTGAAAGAAAACCAGTTCATGATTTGAGTTCAGGAGACTGGGTCCGCATTAAAGTCCACAGAAGACGAAACTGCTTGGTTCCTCGCTGGGATAAGCCACGTCAAGTTATCCTGGTGACAACAACTGCTGTAAAGTATGCAGGTGTGAAAAATTGGGTTCATGCCAGCCATACCATCAGAGTTCCAGATCCTGAAGCTCGACCTGTAAGTCGACATCTGGAAATATCAGATACCAGCTCAGCATCTGAAGCAGAAACTGAAACGATCAGAGTTCCAGATCTTGAAGCTCGACCTGTAAGTCGACATCTGGAAGAAACAGGTACCAGTTTGACAACTGAAGAAGAAACTGAAATGATCAGAGTTCCAGATCATGAAGCTCGACCTGTAAGTCGACATCTGGAAGAAACAGGTACCAGTTTGACAACTGAAGAAGAAACTGAAACGATCAGAGTTCCAGATCTTGAAGCTCGACCTGTAAGTCGACATCTGGAGATATCGGATACCAGTTCGGCATCTGAAACAGAACAACCTGAATCCAGTGAAAGACAAAAGCAAAAATTAGGAAACAAAAGAACTGACATTGAAGCTGGAAAAACCAAACTAAGAAACAGCGACAGTGAACAGCCAAGTACAAGCTTTGGGAAAATTCCTCCAGAGATCGTTGAGGTAACGGAAGAAGATTTAGATTTAGATAGAGAGACTGGGGAATGTACGGAAGAAAAACGAGGAGTAGTAGGGTCAGAACTACAAGCAGAAGAAAAACAGGGAAATTTAGATTCAGATGGAGAGATTGAGGAAAGTGCGGAAGAAACGCCAGGAGGGTTAGAATCGAATTTTCAAACAGAAGAAACGCCAGAAGATTCGGATTCAGATAAAGAGACTGAGATCATAAAGTTCAAAGTTAGAGGAAGTGAAGTGAGGTCTGAGACAGAATCTGAAGAAAGTGAAGAAGAAAGAAAGCAAAGAATAGGACCAAGAAAGAGAACTTGGAGAGCAGAACGAGAAGAAAAAGAAGGTGAACTGAAAAGGCCAAGAAAAGGAGACAATTGGCCCAACGAGATTAAAAGACTGAGATATAAAATAATAAATTTGAACAAAGATAATGCGGAACAAGTAAATGAAATCACAAGTCAGAAAGGACAAAGAAAACCAAGTGAAAAACAGTTGCAGAGACCAAAAAGAGTGAAAAGACCTAATTTAAAATTTAAGTCACCTGAATGGCTATACATAGCACTGACCGACATTAAAGAAGTGGATAGCAGTCACGAAATCCCAGACAAAGACTGTGAACAAGTGGGTGAGAGTGAATTGCACCAAACCTGAAAGACAAAGAAAGAAAACCGGACTAGACATACAAACTGATAAAGTCAAAGAAAGATTCCTGAGAAACCGAAAGGTGTGCCAAAAGGCAGTTGATCTTAATCAACACTACGTCATTTGAGGTGTGGAAACACATTTTCTGTACATATAACTAGACAGTATTACAACATGGTAGACATTGAGAATAGAAGATCTAGATGTGAGTTTTTGCGTAGATGGTGTAGGATGTGTTTTTATTGTTCAGGATTGCTAATGCTTCTCTGGTTTATTTTAGCAATAATAATTCCACTTAGGATAGTTGTAGAAAATACATCTGTAATAGTGAATGACACGAATAGTGACAAGAACGCTAACATAAAGAACACTGCAACATTAGTGGATAATACTGATTTTCATAGGGATAAGTCAATAACTGATTTCTCCAAGAATGTCTTCACGAAACTTTTATACGAATATGTGGAGACAATGGATGTGAGGGATTGTTATGTCTGTATGCAGTTACCCGCGTCTGTAACAGAAGGTGTGACATATCATCACCTTCCTTTGACGTATGGGATAACTTGTAGCGTTTTAGCTAGCTTATTTTATAAAACAGGTAAATTAGAGTATTACTACACTGACATAGATGCTGTTTTTGCTAAAATTCCCGTAATCCCTGAATTAAATAAGGTAAAAGTTGCAAAGGTTTTTGGAGAGTTTTTCTTAGAAACAAAAGAATTAACATTAGAATATACATTTAAACATAATCTTACTTGTGAGTTAAGAAAAGAAGAAAAGATTTTCTTAGACATGGTAGAAGGCAGAAGAGTTAAGTTTCAAAGAAAGGTAGCAGGAGAAAAGACAAAAAACCCACCTTGGGCGTATGAAGAGAGAAGTTACGACAAAGGTGAAACAAATGCAGCTATGGTTCTAGATTGGCCCCAACAGGGAAAATTGTGTATTAGTAGAGATAACACTATGTATGATAACTATTTCGTGGGTTCTAGTGAGTGCCGAGATACATACAAAATTCTAGGGGGATGGGGATTCAAAGGAGGAAAAGATCCAGTATTTCCAGGGATCTATTATATTTGCGGAAATAGAGCTTATTATAGGTTGCCGGACCATTGGTACGGAACATGTTATCTAGGCCTGGTCTTTCCAAAGATTTTTCACGTGGAAAGAGGAACGAAAGGAATTCACGAGATAGGTAAACCATTAACCCGTAGGAGGAGGGAAAGCTTCTCAGAAATAATAGGTGACATTTTTGGAGCATTGATACCAGCAGTGGGTATATCTTTGAATGCATACAAGATTCGGAAATTGTCTACAGTAGTGGATCGTTTATCAACGAATACTGCTGGAGGGTTCTTGATGGTAAATACCGAAATGGTTGCCATGAGAGCTATGGTAATGCAAAATCGACTTGCCCTTGACATTCTTTTGGCAAAAGAGGGTGGAGTCTGTGGAATGCTGAAGGTACAACATTGTTGCACTTACATTCCAGACAAAAGTGAGAATATACAGAAGTATATAAAGAACATTACTGATTTGCATAAAGAAACTGCCCCACTGGAGGTTGAAGGTGCCTGGGAGAGACTTGGTAAGAGTTTTTCCTCAATGAAGAAATGGTTCACAGAAATAGGTAGTTCTCTTATTGGGAAGATACTAATACCAGTCACAGTAGTAATAATAATAATGCTATTATTGAGATTAGCATATGTGTGTATTAAAAGAAGAAAAAGACAAAATAGAGTAAAAAGAGAAAATGAGAAAAATAAAGAAAGAGAACGGGAGATGGGAGAGATAGAATTGGAAGAGTTAAAAGAGAACATGTACAAAAGGTCTAAAAGACAAGATGAAAAGAACACGGTTGTTTAAACTAACAAATGCAAGTGGACAAGAAACATTTATCTGATAAATTTTTGTAGGGATAGGTTTTTGTGGTGATGTTAAAAATCACCAAAGGGGGAATTGATGGAGCAGGGTAAACAAATTAATTTTGTACCCCTTGGAAATTAATGACCTCATAATAATTAATGATACTAACCGTTTGAATTTCATGTATTAACCAACAAACGCACCTTTTTAGTAAACACTACACATGGGTAATATGCTAATTTGTGCAAAATTTAATCTATTTACAAATGTGAAGTTAAATTAACCTTAGTATTGTGATTTGCGTACTAATTAGAGTGAAATTGCATGATTTGTGTTGCTTAATAGAATTTGTATTGTGGCAAAGAATGCAGATGGTAAGTAAAATGGCTTTAAATGTCGCTTCTGCTATGTAACACCTAACACAGGTCTTTAGAATGGCGGGTGGTAAACAGAAAGGCTTATTTTTTTTTTTTAAATTTCGGTTGTGTTTGTTCTTATGATAGTTCGTTCGGGCCTGCTAGGCCATGCTTCGAAAATGGCTGCTGGAAAGGATGAGATCACGTGAGATGACTAAGATGGCCTCTGCGCAGAATCAAAACAGAAGTTCCAATCACGTGATTGCGGCCTGTGCCCGGAGTGAGAGATGCCAAGGTCAATCTGACCTACAATGGAAATTGTGGCAAGTGATTCAGCATGTATTCCTGGGAATGGATGGGAAAGAACCGAGTGACAATGGATGTACTAAAATGTGACCATCAAGAATCGCAACAAAATGAATTGACAAGTTGGACTACTCTTGACCCCCAAGTCATAAGACTTATTGTATGCTTTATTGTCCCCAAACCAGTTTGAACAAGGAGGGCGATGAGGTGACCATCACCACCCCTCCAATGGACCAATTAGCGTGATTCTTGCCCCTAAGGATTGCAACTTTTATGTGTAGTAAGCCAGAGAATAGGGTATAAGAGAGTCTGCTCTTACGTGGGTTGGTGCCTGTTGGTGTTGTTGCCATGCCGCTTCTTTAATTTTCATTTTTCCACCTTGATGCTGCGAAAGACTCTATCATTTTGGACTTTGAACTTTGACTGGGGAAGGAACGAGATCGTGGCAGGAATTCTGCCCGGGAGGTACGTCCGAGGAGGTTAGCGGGGCAGTCAGTCAGTTTGGGAGTCCTATTCTGTGATCTGCGGTTTACTTTCCTTTGGTGAACCATTCTTGTCATCGCCCCATGGCCGAGGGTAATGCATAATTTTCACTTTTCCTAAAAACCTTTCTTAAATGTTTATTGATATATTAAATGTGTTTATTTAATAAAGAATTTCACTTATTTGATTGAAGAATTTAGATAAAATTATATTCTAACTTTAAAATGAGTCCGTGGTTCTTTAATAAATTTATGATTTATAAATGTTAAAGGTTTTAATTGTGATTGAGCTGGTCTTAATCACCATCAACTTATTCTACTAGTTGGTCCATCGACCGAATAGCGGAGTACCTTGATGTTTAGAACCGACAGGATCCAAAGTTAATGCATATAATGTATAAATTATTATTCTGTCAAATTTAACAAGGTATCCCGTTCGTCCAGCAGCACATTCTCCTTAGCGTGTAATCCAGAGATTGAATGAATGTATGTATGCGGTGTCATGGGCCCCACCGACATAAGTTTTAAATGACAATAGGTTGCGTAAGTGTTTTACCTGGATTGGTGTCCTAAGGAGCAATTTATATTAGCCACGCTGGATCAGATTTCTTGGTAGCAGAGTTATGGTTTCTATAGACTAGTTTGGTGATTATTGATTTATTAATTTTTTCATGTCTAACACTTTATGTCGAGTTGTATTATGTTATGTGTGAGTCGGTATTTTGAAGCTTCCGGGAAGTAGGAAGTGGACACGTGTGGCAAGAGAAGTCACACGGAATTGTGCATTGTCTGATTTCAAATTGGTGATAACACAGGATTGTGTTATGTTAGGGACATTTCACGCATGAATTGCATTTGAGTGAAATAGCAACAGGTTTTCTTGTGAAACTTTGGCCTTAATTCTCAGGAGCAGTGTAGTCTCCACATGTGTTTTATCCCCAGAGAAACGGGTTTACCTCTTGCTTGAGAGAAGGGTAAGGTAGAGAGAAGTGCTATACTTATCGAACGAAACAGTATTCTTGTGAATTAGATCAAACTATCTCTTTGATTAGAGAAACAGACAATGGTAATGTGTTGTATGTTGTAACTAATCCATTTTTGTTGAAAAGCAAAGTTAAGAAAACTGCCGATAATTTTTGTAAAGGAGGGGTCAGTAGAGACAGGAGTAGAACTGACGTCAACAAAGACCGCACTGGTATTGGCCAGTTGTGGAAGAGCGAAGAACTTCCTGATTGGTGCGTTAGTGTGAAGACGCGCTGGTATTGGTTAGTGTGAGGGTGACGTAAAGCTTTCGGATTGGTGCGTTGGTGTGAGACGCGCTGGGATAGGTCCGAATAGCCGAGCAGTAGAAAGAACAGAGTGGTGAAGAATTTCGTGTATTTGTTTTGAGAAAAAGAACAGTGAGATATGGCTTATTTTGAGTATGGTAGAAAGAAACCGTCATGGTTTGCGAAGATTAAAAACTTTTTCAAGAAAGACAAGAAGGTTGTGACTAGGGAAGGAGAAGTACTTCCTCCGCCGAAAACGCCAGCATCTCATATGATGTTGAAATATGGCTATCATACCTGTATTTGGTTGGAAAATTGGGTGAAATATACCCAAGGCGATGGAGTATTAGCATTTCCAGAAAATGGTTCGTTTAGCACAGCTGTACTTCGAAATTTGAGAGAAAAGATGATGAAACTTGAACCGAGACCTAGACCGACACAGTTCGAAGCTTTAGGTGAATTGGAAGATGAGATGTATGAATTGGAAAGACACAGCGGTGCAAAGAATTATAGTTTAGTCCATGGAAGAATATGGGGATTGAATCATGAAGACAGGATGAGACAATGGCGGTATGCTAACATGACGGATGGTTTGTTTCCTGTCAGAACAGTTGAAGAGATTACAGGGAGAAAGTGTACGGAGAAAAAGAAGCATGCAGTAACAGAAAGGTATGGGTATGGAGTTAGCGACACAGAGGATGAGTTGCTGGAGGACATTTTAAATAAAAGACCCCCTCCATATCAGCAGAATTCTGCGGCGGTGACTCCAAATGCACCGCCAATGGAAACTGTAAGAAATCAAAGCCCTGAGCGAAATTCTGAAATAAATAGGTCATTTGATAAATTAGAATCACCACAGAATGTGAAGCATGATAATGGTAATACAACTGAATTAGCCAGAACCACAAGAGAGTTGACTGAAAAGATAAGAGAATTAACAAAGAATATGGAAGCTGTGACTGTGCCAGTGACGATAGGGCCAGTAATTCCGGTATTTGAAAATCAAAGAATAGATGAGCATTCCCTGACAATTCCATTGAACTCTGGTATGCAAAAAGTAAGAGAAGGGATAATTCCAGAAAATAGAGAGGCAAGAGATTCTGTTGGTTCATGTAGGTCGAGTCCACCTACAAATTTGACAATTAATGAGAGTCAGATAAATAAGATTCCTATGGGAACCGAGTCAGCAACTGAGACCCCAGAGAGAAGTACAAGTTGGGCAGAAGTAAATAAAACCCTGTGGGTCCGACTGCAGAAAAATTAAATGAGTGGGTGAGGAACTTACAGAAGAAAGATGCTGAACCACAACCTTTGGATGTGATCAGATTAAAAATAGATATGGAGGAATTGATTCTAGGGACTATTGGTGCAGATCGGTTGAAGTCCTACCAAGATGACGAGTTAGGGGCCAATTCCGATTCGGGCCGGAAATCTCTCCGACCGAGCCGGACTCGGAGAGATTTCCGACCGAATCGGACTCTGGCAGCCCGACCGAATGAGTACGATGCGCACGTATGCCATCGGACTCGAGTCGGTCGGACTCCCATTGAAGTCAATGGGAGCCGGTCGTACAACGCGTACGCGGGCTCCCATTGACTCAATGGGTGCGAGGCGGACAAGGGCACCTCCTACAGCGTGTACGCGGCGAAGTGACGCACGCCGTACACGCACAGGTAGGGGGGACCCATGGGTCCCCCCTGTGTGCGACTCGCGTGGCTACGCATACAGGGGGGTCCGACACGGACCCCCAAAGTACAGCTCTGACTGCTCTTTCGAGCCGGAGTGCGCGGCTCGGTCGGACTGCTTGCGGCGCGCATCGTACTTACCCGGCCGGGGAACGTCTCCATTGCGCGGTGCGAGTCGAGTCCGAGCGAGTCGGTCGGTGCGGTTCGACCCGGGAAGGAGTCGGTCAGAGCGGTCGGGACGCCCGGACGAGTCGGTCGGCGAATTCGCATCGTACTCGCTCGCCCGGACGCGCGTACGAATCAGTCGGGAAATAGGGCTCCGAATCGGATCCGGTTAAGCTGAATCCGATTCGGAGCCCTACCGGCCGAGATCGGAATCGGCCCCTTAATGTTTATGTGTAAAAGCGTTACTTGGAGAGCTAGGTACTTGCATGAAAAATTGGAAGAAACAGCGAACGAACTAGGAGTAGAGTTTGGAAAAATCAGAGGATTGCAGAAACCGTACAGGGTAGAGTTTAGTGAAAAGGATATAGAAAATCTGAACACTTCAGGACGGTTAACACAGATAAAGGAACTGATTGTGTTATTGAGAAAATGGGGAGATGTGGACAGGTGGAGAAGCAGGTGGATAAGAAGAAAGGAGGGAACGACTGATAAAGCTTCATTGGCTTTTCCGGTGAAAGAGAAAGAACCGATAGTAATGGAGTGTCCAATGAGGGAAACTCCAGGAGGAAGCTATGTACATGTCCCATGGTCCAGACAAGATATATTGTCATTTACAAATGACTTTCCAAGATTGAGAGAGAAACCTGTAGAATGGTATAGACAGGTAGAAAGGTTTGTAAAAGTTTCAAAAGTGTTGTGGGAAGATTTGGATGGATTGTTTGAAATTGTTGTACCTGCAGATTTATGGACAGAATGTAAAATTACAATTGACTGGCCGAAGGAGGAATATCCTAGAGATGCAAAAACAGGAGCCCCAGGTTCAGAAGTAATGAGAAAATATGAACAGGCAATCACGTTTCTGAAAAATAAAATCCCACCAAAAGAAACGGACTGGGTAAAGATTGTTAGAACAACTCAGGAGAGTAAGGAATCTGTACATGCTTACTATGAGAGTCTGCTTTTGGTCTTTAAACAGTATAGTGGTTACGAGAACTTGAGTGAAAAAGACATGAGTCATTTTGTGTATAGATTCGTGTATGGCTTGAGACCTGAGATAAGTGAAATGATTAAGCAGCATATGTTGTGTTGGCAGAATAGCACAGTAGATGAAGTACTAAGGTATGCAAAATATTGTAGTGACGATATTGAATGTAGACAGCGTAAACTCAAGGAAAAGGCAATGTGGGCACAAGTAAAGGTTGCAGAAAAGCAAGAAGCTCAGATGAATAATCAGTCTAGTGATGCAGGGCAGACAAAATCCAAACCGAATATTGGTAAGGGAAAAGGTCAAATGAGTATAGAAGAGGCTAAAAAGAAATGGCCATGTCATAATTGCGGAAAATTAGGACACAGGAGAAACGAGTGTAAATTTCCTCCAAAAGCTAATACAGAAAATCAACCATTAAATCCACAGGTGGAGAATGAGGTGAGTTACCAACCGATGCAACAGCCACAGGTAGTTACTCAACAGTGTCAGGTGCCGCAACCACCTCTTCCAAAGAGTGTAAATCCTCAGAGATATAGTGCAGAGGCAGGATTCTACAGAGGAGAGCAGGTAACAAAATTGCCGTGCGCAGCTGCAGTTTCGCAGTATTGGTTATGGCAGGATGGAGATGAATCGGATGAAAGCTTGTGACGGTGCCTAGGAGAGGAAGAAGAGTGCGTGCTTGGCGCAACTCTAAAGGTAGATCAGTCAGGTCCATTTGTGGATGGAAAAGTGAATGGTGTAAATGTTACATTTCTTGTGGACACTGGAGCTACCCCTTCTACTGTTAGATCAGTGGAAATTCCAAACCTTCCTCTCTCAGGAGAATATATCCAAGTTGTAGGTGTTTTGAACAGGCAGATTAAAACCCCTCTTACAAAACCAGTAGAGGTAAAAGTCGGACCATTCAAAGAAATGCATCGCTTTGTGGTTTGTGATTGCAGTCCTGTAACTTTATTAGGACGCGATCTACTTTGCAAAATGAATTGTACCATCTACTGTACCTCAGATGGTATTGCTTTCCAGACACCAGATGAGGATGTCCTGTATAAAATGACAATGGCAGAACTAGAACCAGGAGTGAATGACATGTTTCCTGTGTTTGATGCAGAGAAAATCCCTATTGAATTGAAAGGAATAGTCAGGTCTGATGTATGGGATTTCACAGGCGAAGATATTGGACAAATGAGAGGAGTTGATCCTGTAAAAATTACTGTAAGGGAAGGAACAAATTACCCAAATACCCTGCAGTACAAATTAACGCCAGAAATCATTGAAGGAATAACACCTGTAGTTAATAAGATGATTGAACAAGGAATTTTGAGAGAAATAATGAGTAGCCCATGTAATTCTCCTATAATGGGATTGAAGAAGCCGAATGGAACATATAGGATAGTGCAAGACTTAAGAAAGTTAAATAAGATTGTTATTCCTTGCTGCCCAATTGTGCCAAACCCCGCTGTAATACTGTATCAGATTCCACATGATGCAGAATGGTACACAGTTATTGATTTGTGCCATGCATTCTTTTCTATTCCATTGCACCCTGACAGCCAGCCATTATTTGCGTTCCAGTTCGGAGAGCGTATTTTGGCATGGTGCCGAATTCCTCAAGGGTATACTGAAATTCCTTCAATCTTTAATCAGATTCTGAAGAAATCATTAGAAGATTTAAAAATGCCTGAAAAATCTGTGATGGTTCAATATATTGACGACCTATTAGTGGCATCAAAGACCAGAGAAGCATGTGTTATGGACACAATTGCTTTATTGAATCATTTGGCAGAAGGAGGACATAAGGTGTCTCCATCAAAACTGCAATTTTGTCAACAGGAGGTACAGTACCTAGGTCATAAGATTGAGAAAGGGATGCGAAAGGTGACGACAGAAAGAATAAGGATTATCCAAGGAATGAGAGCCCCAATGACGCAGAGAGAGGTGAGAATGTTCCTTAGAATGGTTGGTTATTGTCGACAGTGGATAAGTGGATTTTCATTAATTGCAAAACCTTTACAGCGATTGACAAAGAGGGATGTCAAAGATCCGATTGAATTGGATGAGGAGGAAATGAAGGCTTTCAAGGAACTGAAAACAAGTTTGTGTGAGGCACCAGCATTGGGAATGCCTGATTATGAAAAAGAACTTGAGCTGTATTGTAGCGAGAGAGACGGATGTGCACTTTCAGTATTAGTGCAAAGGCATGGAAAAATGAAACGACCAATCGCCTATTTTTCAGCTGTTTTAGACCCGGTAGCAAAGGCGTTGCCTGGATGTCTGAAAGCAGTAGCTGCTACTTGTGTGAGTCTGGAACAGAGTGATGGCATTGTGATGGGATATCCTTTGAGAGTATATGTCCCACACTCCGTTGAAATCCTTCTGACCCGAACAAAAACCCAATTCATGACACATAGTCGGCTGACAAGGTATGAAAAAGTAATTTTGGGTGCAGACAATGTAACCATTGTAAGATGCACGAGTGTGAATCCTTCAACTTCATTGCCGGATGAAGTAAATGTAGAAGTCAAAGATGATGTTGATCATAAGTGTTTGGATGTGCTTGAATTTTGCACAAAGCCTCGTCCTGATATCAGAGATGAACCCTTAAAAGAATCAGATTATGTGATGTTTGTGGACGGATCATGCCTGAGAACAAGTGAAGGAGTTTTAAGTGCTGCGTATGCTGTATGTACGGTGGCAACCATAATGGAAGCACCCTGTTTGAGAGGAATACGTTCAGCCCAAGTTGCTGAACTGATTGCTCTGATTCGAGCGTGCAAACTGGGAAAGAACTTCCGAATTACGGTGATCACGGATACCCAGTATGGCTTCGGAGTGGTCCACAATTTTGGACAGATCTGGTCCCAGAGGGGATTCCTGACTTCTGCAGGATCTCCTATTAGGAATGGTGAGTTTGTGAAGAAGTTGCTTGAGGCGATACAGCTACCTAAACAGATTGCAGAGGTAAAATGCACTGCACACAAAAACGGAACCGATTATATTGCAGTGGGTAACAAATTCGCTGACGAATTAGCCCAATATTGTGCCAGAAACATGATTTCAATGAATCGAAGAAGGGAAAAAGAGAATGTTTCATGTCCCTTGCTGTTTACTAACATAATTGAAACCTGGGATGAGGTAAAACAATTGCAGGAAGAAGCAGATGATGAGGAGAAAGATGGTTGGATAAAAGCAGGTTGTAGACACAGAGAGGAAGATGAAGTCTGGGTTTATAGAGATGAAAGACCAGTTATGCCTGATAGCATGATCTCTAATATGGCACGGATGTACCATGGGCAGGCACACATTGGCAGGGATGCCATGATCAGACTTTTCAGACAGACCTGGTACAACCCAAAATGTAGGGCTATAGCTGAAAGCCTTTGTCAAAGATGTCTCACATGCCAACAAATAAATCCTGGAAGGAAGACAGTAGTGAGTTTGGGAACAATAGGACGCAAAGGAGGTCCTTTTACCAGAATGCAACTAGATTTTATTGAAATGCCCCCAAGCAATAGATTGAGGTATGTCCTGGTGGCCGTCTGTTTGTTTTCTCGTTGGGTGGAAGCCTATCCGACAAGAAGGAATGATGGAGTTACTGTTGCTAAGCTCCTGTTGAGAGAATTAATTCCTAGATATGGGTTTCCAGTAAAGATCGAAACAGATAGAGGAACACATTACCAGAATGAAATAATCCAATTGATATGTGAAGCACTTGACATTCAACAAAAGCTGCACTGTGCTTACAGACCAGAGGCTTCTGGAGTGGTAGAGCAAGTAAATGGAACAATAAAGAATAGGTTAGGGAAAATGTGTCAAGCCACAGGACTCAAATGGCCCGATGCCCTGCCATTGGTGCTGATGAGCATCAGAAGCATACCTGAAAGAAAAACAGGTCTGAGTCCTCATGAAATAATCATGGGACGAGCAATGAGACAAGCACACGTACCTGTCAACAAACTGCTGACTATAACTGATGATCTCGTATTGGACTATTGCAAAGGATTGGCTGATGTGGTGTATTCTGTGTTTCATCACGTTGGACCGGATGTGACCACTCTTGAAAGAAAACCAGCTCATGATTTGAGTCCAGGAGACTGGGTCCGCATTAAAGTCCACAGAAGACAAAACTGCTTGGTTCCTCGCTGGGATAAGCCACGTCAAGTGATCCTGGTGACAACAACTGCTGTAAAGTGTGCAGGTGTGAAAAATTGGGTTCATGCCAGCCATAGCATCAGAGTTCCAGATCCTGAAGCTCGACCTGTAAGTCGACATCTGGAAATATCAGATTCCAGCTCAGCATCTGAAGCAGAAACTGAAACGATCAGAGTTCCAGATCTTGAAGCTCGACCTGTAAGTCGACATCTGGAAGAAACAGGTACCAGTTTGACAACTGAAGAAGAAACTGAAACGATCAGAGTTCCAGATCTTGAAGCTCGACCTGTAAGTCGACATCTGGAGATATCGGATACCAGTTCGGCATCTGAAACAGAGCAACCTGAATCCAGTGAAAGACAAAAGCAAAAATTAGGAAACAAAAGAACTGACATTGAAACTGGAAAAACCAAACTAAGAAACAGCGACAGTGAACAGCCAAGTACAAGCTTTGGGAAATTCCTCCAGAGATCGTTGAGGTAACTGAAGATGATTTAGATTTAGATAGAGAGATTGGGGAAAGTACGGAAGAAAAATGAGGAGTAGTAGGGTCAGAACTAGAAGCAGAAGAAAAACAGGGAAATTTAGATTCAGATAGAGAGATTGGGAAAGTGCGGAAGAAACGCGAGGAGGGTTAGAATCGAATTTTCAAACAGAAGAAACGCCAGAAGATTCGGATTCAGATAAAGAGACTGAGATCATAAAGTTCAAAGTTAGAGGAAGTGAAGTGAGGTCTGAGACAGAATCTGAAGAAAGTGAAGAAGAAAGAAAGCAAAGAATAGGACCAAGAAAGAGACCTTGGAGAGCAGAACGAAAAGAAAAAGAAGGTGAACTGAAAAGGCCAAGAAAAGGAGACAATTGGCCCAACGAGATTAAAAGACTGAGATATAAAATAATAAATTTGAACAAAGATAATGCGGAACAAGTAAATGAAATCACAAGTCAGAAAGGACAAAGAAAACCAAGTGAAAGACAGTTGCCGAGACCAAAAAGAGTGAAAGACCTAATTTGAAATATAAGTCACCTGAATGGCTATACATAGCACTGACCGACATTAAAGAAGTGGATAGCAGTCACAAAATCCCAGACAAAGACTGTGAACAAGTGGGTGAGAGTGAATTGCACCAAACCTGAAAGACAAAGAAAGAAAACCGGACTAGACATACAAACTGATAAAGTCAAAGAAAGATTCCTGAGAAACCGAAAGGTGTGCCAAAAGGCAGTTGATCTTAATCAACACTACGTTATTTGAGGTGTGGAAACACATTTTGTGTACATATAACTAGACAGTATTACAACATGGTAGACATTGAGAATAGAAGATCTAGATGTGAGTTTTTACGTAGATGGTGTAGGATGTGTTTTTATTGTACAGGATTGCTAATGCTTATCTGGTTTATTTTAGCAATAATAATTCCACTTAGGACAGTTGTAGAAAATACATCTGTAATAGTGAATGACACGAATAGTGACAAGAAAGCTATCATAAAGAACACTGCAACATTAGTGGATAGTACTGATTTTCATAGGGATAAGTCAATAATTGATTTCTCCAAGAATGTCTTCACGAAACTTTTATACGAATATGTGGAGACAATGGATGTGAGAGATTGTTATGTCTGTATGCAGTTACCTGCGTCTGTAACAGAAGGTGTGACATATCATCACCTTCCTTTGACGTATGGGATAACTTGTAGCGTTTTAGCTAGCTTATTTTTATAAAACAGGTAAATTAGAGTATTACTACACTTACATAGATGCTGTTTTTGCTAAAATTCCCGTAATCCCTGAATTAAATAAGGTAAAATTTGCAAAGGTGTTTGGAGAGTTTTTCTTAGAAACAAAAGAATTAACATTAGAATATACATTTAAACATAATCTTACTTGTGAGTTAAGAAAAGAAGAAAAGGTTTTCTTAGACATGGTAGAAGGCAGAAGAGTTAAGTTTCAAAGAAAGGTAGCAGGAGAAAAGACAAAAACCCCACCTTGGGCGTTTGAAGAGAGAAGTTACGACAAAGGTGAAACAAATGCAGCTATGGTTCTAGATTGACCCCAACAGGGAAAATTGTGTATTAGTAGAGATAACACTATGTATGATAACTATTTCATGGGTTCTAGTGACTGCCGAGATACATACAAAATTCTAGGTGGATGGGGATTTAAAGGAGGAAAAGATCCAGTATTTCCAGGGATCTATTATATTTGTGGAAATAGAGCTTATTATATGTTGCCGGACCATTGGTACGGAACATGTTATCTAGGCCTGGTCTTTCCAAAGATTTTTCACGTGGAAAGAGGAACGAAAGGAATTCACGAGATAGGTAAACCATTAACCCGTAGGAGGAGGGAAAGCTTCTCAGAAATAATAGGTGACATTTTTGGAGCATTGATACCAGCAGTGGGTATATCTTTGAATGCATACAAGATTTGGAAATTGTCTACAGTAGTGGATCGTTTATCAACGAATACTGCTGGAGGGTTCTTGATGGTAAATACCGAAATGGTTGCCATGAGAGCTATGGTAATGCAAAATCGACTTGCCCTTGACATTCTTTTGGCAAAAGAGGGTGGAGTCTGTGGAATGCTGAAGGTACAACATTGTTGCACTTACATTCCAGACAAAAGTGAGAATATACAGAAGTATATAAAGAACATTACTGATTTGCATAAAGAAATTGCCCCACTGGAGGTTGAAGGTGCCTGGGAGAGACTTGGTAAGAGTTTTTCCTCAATGAAGAAATGGTTCACAGAAATAGGTAGTTCTCTTATTGGGAAAATACTAATACCAGTCACAGTAGTAATAATAATAATGCTATTATTGAGATTAGCATATGTGTGTATTAAAAGAAGAAAAAGACAAAAGAGAGTAAAAAGAGAGAATGAGAAAAATAAAGAAAGAGAACAGGAGATGGGAGAGATAGAATTGGAAGAGTTAAAAGAGAACTTGTACAAAAGGTCTAGAAGACAAGATGAAAAGAACACAGTTGTTTAAACTAACAAATACAAGTGGACAAGAAACATTTATCTGATACATTTTTGTAGGGATAGGTTTTTGTGGTGATGTTAAAAATCACCAAAGGGGGAATTGATGGAGCAGGGTAAACAAATTAATTTTGTACCCCTTGGAAATTAATGACCTCATAATAATTAATGATACTAACCGTTTGAATTTCATGTATTAACCCCTTTACCGCTGGTCGAAATTCTCGCATGCGGTGCGCATCTTTGAAGAGTGGGCGGAGCCGCGTCGGCCAACGGACGTGCGCAGCACTACGGAGGTAGTGCTCGCGACGGCCGTTGGCTGACAGAAGCAGCGAAAGGGTTAACCAACAAACGCACCTTTTTAGTAAACACTACACATAGGTAATATGCTAATTTGTGCAAAATGTAATCTATTTACAAATGTGAAGTTAAATTAACCTTAGTATTGTGATTTGCGTACTAATTAGAGTGAATTGCATGATTTGTGTTGCTTAATAGAATTGTATTGTGGCAAAGAATGCAGATGGTAAGTAAAATGGCTTTAAATGTCGTTTCTGCTAGGTAACACCTAACACGGGTTTTTAGAATGGCGGGTGGTAAACAGAAAGGCTTATTTTCTTTTTTTAAATTTCGGTTGTGTTTGTTCTTATGATAGTTCGTTCGGGCCTGCTAGGCCATGCTTCGAAAATGGCTGCTGGAAAGGATGAGATCACGTGAGATGACTAAGATAGCCTCCGGGCAGAATCAAAACAGAAGTTCCAATCACGTGATTGCAGCCTGTGCCCGGAGTGAGAGATGCCAAGATCAATCTGACCTACAAGGGAAATTGTGCCAAGTGATTCAGCATGTATTCCTGGGAATGGATGGGAAAGAACCGAGTGACAATGGATGTACTAAAATGTGACCATCAAGAATCGCAACAAAATGAATTGACAAGTTGGACTACTCTTGACCCCCAAGTCATAAGACTTATTGTATGCTTTATTGTCCCCAAACCAGTTTGAACAAGGAATGCGATGAGGTGACCATCACCACCCCTCCAATGGACCAATTAGCGTGATTCTTGCCCCTAAGGATTGCAACTTTTATGTGTAGTAAGCCAGTGAATAGGGTATAAGAGAGTCTGCTCTTACGTGGGTTTGTGCCTGTTGGTGTTGTTGCCATGCCGCTTCTTTATTTTTCATTTTTCCACCTTGATGCTGCGAAAGACTCTATCATTTTGGACTTTGAACTTTGACTGGGGAAGGAACGAGATCGTGGCGGGAATTCTGCCCGGGAGGTACGTCCGAGGAGGTTAGCGGGACAGTCAGTCAGTTTGGGAGTCCTATTCTGTGATCTGCGGTTTACTTTCCTTTGGTGAACCATTCTTGTCATCGCCCCATGGCCGAGGGTAATGCATAATTTTCACTTTTCCTAAAAACCTTTCTCAAATGTTTATTGATATATTAAATGTGTTTGTTTAATAAAGAATTTTACTTATTTGATTGAAGAATTTAGATAAAATTATATTCAAACTTTAAAATGAGTTCGTGGTTCTTTAATAAATTTATGATTTATAAATGTTAAAGATTTTAATTGTGATTGAGCTGGTCTTAATCACCATCAACTTATTCTACTAGTTGGTCCATCGACCCAATATCGGAGTACCTTGATGCTTAGAACCGACAGGATCCAAAGTTAATGCATATAATGTATAAATTATTATTCTGTCAAATTTAACAAGGTATCCCGTTTGTCCAGCAGCACATTCTCCTTAGCGTGTAGTCCAGAGATTGAATGAATGTATGTATGCGGTGTCATGGGCCCCACCGATATAAGTTTTAAATGACAATAGGTTGCGTAAGTGTTTTACCTGGATTGGTGTCCTAAGGAGCAATTTATATTAGCCACGCTGGATCACCCTCAATACCTACCTCGACAGAGTAACACACAGAAATGATTAGGATTGTAAACTGTGAGCAAATGGTTTACAGTCTTGAAGACCAATTAAACATATTCAGGGAAAAGGGGAACATTACCTTGAAGGTGATAATAGTTTCATTAAAGAATAATGACTAAAAGGGATGAACAGCAAAACAGGCACCCAAATGGTAAGGACTTACATCACAAAGCAACACAGATGGAGACCTATCTGCTAAACTGATGCTTACAGACGATACTACATAAAACATCAATTTCCACCATCAAATACAACCCAGACTTGTGAAATCTATACACATCTGTCCAAGGAAATAATAATCAACACAGACCTGGAAAATTCCTTACCTCCCCAAGCACCAGTAGTAAAACAATTGGCCTTCACCGGTCCACCAATCCCTTCTGATTAAGCACCGTGGACAAATTCCCCTGTATCGTTAAAAGTAGTATACTAATCGGGAAAAAGACACCCTTACATCCTTCCTTTTTTTTCTTCAAAACGAAACATAGCCTAAGACATACTACACTAGGTCTGGATGGAAATTAAACGAAACAGGATTGATAATATAACAGCATCAAGTGTGAATATAAATGTAGATGCTAACTTGAGGCACCAATCAAATTGTTTGTGAGACCGTATTTGGTCACGGGCGATCCCATCCCTTTTTCCATCATTTTTCCTCAGTGATCTTACTTCTTAGTTATTGCTTTCCACTCTTTTATCTGATGTGTGTCCTAAAGTTTGCAACTTGTAATGTTAATACAGAAAACCTATGAAAAGAATTGGTGCAAAAAAGAAAATGTATGTGGTAGGACATCAGGACACCAAAAGAAGTAACCAGCTAAGGGTTGAATCAATACCTATAACTTTGAGGAGTCAACAACTCCCGGAAGTGAGCGATGGAATATTCATATGTAACTTAATTCAAATCCTTGGTAAATGTTCTGTCAAACAGCCATGGAAAACAAAGGATGTTCAAACACTAAGCAAAAAGTGTATGAGCCAAAACTTTTGAAAAATAACAAAATGAAGCCATTTAAAAGGAAAAATTAGATTTTCTAATGTCTCTCCTTGACACTTTTATGTTTGGTTAAACCAGTAAAAAGACAGAGTAGCATGTGCTTCGACCAATTATCTGCAAAGCGACCTAAAGCCTGTGTATTTCAGTGAAATTACATCCAAACAACATACACTCTCATTCATGGAAGGTAAAGTAAAATAATCAATCTCTTGTGAACCACTTCATAAAGAGAAATGAGGGGCAGCAGTCTACAGTGACGTTGTATGTGTGTCTGGTTTTGGTTAGTGGGATAATAAAAAGGAGCCTGAGGAATGTAATCATATAGGGCCTGATTTAGAGTATGGTGGACAGGATGCTCCGTTACAAATGCGATGGAGTTCCCTCTCCACCAAACTTTCAGTCTGCCATCCTCATTTAGAGCTAGGTGGATCTTAAGTTTTCCTCTGATGGGGCCCCTGTTGACTACTTCAACAGAAAGCTTCCTACAATGGACTGACAGAGTAGGGTGCTATCGGAGGAAGGATATTACACTGTCCACCCATTGCACTCTGTACTTCTGCATGTACATCCTTGCATCCGTGTGTCACCTCCCTTCACCATGTCCTCTCTCTCACACACCCACTCTCCTCACCTCTGCAAAAACCGCATGTTTTTTCCTAGTCACTGTCAATATTTCAATAGCTTGTTTACCTCCTTCACACACGTTCACATAAAATGGTAATTGCTTATGGCATACATTGCTCTGTGCACTCTACATAGAGATCAAGTATTGGATGTGCCTCTAGTCTGAACATCTTTATGACCGACTGACAGGCTCCATGAAAAACTGCCCAGCCATGAACTCACTCAGACACCTAGGACCATAATTATGAACCCATTTGCGTCACACTTGCACCATGCAACGTGGTACATGCACCATGCAACTCACAAAAGTGGTACATGCGCAATGCAGCTAAAAAATGCGACCCAGTTTTGGATGTGCCTGTAGTACGAACATCTTTATGACCTACTGACAGGCTCTGTGAAAAACTGCCCAGCTATAAACTCACTTAGACACACACGGGCACATGCATCAATGTAGGCTTTTGCGATTCCTTAATTGCGATTATTAAGCAATTGCAATTAAGGAATTGCAAAAGCCTATGCATGAAGGAATCGCTATAAAATTAGCAATTCCCAAACGTTCCTTAATTGCGACTCGCAAATTGAGAGTCGCAATTAAGGAATGCCTTCCCATTCATTCCTATGGCCCTAAAGGCCCATAGGAATAAATGGGAGATTGCATGCGCAATTTGCGAGTACCAATAGGTACTCGCAAATTGCGCATGCAATTCAAGGGTGCAAGGGTGTCAAAGGGACACCCTGTTGCACCCTGAAATTGCTCTGTGCACACATGTTGCAGCACACACATGCCCCAAGGGCATGTGTGTGTGTAACCTACAACTTTGAAAAATGCACTTTAGTGCATTTTTCAAAGTTTTACAAATTACCATCAAGTCCAACTTGATGGTAATTTGCGCCCCTAGTAGCAAAATCGCTATTCTAAAGTGGTTCTTGCATTGCATTTAAGGAATCGCAAACTGCGATTCCTTAAATGTAATCGCAATTTGAGAAATCGCAATTAATTGCGAATTCTCAAATTGCGAGTGCCTTGAACCTTGATGCATCGCAAATGCCCTTTTTGCGGGCGCAAACGGCCGATTTTTGCGAATCGCACCGTTTGTGCTCGCAAAAATAGTTGATGCATGTGCCTGATAGGGCCTTATTTATGACCCCAGCTGCGTCGCGCTGGCACCAATCAATGTGGCACATGCTTGATGCAGCTCAAAAATACAATTATGCAGCCTACACAGAAAGAGGAAAATGCATCAGGGGACTGTTTTTGTGCAGGAAGGTGCCTCTTCCTGCAAAAAAAATCCACTTTATAATGCAGGCACCCTTGTCCCATGGTGCAAGGGTGTCTGTGTTGGTGCTAGGGAGTATTCTTTTAAATGTAAAGGTGACGTGCTGCGCTGCACTGCCTGACAATATCATAAATATGCCCTCTAGAGGCAACACAGTTCACTGTAGGTCATATGCTGAATGAAAATAAAATCTACATAAACACATCATCTACGAAAAGCAAATATAAATATTCGATGCCATATGAAGTGAAATATAAACAGGGACTGCATGTTTTAGACCCAGTGGTTTTGGGCTGGCTAAGACACATTGAAGCCAGTCAAAATCCACCGTTCCAAACAGGATGAGTACGATACACTTGTCCGATAACCTGTAGCCTGATACTGAGCAGTCAGGCTTATCCTCAGGGCTCAAGTGTACAGTATTGGCACAACACCCCCCCCCTTGCAACAGACTGCGTACGCTACAAAAAGACTCCACACCATATGCACAAAAACACTTGTCTTTGTATTGCACACACACACACACACACACACACACTGAAATCAAAACGAGATACACATTATATATACACTCTACAGTTATACACAATTGTCAAACTTCTCTATTGAAATCATAACGAAACACACATTATATATACACTTTACAGTTATATGCAATTGTCAGACTTTCCCATTAGCAGAAAGGTTAAACAGTCACAGTTGTTTGACTACGCCTCGTGACCCAGCCCTTAGTCTTAAACTACACCAGCCAACGATAATCATTGCCCCGGCTGGTGACCTGTTGACTAGACAGTTGGAACCCACAGACAGACGGTCAGGCAGAAAGAACCAATCAAACCATGGAGCAATACCTGAGATGCCTGTTGCTCACCATGGAAAAGGAGTGGTCCGAGATGTTGTGGGCCGTGGAGTTTGCATATAACAATACCAAACACTCATCCATTGGCATGTCACCGTTTTATTGCCTCCAAGGGCAACATTCACAGACCATGCCATGGGAAAAACAAAGGGAACAGTCCCATGCCCACAGTTCAGGCATTTCATACCACCCTTCACGAGTTATGGCAACAAGCACATTTCGAACTAGCAAAAGCTAAGGACACATACAAAAAGGCTACCGACAAACATCGACAGCCCGAACCAAATTACATAGTGGGTGATCAAGTATGGCTATCCATAAAACACCTTAATCTACATGGATCAAAGAAACTTCTACCATGCTACTTAGGGCCTTTCGCCATAGTGAAGATCATTAACGAGGTTTTCATGAAACTAGACTTACCCGACACCATGAAAATACAGCCTGTGTTTCATGTGTCTCTCCTAAAAAAGGTATCACCAGAAACCCGGGTTCAAACCCCACCTGTACCTTAGTTAGGTGATGAACACATCGAATACGAAGTTAAAGCAATACTTGACTCACGTAGAACCAGGGGCAAGTTGTCCTATCTTGTGGACTGGAAGGGGTACGGACCCGAGGAGCTTTCATGGGATCCCCTTTCCAACGTCCGTAATGCTCCCCGTTTGGTCCAGAACTTTCACGCCCGTCATCCATTGAAACCCCATCCTGCTTCCCCAGTACTGGATGGTCTGTCTAGGGGGGGAGGGGGTACTGTCATGATTCTGACCTAGGGACCTGTTGCTGGCGGGCGCTCTACTCCGGAACAACGCAGTTGACTATTCCGGGGAAGAAACAGAACACTGCCGATATCGGCATGATCAGCACCCCTGCCCACCACTTCCAGGTCATGGCGAGACGGGGCAGAACTGGTTTCCGCTTCCGAGTTACTCCATATTTAAATCCGGCTAGCGGGACCGGGTGCTGCTTCGTCTCGAGTCCTTGATCCTTACGAACACCACGTCGGAGCTGTTGCTGACTTCAGGTCGGATTTTTGGCCATCCGGAGAAGCCTTCCGCACACCAGTGAGTACAACCAGCAGTTTGTTGTTGACAAGCAAGCCGCCAGGAGAACTCCATTACGTTCTCGCTGGGGAATAATGCTCGTTTAACTCCGAATCCTTTTGGGAAGCGCTCGCGGGCACATATTCTTTGGGGACATTGCGCAGAAGCGCTTGCTGGCACCTATCCTTTGGGGGCATTGCGCAGAAGCGCTTGCTGGCACATATCCTTTGGGGGCATTGCGCAGGAGCGCTTGCTGGCACCTATCCTTTGGGGGCGTTGTGCAGGAGCGCTTGCTGGCACATATTCTTTGGGGACATTGCGCAGAAGCGCTTGCTGGCACCTATCCTTTGGGGGCATTGCACAGGAGCGCTTGCTGGCATATATCCTTTGGGGGCATCGCGCAGAAGCGCTTGTTGTTCCTAAACCTTTGTGGCACCTCGCTGGAGCGCTTGTTCATTTCTGTATCCTTTGGAGGCACCGCGCAGCACGCTTGTTCATTTCTGTATCCTTTGGGGGCATCGCGCAGGAGCGCTTGTTGTTCCTAAACCTTGTGGCACCGCACAGGAGCACTTGTTCATTTCTGTATCCTTTGGGGGCATCGCGCAGGAGCGCTTGTTGTTCCTAAACCTTTGTGGCACCGTGCAGGAGCACTTGTTCATTTCTGTATCCTTTGGGGGCATCGCGCAGGAGCGCTTGTTTTTCCTAAACCTTGTGGCACCGCACAGGAGCGCTTGTTCATTTCTGTATCATTTGGGGGCATCGCGCAGGAGCGCTTGTTGTTCCTAAACCTTTGTGGCACCGCGCTGGAGCTCTTGTTCATTTCTGTATCCTTTGTGGCATCGCGCAGGAGCGCTTGTCTGTTTCATAACCTTTGAGGCACAGTGCAGGAACTTCACTTATGACCTCTTGTTTTAGGTACTTTCCACACCTATGGGGGAGGGCAGAGCATGACAGGGTTCCTATGGTTATCACCATTTATTTTTGTTGTTGTTTCCCTTAGGTGATTACCCCTGCACATCAACCACAGGCAATACCTTCAATTCTTGGCCTTCTCCCCCCCACCCCAACCTTCTCCTCCTATCAGTTTCACACACTCACGAGCAAAAGGTAAGGGGCAGTGGAGTTTGGTCATATCGTCTCTGCAAGGTCTCACTGCAAGTCAAGGTAAGAGTTGCGGTGGTCTGACACCTGAGGTATTTTTAATCTCTTTTTTGTTTATTGTTCTGCTGAGTGGATCCCTTTATACATGTATGCATTGTTTCCCCCATACCCCTATGCTCCCTCGCAGGCGTTGGTCTGCGCAGGGATGTTGTAGCAGCCCTATGATGAAGCATGACACTACTAGTGAATGAGGGCATTTTTAAAAAACCTTGTGATTTTTCAAGTGAGATATTTCTATTTTTACAGAATATGTGTGTTTCCTCCTTTTCCTTTTTTGTGTGTGTAACATTTAGATACCATGTACATGTATACCACACCTTGCCTACAGGGCAATCTCTGTTTTTACTATTTAGAGGGGAAAGGGCAGAATTTGAGGTTGGGCCGTGGATGCAGTAAGTAGATCAAAAATATGGAGTGGACAATTGAGTGAGTTACAGGTTCTGTTTGCATCGTCCAACATAAATATACACTTTATCAAGCATCCAAGCATGCAGCACAGGATGGGTTCATGTGGAATAATTGCTGTGGATACACAAAAGCCAACCCAGTTTGTCAGAAACTCTCACAATTGTAGACAAGTTTAATAATGCAGAAAAATAAAACAACACAGAGTTGTTTCGCCTGAACCTAGACACTCTGTGCTGAAAAAGTGAAAGAATTCACAAATCAGTAGAAAGGGTTGTAGGGTTAAAAAGATCAGTTACTTGAATATGGTATTTGGTGGCTTTGGAACTAAAAAAGTAACAATATGGGCCTGATACTAGGGTGAGATCAAGACACTGGGGCATTAAGAAGGTCTAAATCCATTGCCAGAGGATGCAGAAGATAAGATACTGACTTTAAGCCAAAAACTGAGGAAAGCAGAGATGGTGGCATGGAAGATAAATACATGGATGAAGAAAATCTGCACAAGTGTGCAAGCCAGAGAACTTAATAAACAAAGAGCCCATAAAATGTTATGCACTGACAAATGTTTGTTACAGATTTATTGGCTTGTCCGCTCCTATTGAGGAGTATAAACTTTCCGCTTTTATGAGATCCCCTTTCCAGATATGTACATAGTTTGAAAGTGTGTGACATAACCATAAACATGTGTTACAGCAAACAAATGATGGACGGAATGCTGACAATGCAAACATTCTCCCCCAGTCAAAAGATCTGGGTTAAATCCATCGTTCTTTTGCCCACTACGCCACCCTAGTTTGGACCCAGCCATATGCAAATCAGCATTGACCTTGTGCCCCATGGGAACAGTCCAGACCGAACTGCCAGGCCAGGTCCTCCCTGGACCGGAAACAAGCATCCTGGGACCGGTTTCAGGGTATGTCACCCTTCTTCAGCCAGGCTAGCTAGAATCCAGTGGCACAGTGAGCAAGGGACCCATGTCTGGGCATACCCATCCCACTTAGGCGAAAAGTGTTACAGCAAACAAATGATGGACGGAATGCTGACAATGCAAACATTCTCCCAGTTAAAAGATCTGGGTTAAATCCATCGTTCTTTTGCCCACTACGCCACCCCAGTTTGGACCCAGCCATATGCAAATCAGTCTTGACCCTGTGCCCCATGGGAACAGTCCAGACCGAACTGCCAGGCCAGGTCCTCCCTGGACCGGAAACAAGCATCCTGGGACCGGTTTCAGGGTATGTCACCCTTCTTCAGCCAGGCTAGCTTGAATCCAGTGGCACAGTGAGCAAGGGACCCACGTCTGGGCATACCCATCCCACTTAGGGCGAAAAGTGTTACAGCAAACAAATGATGGACGGAATGCTGACAATGCAAACATTCTCCCCCAGTCAAAAGATCTGGGTTAAATCCATCGTTCTTTTGCCCACTACGCCACCCCAGTTTGGACCCAGCCATATGCAAATCAGTCTTGACCCTGTGCCCCATGGGAACAGTCCAGACCGAACTGCCAGGCCATGTCCTCCCTGGACCGGAAACAAGCATCCTGGGACCGGTTTCAGGGTATGTCACCCTTCTTCAGCCAGGCTAGCTTGAATCCAGTGGCACAGTGAGCAAGGGACCCACGTCTGGGCATACCCATCCCACTTAGGGCGAAAAGTGTTACAGCAAACAAATGATGAGTCCCGTGCTCTCCATGCCACTGGAGTCAGGCTATCCTGGCTGATGAGGGCTGAAAGCCCGAAACCGGTCCTAGGATGCTTGTTTCCAGTCCAGGGAGGACCTGGCCTAGCAGTTTGGGCTGAACTGTTCCCATTGGGCGCAGGGTCAAGACTGATTTGCATATGGCTGGGTCCGTCCAAACTGGAATGGCATGGTGAGCAAAAAAACGATGTATTTAGGCCCAGATCTCTGTACTGGGGTGAATGTACAACATTGTTCTGCATTCTGTCCATCAATTGTTGTTATTGCATTTGTCACCCCGAGTGGGACGGGTATGCCCAGACGTGGGTCCCGTGCTCTCCATGCCACTGGAGTCAGGCTATCCTGGCTGATGAGGGCTGAAAGCCCGAAACTGGTCCTAGGATGCTTGTTTACAGTCCAGGGAGGACCTGGCCTGGCAGTTCGGCTGGACTGTTCCCATTGGGCGCAGGGTCAAGACTGATTTGCATATGGCTGGGTCCAAACTGGAATGGCATGGTGAGCAAAAAAACGATGGATTTAGGCTCAGATCTCTGTACTGGGGTGAATGTACGACATTGTTCTGCATTCTGTCCATCAATTGTTGTTTTTGCAATAACCATAAACATAGCATATTTAGAATGGGAGTGAAGGATGATTGTCAACAATGCTAGTGTAATTTTAGTGGACCAAGGTAGGGCATTTCTCCAGAAACAAACTTGTTCAGATCATCTGTGCTTGAGTAGATTCTTCAGAAGGGTTTAGACTGAAACCAAACCCTGGGGAAGAAGACAGCAATGAAGGCGACAATAAGGCAGAAACACAAGAGGGGCTCATAGAAGTTCACAAAGCCATTAAGATGTGTTTGAATTCAGGGACAGTGCAAATGAACAGACTTCAAAAACACACACTACTATGGCAATGGGCACAGTTCCTTTTCATATCTTTTTTATTGATTTTCCAGTAAACTGTTATCCATCACAGCCATGAAAAGAAACAGCAAACATCAAACAAAACCAACGACCACCTTTTACATTTCTGGTTGATTGCAGCAGGTAAAACACAGTAAAGTAGATGCCACTCCTTAAACCTTTTGGAAATTTGCATACTCAATAGAGCCAGCACACCCCCAAGACTACAGCAGCCCCATTCCACTAATCATTTTATCGTATCTAAAAAAAAGTCTCCAGATTTTTTCAAATTTTGGTAAAATATCATCAAGTTTATAGATCAACCTTTCAAAGTGTGCTGAATCATTCATGTCTTCAAACCATTGCCTGTACGTTGGGGAATTGGTGGATGTTAGACTGGGCCTTTGTTGGGGTGGCCTCCCCTAACCTTTTTGGCTGCTGACCTCATGTTTTTACCTTGTTTTGCTAGACTTAGGACTTGAGCGCATTTGGCACTGCTGTGCAGTGTGAAAGCGCTGTACTCGTCATATACATACTGTAGATCGTGTATATATGATTGGCTGGTTCGAGTTAGCTGTAAGTCCCTTGTCATGGGTTAAGGCTGTCAAGCATTATTTCCTAGGGGCAGAATAGTAACAGTATAGTGATTAGTTTGCAATGGCGGATCCACTCCGGTAGTGCGAGGGGGTTCGACATTACGGTGCTGGAAATGTCACTTTGGGTAAGTGAGCATTTCGATGTTCGGGACTCTGTGTGCCTGTCGGTTTGTCTCCTAATTCACAACTGGGTGCTGGGGGGGGGGAGCCACATTTGTGCATTCCTGACAGAGGGCCATAAACGAGGGGTTCACAGGAAACTGCAGACCTCTGACTCTAAGGGGCCTTTCTGGGAATGTGAGGTGATGACCAACGCCGAAGAAAGACAGGCAGGCGTAGCGAAGAAAGACAGGCAGGCGTAGGCTCTTAGATAAGGTCTTTATTGTAGCTCCATATTATCAGACCTCATCCTACAACCGACATAAGAAACTGACCAACTATTCAAGCAGTAACATTCTTAGATTCTTCACGTAGTTCCATGGTGACAACATAGAACGGGAGTACAGAATAGGAAGGAGTCATAGCATAGCCTATACACGAGGGGAAGAACAAGAACACCACAGAATGTTAGGTGGGGGTGGAATAGGCACCTGCATTCCAAGGGGCAGGGTCTTGACCCCACTAAAGATTGTGATCAAACCTCCCGGGGTAGGATGGCAGACAGACCAAAATTTAGAAAGGTGGCCTTTTGAAGTGATCGTATCTTCAAAGGCTATGGTGAGTATAACTACTGGGGCTTCGGCCTCCGAAAGTAGAGACACTTTTGGATTTGGAATCATACTGGGACTTTTACATGAGGAATCATTAGGGCAGATGGGACTGCAACTGGACTAGCCGCAGACTTGTGGTGGCCTGTAGGTTGTCGAGCTCCAAGAAGGGGACTATCATTTAGTGGATTTTACCTAGACATTGCTGGCCTGCAGCTAAGTGTCAGCTGTCGTGGCCTGGGTCTCTTCAAGTACTCTGCAAGGGCCGGTGCGCTGGCCTCCTGTCCATGAGATCCCGGGGACACAAAGGATCTCCCTGTCTCCACAAGATCATAAGGACCGCACTGGGTGTGGCGGAGACAGGTGGAAGTGGTCATGGTTGGGACAAGGACTTTCCTGACATACAACATCATTTCGCTGTGCAAGAGGAGTGTGTGCGCAAGATTTGCAGCCATCTGAGATGCTGGGACGTGAGGAGTTTGAGGAATGTGGGGGAAGCTTACAGAGTCTGTGGGATCCGTGGTTGCAACCCATAGACCTGTGCTCGTTTGCGCTCCAGAGCGCGTGGTGTCAGAGGAGTGTTGGAGGAACCTGAGCCGGGAGCTGAAACTGTCTTCGGCCTTCCAGATCGGGAAGACGACAGTTCCTGATCACTGCCTCTGTCCGAGGTCGTTGGGTCCCTCTCCCTGGACCCACGCAACAGGGTGCTTTGTTTTGGGAACCACCGAGACAAGACCCGAGGGTTTTCATGCGCCTTGTGGGCAACTGTAGCTGACTGTCAGGGGTCTACGGCAGCTAACACCTCCGCTTAGAGTGAAAGCATTTCTCCGGACTTGGAAGCGCACCAGCTTCCTGGGTCACAACCTTTTGGCTCCAGTGGGATATTGATCCCGCACTCGTGTAGGTGCTGTCTCGTGTCTGGAGGTCTAATCCAGATGGACGACACTCAGTAACTGTTTCTTTCCATGTTATGTGGTTCCGACTGTCTAGTTAATAGGTCACCAGCCGGGGCAACATGTATAGTTGCCTGGTGTAGTTGAAGACTGAGGGGTTGGGTCACGAAGCGTACTCAAAGAACTGTGACTGTTTAACCTTTCTGCTAATGGGAAAGTCCAATTGCATATAACTGTAAAGTGTATATACATTGTATGTTTCGTTTTGATTTCAATAGAGAAGTTTGACAATTGCTTATAACTGTAAAGTGTATAGACAATGTATATCTCGTTTTGATTTCAGAGTGTGTAATATAAAGACAAGTGTGTTTATACATACGGTGTGGAGTCTTTTTGTAGTGTACGCAGTGTGTTGCAAGGAGGGGTGTTGGGCCAATACTTTGCACTCAAGCCCTTAGGATAAGGGCTCGGTGCCAAGCTACCTGAGGGTGAGCACAGGTTATGGGACAAGTGTATCGCACTCATACTATTTGGAACTATGGATTCTGACTGGCTTCGATGCGTCTTAGCCAGCCCGAAACCACTGAGTTTAACAGTGGACTTCAAAAATCTTATTAATCCCACATTCGCTGTTGCCAACTCTGTCAACAACCAGTGCCTCACATGAAATGTCAGTTCGAGAAGTAGAGAAAAAACATGTAAGTGTGCAATTCTAGCATTAAACTCCAGTGATGTGTCTACTTCTTCCTCTAACTTGTCTCAAATTTGTTTCAAATAGCCTGGCACCAAAACACATTCCCAAAACAAGAAATGCACAATATCCAGCTCGCCCCTGGCACATCTCCGGCATTGGGAATGCATACTCAGTTTGGCTCCCCCGAGTTGTACCAGGCTCCAATGGCAGCGATTTAGAATCTGTATGTAACTGTACTTTAACCATGTCTCCCTCAAGCCTATATTGTGATCCTCGTGCAGTTCCCCCCAATCTTCATTTTTGAAAGTGGTTGCAAGATGGTCTTCCCACCACCGCCGCAGCCCACGTGATGTGTCTAGAGAAAATGCATGGTCCATAAGAAGTGAATACAACCCCAAAGGGCTATACCCAAAGTCTTTCCACATGTAAATATATTTTTTAATGGGAAATGGTGTTAATGCATACGGTGCCTTTCCACGTTTTGCTCGTAAGGCCCCCATCAGTTGTGTGGACCTCCAGAGTTGTGTGGCTGAGAGATCATAGTCATGTAGAAGTTCCAGAAAAGATTTGAATTCCATGTCAAAGTCAGTTCTGTTTCCTCATATTTGTATGATTTTTGCACCTATACTTCTGGGGGCGGGGATGAGTTAAATTCCTCCTTACTATTTTCACTTTTAGTGAGTACTGTTTACTTGAGGGTATTTTAAGTGTCTATGGGGCACATTCATCAAAGTTACAATTTGCAATTACCAAATAGCGATTATTAAGGAATCACTATTTGGTAATCGCAAATGCCTATGCATGTAGGAATCGCCCAAAAATTTGCAATTCCTTAACATTAGCTAATAGCGAATCGAAAATTGCGAATCGCTATTAGCTAATGTGACTCCGTTCATTCCTATGGGTCTACAGGCCCATAGGAATGAATGGCATTGCATTCGCTAATTGCGATTACCAAATTGGTAATCGCAACTAGCGAATGCAAATCCAAGGGTGCCCGGGGGCCTAAGGCCCCCCTGAAGCACCCAACAAAATAGGTAAGTGTGCACTTGTAAAGCACACACATGCCCTAAGGGCATGTGTGCGCTACATGGCACTTTGAAAAATGCATTTTTCAAAGCATGCACATATTACCATCAACTTGAAGTTGATGGTAATTAGCGTTTCCTAAATGCACAGTTCGCATTTAGGAAAGGCTACATGCATCGGCATTAGGAAATAGCAAATTGCGCTTCCTAAATGCATTCGCAATTTAGGTAATCACATTTAATTGCGATTACCTAAATTGCGAATGACAAAACCTACATGCATTGGAAAAGGCCTTTTTCCATTCGCAAACGGAAAAAGGCTTGATGCATGTGCCTCTATTTCTCAATAGGGCAGGCTTTCTTTCTGTTTCACTGTTTTAAGCACCAAGATGCCTTTCTGGGTAGTTGGTGTGCTTTACAAATGCCAAATTATTTCTTTCTTTCTGTCTTTGGGCAAGTCAGCCACACAGTCTATCTTACATTCTTTCCAGATAGAACAGCTGACCTCTGTCTATCCAATTCAAATTGCAGCATTGTCATATAGGGGAGCTGCCGCATTGTAAAGAGGCTCAAATGCCCAGCAGGGCATGTGCCCATTGCCACACTTTCCTGGAAGACTGTATAACAGGAATAGTGTTCTGTGAGTCCCTCATAGGTCTATCTTAGTTTGTCACCAGATCCCCCTTTGCCCTTAGGATATGGTTCTCTAAGGGAATCCACATAGGTGTCTACCTGAATGTTTAATCATGTATACTGAATGGGCTAGCTAATGGTCAATCCAAAAACATTTCATATGAGGCAGCCGCAATACTCCCATTTTGCAGCTTCCCACCACCCTATATGAATGACATTATGCTCTTATCAATCTGTCACAAAATGGCCTTAGTGATTGGGAGAGGCAGCATCCCAAATACATAGTTGAATCTGGGCCGTATGTTCATTTTTACCACTTGCACACTCCACCATTGAGACAGTTTAAATGTTCCCACTTTTTGAAGTCAGCCATCCTTTCCTCTATTAGAGGGAGGACTCTGTCCTGTATCATGTCCCTCAGGCCTAAATTAACATAGATTCCCAAATATTTAAGACACCGATGTTTCCACCTAAAAGGCAAGTCACCCAAGGAAGCTTGAGTTGTGGTCAGGGTGAGGGGCAGAGCTTAACATTTAGCCCAATTGATGCAATAACCTGAAAAGCTCGAGAAAAGATCAGTCAGGGCTGCCAAATATTTTGCTGATTGCTAGTGTTGCGACAATGTCAGAAAAATATCATCAGAATAGAGAAATGCTCCCGCCACTGATTGTACGCCCGTGATCTCCCCTTCCTGGCTAATCACTATTGCCAGTGGATCTAGCTCCAGAAGAAACAACAGCTGAGATAAAGGGCATCACCACCGCATTCCACATCCAACCTGGAATTAGGGAGATTTAAAACCCCCAGAACTGACCACCGCCCATGGATCTTGATACATAACCTATGCACAGGTAGGGAACTTGTGGCCAAATCCCATTCGCACCATGGTGCGAAGAAGGTACCCCCACTTCACTCTATCAAAAGCCTTCTCCGTGTCTAGGGAGAGGGGCACCTTCTCATTCATGTTGTCCTTAAGCTGCCAGATGATATGAGATAGAAGAATGTGGTAGTTGGTAGAGGTGCGTCCCGGGACAAGTCCAACCTGGTTAAGATGGATTATGGCAGTAATACACTTACTTAGAATGCCTGCTAATATTTTTGCTAAGATCTTAGCATCCACATTTAGTAGGGAGATGGACAAAAGGATCTGTATCTGATTTTCTGGATTAAGACAATCCTAATGTTAAAATCTCTGCATAAAATAAGCGGAAGTGGCCATAAGGCCAGCTCATTATTTAACCAGTCAAACACTGCTGGATCATCCAGTACAGACCCATACACAGAGCAGATAGTAAAAATCCCATTAGGAAAGCGCCACTCTGCAATAACCCTCATCAGACTTACTTATCCACACTAGAGTGTGGAAAGCTGCTACCTCCCTTCCGCGCCAAAATTGCCTCCCCTGTGTATGTGTCCCCCGTGAAGTACAACTCACTACCTGATACCCCAAGAAGTCTAAAACATTCCGTCTTGCCCCCTCAATGCAGACAAATTATATCAGCCTATAAAAATTGCATATCAAGGGTAACCCTTTGCATTTGCATCTGATTATTTAAGCCACAGATGTTCACTGTAGCAATACACAGCTTACTCATTGCTTATAATAAAAAAAACATGCAAAAGCAAGTCTACAGTGGAATTACATACTCTTCCTACCCACATACTATCCATGTAACTTTCTGTCTGCTTGGGTTGCCTGCTCACCTCCCCCTACCTCTCCCCACCTCCTCCTACCTCCCCCTACCTCCCTCCTAACCCTCCCTACCCCAACCTCCCCTGACCCCCCCTTACCCACACCCTCTCCCCCCACCCACCCCACCAGCGAGCAAACCGGTCAAAATGACCCTGATGATGCAACCCACATGCACACGCCCCCCACCCCTCCCAGCTCCAACCAAGTCCAAAATGAAAACAAAAACCCAAGAAAAAGGAAGCAAAGAGATATCAAAGAAGCATACCAAAGAAGAAAGAAAAAGGAACTACTCCTAAAGGGCCACGTGGACCTTATCACCATTAACTAAACACCAAAAACAACAATCCTGCAATTCTGAACACCATCTAGTGTTACCATAAGACCCAAAAAAAAAATATTCAGATATACAGACCATCCAAAAATCCTTCCCTAGTGAGTGCAGTACTCTCAAGCCTGCCCCGGCCCCCATGAAATCTATTTCAGGTATTCTTGTGCCTTTATCTTTAAGATAAATGTCCGAACCCGCCCTTTAAAAATAACTTTGAGACAAGCCGGGTTCATCAGAAAAACTTCACAATCCAGTCCCTGAAAAGTCACAAGCAGCTGCCGAAAGGGCCATCTCCTTTCGACTGTAGCGTGGCAGAAGTCAGGCCGGATAAAAAAAAGAGTGGTCTTCAAATGATCGTTTAGCCTCAGGTCTGGCTTTATCAAATATAGCTTGGCGGAGAAGAAAGTTGCCAAAAAAGACCAATATCTCCCTAGGTTTCTCTGGCTGCTCTGCTTATCAGTTCTTTTTTAGCATCAATGGAAACCGATGTACTTGTTGCAATTCTGATTTCCAGTCCCAGTGAGAAAGATCGGGGAAGGCCCCCTTAAGCAAACCCAGCATGAAAGATCTAATATCATTCCCCTCCACATTTGCTGCTAGGCCTAAGAACCTGAAGTTATTTCTGCGCTGGCGGTTCTCGAAGTCTTCCGGTTTCCACATCACATCATCCATTTGGTACTCCTGCATATCACTGTGATTTTTCCAAGTTCCAACATCAGTCTCAAGCCCTACAATCTGTTCTTCCACGTTGGTGACTCTTTCTGTTATTTCAGAGCATGTTTTGTTGACTTTCCGGATTGCACCCTGAAGTTTTTTGGTTGCCAAGTGGGCCCTGCAATTCTCCATCCGGGCTTCACCTTGCATCTGCTTCAACGTTGTATAGACAAGCGCAATGGAATGTGTGTCCGAAGTTCTAGAGCCACCCACTGTCCCTGTTTGAGATGAACCCCCATACCCCATCACCTTCATCACACTGTCGGGTAGCGGAGTAATCCCACTTTAGATTCCGAGCAATACTTGTGTCTGAATCTCGTCTTTTCCCACCGGCTCTGCATTTGTCCTTCCTTTTTTTGGGGGGGACTGCCGGCAGTTCGTGGTAACTGGTTTACCCAGGCTGCTACTGAGACTAACCCCAGAGCCTCCTGAGACAGTCTCCACGTCCATCAATCCACTGCTTGAACCTGAAAGTTCAGATTCATCTGTTAGCGAGAAGAAGTTCTCCCCTAACTCAGGGGAGCCAGCATCCATCATAATACGAGCCCTAACTGTATCTGCTGCTGACAAGTGTATATCTGCACACAGCTGTGAAAATTAACTGCTCACTACTTTTGCAGATCCTTCTGAAGGAAGTGACCCGAAAAGGGCCACCCGGGTCACTCACGACCACCTCCTCTGCCTTCCTACAAATGAAGAGTCGGTCAGACAGTGGAGAATACAAACCAGATATTTATTGAGATTACACTGCAGTGGAGCCCAGTCTGACCAGCCTCTTGGGATGACTGTCGAGGGACTGACTTTCCCCAGCATAAAGGTAACAGGTATATATTTCTACAACTGGGCAGTGACACGCCCACTCTGTAACTTTCCACAGGGAGACAGCTTGAACAAAGGGGCACACAAGGATGAGCTAAGAGTCTGAGACCGGGCACACACTATCTCTCTGGCAAGGTCATACAGTCTATACTTGCAGCTGGAACAGTGCGAGCAACCTCTATCACAGGGAAAAGTATGCGTTAACAAGCGACTTTCTCATGCTTCAGTGAGGCCTAACCTTGGAGATGCAAATGCATCCCAGCAGCTTTCTGCTGAGACAAGCAACAAGTGACAAAAGCTTAGTTTCAATCATAAAGCGAAATGGTGCCTGCATGAGAGAAAATGGCGGCACAGACGATAATCTTAACTCACAGAGTATTTGCAGGGATTGGTTACACACATATGCAGTAGTGATTAATACAAAGTAGCTACATGAATGCTAACATAATTCAGTGTAAAGCATAAGTGCTGGAGCAATAACGCATTCAATTCTAACACTTCCAAAATTCTCGTATTTCTGCCGGGGACCAGTGTAGTAGCACCTCAGAGCCTTTTTCATTAAATCACCTACATCATTCATATCTATCACATCCCCCAGATCTTTGACTCGTTGAGCCATATCCATACTCACGGCTTCTGGGGGAATACCTCCCTGTGCTTCGTTGGAAGATCCAACCTCCTTTACAGTTGCGGACGCGTCTGCTACCTCTGACCCCTTCAGGGGCTGCCTCGGGCCAGTAGAAGCTGTAGCGAAGATCTCGGAAATGGAAAGCTGCTTATGCCTAGCCGGTCCCGCACTAGGTCGTGCTTCCTTCTGCAGCGCACGTTTCTTGTGCTCAGTCCCCTGTGCAAGCATTTAAGTCTCCAAAGCAGCTGCATCCTCTGCCTTTCTTCCAGCAATGGCCCACAAAGTCGATCCGCGCACCGGCGCAATGGAGTCAGTCCTTTCAGCCCTTTCCTTTGTGACCTTGCTCAGCTTCAGCAGCATACTCTGCTTGATGTGCCGCTTGATTGTGTAGCTCCGGCTGATAGTACTAAGGAACCCGCCGGCAAACCACAGCACTGCTGCAGCCACGGCCCGAAGTCCGCGAGGCTCTGCAAGAATCGTTTTCCCACTCCCATTATTATAAAGACGAGCTCCACCATGTCATTTCTCCTCACCCAGTGATAAGCACGTCTCTCTTTACCGCCATTCGGCTGCGCTAAGGCTGGAGCTGGAAGGGCACAGCTAGCGCGGCATACTAAGCAGACGCCATCTTGCCCCGCTCTTAACATTAACTTAACTAAAGATTCTTTGGATGCAGGCATCAAATATTACCAAGGCCGTTAACCTAAAGTTTTTAGATCTCTGATAAATTTGAAAATGGCTCATGAGTTAGTAGATGTTTGGGCTGAGAAAGGTACCCCTGATCCAGGATTTATCATTTTATTCAGCACCACATCAGATACAAGCACGGTTAGATTTTTTTTTTTATATCACATAGTCTGCTGCAGGAGTGCCTGATTAAAAAAATACCCAAGGGTAATGTTGGACCACAATCCGTTGACTCCGGATGTAGCACTGAATGATCTACCACGTCGATGTCAGAGTTGATCTTTCGAACGGGCTGTATTGTTGGATGATGAATATATTAGTCATATGCCGGAATGGATCCCTGTTTTTATGACCGACAATGAAGGCAGTGCCCCTGTCAGGATGATCTGGGATGCTTTTAAGGCAGGTGCCCATTGGGAGACAGTTCAGTTTAGTTGGGCTCGCCAAAAGAAAGAAAAGTTACATTTGGTAGACCTGTATAATATACTGTTAGCAGCAGAGACTAATTTGATAGACGCAGTAATGAGGGAGTAGAGATCGAGACTGCGCAACTTAAAGTGGCAGTAGCTAAAGCGGCAATAGTTGATATCTCTATAAAAAATCTGCTGACAAGTATATGTTGCAGAGGCATAATTTCTATGAGCATGATGAAAGGGCGGGGCATCTTCTGGCTATTCGCACTAGGCAGCAAGCAGTTCAGGGCTAGGTTAGCTAAGATTCGGGATTCACATATTGGATTAGTGTGTGATCCAGAAGGAATAGGGCTGCCTTTCAAAGATTCTATCAGCAGGCTGGGGATATGCCGGGGTATTTGGACTTGTTTTTATATAACAAATTAATTGAGGAGGACCTCGAGTATTTTGATCAACCCTTTTCGTTGGAGGAAATTGCTATGGCTTTTTCAAGTCTTTCAACAGGGAAGGCAGTCAGAACTGATTTTATTCCCGGGGAGTTTTATAAGATTTTTTCTGCCAGTCTCAAAGTATATATGCTGGATGTCTTTCTGCAAGTACAGGGGGGTCGGACCCGTCTGAGTCTTGGTCTTCCGCGAACATAGCATCTTATCTTAGAAAGGCAAACCCCTGCAGGAATTAGATTTGTATTGGCCTACTACTTTAATGAATAGTGACACCAAAATGTATTCTAAAATACTGGCGATGTTTCTGTCGAGAATAATGAATAAGATTGTGTCCTCAATGCAGCACAGATTCATTCCTGGAATTGGTACAACCGATCATATCCGTTGGGTTATCCCTCTTTTTGATTCGGCCGCAGTAACAGGTGACCCTATGGCTTTAATACTCTTGGATGCAGAAAAATCATTCAATAGGGTCTCCTGGTCATATCTCTGGGCTGTAATGGAAAAGATGAGCATAGGGTTAGGGTTTATTTTGTCTGTAAAAGCGATGTATCAAAACGCAAGAGCTAAGATCTTGGTGATGGGGGGGCACTCAGAGTCGGTTGTGATACAACGGGGTACAAGGCATGGAGGCCCATGTTTTCCATTACAATTTGCTCTCTACATTGACCCTTTGATTAGGAGGATAGAGAATAACATACTAATACACCAATAAGGTCTCAGGGATGGGAAACTAAAATCCAGGCATATGCCGATGATTTCGCAGTTGTCACCCCGGGTCCAGGGGCCGCACTGAGGGAAATAGAAAAAGAGGCTAGCAGGTTTGGTAGTTTTTCTGGATATTTGTTAAACCAAGATATAACTCAAGTTATCATTAATGACAACATGCAATTTGAGGATAGGCGGGTGGTTGTGGATGCGGCTTACCTCTGCGTTAACATCGTAGCAGAGGTAGAGAGAATTGTGGAGACTTATTTAGATCCTTTGATAAAGAAAACAAAAATGGATTTCGGAAGAATTAATAACTTACGGCTTTCCGTGATAGGGAGAAGTAATATAATGAAAATGATCTTTTTGCCAAATTCCTTTATGTTTTTTTAGGGCCACCCCTTTGAGGTAGGGAATTACTGGTTTAAGGCAATTGATGGGATGATTTCAAGATTTTTATAGGCATACTCTAGGACCAGAAGGGCGTTGAAGTATCTGACCCTTCCGAGAGAGCGAGGGGGGTGGGCAGTTCCAAACTTTAGACTTTATTATTGGGCTACCGCACTCCAGCCAATTGCTTTTTTTTCAGGTTAAAGAAAGGGTGGGGGTCACGACTAATAACTTTCCTACCCCTTATGAATTGCTGATAGGGGAAGAGGTATGGGGGTCTTCAGCTGCAGCTAGAATTTGGGTATTTTAAAAGAGTGAGATTTAAGACTCTTTGATGTGTAAACAAAATTTGGTCAGTGGTCCGTAGAAAAGTGGGTACCGGTGGGTTTAAATTTAATATCCCTTTACAAAAAACCCCTATTTTACCAGATATTTTCTGGGATTCTCACGTTAGGCGCTGGAAAGAGCAAGCTCCTTTTAGATTGGGAGATTTTTTCCAGGATAATGTCCTAGCCACATTTGAGGCCCTTCGGCTCAATTTTAATCTGGAGAACAATGAATTCCTTAAATTCCTGCAAATACGGGATTTTCTTGGGATAAAAGGAGGTGGGGCTTCTGGGTTCTCCAGGGTGGAACTTATGGAGATGATGGCAGGGAGGAAGACCTCAATTGGGTTATTATATCGGGTACTGAATAGTTTAATGCCGGATGATATTGACAAACATGTTAATTGGTGGCAAGAGAAGGTGCAGGCAGGAAATGATGCTTTTATTGATTCTCTGGACCTACCTCAGTCTATATTAGTGTTGGCGAATCTGCAAGTCCAGCATTTTAAAACATGTTTTAAGTTATATTTTACCCCGGGAAAAATTGTGAAGTGGGCGGATCTTCGGGTGCGCATTGTTCCCGATGTCATCTCCATGGTGCCGATTTGATACATATGTTCACAGGATGCCCTGCTCTGGTGGGGTTAAAAGAGGAAATTAGTGAATTTCTAGAGAAAAAACTGGGTTTAAACGGTGTGGACTCCCAACTTATCCTTTTAGGGGTTCATAAGAGCCTTATTGAAACACAAAACTTTTAAGCCAGGGAAAAAACATGATACTTTTCAAACAAATTTTAAGATAGCTTTAGAATATTTTCAGTGCACGGAAGCCATCCTTCAATCCTGGTCCCCAGTACACCTGAAGCACTTTGTGAAAAATACAACTTCCAGATTAAGCTATGAGCTTGATAAGGCACACGGACTTCAACTATTTCATTCTACATTTTTCACCTCTACTATCGAGTTTAAAATCCCTCAACAATATGTAAGTTTTACTTTGGAGCATAGTATCAGGAGATGTATCATTATGCTGCGACTAGGTATACTCCCTCTAAAAGCTTATACAAAAGTTTGGAGTAACCTAGATGAAGATAGTGGGGTATGCGACAAATGTAATCACGGAACTCAGGATCTAATACATGTTTTTAGTTTATGTTCCAATAGGAAGGTAGTCAAGGCTAGAAATTGTTTTATAAAACCTATTGGAGCAGATTTACAAGCCCCTGGCGCTGCCAGTACGTCACTTTTTGTGACGCACTGGCAGCGCATTTCTCTGCCCCATATTTACAAGGACAGGAAAAGCCACCCTGCGTGGCTTTTCCTGTCCTTGTAAATACGGCCCCTTTACACGCAGCACTTTGCGTGAAAGGGGCGTTCCATGGGTGTTGCTGTGGGTGTTCCCACGCAACAACCATGGAACCAGACACATTTCCAATTTTATGAGGATTCGTAAACCTGGAAATGCGTCAGTATGCTATGCCACCCTAGGGGTGGCATAGTGAGGCGCAACGAGAAGCAATGTTTTCATTTCTCCTCATTTTTTTCCTCTTTCAATGCGTGCTGCATTCTACAGCACGCATTGAAAGAGGAAAATGCCCGTAGTGATTGTTTTTGTGCAGGAAGGTGCCCCTTCCTGCACAAAAACAATCTCCCCATGATGCAGGCAACCTTGCACCATGATGCAAGGGTGCCTGCGCCGGCGCATGGCAGCTGTTTGTGCGCCAGCGTAGGGGAGAGCACAGGAATGCGACATATCATTGTAAATATGTCGCATTCCTGTGCTCTGAAAGTGCCGCAGCATGGCGCAGCCGAAGGGCTTGCGGTGCCAAGCTGCGGCACCTTCTTGTAAATCTGCCCCATTGTTTTTAGACATAACCTTTCTTCCACCACTGATTTGATTGCCTTTTTCAAAAGCCCACCAAATGAATTTGTTTGTTATTAATTGTATACATTTTTTAAATCTATTTTATTCATGTTTTAAAATGAGTTTTTAAAATATGTGTGTATTAAGAGTTGGAATTATGTATTTAGTATAATTGTTGATCTCGTCAGAGATCAAATCAATAAAATTAAATTGAAATGAGGGGTTCATAACGAAGTAGTTCCTAGCCATGCTCAGTCATTTATGTTTGTTGCAATTACAGTCTTGAGACTGTGTTTAGTGACGGCATGGCTCGATTGTCACCCACCCCCCTTGTTTCACCAATGGTTAGGGTTGTTATTAGCCACTTACCACACTGAAATTGCAGTGTACTCACGGAAAGGTAAAACTGCCAGGAAAAAAGGGCTGCCGGTGTGGACGCTTATTATGGAATGGATTTCACTGATGTCAGAGGGATAGCTGGGGGAGGATATGGGAGTAGGCTGCTGGTCGGTTTAGGAATTATTTATATAATATTACTAAACTATAGGATGTTTGGCACTAGAGTCACTTTATGATATAATATTGCACTATATTTGATGAATTGTCTGTTATTTACTATCCTTTATTTATGTGAGATTCTGAATTTATTGGAATTTTATCTTCTTGCGCTCTGTGGCATATGAATCAATTGTATCATGAAATGTATGCTTGGGTTGGGGGGTATAAAAATGCAATAAAGATTTATTAAAAATATAAATTGACTGTCATTGACAAATAAAAAAAAAACAAATAGGACAATCCTAGTGTTGGTAAGTTCTGAGGCGATCTGCTGGGGGTAAATGCTTCTCGGAAGACCCTACATAGTGAAGGGGTGTCCAGGAGTTTAGTGATTTTATCAAATTCTACTGGGTAATCATCTTCCCCCGGTGTTTTCCCGGTCTGTAAATCATCTATTGCTTGCATTACCTCTCCCTCCATGATGTCTGCATTCAACAAGCAGGGCTGGACTGGCCGTAGCAGGCACCTGGTGTTTCCCCGGTGGGCCGCCAGGTTGGAGGGTGGTTTTGGACCCTTGGGAGGCCGTTTTTGTTAGCTGCAATATCAGCCCACTGTAACAAAAGCTGCAGTCGTGAGACGGAAGTGGTGCTTCCAACTCGCATCCCCCCCCAGGGGCCGGCCGAGCTGTTTGCCAGGGCTGTTTTCGGTTCCCAGTCCGCCCGTGTTGACAAGGCAAACTGCTCCGCAGAGAGACGTGGAATGGAGAGGGTGTCCATAAATCTGTCTTCCTCCACCAGATCTGTAGGGGATTTTGACTTATACAGCCAGGAGTAGAAGTCGTGAAACTCTCAGATAACATCACCTGAGTGTGTCAAAAGTTCCACCTTCTTATTGCGGATAGCAGGAATAGTTCTACTCACCTTCATCTGTTTTAGCTGAGATGCCAAAAGCCACCCAGTCTTCCCCCCACCCTTTCAAAATGTTGTTGTCCTATGAGAAATAGGGCTTTTTCAGCCTGATGGAGTCACAGCATGTTTAGTTGTATTTGACCTTAGTTAATTCTCTAAGAGTATCCAGGAATTGGAGGCGTCCATACACAGATGTAAGGCAACCAAGTTTTTAGCCCTTTAGGGAGCATTTCTCACGGCTTTTTGGCTGCAACAGAGTCTTGCATTATCTCACCCTATATGCAGGTCTTCCCTGCCCCCAGAGCATCGATGGCGACTGAACTGATCCCTCATTTTCATCAAAAAAGCATTGAACCTGGTAAATCAATTGTTGTTTGGCCGTCGGATCCTTATACTTAGATCTGTTCATACGCCACAGGCCATGGGAGGAGAAACCGTGTCGAGGTCCAGCATAAGTGCCACCATATCGTGATCAAAAATCTGCAACTCCTTAACATGTAGCAAGATGATCGCCATTGTGAGGAAATAGTCTATCTGAGTATGTGTCCCATGAAAGCATGAGATAAAAGTGTAATCGCGTTCTCTCGCGTTCAATGGCCTCCAAGTGTCAATTAGAGCAAAATCCTGGAGTAAGTTGGGCAAATACACAACTCCCTGTCATTTTTGGCATCTGGCCCACCAGTCCTCTCAATTATCAGGACAATGGTGACATTCCAGTTGCCTCCGATCACGACCTTAGTTTTTCCAAAGTACACCAGTAGTCAGCCAAGTCTAGAGAAAAAGGCCAGTATATAGCCTACTGGGGCATTAAGAGAGTCCAAAACTAAGTAAGCATCCTGCACCTGTAGCTTTACAAAGACATATCTACCGTCCTCATCTGTCCATGTGTTATGCAGCCTACACTGGAGGGTCTTATGGAAGAATATTGCCATCCCTCTGGCACTGTGACTAAGAGGTGTGGTCTGTGTCAAGGCCTGATGTGCATTGGGACATGTGCAAATCACCTGACTCACCCACTCTCTATGTAATGTGTCTCATTCTTGAATTAAAAAAAGGGTTTCCTGGATCAGGGCAATGTCAGAATTCTGGTGGCCAAAGAAAGAAAACACTTTTTTCCTTTTCGCATAATGTGGCAGGACGTTTAAGTTGAAGGATAGCAGTGTGCGCAATTTTGTCGCACCAAACATCCCAGCCGTTCGCCCAAGAAAAGGTCAGGTGACTATGAAGTGATGGGGAAGTCTGTTGGGAGGAAGGATGCAAACAAACAGAGAAGTAGTAGGCCATTTGTGATCGCTCAAACACTAGTGTTTTGATTTTACTATGCAGCGCTACACCTCAGAAAAAGGCCTCACCTTTCACAGACCTCGCAATATACAATAAGAACAGAATAAGGAGCGTTCTCCAAATAATCACAGGGGCATTGGAAAAGTATCCATATTAAGTACAGAAAGAGAATTTAATTATGTTAAAGTCCATCCAGATGGGTACAGAGATTCTCCTATTTAGTTCATAAACACACGACTAGACGTAGAGGTGAGTCTTCAAAACACTTTATTCTTCACATATTGAACATCCAGTCCAGCCAATGCGTTTCACCCTTCAACTAGGACTTCATCAGGGAATACAAATATCTTTTTAATATTATCACCATGTGCAGTATTATTATTATACTCGTAAGGTATAATAAATATTCCAGATCAGTGATGGTCATTGGAAATGAGACTTTCGTAACAAGGTTTGGCTCCTGGCACATTCACTCCTTCTCTCTAGACTGGTATGCTGTGTGTTTATGAACTAAATGGAAGAATCTCTGTACCCATCTGGATGGACTTTAATATGACTTTAATATGATTACGTTCTCTTTCTGTCCTTAATATGGATACTATTCCAATGCCCCAGTGATTATTTGGAGAGCACTCCATATTCTGTTCTTATTGTAAGTTGGGAGGAAGGGTTAAGAAGGAAACGGACGATCACCGCTAGTCGGGTGTCAATAATACCTATCTGGTATACCTAGTTGGGAGTAGGTGTAGGAAGCAATGGATGGGTAGCACCATCCAAGACACTGAGGTCTCTCAAATAGGGGGAGTTGTGTACTGTGTGGTAGGATAAGGCCGTCAAAACTAGACCAAAGAGAGAAACCGTTCGACACCCGATAATTAATTTTCCAGGGAACACCAGGTGTGAGAGAAGGAGAAACTACCAATTATCAGTACTGCAAACCCAGAAACGAAGAAAAGAGTATCCAGGGCCAAACAAACCCCCCCCCCCCTTTATATCAACTTTAACTCTGGGGTCACTAGCAACAGCCGTACCAACAATGATGTGACCCAAGGCCACCCAGTTGCATAACAATCTAACAGTTAACATCGAACCCAATGGAAAGCATTGCATAACAGGAATTGCACACTGTCCCCGGGAAAATGTGAGGCCCCTCAAAGACAACAGTTCAGAATCAAGAGTAATATACCAGAAAGTACAGCATCCTGCCATCCATATACAGTCCCCGGTTCATGTTGGCCATATTTCCAAAGAAAGTGGGGTGGAGCCGAGTCCGACATGGGCTCTTGAACAGTTAATAGGGGTTTCCATATAGACTGCTCCAGCACCACGTGAGCGGAGAGCAGAAGAAACAATGCAAAGTGACACAGTACCAGTACATGGTGACAGAAGCAAGGCACAGTCCCCTCTCCCAAGGACAGAAGGTGGCATTACTCCAGCGTGGGGAAGGACCCACCACCCCACTTGTCCCTGGAATGTGACCTCATAGAAGAAGAAAGTGGTCCAAAAGTATGTTGCTCCTCCACCGCAGAGGGTAACATGGTCATGAGCAGGAGAAAGCATACATTACGGTTTAATTGGAGAGCATGACTTGTCTCTACTACCTCTGGCTTCCTGTTGTCCCAGCTTGGGATTCTTCCCCCATCTCCGGGTCACCTCCTCCATGGGTTAGTGCTCCTCGGAGTTCTCCCAGTTCAGATCTGCCTGGCCCCACCAGTGGGGGCCAGGGGAGTCTCCAACGAAGCAGTCTTCATGCAAGTGTTGTACATCCTTTCCAAACCATCTAGTAGTCTTTCCAAGTCTTTCGATTCATCAAAGTCACGCCTCCAGCCATCCATGGTAATCAGCATTCCTGCCAGTTCCAGCAGCCCATACGTCATCTCTTTTTTCCTCAGTTGGGGTCTGAGCACCAAGAATCATTTACGTTTCAGGTTAGTTTTAAATGAAAAGTTTGGCAGGAAGAGTATCTCATTGTTTTCATACATGTAAGGTCCATGCTGTTTTGCAGCGGCCAGAATTTGCCAGGCCTGATGGTTCCATAACCAAATTGCAAGAATTTGCCTTGCACGAGATAGAGAGGGTTTGCGGCCCAATCTCACCGGTATGCTATTTGGAATTCCAGAGGGTTGAAAGTCACGTTCAGGAGGGTCGGGAGCAGGGTGCTGAGAAACTCCACCATGTTATCCTTTTCTGCATTGTCAGGAATCCCAGACATCCACACATTGATCTAATAACTCCTAACTTCCAAGTCTATGGTTCTCCAACGGTGCATCTAAATCTAAGAGCCCCAGTTAGGCAGAGTGTGCCATTTGGATTCCAATTCCATCACCCTCTGTTCTAGGCCATACAGCTTGGAGTGGAAAGTATAAATGTACCCTCAAAGGGACTGTACTTCAACAGAGGTGATAGATACTATGTCACTAATTGCAGCTTTGGAGAGCTTAATATCTGTCAGTTCCTTCAGCAATGTGACCAGAGCGGTATCGGACACTTCAAGTTGCAATCTTCGCCGATGCTGTCATGACTTCCTTCAATACGTTAATTTTTCCTTTCCCGGCCACCTCTTCAGAATTTTCTGACATATTCTGGTCTCGACCCCTGCGACATGGGGGAGTCCCTGAGGTGACGGGGGCGCCTGTCTTTCCCAGAGTACTCAATTCCATGCGGGGGCCGCCTCGGGGTTTGTTAAAGAATCTCAGATTATCGATGGCCCTTGGCAAATCTCTCCCAGTTGTGTTCTCTACATCCCTATACACTGCAGAACAGTCCTTGAATGGCATCTGTGGTAGGAGATCACTGTAACAGAGTGATAGTCTCCAATTATAATAACAGGGAACAATGACCTTGTGGGTCACCCTCTGTCCCTCACTCTCAGCACTTTTACAAGAGGAGCCCAATCCAAGATGGTCACCAGAAAACAATCCTGCTCTGGATAGATGCAAGAAAATAAGGAGGCAAGCAAAAATATGGGCCTGAAGAATAAAATGCAACACGGGGCATCCCAAGATGATTAGTGAAGAGGCCATTAGAAGGAGGACTGCGTGATCAGTCTGACATGCGGTGCGGGTGCACCGATAAAAGCTGGAGTGCAAGCATGGTCCAAGATGTTAATTCCAGACTCCCCCATTGACAAGGGCAGGTCCTCGACACACTGACCCCAAAACAACTCTCTGTGCAGCACGTGGTAAGCCAAAACAGGTGGTAAGCCAAATCAGGGAGCATAGCAGGCTCAGGTATACGCCGTCAGAACTCTCTGGTTGGCCCCGCCACCAGGTGGGCAGCAGCCTGCAGCAGGAATGTCCGTTGTGGAGAAGTGAGCACTTCATGTTGTACACAATAAAGAGAGGCCACCTACCTCTCCAGATTCATCCCGCTTTATTCCCCGGACCCCGCCTTATCCTTTACCTCCCCAAACCTTGTGGTGACAGCGGAGGACAGTTGTCTCGGGCTGAGCAGGGTCTGAGTAGGCATTGGAAAACAGGACTCCCCCCAATCTCAAGGGGTTTGCTGCATCAGGGCGTCCTTTGTGGTTTTGGGCATACATACAACGCAGGAACTTCAGCCCAATGCTGCCATGATCTTCAGAGTCCAGCCACGCCCCCTCTCCTCCATCCCATGGGGAACTGTTGATTCCCTCTTAGAGAATTGAAAGGCAGAGTGAAATTACCGGCTGTCTCTAAACTATTTATTTTAATTGCCATTGATGTTCACAAATGACTTCCCCAACCAATGGTTCCAAAGTGATGGCCTAGAGAAAGGAGTTACAAACTATATTGGTTTGTGGTCCCCTTCCACAATGTTTGAAAACGATGGAGAGAATGGGGATCGGAGGCAACTAGAAGAAAGAAAAACAATATGGAGCAAAAGGAAAAAAAAACAAAAGAGGGAAGATGGGAGGAAAATATTCAGAAGACAACTGATTGAGCAGGGTTGGGAGCAACGGGAAGAAAGACGAGAAAGTTGTGGTGTGGGTGAAAAATATCCAGAATATGAAAGAGTGGAGTGGAGTGGATCTGGAGCTACTTGAAGAAAGTAAAGAATGAGTCGGGATCTGGAGAAATCGGTACGAATTAAATCTAAAAGGAAAAAAGGATCAGAAGAGAAGGACAACAGCAAGGAGCACCCACTGAGTGCTAAAAGACAAATGATATATAAAACTGCACATAGTATAAATAGTCCCCTTTTGTCGGCAATGTAAGAATATAGCCCATGCAATCAAAAAGCATGGTGAGTGAACTTTGCTACAGAAGCGGGACTAACATAAAATAGAGAGGGAAACCCCAAATACAAAGCAGAACAATGAAACAGACAAGAAAGTCATGCAATGAAAGAGTCTAATGTACATGGGAAATTACAGGAAACAATGTTGATTGCAAACTGTTGAACAGCGCCACCCTGCAAAAGAGCGAGACATACAAAAAAGACAAGTTCAACGTAGTTGATGCTTGCAAGCAGTGTGCTTGATGCATTTATTCAGAGAGCGGCTTACGGTTCTTGCACGTAGGCATAGAGACTGTGATAGCCGCTACTTCCCCCAGCTTACACTGGTACCCCTGGCACCTTGCTTCCTCTGATCTCAGATGTCACAAAAGGTAAACGAAGATAGAAAACATAAAATGCCACGTCTCATTCGGTGATTCATTTTCACAATGCGTACTTGTTCTTAATGTGTGATCTCAGACGAAAACAAGCACTTTCGCACTTGACAAATGTCGAGCTGTCATTTAAAATATTGGAAAGCTGATGGCTCAGACGTATCATCAACCTTTCTGAAGCCGAGCGGCGAGGCCGCGCTCTTCGGAGGCCGATCGATGGAGCGCGCGCAGAGCCCGAGCAGTGGCTTTGATAAGCGCCTCAGCGGCCGGTGGGTGACAAATGGGCCCAATGTGTGTGGGAGTTCGAGAGCGCGAGGAAACGCTCGGAGTTGGCGGTGCTGCCAAGCTCGACTTGCTGGAGCTGTGATCTTCAGCAAGTGCCAACAGAGCGGCATTTCAATACGTACGTGGGTGGGGGGGCTTTGACATTTCTAAAAGGAAACTAAAGGCGTGATACAAGAAATGAGGTAATCTGTCACACGGCCATGTTTATCGGCTTTTGTGGCAAACTGTTGTACAGCGCCACCTTGCACCCCCCTGCCCCCCCTCCCCCCCCCCACCTCCTCCTCCTCCGACTCCGTAGTGGTACCTTCAAAATAAATAACTTCTCTACTACGATAATAAAATCTGATCCGGAGGTTTCAGCCAAAAATAACACCTCTCACCTTTCTTTGCCACATACGCAGGATGGGCTCCCAATGTTGACATAATTACCGTCCATACATACCTTAGCTCTGCTAATTTTAGCACACTCATTAATGAATCATGCAAATTAATGTTGAAACATGAACATCACAGCCACTAACTAAAAGGCGGTGACTCATGAAGTTTCACACAATATTGGATTTTTTTCTACTTTCCCCAATGTTGCTTGATGCTTGTTACCTAGAATTTTATAAGCTTTTGCCACCTTTTACTGGGATGACTGCTGTCAAAGGTAGCTCTTTCTCTTTCTTTATGGAGTTCAATAAAAAACATATAATGTTCACTCTGGGGAGCTGTTTGTGCAGTTCTAAGGGGTCTCAGCAACTCAGGGCAACTTGGCAATCCTTGAAACACATTTTGCAAATTTTCCCCTGGACCCTCAGGAACCATATAGAGAGCTCGCTGACTTGCGAAATGCCCTGCACTGGACAAGCTACTAATTTGAGGCACCTTGAGTTCTTTCCTCTGGTCTCGTGGCACTTTTAGGTCAGTGCTAGGCGTCTCTAAGGAATCGTTGAAGAAGCAGTGCAACACTCTCACGTGCAAGGACATTTTTTGGGGTTCGGCCTGGGCAATGCTTGTAGTTCTCCAATTGTAGGCAAGATCTGCACCAAGGAAGCAGGTACTAAATGCAGGCCTCACAGAACCTAATATTCCCAGTCAGAATACACATATCGTATAGCTAGTCCTTCATCCAATCAGGTGCTCCGTTACTTCTATATGTCTGTAGTTAATCACTCCATAGCAAATCCAGGGGCAGATTTACAAGAAAGTGACTCAGTGCGGAACGCAAGCCATTTGGGTGCGCCGCACTGAGTCACTTTCAAAGCACAGGGATGCGACATATTTACAACAATATGTCGCATCTCTGTGCTTCCCCCTGCGCTGGCACACAAACTGCAGCCATGCGCAGGCACCCTTGCACCATGGTGCAAGGATACCTGCGTCGTGGGGAGATTGTTTTTATTCAGGAAGGGGCACCTTCCTGCACAAAAACAATCTGAAATGCCGTTTTTCAACTTCTATGTGTGTTGCAGTAGCGCACAAAGAAGTTGAAAAACGTAATTGTTTCAATGATTGTTTATGTGCAGGAAGGGAACCCTTCCTGTACATAAACAATCATTAGAGGTGATTTCCTCTTTCTATGTGTGCTGCAGCACGCATAGAAAGAGGAAAAGAAAATGAAGAGAAATGAATACATTTCTCCTCGTTGCGCCTCCCTACGTCTCCCCTGGGGAGGCGTAGCATTCACACACATTTCCAGATTTATGATTCCTCGTGAATCTGGAAATGTGTCTGGTTCCATGGGTGTTGCGTGGGAACACCCACAGCAACACCCATGGAACACCCCTTTCACGCAAAGTGCTGCGTGCAAAGGGGCCATATTTACAAGGACAGGAAAAGTCACGCAGGGTGGCTTTTCCTGTCCTTGTAAATATGGAGCAGTAAAATGCGCCACCGGTACGACACAAAAAGTGACGCACCAGTGGTGCAAGAGGCTTGTAAATCTGCCCCCCAGTATTTTGAACCATTACTACATTTGCTACCATTAATATCCCTTTGACATATTTGCACTAGGCTTGGGGGAAAAAATATTCAAGCCTCGTCCCGCCCACCGATGCAGACACAGGCCAAGGACAGATAAATGGGCCTACAGCCCTTCACCTTGCCAGAAGTGTTGCTCATACACTCTGGCCAGTCAGGCTGTGATATTAAAAAAAAATGATAACCAACTCCAGCCTTACAGAGAGGCCAGGGAGGCACCTATTTGAACGAAAGTGACACTCCACGAAAACCCTTCCAAGAGTCGGAGAGGGTTTAAAAACAAAACAAAACAAGAGTCTCATGACAATGGTGGGGATGGTAGGTATTACGTGCCATGAATCCCAGCACATAAGCCAAACTTTGGAGGGGTTGAATATTTTGTCACCCCCACCCCATCTTGCCCTAGACCTCGGGTGTTGTGTATTCCCCACACTGTGCGAAAGGTGGAGGGAGATTTTATATCCCCCCTTTATCAACTGTGTTTAATAAAGTGTGGGTGGTGTGGGCGTGGCCTGGAATATTTGGCAATCCACAAAGGATCAGGGGAGCTGGCAATTGCAGTACCCTGTTTTTTTACCCCTTGCCCCTTGGGCTAATCAGGCAGAGGAAAAGGGAACTAACCCCTTAACCTAGGCAATGCTCGTGGGGCTAGTAAGCACCCTCTGCTCTGAGGCTAGCCAGTGAGTGTAGGACATACTACCCTGCGCTTGTAGCCCGCAGGAGGGGCAGAAATGCTGGCGCAGCTGCCCAGATTTTGATCTGTTTATTTGCCCCCCCCCCCCGATCCTTTAGCAGAGTGTCGTCATAAGGATGGAAGTGAAAACAATTGCCTCTCCTACAGCTGGGCAGTAAGGGTGAAGGGTTGGGGTGAACCAACCACCTCTCGGCCGTATGGCAGGACCGGGAGTGTGATGGCACCACCATGGTGAAATTGTATGACTTAGTAACCAAAGTGCAACGAACTCAGGTGGTGTTTGAAGCTTAGCTTTACCAATGCTTTGAGAAATGTTTTTAAAAAGTCATTATTATGGGACAGGTTTTGTTCTCCTGCTCAAAACAGATTCGATGTAAGGATGCCACTCTTTTCCTGAGATGGGTAATATTTTTTATGGAGACCGTTGAACAAAATTGTAAAACTGTAAAATACAATGGGGCAGATCTACAAGGAAGTGCCGCAGCGTGGCACCGCAAGCCCATTGGCTGCACCACGCTGCGGCACTTCCGAAGCACATTGATGCGACATATTTACAAGAATATGTCGCATCTCTGTGCTTCCCCCTGCGCTGGCGCACAAACTGCAGCCATGCGCTGGCACAGGCACCCTTGCACCATGGTGCAAGGATGCCTGCGTCGTGGGGAGATTGTTTTTGTGCAGGAAGGGGCACCTTCCTGCACAAAAACAATGACTACACGCATTTTCCTCTTTCAATGCGTGCTGTAGAATGCAGCACGCATTGAAAGGAAAAACGAGGAGAAATGAAAACATTTCTCCTCGTTGCGCCTCGCTACGCCACCTCTAAGGTGGCGTAGCATTCAGACGCATCTCCAGATTTACGATTTCTCGTAAATCTGGAGATGTGTCTTGTTCCATGGGTGTTGCGTGGGAACACCCACAGCAACACCCATGGAACGCCCCTTCAACGCAAAGTGCTGCGTGTGAAGGGGCCGTATTTACAAGGAGAGGAAAAGTCACGCAGGGTGGCTTTTCATCTCCTTGTAAATATGGAGGAGCCCCCTGCGCCACCAGTACGTCACGAAAAGTGATGTACTGGTGGCGCAGGGGGCTTGTAAATCTGTCCCATTGTTTCGTTTTAAAAAAAATATAGGGGGAAATAGCATGGTGGCAACTCCTAGCTGTGCCATAAGGATGAAATTGTGCCTGATTGAGGTCTCTTGACAGGATTTTTATTTCATGATTTGGGTTGCACGTTGATTGAATTTGTCATTTCCCAAAGACTTTTCTGTAAGACATTTTCGAAAAGTGGGAAATGTTGAAGAGTTAAACTTATAGTGTTTTACTATTTCCCAGGACAAAAATATTTACTCATTTTGCACTCCAAAAATGTACTTGTTTTGATATTTTCTTTTTGTTACAGCCAGTGGCGGCCGGCATGGCTCACGGGTGGCGGTGTGGGAGGTTGGGGAGGGTCGGAATAAAAAAACAAACAAACAAAAAAACCTTACCTTGAGGCCGAGACCCGCGTCTTCTTTGCTCCTGCTCTCCTGCTTTCCTGTCTCCGACACTGACAGGAACAGGAAGCAGGCAGCCAGGCTCCCTCCCCTAAGCCAATCACAAGCTGCAATGTAGCGTTGTGATTGGTCTGAGCGCTGTGACACGGCGCTCAGCCAGGGGCCTACATGGAGAAGGGGGAAAGTGCGCATGACTGGTTGGGGTAGCCCGAGAGGGACGACCAAACAGGTATGCCACTCCTCCTCTGCCCTGCTCGGAGAGCAGAGCAGCCCCGCCCACCCGCCCGCCGCAAAAGCAGGAAACGAAGCATGAAATGATAATAACTCTAAGCTATTATCATTTTATGTTTCTCACTGCTTAAAAGCGGTAGGGCTACACTCGTCCGCCATAGCGGAGGAGCCGCCCCTGGTTACAGCTTGGACACTTTTTCTTTTTGGAAACTTTTTCTTTATTTACACCAGATGAAAGGTGAAGTGTTCCATACCTTTAAATTAACTGGAGCATATTTACAAGGGAAGTTCCATCGCTCTTGCACCACGCAACGTGGTGCAAGCACAACACAAGTCCAAAATGCGATTTGTGAAGCCACACAAGGCCACCTTGCGTGGCCCTGAGTGGCTTCATAAATCTGGAGGAACGCAGTGCAAATTGCTGCGTGGCGTTACTCTGACCTGGGAAGGTGTTCCGTGGGCGTTGCGTGGGTGTTGCCATGCAACTCCCATGGATTTTGACGCATTCCCCGATTTACCATTCTGCAGCACACATAGAAAGAGAAATATGCCTCTCAGGATTGTGTTTGTGCAAGAAGGTACCCCTTCCTGCACAAAAACAGTCCTGCATGCAACGCAGGCACTCCGGCACCTTTGTGCAAGGGTGCCTTCTTTGGCGCTAGGCAGCCCATTGTGCTCCAGCACTGGGGAAAGGACAGGATGCGCTGTATTGTAATAAATATAGCAAATTTCTGCCCTTTCCCTGTAACACAGCACAGCACATCAAGGTGACTGCTGTGCTGCGTTACAGTTTAATAAATACGCCCCTGTTTTTCAAGATTACTAATCGTAAATAAAGACCACTGAAGACATGCAGGGCCTGCCCAGCTCATTCAGAATTTAAGCAAAGCAGTTCTATTGGTCAATGCGCTCTCCCGAGCTGAAGCAAATACATTTCTTTGTTTCAGATTAGGCATGCCAATATCATGGAGACTGAAGGTGCATGGGTGGGGTGTCTTCTGAAAGATCATTTGTGCAGTTTGTGCGTGGTTGTTATTTAATCCCTTATGGCGCATTATATCTCGTTGCACCTGTCTGCCTATATACCCTACGAGGGCTACTTTGTACTATTTGAGTAGGGAAAGGAAGAAGGGTTTGGCATTCAATGCAGGGTAGGTACAATGCCATTCATCATTTGGTAAATTAATGTATGGTACATTTTCATATGGCTGAAAAAGATGACTTAACTTTGTAAATTCATTATTACTATTATTGTTATTATGTATTTATTATATGTTGTAAGTTCAGCTTCATGATGCACTTAAGGGCTTTTTGTAAACTGGAATGCACCTGTTTTAAAATTAGATGCCATTTGCTTTAAGCTTTATATGCATAAAACTAATGACACGTATGCTTTGACTGCTTTAACAGGCTTTTACAAATTGAGATTAACAAAGAGTTGGGGTAATTTTTTGGTTAAAGGCAGAAAACAAGCAATATATACATATTTCATAGCTTTTGAAGTGACTCGCACATACATTAAACATACATAAGATGAAGGGCGGATCAAAAATGGCCATGATAAACATAACGCAAAAGTATGTAGATTGTGCACTCCGGTTATTAGAATGTAAATTCTCAAATCAACAAATAAAACGATCAGTGTGCTACGCCTTCAGGCTGCTGCCTAGCACAAACTACATGTAAAAGAACAATGCCAAGTCTCAACAGGCAACGTGGACAAGGCGTGTACCACTATAAAAAGATGTACTTTCAGGGCAGCGTGAGCAAAAGGATGAACACGTATGGAAGTTGGCTCTTCCTTCTACAGATTAATGCTACAGCCCCATGGACACATAGCTGAGGATGGTGGGATTTCAGAAGAGTTGTAGCTTTGTCCAGCATGCTGCCGTGCTGGAAAAGTCCGAGGACACACCTAAACACATGCACACAGGCACAGCATAGATTGCATCCCTTGAAAACACTACCATATAATCAAAGACACATGTTAATTAAACCTCACTGGAGATGGGCTTCTTGAAAAAGGCATACCTATATCAGATCACTGACCCGAATATTACCAACTGATGGTGGAACGTGACATAGTCATTCTCGCTTCTTAAGATTAGTAGAGTCTTTCTGTAATTTACTTATGTTTCCGCCACTTGACTTCGATCAGAGAGCTGAGGTTTGTGGATGGAAAAAGTAGCAAACAGAAAACATCTAACGTTTAGAAATAAATCAGGCACGAGATTGAGAGACAGTAGGATGTTTTCAGCTCCGCAGAAGAGTCCATATTCAGGTTATTCTGATTCACAGCCCGGGTCTAGCACCCTGCTCAGACAAGAAGATGCGTTTATTTGTTCCAATAGGGCGGAAACAGGTGAAAAAGGGCAGTGACAGAGCAACATGGAGCAGGCAGAGAAAGAAAAATGAGAAAGTGAGAGAGATAACATGGGAATAAGAGTCTGAGGGAGAGAGACTTCAATTATGGCCGGCCTAGAACAGGGTGCGATATCACACAAGATATATTCCTACATCGCAGGAATTCTAATTTCTTTGTGTGATAAATAGTACCCAATCAGAATCAGAATAAGCTTTATTCGATTTCAGAAATATAAAATCACAAAAGCAAACATAACAAATAAAAACAATTTAAATATTCTTTGCTTTAAAATACAGGTATACTATGCTTCTACATCTTGTCCATTTGCAAGTGCACTTAATCCAAACGAGTAACCAAATCGTAGTAAGATATATACAATACATACAGAGCGATCCTATACATTAAATTCTGGCCTATTTTCTAAGAGGGTTAAACATTAATACTTTTCCTCGCTCTCAGTATGCTTTTTAGAAAACCGACCATAACTCCAATGCAATAATCACTTTCCAATAATTGCAAATATAGCAAAGCAGGTCGACATTGCCTCCATCCCCCCATCCTTAGCAAAGGCAGGATCCATCTTGATCTTTCCTTAGCATAAAATTTACAAAATAAAATCACATGGATATTTGTTTGTGGAGACAAATCATCACAGGGACAACAACATAATTCTCTGGACCAATTATTCATCTCTGGGTAGCTAATTAATCAATAGAAAGTCCCAAATCTAAAACGTGTTAAAACGTACCTATCATACCCCCCTAAACAGCTTAAAAGATATGGTTGGATGTCATATGTTGTTAAAATCAGTTGATGCTGAACTACTGTGGGTTTATTCATCTCCAGTGCAAGTCTGGTTGTCTCTAAGTGGGTCATGCATATAGCTTTAAATTCTTTCCGGGAAATAGAGTTCATTGTCTCTGGGCAAGTATAATAATCTAAGTGCCCAAGATCATTCATACAATTCTTTACGTATTTCAACCAAGTAATCTTGGTTGCATGGTCCAACTTCATTGAGTCCTTAATTATTTCTTGATTCAGTGTGTAGATAATATTAAAGTTGCACCACTTTCCAATTATATGTAGTCAATAAGTTCATATTAAGTCCATCTGATAATTAAGATTCCTTCTTTATTGCTTTTTATTCTTCTTATTAAATGAACCACAGCCAACGCGTTTCGTTCTATAAACAGAACTTCTTCAGGGCTGTAGAATTAAAACACATATAAAAACTACATGTAAAACCATATATAGATACAAACATTACATACCACATTTAAACATCACCTATGCAACATATTTAAATGCATAAAAACAACAACACAACCATTTATGACATAACATGTTTAACACATACAAACACATAAAAACAAATATGTTGTAGATTTAATGCAATTTCACAAACCATTTGGGTATGGGCCATAAGTACTGCGTCGTCTGCGTAGAGAAGGGAGACTAATGGGCGCTTGTTAACATGGGGTCCCTCGCCTTTCCCACCAGTTCCTTTTCCAGAGTATTAGTATAAAGAGTGAACAGGAATGGTGCCAAGACGCATCCCTGTCTAACCCCCTTTCTACTTTAAACGACGCAGGACATTCCCCTTTGGTTCCATATCGAACCTTGGCGGTTGCCCCAGTATAGCGTTGTCGCAAAAACTGAACCAAAACCGGATCGACCTTTAAATCCATCAGAATATTCCACAATTTACTGTGTATAACACAGTCAAAAGCAGCTGTAAGGTCAACAAAGGCCAAATAGAATTTCCCTGCTTTTGCCTGAGTGTATTTCCCAATTAAAATACTAAGATTGAGAACCTGTTTGTTAGTTCCTAGCCCCTGCCTAAAACCATATTGAACATCACTTAAAATATTATTTTCTTCTGCCCTTAATTGTAACGGTTCCAAAACAATCCTTCTTGCTACCTTCATCAGGGAATCTAATAAAGATATCGGACGGTAGCAAGCAGGGTTTCCCCGTTCCCCTTTTTTTAAAATCGGTGCAATTATTGACTCCGACCAAGTATTGATAAAACCTTTCGCACAGCAGGCTTGAAGGACCCGTGTTATCAGCGGGCTCCATAATGGAGGGTTCGATTTAAACCTATCGATTGGTATCCCATCTGGGCCTGGGGCATTTCCACTCTTACTTGCATTTATCGCCCCAATGACCTCCTCGTGTGTGAGTTGGAAATCAGTAGGTGAGAAGACAAGGGGACCTCCCTCCTGCTGATTCAAACAGACTGTTACACTTTCTCTATCCTCCTGTGAGTTATAGACATTTGAGAAGACCCAATCATGATTATTACTCTCAGAATGGTTTCAAACATGCAGATTTTGGTGCATATGCACTGAAGACTGCATATCCCATTATTTACTAGGCATTTTTTTCCTGCTAAATTTCGTCAAGTTTGAACTCTTAATTGTGTGATAACAGCCACTACCAGATATATCGCAATTAATTATGCAGCTATAATGTGTGTGTATATATATATATATTTTTTTTTTTTGTCAACAAAATGGCCAAACCATCGAAAGGGCACTCGATGGCGCCCCCACCAGCCAGTATCTTTACCTCGCTGCAGCTCACATCTCAATTGCCATACATATTTCTCATGGCTGACGCGTTTCGAGGCAAACGCCTCTTCTTCATGGGCTCAAACAAACAGGCATTGACAGCTCACTTCGTTGATCATTTCTGGTGTGCTTTTATTAACAATCGCCCCCAGTGGCCTTTGCTTAGTGCAATGATTTAAAGCATAATGGGACTTGTAGTCCCTCGAGGTGAGTAAAATTCTTGCCTTAGTAGGTTCAATGTCACGTTTGTAATATTAAAAGCTTATTTTCATCCTGTAGTAGGTTAGGCAAGGTCAAGGCGGGCTCAATTTACATACGGGGATGCTGTGCTGCACGGAGTGAATTTGTTTTGCTCCACAGCCTTTCAGTCTTTGTGAAATGGTGCTCCTTTCCATGGCGGGCTGCCGTGCAAAAAGTTTTTTCAACAAAATGCCCAAAGCATCGAAAGGGCACTCGATGGCGCCCCCACCATCCAGTATCTTTACCTCGCTGCAGCTCGCCTCTCAATTGCCATACATATTTCTCATGGCCGACTCGTTTCGAGGCAAACGCCTCTTCTTCATGGGCTCAAACAAACAGGCATTGACAGCTCACTTCGTTGATCATTTCCGGTGTGCTTTTATTAACAATCGCCCACAGTGGCCTTTGCTTAGTGCAATGATTTAAAGCATGATGGGACTTGTAGTCCCTCGAGGTGAGTAAAATTCTTTCCTTAGTAGGTTCAATGTCACGTTTGTAATATTAAAAGCTTATTTTCATTCTGTAGTAGGTTAGTCAAGGTCAAGGCGGGCTCTCTTTACATACGGGGACGCTGTGCTGCACGGAGTGAATTTGTTTTGCTGCACAGCCTTTCAGTGTTTGTGAAATGGTGCTCCTTTCCACGGCGGGCCGCCGCGCAATAATGTTTTTCAACAAAATGCCCAAAGCATCGAAAGGGCACTCAACGGCGCCCCCACCATCCAGTATCTTTACCTCGCAGCAGCTCGCCTCTTAATTGCCATACATATTTCTCATGGCCGACGCGTTTCGAGGCAAACGTCTCTTCTTCATGGGCTCACACAAACAGGCATTGACAGCTCACTTCGTTGATCATTTCCGGTGTGCTTTTATTAACAATCGTCCCCAGTGGCCTTTGCTTAGTGCAATGATTTAAAGCATGATGGGACTTGTAGTCCCTCGAGGTGAGTAAAATTCTTGCCTTAGTAGGTTCAATTTCACGTTTGTAATGTTAAAAGTTTATTTTCATCCTGTAGTACTTTAGGCAAGGTCAAGGCAGGCTCTATTTACATACGGGGATGCTGTGCTGCACGGAGTGAATTTGATTTGCTCCACAACCTTTCAGTCTTTGTGAAATGGTGCTCCTTTCGACGGCGGGCCGCCGTGCAAAAATGTTTTTCAACAAAATGCCCAAAGCATCGAAAGGGCACTCAACGGCGCCCCCACCATCCAGTATCTTTACCTCGCTGCAGCTCGCCTCCCAATTGCCATACATATTTCTCATGGCCGACGCGTTTCGAGGCAAACGCCTCTTCTTCATGGGCTCAAACAACCAAGCATTGACAGCTCACTTCGTTGATCATTTCCGGTGTGCTTTTATTAACAATCGCCCACAGTGGCCTTTGCTTAGTGCAATGATTTAAAGCATGATGGGACTTGTAGTCCCTCGAGGTGAGTAGTAAAATTCTTGCCTTAGTAGGTTCAATGTCACGTTTGCAATATTAAAAGCTTATTTTCATCCTGTAGTAGGTTAGGCCAGGTCAAGGCAGGCTCTATTTACATACGGGGATGCTGTGCTGCACGGAGTGAATTTGATTTGCTCCACAACATTTCAGTCTTTGTGAAATGGTGCTCCTTTCGACGGCGGGCCGCCGTGCAAAAATGTTTTTCAACAAAATGCCCAAAGCATCGAAAGGGCACTCAACGGCGCCCCCACCATCCAGTATCTTTACCTTGATGCAGCTCGCCTCTCAATTGCCATACATATTTCTAATGGCCGACTCGTTTCGAGGCAAGCGCCCCTTCTTCATGGGCTCAAACAAACAGGCATTGACAGCTCACTTCGTTGATCATTTCCGGTGTGCGTTTATTAACAATCGCCCCCAGTGGCCTTTGCTTAGTGCAATGATTTAAAGCATGATGGGACTTGTAGTCCCTCGAGGTGAGTAAAATTCTTGCCTTAGTAGGTTCAATGTCACGTTTGTAATATTAAAAGCTTATTTTCATCCTGTAGTAGGTTAGGCAAGGTCAAGGCGGGCTCTATTTACATAAGGGGATGCTGTGCTGCACGGAGTGAATTTGTTTTGCTCCACAGCCTTTCAGTCTTTGTGAAATGGTGCTCCTTTCCATGGCGGGCCGCCGTGCAAAAAAGTTTTTCAACAAAATGCCCAAAGCATCGAAAGGGCACTCGACGGCGCCCCCACCATCCAGTATCTTTACCTCGCTGCAGCTCGCCTCTCAATTGCCATACATATTTCTCATGGCCGACGCGTTTTGAGGCAAACACCTCTTCTTCATGGGCTCAAACAAACAGGCATTGACAGCTCACTTCGTTGATCATTTCCGGTGTGCTTTTATTAACAATCGCCCCCAGTGGCCTTTGCTTAGTGCAATGATTTAAAGCATGATGGGACTTGTAGTCCCTCGAGGTGAGTAAAATTCTTGCCTTAGTAGGTTCAATGTCACGTTTGTAATATTAAAAGCTTATTTTCATCCTGTAGCAGGTTAGGCAAGGTCAAGGCGGGCTCTATTTACATACGGGGACGCTGTGCTGCACAGAGTGAATTTGTTTTGCTCCATAGCCTTTCAGTCTTTGTGAAATGGTGCTCCTTTGCACGGCGGGTCGGCGTGCAAATTTTTTTTCAACAAAATGCCCAAAGCATCGAAAGGGCACTCGACGGCGCCCCCACCATCCAGTATCTTTACCTCGCTGCAGCTCGCCTCTCAATTGCCATACATATTTCTCATGGCCGACGCGTTTCGAGGCAAACGCCTCTTCTTCATGGGCTCAAACAACCAAGCATTGACAGCTCACTTCGTTGATCATTTCCGGTGTGCTTTTATTAACAATCGTCCCCATTGGCCTTTGCTTAGTGCAATGATTTAAAGCATGATGGGACTTGTAGTCCCTCGAGGTGAGTAAAATTCTTGCCTTAGTAGGTTCAATGTCACGTTTGTAATATTAAAAGCTTATTTTCATCCTGTAGTGGGTTAGGCAAGGTCAAGGCGGGCTCTATTTACATACGGGGATGCTGTGCTGCACGGAGTGAATTTGTTTTGCTCCACAGCCTTTCAGTCTTTGTGAAATGGTGCTCCTTTCCACGGCGGGTCGCCGTGCAAAAAACTTTTTCAACAAAATGCCCAAAGCATCGAAAGGGCACTCGACGGCGCCCCCACCATCCAATATCTTTACCTCGCTGCAGCTCGCCTCTCAATTGCCATACATATTTCTCATGGCCGACGTGTGTCGAGGCAAACGCTTCTTCTTCATGGGCTCAAACAAACAGGCATTGACAGTTCACTTCGTTGATCATTTCCGGTGTGCTTTTATTAACAATCGCCCCCAGTGGCCTTTCAACGGAAGCCCTAAGAGTGTGGGGCCAATGGGCAGAACAAACTAAGCCCAGTTCAAAGGCAGTTCAAGACTAACCAGTGCTGAGATTATGCCCAATACAAGAATTCAGAACCCTGAAACATTGCTCCAGTTAAGCAGCATCACAGGTAGTTAAGTCTCACAGGAGTCTTGAGATAATAGTTTTCGTCTGCTGGCATGGGCCATTGAAGCTAGATGATTCCATGTCAAGGTGGGAGGTGATTAGAGGACGACAGGGAAAGAGATGACGCAAAGACCATAATGCCAACTCCATCTGAAACAGACCGAGACTTTATTTTAGGTATTTTTCAGAATCATCAACATGCTTGCCTTTGACGCAGATGTTGTCTGTACTTATCTTTCTAGAACCTGTGAAAGTGTCAAGTCACTCAGACATAGATATTAATGAGACACCTGATGCAACATCAGTCTGGAAAAAGTGTCTTGTTATCTCTATTTCAAGGTCAAACAAGAACAAAAGCCAAAAGAGTGCATTCTGAATCGTCCTGTTTTTACCTTATTTGTTTATAAGAATGCCTCTTAGACTAGCATCTTAATGTATGGTGGTTATGCCAGACATTCCTAAGGTGATATGGGAAATTCCCATCTTAGAAAAGATACAGTATAAAAGGGGTGCCACATGGCCACTTGTCAGGAGGGGTCCTTTGCCCCAAAATATTGTGCAAGATACTGCTAGAGAAGAACTTGACTGCCAGAGATGCTGCGTATCATACTTTCTACTGAAAAGCTGATTTAGAGTTGCCAAGTCTGGGAGGAAAGGAGCTGATGCTATATGCGTTTACCTTTCGCAAAGAACATGGCCTCCCTGACTGTTGATAACTACAATGCTTTGCTATGAACAGGTATTCAGTCTGCTGATTCGCCCTAAGAAGCTCTAAAAGGAAGTTAGTTATACTATTCCATGATCTCCTAGCGTAGCACATAGAAGTATTAAGGTGTTTTAGTTTTTTAGATGACATTTTAACTATGGTAGAAATGTTCATTTTATTTTAGTTGTTTGCAACATGCATGTGTGCTGTTTTAATTCTATTTTGTGTGGCTGTTTTATGTGTGCCTAGGAGCATGATGAGCCTGTTGAAATAAACGCTTTTTAGTTAAAGTGTCTTTTTCTTCAAGCAGTTTGTGTGTGTGGTATTGAGAAGAACAAAATACGTTTGTTTCCAATCACCAAGGTGTCCTTAGATCTCGATTTAGGTATTGTTAGTAACCCAATAGCATTGTCGTCACTTCAACTATGTATTGGGTGGGGTTCTGCGGGGCTACAGAAACCTATCTTTCACATGTCAGCTTTGGTGCATTGAACTAAGTTCACTCATGTCACCCTTGGGTGTGAAAACAAACAGTGTAGAACTGAGCCAAAAATTCAGTTTATGCAACTTTGCTCCAACGTGGGGCCTGAATGTTTGGGAACCATTGAGTAGTTTCTTTTTGATATGCACACACACTATAGCTATTATTAGGCCATTACAGAGACGTCCGTAGTAATCATGGTGACCTCCTACAGGGAATAAGGGACCACCTATTGCAGTAAGTTTGTCATGCTTGACTTTTAAAAGGTTATTCCCGATTCTGTGGGTTTTCTAATTCTTTGAATCCAATTTCATGTGAATCCGTTCGTTTATATGGAGGCCCCTATTGCAATAGGAAGGGGTTACTCAGCAAGTCAAGCTTTGAGGTGTCCCCGATGTGGCGGCAGTTTCTTTAATGCTAGCTGCTCACGTGGCTATTGCCTTTGAGATGTTTTACTCATGGGTGGATTTTGATGCTAAAGACGCTGGCTCCAGGCATTTTCAGGCTTATAAGGCTGTACCATAGTCTGCACACTATAGGGTTGACCAAGATCTGCAAATCCCTTTCCCTTACCAGGAACCCCAAAACTGGTTTGCTGGTCAGTTACCACATACACACAGGAATGCCCGGTCGGGAATACTGAGCCACGAGGGAGCTATGTGGCCAGTATTAGCTGGTTAACACCTGTTCCACGTCCTGACACATTAGCACTCGCTGATGTTGTAGGGATCTTGAATTACACAGTCACCTTATACAGAAGACTTGTACACTTTGTACTACATACCATCAACTGTAGACCAGCAGTCCAGGGACAGGTACAATCCATTAGTCCACAGTAGAAAGGACAGTGGAAACTCCCAGAATTAAAATTATACTTTCCCACCTGCATTGCCCAATATCTCCCAAAATTTCTAATCCCAAATCTTCACGAGAAATTATTAGCTGCCATCATTATCCATATGAGGAGTGGGAATCCAACACTTGACTCCAAAATTGACAGTCCAAAATTCTTCAAAAAGATTAGCTTTAAAACCTTAAGGGCAAAGTGTAAAGACTATCCATAGTGGCTGAAAAAGATCAGAACCCAGAATGGAATTGGATGTGTTCCACTCTGGGATTACCCCATTCTACCGAATAACTTACAGATATTCATATAACTTGGCATGAGAAGGAAATCTGGGAAGTAAATGAGATAATCAATAAATATTGGTATAATGCCTTTCTTAGAGATTTCTGAGAAATTTTGGATAGAAGTGGGGGAGAGATTTTTCCAATATTTAGAGATGGTAAGTTATCTCTCTGGATTTAGAAAGAATTCCACCAGCTTGTTTGATACCTTATTTTACTACTCTCCTGGCATGGGCTACATTGGCTCAGTATACCGCCTATTATTGAACATCATAACCTCAAACCACTTAAGAACTGTGCTCAGGGCTCCGCAAAGCCGCGAATAGCCGCGTCCAAGCTACAAGCCCGCCACACCCACGGGGGACTTGGCCTCCCATCAGTGGAACTCTATGCATTGCATGTCTCCAAAATGGCGTGCTTCTTACCAGACTTCCAGGACCCGCCACAATGGGTTCCTTTGAAACGCCACCTACTCTCAGCCGAGGGTGGACTATCTGCCCTATATATGACGAAGCCGGGGAACAGTGGTAGAGCACACCCGATCATATTCGCCACGTGCAAGGCTTGGCACCGGGCACACAAACTGCTGGGGGTACATCCGCGTCTGCATGAGAAGGCCCCACTTTGGGGAAATGAAGCTATCTGTATAAGGGGGAAGGGCTTGAGGTGGCAGGTGTGGCAGGCAGCAGGTATACATACCATTGATCAGATTATCTGCAACAGTTCCCTGAAACCACTGGCACAACTCAGGGAGGAGTACGGTCTCCCCACAACACAGTCCTGGAGATATACCCAGCTGCAACACTGTTTGCGGCAGTGTTTGGGGCCCACACCTTGGAACCTGTCCTTATCTCCGGTGCTGTCATTTCTTCTCGTCTGGGGAAGGGCCAAAGGGGTAATGCCTGGACTGTATGGGGTGCTATCGTCACACCGCTTCTCGACCCCCTTGGTGCAGACGCTACGTGCCAGATGGCAGGAACGGTTGGGGACCACATACGAAGATGACAACTGGGTGGATATACTAGAAGCCCTGGACAAAGGCCCGAGGGAGGCGCAGATGAAATTCTGCCTCTTTAAAGTTCTGCAAGACTGGTACTGGACGCCCACAAAACTGCACAGAGTGGGTCTCCCCCCCCATGCCAATTGCTGGAGATGTCCCAACTCCCGATGTGACGTAGCACATAACATCTGTGAATGCACCTCAGTGCAGGCTTTTTGGGAGTACGTGGGATGGACCCTGAACACCACCATGCCACTTTGCCTACCGCTCACCCCCCCCGAGGTTCTACTGCACGACTTGCAGAGGTTCCCGAACCTATCCAGACCGCAACGCCGTCTCTTCCATACAGCGCTGGCCATGGCCAAACTCTGCATACAGCGCCAATGGAGGGCTGTGACCCCCCCCGACACAAGAGTCCTGACTGACAGCTATGGTTCAAGCGGCCTCACATGAGAGGATCATATATAACCCACAAGACCAATCAGAGACTTTCCTGGAGGTATGGACACCCTTTCTGCGCATAGAGGCGTCGGACGTGGATGGAGATGTGTCTGCAGCAAGCTCTGGTGATTGAATGCATAGCAAGCCACAGCTGCTCTAGAAGCCACCATATGCCCCTCACTCTCATTTCTACCTTTTTGTCCGCCTCCTCCTCAGCACTACTACCGTTCTCACTGTTACTATTATTATTATTCCTATTATTCTTACCACTGTCATGTTCACTGTCATTATTATTAATGCCATTGTCGGGTGCTGTCTCCTTTTTCCCCTTTCCCCCCCTCCACCTCTCCCATACCTCTCCCCCTCTGGCACACCCACACCCACACTCATACTCATACCTGCACAAACATTACCACGCTGCCACATGACCACAGGGCTCAACTGACGTACTGTCAAACTCCAAAGGCCTCGAATTTTGTCCTGGCCCCTTCGCCAGGTCCTGCCGACGCTTTCCCTTCCCCTCCCCACGCCCTTCCTGCATTGACCTTTCGGTTCGTCCCTCAAGAGGGAACCAGGTACTAACCAGTCGCCACATATTCTTCTACAACCACTCTGAGGGGTCAAGGGGGAGGCGGAGCGTGAGCTGAGGTAGGGAGATATTTCCCATACAGCCCGGTAGGGGAGGAGGCACGAAGGCGGAATGGTGCAAGCACATACATATACCTCCCCCCCGGTTACCCCCCCTACCCTCCCTATCCCCCGTTATCACCCTCACTTATAGATTGCAGTGGATGTCTGTTCTACGTAGGATTAATGTGTCAAAAACTTGTGGAGACACATCACGCGTTTGTATCGCCTGTTTATGTGTAGCTCAGAACGATGTATGTACAATCCTACTTTATTTTCTATGTTAAATTGTTTGAACACGCAATAAAGAAATACAACACAAAAAAGAACTGTGCTCAATGGTCATCATACCAACTCCCAGTTAGCTTGTATTCCGCTGTATTATATGACCCAAGAATAAGCATAATTGTACCTCAGTACAATAGCCAATGCAGACAATGTCATTATGTCCTCCCATAATGTATAAAGCTTGTATACCAGTGTTGAATCATTCTGGAACTGCTATTTTTCAGATATTTGACAATATTACAGGTATCAATCTGAATTTTGACCCACGAGTAGCACTTATAGGAAGATGGGGAAATTCCGGCCTAAATAGAAGCATAGACAATTTAAGTTTTTTTGTCTCGCTAGTGGAAGATCCATTTTCACACAGAAATTGAACTAAGACACCCACATTTGCAGAATGGACCTTAAATCAGATAACCTTGAGGAGGTATTTCTAGATTTCTGACTACCTGGGGCCTTTTTAAGGACTGAATTCACTCACTCACTCAGTGGTGTAACGCAAAATGATGTGGCCCCCTGCAGAATGTGATGATGGGCCCCTGAATCTCCCATATCTCACAGATATTTGTTGACTTTGGAGAGAATGGGGCCCCTTTGAAGGGTTGGGATCCCCCCCCCCCCGCGCAGCAGCTGCTGCAGGGGCCTGTGTTACACCCCTGCACTTACTGTATTCATCATAACTGCATAGAGACGTCTATATGACAATGCTTTAAATGGGGAAAAAATCAGTGCAGGTAGTTACCAAATTGAGATAGGGGTATGGCTAGCGGCGATACATGATGATACAAAGACACTTCTGCCATATGTCAAGTATTCACTTTGCCTTTGCATTGTCCTTGTCAGTAGTCTCAAATTTCCTATATGTAGAGATTCCCTCTGCATGTGGCACAAGACATGTATAGTAATTAATAGCTAGTCTGCTGCTATGACCTTCCGAAATATGTATGCATGACATTGCATTGAAAGGAATAGGTTAAATTGGACTATAATCTGTGCCACAGGACACATTTACCAGTTTTAGAACTGTGCAAAAAGGTCAGCACAGTGTGATATTAGGCCTGCCCTGACCTTGGTCAAATGCTGTTTGATCTTGGGCCCACGCTGCTTGATTCTGGACCAGTAGTGTTGGATTCTGTGCCAGTGTTGTGTGATCCTGCACCACTGCTGAGTAATAGTGAGGCAGAAACAGGTAATCCTTTGCCTCTACTGTGTTGCCTTGATTCAGCACTGTGTGACCTTGACTTAGTGATGCATGAACTTGACTATCATTTTTACCCACCAGTATAGATTCTTGGATGAGCTCAGTGCAATGTAGATCCAGCATTTTATGATCTTGGGCCAGCAGCTAGTTGATTTTAGCCCACCAGAGTGTGATATTTCTTACACTATGCTGTTTTGTCTTAGGACAGTAATGTGTGGATTTGCCTCAAACCTGTGTGATTTTGAGCCATCCTTGTCTAGTCTTGAGCCATTGAAGTGGTTTAGGCAAGCACTATTACTGGACCATCGATGTACTACTATCTTATGCCAGTGATGTGGGTCTTCACTCAGCTCTATCTGATTTTAGCTATATCATTTCAGATCTTTCCCCAATGCCCACACATGGTATGTACTATAAAAGATCAAGGGGACCTCACAAAGAGGAGCACTTAGTTCTTAATGGAATGCATTTAAAAACTCACATTTAGGCTGGAAGCTTTCAGCTTGAATGAAATTTTAACTTTCTCACGCATTTGCCTTTACTCTGATGAAAGCTAATAGGAAAATAAAAGTATTGAAATGCATGTCACAAAAATTTACTCTTAGGAATTTCCAATATGTTCCAATGTATACAGTGGGGTCTGTAATGTGAGGCGTTCCACCTATCATAGAAGGAGATTAAGGGGGCAGCTCAACATGCACATACACAAAACATTGCTTTCCCAAATGTAGGGGCGACTGGTGTTCATGGGCAAAAGGGGTGTTGCTCTGCCACTCTCGAGGGGAAAGGCAAGAACGGGGAAATAAACACAGAGCATCTGAAAAGAAATTACTGCTCCGAGACAGTGGTGAATCTCCTGCCTGACTCTAGTGAACTTTGCAGATGTCCTACTGCGCAGTTTGTTGATTGCACAGAGGCGCAGACTGTAGGAGGGATGCAGGGGGCCGCTCTCCTGGCAGTAATACATGTTTAGTACTGCATTTGCTTTTACTTTGAAAAAAAACGTTATGGAGCTGAGCACCCCAGAGTGCTTCTTGTCTCGACTGTAGAGGCCCAAGAGATGGAAGGAACCAGCAGTGGACAACAATTGCACTAGTGGACTAAGAGGTAATTGTGCAATTAAGCTTCTGCCTGCATCAGGGGCATCGTCACCCCCCCCCCCCCATTTCTTAGCATCCCACAGTGGGGTAGGGTTCTTGATGGGCCTCTTCTGTCTGCAGCTCGGCAGACAGAGGCTCATAATTAACTTGGGAGGGTGAGTGAGTGAAAGGACGGATGGGTGGATGGATGGATGGATGAAATGGTGGAGGATAGATGCATGGATGAATGAGTGAAAGGATGGACGAAAGAATCGAAAAGAGAAGAGGAGAGAGGGTGTATGAGTCAAAGGGAGGGTAAATGGGAGGATGGATGGATGGATGGATGGAGTGAAAGGATAAGTTGATGGAAGATGAGAGAAATGATGGATGATAAGAGAAAGGATGAATGGATGGTAGAATGAGTGAAAGGATGGATGCATGAGTGGAGGGGTAAATGGATGGATGGATGGAGTGAAGGTATGGATGGATGAATGAAAGGATGGATGAATGAAAGGATGTATGCAAAGATGGATGTGTAAAACTGGATGGATGAGAGAAAGGCAAGGTAGATGGATGACTGGATGAAAGGATGGATGAATGGAAGAGTGAAACGGTGAATTGATAGATGGATGAATAGATGGATGAGTGAGTGAAAGGATCGATGGCTGAGTGAAAGGGTAAATGAAGGGATGTATGAATGGATGAATGGGAAGAAGGGTGGATGGATTGGGGTAAGGATGGATGTCTGAGTGCAAGGGTGGATAGATGGATGAGCTAAAGGGAGGATGATGGATGGATGGAGTGAAAGGATGGATAGATAGAGCGAAAGGGTGGATGGATGAGCGAAAGAATGGTTGGATGAGCGAAAGGATGGATGATTGAAAGGATGGATGAATGGATGGATGAAAGGGGGGATGGATTAGTGAAAAAATGGATGATTGAGTGGATGGATATATTTGATCAATAGGTGTCCCTGGACCAGTGGCGGCTCTCCTTTATGTTCTCCACAGCTACACTACACCCTTCTTGTTTTGTGGTCCTTTTTTATTGAATGAAGAGTGAATACTTGTTCACTCTTGATATAATAAAAGTTAAATGAAGACCCGCTTCAGGTCCAGCCACAAACTGAGGCAGCTAGTGGCGTTGTTTGATTGGTGGCGCAGGTGTATGAAGGTGGCTGCACCAGCCATCAGAGATATACTGTTCAGAGCTGGTGAAATTCCAACACTGTGAGCATGTCTGTGTAACTATGTGTGTGAGTTAAAGTGAGAGAAGTGAGTCAGAGTGAGTGAGAATGAGTGACAGAAAGGACGAGTATGTGTGAGAATGAATTCAGTGATGGAAAATGACAGTGAGTGTAACTAGGTGTGTTACTGTGTGTGAGACACAGTAAGACTGAATAATTCAGAAAGAGGGGGACTGAGTGAGACAGAGTGGATCAAAGTAAAATGAGTGCGATTGCGTGAATTAGTGAGCCCAAGTGAGACGGAGTGAGTCAGAGTGAAACAGTAAACTTAATGCAAGAAAGTGTGAGCGACCCTTCAAGAAAAAGCTCTTTGGAATTCGAGCCAAGGATAGTGCCTCACTAATTTTAATGGTCAAAAGCCACCACTTCCCAAATGTTTATTTTTAACAAGGTAACGCCACTCGATATCTGTGCTGTTTTGGGCACAGCCCCCCCTTCAGGACCCTAGTTTTCAAGTGAACCTCATTTTAAGGGCTTATGGTCATTTTCGCTTGCACGCGATGGGCATACTCATGCAGTTCATTGAAGTTATATGTAATTGGGCCGCAGACCATACCAAAGGATCCCCAGAACGATTCTGACAGATTGAGGGATATGCATATTGGTAATCACTGTGTGTGATGTTAGGCTTACACAGTGTAGTTGACCAGCATTATGTGATCCCATATCTGTGGGACATTGGGCATTTATAGGATAGTATGTGAATTCGGGCATTTTCTGTCTCTATATTGGACGACCACTTTGTCATTGGGTTTACACTTTGTGATAGTAGGCCCACTTTGTGGGATTCTGCCATAACAATGAGTGATCTTGAGTTAACACTATGTATTATATACAAGGAATTGACCGTACATCTCATTCAATGTTTACCAGCCTTGCTTAGAAGGTAAGTGATTGCACATGATGTAGAAGTATGTGTTTCCTGAAGACAAGACAGAAAAGCTTTTCATAGTTAGTCAGTTGCAGTGATTGCAGACGTGATTGTTATGATATTACACTGCAACTGGCATAATATTGAGCTAGTTTTTTAAATTACCTCAAAGTACATTTCTACTTCTTTTCTAAGGTTGCTGAATTTGAAAGAAGCGGTGGATCAAAACGCCTGAAGAGGCCCAGACTTGATGAAGCTGCACACCGTGAATAAGGTAGAAAAAGGTGTCTTTCAGGGCTACCTTTTCTTTATTAGTGGCATGGAGAAGGCTTTAACCTTTACATATGCTATTAAAGAGTGGTGTGAAGACATGCAGGGAAGAGGTCCTAAATCAGCATGGAAGGAGCCTTTAAACTACCGAGCCTGTCTGGTAAAAGCTCTATTAGGGGAATTGGGATAATGGTCAATGTGCTTCTGGCCAAAGAGAATTTTGGAATAGCAACATTAATAATTATTTCTACAGCAGTTACAGCACATACCATAACACATGATAAATGTATTATATAAACAAAACAGGTTACAAAAAATGAAGGCCAGACATTATGTTATGTTAAAGGTTCCTGGTTTTGTGATGTTTGCAACTTCTTAATGCCATCCTGTTCTTTATTGATTAAACTGGGCCCAATATTTCTATATTCTTGAAAGTGGACACACACACACAAAGACACAAGCAGACATGCACACACAAAGCATGCCTCAAATTTCTTTTAAAATACCTCCTGAAAGTGCCCTGACTGCCTCTCGTCCCAGGCTCTCTCTCGCTTCCTCTCTCTCTCACACACAAACACGCAAGCGGGCAAAGACACACGCAAAACGCTCCTGCGAGAGTAAGTAATTTTTAAAACCCCTCTCCTCCTCCCCCCGCTTTCTTCATTCCTGCTCTGAGCGGGCTATCAGTGCGCGCACAACTGCACACCGACAGTGTGAATGTGATGGACAGTGAAGGGCCTGTGTGGACTCTGTCCTGTCGAGCACAGCTTGACACTGGACATCCTTATAATAATCAAATGAGCTGCCGCTGAACAATTCAACAGCGGCTCAGCTCGGGCCTCCACAGGTGCTTTGGCTGTCAGAGCGTCGCACAGACACGCTACACTAGCAGCAATGAGCCTACCATTCATGAGTACCAGTACTCTCCTTGGCTGTGGAAAAGTTGTGCTACTCAGAGGGATAAATGTAAGAAGTGCCCATACTCAGGGGCTTATTTACAAGCCCCTTGCAGCAATTTTGCGTCATTTTTAATATGGGAAAAGTGACGTACGGGTAGCGCAAGGGGCTTGTAAATCTGCCCCTCAGTACCTATGATTACTGGTCCATTTAAAGCACTGCTCCTTGACGTTGAAACTGTCTCTTTGTTCCTATATTTGTCTACTTGCTCTGATTTTCAGCACTGTATACCACATTTGTGTAAATGTAAATATGAACTTGTTTCTGTTTCTGCCTGATACAAAATAAAGAAAAAACACCTGGCTTTAATATGCCAATGCGTGTAAACACAGGCAATATGTGTATTGACATTAAATGCTGCCCTACTGGCTTTGCCAATAATGGAAAAAATATATAGATTTTTGTATGGAAGGCAAACATGAGGTGAAGAATTCAACATGAAAAAAGCATGATTATTGTGTGTACTTTATAGGTGTAAAATAGGCCTCAGGATTCCATGTTTGCTCTTCTTAGAAGCTGGAATGATACATCAAATACCCAATAGTATTAGATGAAAGGTAATGTTCCTATGGGAGGAGCAAAACCCACTCTATGTATATTTTAAAGAATTGGTAACAACCAGGGGTGTGGGATTCCAATAGCCCAACTCCCAGAGCATATTGTTTGGGGTCAAGAACAATCATTTTTATTTTGTCCTTGGGGCAAGTAGGGCCAACCCCCAGCAGCACAAATCCTTTGTCTGCCAGTTTATAGTACCACATTATGGATCAGAGGAGAGCATTGTCTACAGTTTAGGTAATATTTGTGGTCATATATTAATGCTGTTTGAATTTATATTTATAGTTTTTTAATACAAAGCCTTTCTTATTAGGATGAGCGTTCAAAGGAAATGTAAGCTAAGACTGCACTACTGTCAGTGGTTCCCGTGTGAAAATGTGCACACCCGTTTGCATAGTTTAACAATATGAGGCTACATACAATGCTCCCAGAATGCTCTCTAATTAGATGCAAATATTTGCAGAACCTTTAAACCAAGATTGATCATCTTTTGCTCTCAAAATAAAATGTTCGCAAAATAAATGCAACTAGGAAAAAAAAACGTTTTGCTAAACTACTGTGAAATTGTAGGTAACATTTCTTTGAAGCATCATTTAGTAAAATTGGTTGACACATACTGGTATTTCCCAAAAATATTCATAATGGAAAATAAGCATAACCATTTTCAATAAGATGATGGGAAACATGGCAAGAAACAAGCATTGGCAAAGCCAATAGGTCTAATACTGGTGGTCAGCCTTTTGGTTATGTCAATATGTGTCTTGTTTTGATATGGCTCTTGTAAAACTTTGTGGGAGCTGCCAGGTCCTCACCATTATAACAAACATTGGCAAAAAGCAATAACATGTTTTAGTCTCAAAAAGCACACATTGCAACAGTAGTCCCTGGCACTGAACAAATTTACTTTGTGTGGCGATATGCTCCTTATGAAAGAGCGGAAGCCAGTCGGTGGCTGGATGGATGGATAGATAGAGAGAGAGAGATAACATTTTAATAAAAACAAAAGGTCTTGGTTAATTCCAGACCTAATTAGGGCCCCAATTCTTAAAGAAATTCACAAAATTGCACCCATGGTAAACGTCCTTGCATTAGTGCAGTTTTACCGCTTTCAAGAATACACAAGAATTTGCAGAAGTAGGCCAGGAAATTGTACTCTTAGAACATTTTTGGGAACTTCTTTTTAGCACGAGAAAATATACAGGTGTAGCTTTGCTCATGCGACAATCTGTTGAATATTTACAAGTTCACTTTCATTCCTACCACTTTTTTCCCTACTCTGGGAGAAGTTTTACTTCTGCCATTGTCAGGAGTAAATTTCAACCTTTCTCAGTAATGGAAAAAATTAGAGAAGAGCTGTTAAAAACCCCTAAAACATGCAATTTACTAGGTTTGCACAGACTCAAAAGAGCACTTCAACCCTGGAACTATTGCTCAACGCTACCTCCAGACCAGTATGTAGATCTGCGGACAGGTGGCAAAATAAGGATATTGCTAGAATTCAAACCCTCCTATAGTATGAGCCCTGGCATAATCAGGATGGCTAATATCAGAGCTTTTACATAATGAGATTGCAGCCATAATTTGTTGCTGCACTATGTGACACCAAAAGGACAAGTGGATTTTTTACAGGGCCAGTAGATTTATGAAGCAACCGGTCCTATGGTCAAGTAGATATTTTATTACATTCCACACCCCTGTAATAATACATTAACAAGGCTGCAAGGGCATGTCACACCTAAAAAGAAAAGAGAGCTCCATAAACTCAAGCCTACACCTCCAACTTATGAAAAATGATCCTCAGCAACCAGCTAAAATATCAGTCACAAAGTACCCAAAATCAAAACACTGATATGACAAAATTGATGGATGACACACTGATTGATGATTTGCAGCATAACGCACCATATGTCTTTGAAAAAGCAGGCATGATATGCTTACAAAGAGCAAGGTTGTATTGAATCATATGTTTAAACAATGGAAGGCGAGTTAAGGGTATTGGGCCAAGGAGGGAAAGGACAAAGGATGAGGGTTAAGGAAGACAAGACATGGAGAGAAAAACACGAGGAAAGAAAATTTATATAAAAAATAAATAAATAAACAAGTCAAAAGAAAGACACAGGGCCTGATACACAATAGAGGCTGTTCAGAGCCCAGTTTCGGATGCCGAGTGACCTGATGCTCCCTCGTTGTGCACAAAGCACCAGAAATGGTATTTTTTCAAAAATTCGTAATTTGCCTGTTACATAAATATTAAGGCAGGAATAGAACGACAAAATGTAACAAATGCTAGGATAAAGGGAAGCATGGGACCACGGACCTCCATCCCAGCATTCACATTCAGGAGACACATTACCAGAAATAGTGACGATTTGTGAATGCAGCATCTTGGAATGCATGCAGTGGGCCATGGATCTACTGTCAGCACATCTTGATGTCTGTAGACAGTACAAGAAGAATACAGGCTGTTAAATTCTGATTGTTTAGAATTTGTGAAAAATTATAACCTGACTTCAGGATGCCCAAACCATTCCACGCTTTGTAATTACAATAATGGTTGCAAAGCATCTATGCATCCCATTTCGAACTACAAAGGGAGAGGAAAGTCCTCTTGGCTTAGGGTGACCAGACGTCCCGGATTTCCCTGTACAGAACCGGTTTTAAGAGGACTGTCTCGATGTAATTTTAAATATATGTCCCGTTTTTGGGACAAAGGTCAGGTCACCCTGGGAAGCAGAATTGAAAGGAATGCTCTCCTTTTACAGGCGCCTCTGAAGGCTAAAAACAAAATGTAGGTAATTTATCTGTTTCTGCCAAGCAGCACAGGAGGAGGTCGCTGACTGCTTCCAGGAGAGGGGAGACAGGGTGGGGAGGAGGGGTCAGGGGGAGCAGGTCCGCCCATTGATAATGTTATGTAAACGTAGCCTTGTAAATGTGTGGTGTGTGTGTACGTATGTGTATATATATATATATATATATATGCAAATTCCTTACGTCTCGCACCAATAAGGTAAAGTCGCACTCAGGATTGAATTACAGAGAAAAGTTTTATTGACTGACACGTTTCAACCTCACGGTCTTTGTCAAAGTCACTTCCTGAACCGGAAGTGGCTGTATTTAAGTGTTTTCAAAAACAATACATGACCAAGCATTTATGCATAGACATAAAAGAAATACATCAAAGTTAGAGTCTAAATTAACATGAAGACAGACTCCAGTCACGTTATTCCTGCAAATGTCACAAATAACATAGGAGACCTTAATGCATCATATATATGTACATAACGTGAAACAGAAAATTACATATTTGAAATTAAAGTAAAATAAAACTGAAAGTAATAGTGATCCATCTGTAAAGCGCAGGCATTTACTGATATACGCAATTGACGCCTCCCAGGAGTACTAAAGAACCAAGTGGTACTAAATGAAGGTGTAGATATATAAAGCCTACCACATGCAGTAGCAGCGCCAAGTGGCTGTGTGGTTCATAGGTAAGGGGAAACAAGAGGGTGCTCACCCCTAATGAGATACTATATGGCATTATTAAAAGTAATACCCTGTTGATAAAACAGTACTCTACCGGTACCGGCTGCCTCTGTATGTCTGCTTTACAGTCCAGCTACAAGATGGAAAAAATGAAATAACAGTGTGAATAAAAATAATAATAATAAAAAGTTACTGGCCAACACTTTGAAAACCCACCCCCGGTGCTATACATTGAGAACGTGGTGATGTGAACACTACTGGCCCAAGCAGCCGCTTGGAAAAGAATTGCAGCCACATCGTTGTATTAGAAATATGCTTGAGATAAACGGGGGTAAGGAAGGGAATAGTAGGGATGGATTGCGGGTAAACCAGACTAAAGATACCAGTATATACAGTGTCCAAGGGAATGTTGGGGCACCTCTTGTATATAGTATCTTCTCTATCATAGATGGACATGAAGGTCTTCCTCACGATTGAGGCCTCCGGGAGCCTTGCTTTGCAGGCGAATGATGTACTCTGATTCCAGGCGTCGCAGGCGGCGTTCGCGGTCATCTCCACGAGGATGCACTGCAATCCTGTCAATTCAAAATAAGAGATCTTAGAGCTAATATCAGAAATTTCACCATGCTCCAACGCACAATGCTTGGCAATTGTATAGGTCATATCCCTGTTCCTAATAGCGCGCAGGTGTTCTAGTATACGCTTTTTCACCGGAAAGATAGTGCTACCAACATAGCGCAAGCCACAGATACAGATCGGGACATAAACAACAAATTCAGTGTTGCAATTGATAAATAAACATATTTTTTCACTTCTACCAATGGGCAGTTGATAGCTTTTCACATTGCGACTGTTGGCGCAGGCCTTGCACCGGCTACATCTGTGAAAGCCCGGGAGTTCCCTCAACCATGTGCCTGTTCTCCTGCACTGTTGTGTGAGATGACTGTGCACCAGTGTATCCTGTAAGGATTTGCATCTACGGTATGTGATATGTGGTTTTGGACTGACTAACCTACCTATGACCACATCCTGTCTAACTAAGTGCCAATGTTTACTCACTATTCTGTGGAGTGCCTGAGAAGCGTTGGAAAAAGTGGTGATAAGTCTCACTTCCTGTTTGTTCTTGTTACGTGTCTTAGGGATCAGGAGACTATCCCTATCCCTAGAGGAGGCCTTCTCAATTGCTGTTCTAATGGTTTTCCCTGAATAGCCACGTGCTTTAAATCGGCCAATCATGTTCCCTTGTTCCCTGGTCAGTGCCTCTAAGGAACTGCAGTTGCGTTTAGCTCTGAGGAGTTCTTCATAAGGGATACTCCTCTTTAGTCCATCTGGGTGGTGGCTCCGTGCATGTAACAGGCTGTTCCCGGCTGTAGCCTTTCTGAACAGACTGGTGTGTATGCTGACATCTCGAACCTCCACTAAGACATCCAGGAATTCAATTATAGTTGTATGTACCTTACGTGTGAATCTTAGATTTAAATCATTGGTATATAATCCCGCAATAAAGTTGTGAAGCGAATCCTGAGGGCCATCCCAAATTAGAAAAATATCATCAATGTAGCGGGTCCACAGGATGAGGTTATCTGTGTAACAGTCATTGCCTTGGTGCCAGAGGTGCTCCGCCTCCCACCACCCCATAAAGATACAGGCGTAGCTGGGGGCGAAGCAACTCCCCATCGCAGTACCTGTGTACTGTTTATACCATGTGTCTTCAAAGAGGAAACAGTTGTTATGCAGGCAAAAATGTAGCATGTCTAGCAGTAACATAGTGTGGTCAAACATAGAAATAGGTCTGTCACAGAAAAAGTATTTACATGCCTCGAAACCTAAATCATGTTCGATGCAGGTGTACAGGGACACCACATCTACTGTTGCGAAGACATATGAGGCTTTCCATGGAATGCCCTGTATTTTTGAAAGAAAATCCATGGTGTCCCGGCAATAAGAAGGCAAGTTTAAAACATAATCACAGAGGAAGTAGTCAAGATAAATGGAAGAATTTTCTAGCAAGCTTTGGTTGGCTGCGATGATCGGCCAAGCAGCACAGGAGGAGGTCGCTGACTGCTTCCAGGAGAGGGGAGACAGGGTGGGGAGGGGTCAGGAGGTGCAGGTCCGCCCATTGATAATGTTATGTAAACGTAGCCTTGTAAATGTGTGGTGCGCGTGTGTGTGTGTGTATATATATATATATATATATATATATATATACACATATATATATACTCACAGAAAAAAACACAGGTTTCAGGGACATTATAGTTAGAAATTAGCATTTAAAAAACCTTTGAAATTCACTGAAAAAACCATAGGTTTCAGGGACGTTATAGTTAGAAATTAGCATTTAAAAAACCTTAGAAATTCACTGAAAAAACCACAGGTTTCCGGGACGTTATAGTTAGTTGGACATTTCACTCGTACAAAATCAGAGAAATTCGGCCGTTATAGTTAGTTCAGCTAACTATAACTCGTGCCCCCGCAATGCACTGCTGATGACGTCACATATTACATCATTCATGACATGGTCAGTGACATCACTGATGACATCACTGATGACATCTCAAATGACATCACTAATGACATCATCCAGTGACTGTGTGTTTCTGTAAAGTTCAACTATGTTTTGTATATATATATGCCAAGGTGTATTGAAGAATGAGTGGGTGTATAAGTGTCTGAACGGATGATTTAGTAGGTGCGTGACTGACTGTATAAGTGAGTGATTAAACGTGTTTTACTGAATGCATGGGTTTCTGACTAAACTGTGTAAATGTCTGTATCAGTCTGTCAGTTGGTGTGTAAGCGGTTGCATGGGTTGGTGAGTAGCTAAATGAGTGTCTATATGGGTTATTCATTGGTTGTCTGAGTATCTGTATGGGTGCCTGAGTGTCTGTGAGGGTGGGTGGGGGTGTGTGACTTTGTGCATAGATGTGTGATTGGGTGATTCACTGGGTGTATGGGTTCAAAAGTACATCTGTGAAGGGCTGTATGGGTGGGTGAGTGTATGTATGGGTGTGTTGGTGAGTGTTTAGATGTCTTAGTGGTACATGTGTGAGTAACTACATATGTGAAAGGCAGTATATGTGAGTGTTGGAGTATATAACTTGTATTAGTTATTGTATAAAAGTGTAAGTATGTGTTAGTATATGTTTGAATAAGTGAGGTGGTGTGAATAACTGTATAGGTAAGTAAATGGGAGTGTGATGGATTCTTTGCATGACTGACTAGGTGTGTGGTAACTCTATGGATGAGTGGCGGTGTGTGAGTGTATGTATAGGTATATGAGTGCATATGATAGTGCTGTATTGATGGTTGACTGCATGTATGAGTGACTGTATGGGTGAATGAGTGGATGTGTGTGTAGACCTAGGAATCAGTGAGTGGGTATGTAGTAACTGGTATTGGTGTGCCTATGGTTTCGAAAATGGTAGTCTGTATTTTAGAGTGGGTGTATCAAAGGTTATATTAGGGTATGAGGAGGTGCATCAGATTATCACGTGGATGATGTCATCAGTGATGTCATCAGTGTTATCATTTGAGATGTCATCAGTGATGTCATCAGTGATGTCACTGACCATGTCATGAATGATGTAATATGTGACCTCATCAGCAGTGCATTGCGGGGGCGCGAGTTATAGTTAGCTGAACTAACTATAACGGCCGAATTTCTCTGGTTTTGTACGAGTAAAATGTCCAACTAACTAACGTCCCTGAAACCTGTGGTTTTTTCAGTGAATTTCTAATGTTTTTTAAATGCTAATTTCTAACTATAACGTCCCTGAAACCTATGGTTTTTTCAGTGAATTTCAAAGGTTTTTTAAATGCTAATTTCTAACTATAACGTCCCTGAAACCTGTGTTTTTTTCTGTGAACTTCAAAGGTTTTTTAAATGCTAATTTCTAACTATGCCTACAGAGGTAGGAAATGTGCAGAAAGAGGAAGAAAGGCGCAGAAAGAAGCAAGAGAAATGCAGAAAGAGGCAACAGAAGTCCAGAAAGATGAAGAAAGGTGTAGAAAGAAGCAAGAGATGTGCACAAAGAACCAACAGAGGAGCAGAAAGAGGCCTTGTTGCAAAGTCATCCTGTGCCCCCAACTTTTTGCTGACGGGTACTGGTGGTAACTGACTCTGACTAACCAGGCCTAGAGCCAGTGCTATGCTAAAAGACACTTAGAATACAGTGAAAACACCTACATACACTAGGGAACACTATGCGTTGGGGTACCCCTGTGATTGGCATGACCTCCTCTGTAAGGCCCTAGTACATAATAGGGCAGGGGGATTAAAACTATCTCTAAGTCAGAGGTGCAGAAAGATGCTTCTTTAAGTAGTAGTCATGTTTGCAGAGTGGTGGAGAAAGGGTGCTGGGCCTCCGACCAGCGCTCAGGAATTTCACTGCATAGGACATAGAGGAGGTACCAAGAGGGACTCTTGGCCCCCAAAGTCCCTCAGGAGTAAATTGGACTTCATCCTCCATCCCGTAGTCTGCCAGCAGGCGCGTTTGCAGAGTGGTGGAGAAAGGGGGGCATTTCCTCCTTAGACGTCTTAGCAATCCCACTGTGTGGGACTTACTGCAGATAACAAGAGGGGTAGTTGGCCCCAAACGACAACCTTGGGGGCCAACTATCCCTCCTATTACCTCCAGTAAGTCCCACACAGCAGGATTGCTGAGTTCTCATAGCAGGCCACTCCCCCTTTGCCCACCACTCTGCAAACGCGCTCCCTGGCGCGCTCTTGGATGGGGATTGAAGTCCCCATCGCTGCTGGGGGTCCTTTAGGGGCCAACTAGCCTACGTCTTACTCCAGTAAGCCCCACACAGTGGGATTACTGAGAGGTGGACAAAGGCCACGCCCCCTTTCCCCACCACTCTGCAAACGCGCCTCCTGGCGCGTTCTAAGTTGGGGTATTAAGTCCCCTTCATTCCTGAGGGTCCCTGGGGGCCAACTAGCCCACCAGGTACCTCCAGTAAGCGCCACACATCTGGATTGCTGAGAGTGGTCCGAGGCCATGCCCCCTTTTTACACCACTCTGCAAACGCAGCTCCTGGCGCACTGCTGCTTGGGGGATGAAGTCCACTTGTGTCCTGAGGTCCTCAGCCACAAGAGGACCTCATTGCCCCACCAGCAGTGCACCAAGAGGCGCGTTTGCAGAGTGGTGTAAAAAGGGGCGTGGCCTCGGACCACCTCTCTGCAAACCAGCTATGTGGCGCTTACTGGAAGTACCTGGTGGGCTAGTTGGCCCCAGGGACCCTCAGTATTGATGGGGACTTAATCCCCCAACTTAGAACGCGCCAAGGGGCGCATTTGCAGAGTGGTGCAGGGAGAGGGCGGGGCCTCCGGCGTGATGCCGGCTTTTTTTTTTTTTTTTAGAAGGGGGGCTGTGTGGCCTCCCTTCTTTTACTATTTTTGTGGCCCTGGGGACCCCATCCCCCAGGGCTGGACCCCTTTTTTATTTTTATTTTTAAAAAAAGGGAAGGGGGCCGCGCAGCCCCCCTCCCGAGGCCGATTTCGGCACCGGGGACCCCATCCCCTGGGGCATGGCCTCCTTTTTTTATATATTTATAGGGAAGGGGGGCCGCATGACCCCCCTTCCCTGGGCCACTTTTGACCCCGGGGACCGCATGTCCTGGGGCATGGCCTCTTTTTTTATTAAATATTTATAGGGAAGGGGGGCCGCATGGCCCCCCTTCCCTGGGCCACTATTGGCCCCGGGGACCCCATCCCCTGGGGCTTGGCCATTCTTAAATTATTTTTATTTTAGGAGGGGGGCCGCGCGGACCCCCTCCTCAGGCCGATTTCAGCCCCGGGGACCCCATCCCCCGGGGCCCGGCCCTTCTTTTTTTTAAATTAAAGAGGAGGGGGGCATGTGGCCCCCCCTCCCGGGCCACTCCTGGCCCTGGGGCCCTCATCCCCCTGGGCCGGCCCTTTGCGTTGGGGACCGTGGGGGGAGCCCCAATGCCCCACGGTCCCGCCGGCTCCCTGCTTCCTGCGGGAGCCGGCATTGCTTTTGAGCAAGAGGAGCTGTTGACATGCAGCTCCCCTTGCTCAAAAGCAATCCTGCTTTACTTAGTTGAAGCGAGAGCAGGTTTTCCTGCACTCGCTTCAACGAAGCAAAACAGAGTTTGCTATGACAGGGCGGGAGCCGTGCTCCCGCCCTGCCATAGCAAACAGCAATGTCCTGGGGGTGGGCACCCCGGGACATTGCAGGAGCCGGCCCTGTGGGGTGGCGGTCCCCAGGGCCATCAAGGGCTCCAGAAGGGGGGCCGCGTGGCCCCCCTCCCTCCATTTGTAAAGTCCCGGGGAGGTGGTGGTCCCTGGGGCCGCTGGTCCATAACGGACACCTGATTTTGAATAATTAGTGCCCCAGGGAGGTGGTGGTCCCCAGGGCAGTGTGGGGGGAGCAGGAGCTCCCCCCACACCTATTTACAATAATTTAAGCCCCGGGGAGGTGGCGGTCCCCAGGGCTGTAGGGGGGCCACGTGCCCCCGCGCATAATCAATTAAAGCCCCGGGGAGGTGGCGGTCCACTGGGCTTGGGGGGGGCTGGGAGCCCCCACCCACGTCCAATTAAAGAAGCCCCGGGGAGGTGGCAGTCCCCGGGGCTGCGGGGGGCCGTGTGCCCGGGGCTGCGGGGGGCCGTGTGCCCCCCGCATATAATTAGCATCGCCCCGGGGAGGTGGCGGTCCCCGGGGCCGCTTTAATTTTGGCATTGCCCCCGGGACCTGGCCCACCCGGGGGCTCATTAAAATGAAGCGCGGGAGCCCGCACTTCATTTTTCTTAAATTTTCTCTGCAGGATTCTCGCACCCAGCGCAAATTCTGCTGATTTTTTTTTTTAAATGCTTTTTTTGGCCCTGGGGTCCACTGTGGGACCCCCTGAGCAAGCCTAGGGGGTCAGGGTGTTTCTACCCTGCCCCCTTTTCTTGTTTTTCATCTTTTTTCACCCTTTTTCTTGTGACTCGGTTACCGAGTCACAAGATGGCTGCCAACACTTCCTGGTTTGGAGTGTTGGCAGCCAATCAGAGTGAAGCTCGTGCCCGGGAGGGTTCGCGAACCCTCCTTGGTGCTCAGATATCGATATTTTTCTTTTTTTAATTCTTCAGGAACTACTGAACGGATTTACACCATTTAAAAAAAAGGTCGCTTTCTGGACCAAGACCTACCTTTTGCCAAATTTGGTGTAATTCCGTTCAGCAGTTCGGGCTGTAACCTGTTTCAAAATTCCTATGGAAATTAACATGGAGAAAACGTGTTTTGGGACCCCCCTTTTTTCTCGGCCCCCGCTTGACGAATCACCCCGAAACTTTCAAGATAGGAGCTGACCGGAGCGCCTCATTAGTTTTGAAAATTTTGCGAAGTTCGTCAAACGGCGCCAAAGATATTGGCAAATCAAAAAACGCTTTTCCTATGGAAAATACATTCTAACTATAACTACCTACTGGCGACCGCCAGTAGGTAACATACATATATATATATATGATATGTGTGTGTGTATATATATGTATATATATGTGTGTGTGTATATATATATATATATGTATGTATACACACACACACACACACATTTACAAGGGTACGTGAAAACGGGACAGGCCAGAAAATCTGATCACCCTACCTTGGCTGCCTCTTGCACTTGCAATTCACAGTGGGTGTCAAAGTTTGCAATGCAACACGTAATGTTCATTATGAATCACAATGTACCTTGCACATTGCGAATTGGGACTTTGCATTTTCTTTGTGAGTGCAAAGTCTTTGGTTCACAGACTCCTTCTGGATGTTTCGGAATGTCAACATATTTCGGTTGATTCATAGATTATTGATTACACAGGGGCCGATTCCGATTCGGGCCGGAAATCTCTCCGACCGAGCCGGACCCGGAGAGATTTCCGACCGAATCGGACCCGTGCAGCCCGACCGAACGAGTACGATGCGCACGTATGCCATCGGACTCGATTCGGTCGGACTCCCATTGAAGTCAATGGGAGCCTGTTGTACGACGCGTACACGGGCTCCCATTGACTCAATGGGTGCGATGCGGACAAGGGCGCCCCCTACAGCATGTACGCGGCGAAGCGATTCGCCCCGTACACGCACAGGTAGGGGGGACATTGGGTCCCCCCTGTGTGCGACTCGCGCGGCTACGCATTCAGGGGGGTCCGACACGGACCCCCGAAGTACGGCTCCGACAGCTCTTTTGAGCCGGAGTGTGCGGCTCGGTCGGACTGCTCGCGGCGCGCATCGTACTCACCCGGCCGGGAAACGTCTCCATTGCGCGGTGCGCGTCGAGTCTGTGCGAGTCGGTCGGTGCGGTTAGAGCCGGGATCGAGTCGGTCGGAGCGGTCGGGACGCCCGGACGAGTCGGTCGGCGATTTCGCATCGTACTCGCTCGTCCGGACGCGCGTACGGATCGGTCGGGAAACAGGGCTCCGAATCGGATCCGGTAAAGCCGAATCCGATTCGGAGCCCTACCGGCCGAGATCGGAATCGGCCCCACAGTGTTTAATTTGAGCTGGTGGTTGCAGGTGGGGCCCACCTGCACTCATTTCTGGGGACAGGCACTTATTTTTCATCAAAAGACTTTAATTCAGAGCAAATGACAGAAAAACACAATTAGGGAAAGAAGTAGGAAGAGAAAGAAGAAAAACAGTGACAAATTGAGAAAGCAGAGGTGAAAACGAACCTGCAATATTGCAATAAAGAGGCAGGTAGTGTCTGGTGGTGGATTACAGAGGCATGAGTTGGAATCCAGACTACGAAGCCTTGGTATTCGCCACACAAACCTGCAATATCGTTGGCTGTCGACTTCTGAGCAAAAAGTTGGCCCCAACACTTATTCTTTTGCAAATTATTCACTGTGACTGAACTTGGCGAGGAACAAAATTAATGATGAGCTGTTTTGCATCATTTCTAAAGTGGAGCTATGCTATCCATACAAGTTCATTTTTGGGAGTGCATGCATTCATTGTGACACAGGAACATACATTTTCATCAAATCATATATACAATATTAGGTGTCTTAAGTGAATTGCACAGGTAACAACCGCCTTGTTTACAGATACTAGACTCATTTGTCAAGCATATAAGCAACAATAAACTCAGATATAAAGTAAAGGTAAATAATATCTCCATAATGTTACTAGAAACAGTTCAGAAACACATAGGGCCTTAACATGACTGATATCCCCTGCACTGCATTACAAGTGCCATAGACTATAATGCACTTGTAATATGGTGGATGGGACATCTGCCACGTTTGAGATCAGAGTATCCCGAATGTCAAACTCTAAATAAGGCCCTTAATCACCAAATGTGAGGGAAATCACTCTCAAATAAGCATTAATGTATGGACTAAAATAGGCATGCAATAAATGCATGTCCAGAATGTGTAAAATGTAGTACCTGCACTCTTGTATATGTCTATATACATATCTATGCATACAGTCACGTTTATATTTAGGTTAAATATTTAGTTATATAGACAATACCAACATAGCCATATTTGTGCATTTTTATTGTGAAAAATAGTTAAGGGACAATTGTATTACGCAGAAATAAAACAGTAACTACATAAAGCCATTGGAATTTAGCAACCCGGTTACCACCCTACTTTATTCTCAGAAACTAAAACAATTGGCTGGTCAGAAACCTGTACGTCACGCCGGTGATGAATTCTTGAAGGTGGATTTGCAGCTCTACCTGTGAATTCTCATTAAGATGAGTTCATGGGGCGCTAAGGGTCAGGAAAAAAAACTGCACTTACAGATCAGAATTCTTGTGAAGTTTGTCAACTTATCCTTCAGGGGTAGCCACACAGTTAGCTCCAGAAACTATAGTAAGACTTCAAACAGATTTATAACAAACAGAGAATAATCATGTTCTTTAAACATTTTTTTAGAAATCTTACTAATATGATGTGATGCAGATTTGGAAGTGGTGGATGAATTTTAAGTGCAGGTCAGAATGTATAACTAGAGGGTGTGTACCCTGAACATCGAAACCAGAAATTTGAGGTAGGCAAATGTTGAGAACAAAATATTGAATTCAAAATATCAAAAGGTTAGTAAGTATAGATTTTCTTAGACCTAAATCCATATATATGTACCTTGACAATATTTATATCTTCAATATATGTAGATGTTGAGTTAGGAATAGTAAATTAATAATTCTTCTATATTCACTTACCTTTTGATATTTTGGTCTTCAATATTTTGACCACAACATTCTGGTACCGTGATATTCATAGCTCGATCTTCAGTAGTTCAATCTAACTTGAGGTGCTTTGCTGCCCTATCTATGTCGACTGTGTAGGGTCACAAACATCGCTAAGCTCCCATTGTGGTCCTCTTGGTATCTTCCTGGAGTACTCACTGAACTGTCATATTGGTGCAGATAGACAGGTGTGGCCTTGCACATGGTATAGTACAATTTGATATGGAGTTAAAATTAAACCAGCTGTGTCACTGCTCCGTTTTTTTCCCTGCAAAGTGTTTTGGTGTGCATGAGCATTACCTCACTGTAAGTGAAATTTTACAGATTTTTTTTCTCCCAGCAAATGTATTTTTTTAAACTTCCCCATCTTCGCAAAGGTTGAATATTTTTAACAGAAACTTAGCTTTTAAAGACAAGCATTTGCAATGCAATCGGTCTCGCCTTTGGGACCTTATATGTATTTAGCTATGCAGCATATTAGCCTGGGTGCTGAAACATCTACTGTTCTTTAACATGGAGGGAAAGTAAGCACCGAACTGTGTGACACGCCAGGTATGGGAACACATGGAGAGAAACATTGCCTTTCAGCGGGAAATGGTATAGTCCAAAGCTCTGTTTTTAATATAAAATCAGGGCCTTTGGTAGTCATATCACTAAAAATACAAGATTTGAAAAAAACATTATTGTCTAAGGGTGCTTGTGAAAGACAATTTCTATGGACTGGAATCTAGAGAATGCTAAAGTGATTCTGGTATTTTACTGACCTCTGCTGGTCGTTTTCTATCAAGAACGTTAAATAGAGGCAGTTGCCAGAAAAATTAAAAAAAGAAAGTCCCTAAGCAGAAAGCAATTCTGGTATTTTACTGACCTCTACTGGTCGTTTTTTATCAAGACAGTTAAATAGAGGCAGTTGAACAAGCAGAAAGCAATACTGGTATTTTACTGACCTCTACTGGTCTTTTTCTATCAAGACAGTTAAATAGAGGCAGTTGAACAGAAGAAAAAGTCCCTAAGCGGAACCAGACAAGTCCTAGGGCTGATCTCCAGAGCCCACAAAGTACATACACATATAAGTATATACTAAAGTATATACAAGAGGTCTCGAATGCTCGACCTAAAAAATATTTGTGAATTTGCACAGCCCTTCAAAAAGGAATGAGTGAATGAGGAAGCCCTGAATGATCAGTATTGTTACTTGGCTCAATTGAGGTGACCATGGTAGCAGGAAGTGCAAGGTTGATCTGTGACAGGATGGTGCAGTACTCTGTCCAGTCTAATTGAAGCAGGGAGTGGAGTGGATATTAATGATGGACTTGGAGGTGAGGATGTTATATGTGGTATTGTGTGGAATGTTAATAAGAATGTTAAAGCTTGGGGTGTGCTGTGTGTGGAGAGCGTTATTCTTTGGATTTTGTTTATGGATTGAGCAAGGTGTAATTATGATAAATGACACAATGTAGCTTGAGGTTTGTGGAGCAAGGGTTAAGTCAATTACCGGTTTCCAGACCCTAATCATCATACAAAAATCTGCTATTGTCTTTGCCACTGTTTAGATGAGGGCGCCATTGTGTCGATGAGCTGGAGCCAAGTGATATTGATGGTGCAGGATTAGAGCATTTTGGTGGCTACAATTTGGCTGGGTTACTGTCACAAGGTGTTTTTAGTCTGAAATGGACTCCAAAAAGAGTTATTAACTGCCTGGCTGCAAACAAGCTACACTTTTTCTTCCACCTTTCCTTTAAATATTTATCATGATGGGAGCAATTGATTCGAAGAAAAAGCTTAAAACTGAGCTCCTTTGATTCTGATGTTCTTTCACATGAAAGCCTTGTGATGCCGGGTTCCCAAGCCCAACCTGAATGAATAATTTCAATAAGTGCATAAAATGTCTCTCTTTTTCTCCGTTACTCTGAGAAATAGAACCATTTTGATGAGTATTCGTGTGAAACTGAGCAACCAGGCTTTAATAATGAATGGTAAGCTAAAACGACTCCCCCTCCTTAAATAAAGACTTTATGCCATCTGTCTCCACCTGATTGCATTCTGGCATTTTCAGGTCTGTGGCTTCTTGTGTTCTCTTGGAGAGGGGGCCTCTTCTGGCAGTTCAGGGTGAACTTGCCCATGAGTAGTTGGGTCAGTATTGATTTGCATAAGATGGGCCTCTGTTTAGAGTGGCACAGTGGGCGAAAAACATTGGGTTGGAAAGCTACCAGGACCAATTGCCAGTGTCTTAGACTATTTGCAAGTATTCATTTCATCACCTTTGTATGTTTCATCTGCTGAGGTGAAGCACAGAGCTCTTCTGAAGAGTTTAACATTCTTCTTTCAAAAAACTGAGCATCCTCAGCATTATAGTCCATAGTCTCCACCCCTCCGCTAAATGGCAACTGGTAACCATTTGTAAAGTAGAATCTGTCAGTGATGGGAATCGTCCATTCTGCGAATGCCAGCAGCCGGTACTTGGGTTCCCATGGTCTACGGCTCATTGCCAGCATTCCTTTCTAGATGCTCCTTTTGTGCCACTGAAACATCTATCCATCTAAAAGACAGAGCTCATACCGGCAGCAAATTGCGAAAGGGAATGCAAAGAAGAAGGTCTGCTGTTTCTTACATACCTCTATCTCTACATTCTTAACTGCAAGAAATTAAAGAACAAATCCTGCCTCTTGAATATTTATGATCAGGATCAAACAACTCTTTATGAAAAGCCTCTTTACACTGCCCTGGATTAATATATCCTGCAGAGTGCAACAACATTTTCAGGTTACAGTGGAGACTGTGCAAAAATAGTGCTGGTCTCAGGGGCGGCCGCTCCATTAGAGCAAAGAGTGCCCCCCCCCCCCTGACAAGTGGGGGTGGGTCCAGGGTATGACACTGCTGGTGGGGGAGTGGTGGGCACTCCCTTCACTGCACATGAGGTGTTTGGCCGGCCGTCTCAAGCCGGCCAAACCCCCCATGCGCAGTGAAGCTCTCTTTAGCCTCAGCTTTGTTGCTGGTGCTGGAGAGAGCAGGCACAGGCTCCCAGTCTGCCTGGGAGCACAAGTTGCCGGTGTTCCGGCCAGTCCTGAAGCTTCAGGATTAGCCACAGGGCAGGCTGGGAGCCTGTGCCCAGGGCCACAAGAAGGACGAGGCGATGCGCGGGAGAAGGCGGCGGCAAGGTAAAACCCTTCCCACCTCCTTCCTCCCAACCTCCCTTCTCTGGCCCGGCCCGCCCCCCCCCCCCCACTTTGGCAGGGGATGGGCCGCTACTCAACCCAGCCACTTTGCACATATACCCATGAAAATTCAGCAATGCTGGACCAGATGTATGAAAGCTTTTTGCATGTCTTAACGGGCTGAATCGCAATTTCGGCCCATTAAGAAATGCAAAAAAGCCTTTTCTGATGTACAAAGGCCTAAAACCAGTTGCAATTTGTCATTTCTACTCCGTAGAAATTGCTAATTGCGACTGCGATTTAGGATATGCAAATAGGGATTACCTATTTGCGATTCCTAAAGCACATGTACAAAGCATTTCCTAAATGCGAATTGGGCATGTAGGAAATACTATTACCATCGACTCAAAGTCGATGGTGACCATGTGCAAAATTTAAAAATACATTTAAAATTGCATTTTTTAATGTGACATGAAGCGCACATATTCCCCTAGGGAATATGTGCACTTACATGTGCACTACAAATTTCGAGGGGCCTCCAGGGGGGCCTTAAGGCCAGAGGCAACCTTGGGTTTGGATTTCCTATATGGCCCATAGGTGGGAATGCAATAGTATTTCCTATTGGTGATTTCCTAATAGCGATTCCTACTCTGTAGGAATCGCTATTAGGAAATCGCAAATTTTGTAGGACATACAATGATTATCCCACAGTAGAGATCACACAATTTGCTTAAAAATGAATGCTCTGATTAAGACTTACATAGTGTTCTAGATGTATGGTTGACAGAGTAATCACTAGGTCATATCTAAATGTACAATGTACAAAACATTTTCTTCACATACGTTTAATAAATAGAATGCGCAGCCAGGCACATAAAACAAATTATGTGGAGCTTCCAGGCTCTTTCCTGAAATGCATTCAATGTAAAAAGAATTTCTCTTGGGTGAAAAATTACAAATGTCAAACTGTACTACATTCAACCATACACAATCCCTAAAAACACTCAACTTACTGAATGTATTTTTGATTTCAGGGCCCATAAATCAATTATAAACAGATAAACAAAAACTAATACAAATATCACAGAAATTCTTTTATTAAAATCACAAATTCATAAAATTAAAACCAAATTTAGACCAGTTAAAAAATGTGTATCAACAAATTCATAAGACAAACATAATGGTTAAAATATACGTGAGACAAGAAACAAGTGAAACATTAAAAAACATAATAGTTCGGTTAGTTCAATTGAATCAATTCTGTTGGAGTCTATCAGTACTCATATGATTAGACTCAAATGTTCCTCGAATTTAACCATGCAAAAGAGGGCGTCGACGTGTTTCGGTGGACTCGATCTATTTATAAACCACCTTCTTTAGGACATTAATTATTATTGTCTCTCCTAATATTGGCACAATGTCATTTATGCCTATTTAAAAAAAAAAAAAACATTAATTGAAATATATCAAACAACATAATATTACATACATCAAAACTACATATATAACATCAAGATTAAAAACATTTTATCATCCGTACATATAAATAATGCTAAAAGGCATATATTCTATGGCCAACACATGTCATCAATGTGCTATTATAACTGTTTTAAGGGCCCACAGAAGACTATTCTTCAAGACATTCAAACTACTAGGTATACATAACCACCATTTGCTCTGCACACTTTCTGTTGATCAAACTAATTGTATTGGAAGATATATATAGTATAGCTTTCCAACTGACGTTTGTACAAAATAAATATATGTACAACATGTACCCCATGTTGGGGAATATCATATACTATGTGGGAATCAACCAAAACAGTCTTCTAAGAAGTATCCTTGTTAAAATGAGGATGACTGTCAGGTGTTGTCATCTACCAGACTATTCTAACATAATAAAATTATAAAAGTTTTTAATCAAATTAACATGATATACCTCTTGTTATGATGACGGGGTATGCTTTACGATGAATACGTCTCATCATGAAGGAATAGCGATTTTCAATCCTTATTCATGATTAAAAGAAGTAGTATGTCCTCTGTTATATAACAAGAAGACATTAAAGGTTCAGAACAAGGAAACATATTTAGAGTATTCCTATTGAAAAGGTGACTTTTAAAGACCCACCTCTAATACTGATCGTGGATGATGAACCACAACATTGGTTCGGTGTCGGATCGCTGCGGGTTAAAATCTTTTCCCGATAATGGTAGGATATGGTAATCCTATGAAGAAAGTATATATATAGAGGATGGGATCATTGAACACCAAATTCCCAAACCTATCATAACTTTTGTTGCCTCAATATAATACACCTACCTCTAGTTATGGTGGGCTTCCTGTAGGAGGCTAAATAGCTCTCCAACCTATTTTGGGGGCGATGGGCGATGTCTCCCTCGATCTATCCCCAATAGTGCTTCCCTATGGCACTTGAAAGATAGGCGGATCCTATGAGGAAATATATATACATATATATATAAAAGGAGGTTAAAGCCCTCAGAATTATATTACTAAACTATATTCTAATTTAGATTGCCTCGATGTTAAACAAAAGGAAAAGCAATTCACATACCTCTAATTATACGAATTTTCCGAATTGTCCCCCAAAAAATTGAAATGGTCCTCCGTTTCTTTTAAGAAGGAGGGGCGATGTCTCCCTTGGTCATCGGGGCAAAATCCCTCTGTATTTTATATATGGCTCTGGGGAAATACATATATTTGTTATTTGAAGGAAAGGGGAGGGGACTGTCCTCTCTGTTCACATTAAAAAGATTTTTTCCTTAAATTAGCAAAGATTATTGGCAAAAGTATTGAGTTGAGTTCACCCGTTATGTTATATAATATTCATTTATAACGTCCCATAGCCAAAGGAAACTTGCAGCAGAAGACGGAGTCACGAATAAGAATAAAAAATACAAAATACTCCGCTTCGTATAGCCCCCAAAATAATTAACCAATCTTCTCTTTCTCTCACCTTATATGCCAGTAATCTGCAGCGTAGTTCACCATGCGATTCCGCTCCACAATAGGAAGACGGAAGGGCCGGTTTTTCGCTGGTTTAAATACCCGATTTCCTTACCGCACACCTGATGTGGTTTACATGCATCATCAAGCTGCGCCTCATACCGCGTAGGCCACTGACTTAAAGCGGTAATCCCCAAAAGGATCTCTGTATGGGGCCCACCTCAACCGCGTAGGCCACTGACTTAAAACGGTAATCCCCAAAAGGATCTCTGTATGGGGCCCACCTATGTCCGGGACTTGCTGAAAGTTAGAAATTGAAAAAATACTTCGGACGTGAAGACCGAGTGCACATGAATTATACTAATTCTAAAATGCCAATCCCAAATATAATAAATAAACTTTTAGTCAAAAATCACTAATCGTTATAGATAATTATAGTTTAATACACTCTGGCCTCACGGGAATCTTCCTTTTTTTGGTTGTTCTACGCATGGGGACTTAGTGTTGTGATTATATATTGTGATTTGGTATATAGGCTCATATTGTTAGTAATTCAACAAAAAGCATTGTATTACCTATGAATTATATACAGCCTACCACTGGTAAATTACAAATATCGATGTAGTAGGTCATGGCCGGTACAAGGCCCACCACTAGACATAAGGAGCTCCACAGTGGTACAGCTCAAGGGTTTAGCTGATATAGATTTCTATCCCTAGTAAAAGTAAGGAACATATCTAATTAAAGGTCTCTCGTATCTTCTATCACAGTGAGTCCTTTTGCTGCAGCCCAAATTACATAATCAGTTCTATGCATTGTAGCAGGGTCATGGATTAACCGATAAGTCTCATCGAGTCCTCTTTTGAATTTAGTCCTGTTCTGACTGTATCCAAGACAGAGATATACCATTGTTCACGATTCTTGCATTTAACAGTAATATCACCACCTCTTCTTGTCCCTTTAATTTTTTCTATGATGAACCATTTAAATTCTGTGCACGTATGTCCAGCTTTTTTATAGTGGTCCACTAATGGGGCATTGTCCTTGTTATTTTTTATGGCTGATTTGTGCTCTAAAAGGCGGACTCGCAGTTCCCTAGATGTTTCCCCCACGTAGCCTAGGTTACATGGGCATAGGAGTAAGTAGACGATATTACTACTTCTACAATTATTGAGATCTTTTGAAACAAGGGTATGTTTATTATATGTCATATTTTTACCCACTATGCATTGATCGCAGATCATACAACTGCTACACTTGTAGTTGCCAATGGCTCTAGTCCCTGTTATTGTGCGTTGTCCTATTTCAGAGGTATCTCTATATGTATGGACTAGTTCTCTCCTCAAATTATTGTTATGTTTAAATGCAAACAATGGCCTGTCTAAGGTGTTCTGTTCATTGTCATTGAGGATACTCCAATGGGAGTTGATGATGTTTTTTATTTTATTACTAATACATGAGAACTGACTCAAACACTATTTTTTGCATATCTTTTCTTTCTTGACGTTTTTTGTTTGTGTTAAGTAGCATACTATCGCGGTTGTAAAAACGAGCGCGTATAATGAGTGTGTTATTAGTTTTTTAGGGTAGCCCCTATCTTTTAATTTTATTTTAAGATCTTCAGAGTGCTTATAAAAGTTGTCCAATGACGAACAGTTCCTTCGAAGCCGAAGGAACTGGCTGAAAGGGATATTCAGGCACATGCATCAAAAGAAAAACCGGTCGCAAACGGACAGATTCTCAGAATCTGCCCCTTTGCGACCGGTATTTTGCATTTGGGATGCATCATCCCAAATGCAAAAATCGCAATTTAAGTAATCTCTAAATTGCGATTACTTAAATTACGATTGCATTTAAGGAATCGCAAATTGAGATTCCTTAAATGCAATGCAACAAAGTAAAAAAATTGCGATTTTGCTACTAGGGGCGCAATTTACCATGAAGTTGAACTTCATGGTAAATTGCAAAAACTTTGAGAAATGCACTAAAGTGCATTTTTCAAAGTTGAAGCCTGTAGGCCCATAGGAATGAATGCGAAGCCATTCCTTATTTGCGACTCGCAATTTGCGAGTCGCAAATAAGGAATGTGAAGGAATCGCTATTATTATAGCGATTCCTACATGCATAGGATTTTGCGAATCCTTAATTGTGAATCCTTAATATTCGCTATTAAGGACTCGTAAAATCCTAGCTTGATGCATGTGCCAGACTGTCTTTCTGGGCCCTAGGATGATAGCTCGCATAATGTAGTAAGGTGTTCTTATCTGTCGGTTTTGTGAGAAGCTCTACTTCTAATTTGCCATCGACATTCTTAATACTCAGATCTAAAAAGCTAACAACCTCATTACTGTACTGGGATGTGAATTTTAGGTTTGTGTCTCCTAAGTTTAACCATGCCAAAAATTCCTCTAGGAGCTCTATTGTTCCCTCCCAGATGAATAGAATATCATCTATAAACTTGTACCACTTTGACACATTTTCGTAAAATGGTGCAGTTTCATTGAAGATATGTCTTTCTTCAAACTGTCCCACATAGAGGCATGCCAGACTGGGGGCACAAGTGGCCCCCATGCTGGTCCCTTTGCGTTGAAGATATAGACTGTCTTTAAATAGGAACATATTATGTTTTAGAACTAGTCTAATGCATTCCATAATGAAATCTGCATTTGCCCCTCTGCTTTCTGCAGGCCCCAGGATGTTCTTGATGACAGTTAGAGTATCATCCTGGGGTATGTTCGTGTATAGGGCTTCAATGTCAAGGGTTACAAGTAGTTGTGTTTGATTATTGAAGCTTGAACCCTCAATAATGCTAATCATATGTGCAGAATCCTTGATGTAAGATTTTTGGGTCTGCACAAGTGGTTTAAGGAAACTATCCACGTACTTGCTCAATGGTTCTAATGGCGAATTTATACAGCTAACAATAGGTCTGAGTGGAGGATTGTTTTCATTTTTGTGAATTTTTGGGAGGCCATATATCGCCGGGATAATGGCGTTATCATTAATCAAAAATCTATGTTCACTCTGTAATCCAGTCATTATTTTTAGCAGATGATAAGAGTATGGCAATTTCCGTTTTTAGAGTTGACCATTTGTTCATGGATACCTTTAGATAATGTTTCCTGAAATGCTGCATAATTATTCAAAAATGTGAAATGTGAAAGATTTTCTAGCGAAATAGGAAGTGCAATAAACACTGATGGTTCTTAGGTGTGAAAACGCTTTTCTATGGAGCTTCAGGCTAAATATGTTTAGACTGTACCGGAGCTTCTCTGCAGGAATGCCCTATTTATAAAGCTATACTACAGGATCTTCTATGCAAAACCGACGTATTTCTCATGAGACAGCACAGGCACTGCTGAAATCAGATATGCTCTAGATGACTGAAAGGAATCTGCTTTTCCTGCAAGGAGGGCATGGATTTTTCACTCTGTCTACTGTCAGAACTGCCATTCAGTATCACAGTCTCATGTACTGTGGCCTTACAATGGTAATGTCAAAAGTGGGCTCAACCAATTGGGGTATTTAACTTTTCTTAAAGGCCAAAGAAAATTCTGCAGAAAATGTACCAATGGCATGTAAGTCAAATGTCATATGTGGGGCACGGCATGTATTTACAGCAACCACAACTATGACAAAAATATATGGCTTAGAAGAGCTGCACACTAATAGCATTGCAGTAACACACATATTCGTAAAGTGCCTTTGCTTTGTAGGAAAACCAATTTTGTATTTTAATAAGTCACCTCTAAAGTATGCCTTCTAAGCCGAAGGGTAGAGTGCTTTATATATGAAAAATGTGGCACCCTATATATTTGAAATATTGAGCCATTATAATGATAGAATTTGCAAAAAGCTGTTTTCATGTGTATATTTATGCTGCATTCTAAAGGGACAGGCCTAGATAGAACTAAAACTCTTAGGGACATACTTACAAAACAATGGCGGAGCGTGGAGCTGCACCAAATTTGGCAGTGCCGCGCTCCGACATTTTGAAAACACAGGGATGCTCTGTATTCACAAGAATATGGTGTACCCCTGTGTTTCCCCTAGCGCTGTTGCAAAAGAAGCTGCCTAGTGCCAGCGCAGACAACCTGCCATGTTGCAAGGGTGCCTGCGCTGCAGGGCTATTGTTTATGTGCAGGAAGGGGCACCTTCCTGCACATAAACAATCAATAATAGTGATTTGCTCTTTCTACGTGTGCTGCAGAATGCAGCACACATGGAAACAGCAAAAAACGAGGAGAAATTAATAATTTCTCCTCGTATCGCCATTCTAACATCTTGTATTCCAAGGCATTCGTTTTTGGTGCTGCCTCAGCCTTGTCTGGGGCAGCTTCAAAAAAGCAATGGGTGTTACGGTGGAACGCCCACAGCAACACCCATTGCATGCCCCTTTGCCGCAGAGGACAGCAGCGGAAAGGGGATATTTACAAGGTGGCATTAAGCCACGCTAAGTGGCTTAGTGCCACCTTGTAAATATGGAAAAGGAGCTACGCCACCAGAGCATCCAAAAAAGTGACACTTAAGTGGTGATAGGGGCTTGTAAATATGCCCCTTAGTTTGTATCTTCAATGTAGAAAATGCTAGGAGAATGAATCAGTTATTTTTAATTCCGTTTTCTAAATCTGGTTGGTGAAATCAGATTTTTAATATCATTAGTGGAAAGTAACTTGGTAAAAGTCTAACTTGTTCTGCCAGGCCCATAATTGGCATAGAATCAGTTCTGCCACTTATCTCACCTCCAGGGAGCAGTACCCTTCCCTAGCTGGAGTTAATTACCCTCCTTGCCATAGGACAATAGCCTGGGTGTACGCCAAGGATGGCAGCGGTGTTGAAATCAATAACTGGCCGGGGTATTAGCCATCTGGGAGTGGGGACAGGAACAGTTGGTAGAAGAAGTGACAGACATAGACTACCTATTTTGAGATGGAGATGCCATATGGGCCTGACAGATCTGCTCCCATTCATTTCTTGGGTCTTCCTAGATCTTCAAGCTCCAACACCAGCAGGAAGGAGGACAAGTTTTGACCCTGACAGAGGGAAGGTTATGATGTGGTTCAGGGAGAGACCTCCATCTGTTGGACAAAGTAGAGGATACGACTGGCACCTCAATACTAGCTCCTTAGAACATTCCTAGAACCGGGAAGTCTACACCAGAAGAAGATGGTCTGACTGAAATAAAGAACATTTAAGAACTCCTGCTGGCACCCAGAGATTTGAATTGCTCTCAAAGGGTTAGGAGATTGAAATTCTGTTTGCTTGCTTCTTCTTCACAAAAGGCAGAAGGACCTCTGACTCTAAAAGGGACCAGCTGATTACAGAGAGCAGGACACTGCAGAAGCACTGGTTGTTGAATGATCAGGTGCCATAGAAGCCTGCTCTGATGACCTGTGCACTGCAGGAGTGACCACAAGAGCGTTTCGAGCAGCTGGAGAAGAGTGGGACGTAATATTTTTTTACATCTCAGGATGACCGGGACAATGTGCTGAGGCTTGCCCAAGGAGGTTGCACCTTAGGCGGTCACAAGAACCAGGTTCATACCATTTGGGATTTTTGCTGCACTGAAAAAGGCTTCAGAGGGAGCTCACAGAAAAGGTATCAAGCCTAGGGTGGCTCTGCCCAGCTCCAGCCTTCAGCCATGCCCCGCTCAAGGATGCTGAGAACCAAAAAAGGGATTAAGTCTGAAGGTAAAAGTTTGGACCCAGGTAAGGGGACAAATTCGTCTTAGTGTTGAAGCACCCTTGAAGGCTATCAAACATAGCTTTATCCCACTTGGAGTTCTTGTTACCAAAATCAACAGCCTCAGTGGGAGCTCAACGAAGTTTCCAACTTTGTTACCTTTGCCAGCTTCTGCCTAGGACCTTGCCCCATTGTAAGACTTTGACCCTCGGAAAAAAGACCTTGACGAGCATCCCACATTCTGACCAGAAAGATGGAGTTGAAGATATCTGCCATCCTGGCAGAAGATAAGCAACCATATTTAGAGATCCACGCCTTTCTAACAGGGATCTCACTGCTCTGAAGGGAGCAATAACCATGACGACTCCCTTCACAATAGTTAAGTTTGCAAAGTGTGCACCATGTTTAAAGCAGGAGTTTGTTTTTTCTGATCAAAATATAAATATCCCCAACACGCACAGAGCTTTTTCCTTTGGTGTGGGACCACAGGCAGGGAAACTGAGTAACTGTATTGGTGCAGCTTAATTTTGGCTCCACCCTTATATGTCGCATATTTACATTGATTTGTGCAGATTGGAACTTATTATATTTCGTGTGGTCTAACATTCTAATAAACAATGGAGTTTCAATTGTATTACTGAAATGTTCCATGATAGAACCATAATAGAATCATTTAATGAGTGCATACTAATTTTTGACAATTCAAATGAAAAATGTGGCTCTCGTTCATAGCTATACGAATGTTTTAAGATGTAACATACAGTCATATGTAATTATAATTTTATTCCACATAATATTCATTATATGTACTAATTGTGAATGTGCAAGCACCTATCTTCAAATGTCAAATGCACTTTAACTGCTGTGCTAACTTAGTATAATTAGAGTCCTTGAGTTTCTGAGTTTCAAAGTCTAACTTTCATGTGAGAATTGTTTTGCTTGCATGTTCTCTATTTTGCAGGTGTAGATACAAGGCTTCATTAGTTAGTGAAAAGGCATTGTTTATTTGTAGCAATAGTAAGGTATGGGAGAACTCTTTTGGCAAGAAGCAGACGCGCTCACAAAGTTGGGGAAGAGTTCTCGTGGCAGAGAAAGGATGCTCAAGGCCGATCGAATGTACCCGATTGAAGTTGTGGGAGAAGAGCTGAAAGTTACCAATTTCTACCAAGGAAGATGGAAATGTACTGGAGATGATGACGCTAGTTACCTTGAATACTTTGTTTGAAAAAGAGGCGTTGTATTGTTAGCTAGAGAGCAGAGACCCTTAGAATTTCACTAGGTGCAGACCTCTTTTACTATTCCTCTCACTGTGTGGCTTCATGCTATACATCCTATAGACTTGGAGTATATTACAAAAGCCTCCATAATGCTGACACCTGTTCCTTGTTTACCCTAGTTTATTCATGATTTTCCTGTTTTAGTAAAGAGTAGGATGTTAGATTTCTTTAGATCTACTAATGGCTAGTCAGGAGGATCTAACCTTACAGTTTAATCTTCAGATACTCTTCCTCATCTTTTGTATAGTGGCCACCGAGTTTTAGGTGTGCTTCTTATTGTTTAGGTTGAATTTCATTAGGAGATTCTGATTTATTCTTGTGATATTATACTTTTATAATATGCTTCTGAGACTCATCTATATCAGTCTGTTTCTGAGTTTGTTATAAAATCCTTTAACTCCATTTAGTAGTCCAGGCTTTATTGCACGACTACCTTTGTTCATGTGTTATGGTAATTGAAAGTGATGTTAACTCCCTCTTACCTCTCTAGCAACTAATAAAAAGTCCACTGACCGAAGAGAAGAAAAACCAACGGGCTCAGAGCTTTCTCAGTATTCTCTTCCTCAATTAGGCAACCATCACTGAAACTCATCAGTCCTGTGGCAGATGGACTACTGGGTTAGGACTTACTCCCAGAAAAGTCAGAGTGGTCCACCAATGGTAATCCAGCAGTTCCCCTCACTCTTAATGGGGTGGAGAACCCACAGATTTGGCAGAGTGGAAAGAATTTCAGTTTACAGCATTCCTCACACTCGCAAACCTTAAATAAGTTCGTCAATACGGAGGTAATAACTTTAATTGGGACCACCCTCCTTTGCCTCATGGCTGTCCTGAAATCGTGCTATGGTGCCAGCAAACTGATATTTTTGAAAAGCTCTTTACTTTTTCTAGGCACACTTTTTTTCCTCTAAAACTTAAAAAAATCTTATCTCTGGTTCCCGTTACCCAAATTTAATTATTTTGGTGACTTTTGTTTATTAACCATTTCTCTCTTTCTTCCTAAATTCATTTGGTAATTTATTGTATTCATTTTCTAATATTGCTAGTACTGCTTGAATTTAAACATTTTTCTGGAGATTGACGGCTGTTTGTGCCATAGCTACCAGAGATTGATATTCTAGAACAACGGTGTTTTGACCTAACCAGATTTTGTTTATTAAGTTGGTAGGGGTTCCCAAATTAGGAACACAATTTCTGACAATGAGCAATTGCATTTGTTGCCTCTTCAACAACCGTTGAGCAAACATAACCAAATCTAAAAAACAAATTGAAATATTGCATGTGAATATGTAGCTCATGGCTGCACGGGGAATGTATTTTAGGCATACCTGTTTTCAAACCAACATTTATGTATTCCCACATACTATTCTTCTCCTGAGCCATCAGAACACAGATCCTCAGAGCTCCAATCCTACCTCTTGTTTCACATTCCCTCAGAACCTTCGATGTCATGACCATGCCTGAGCAATATAATTAATGACATTCATTGTCTCCTCATACCAGATGCAGTACTGAGCAATGCCTCCTTCTATCTGTGGCTACATCCGGATTTAGAGACAGTTGATATTTCTGCAACGTGCAGAGCTGCTTGACACTATTACAAGATCTCTCAGTGCTGCTGTACATGCGACACCGCTCGCACTATCACACACTACTATTTACTGCAAATGAATGAGACTGATTCCCCTTATGTATCAATTTTGATTTTCCTTAACTCTTACCCTAGCTTCCCCTTGCAGAAGAGGTCTTTTGCTCTTGGCCACACCTTACCTCCTCTGACCCTTAAGGGTTTCCCATTTTCTGCATGCTTGTGTTGAAGGTACTTGCTCTGTGTGTTGTGTGACACTTTGGCCATCACTAGGACGGCACTGGCAAACTGTTTGATCCTGAACACCAACTGACAGCCAGAGGTGACAATAGCAGGACAGGACATCGTCTGAGCCCCCGCCAGGCCACCTCACCATATAGACAGGGATGTTATTGTCCAGGGTAAAACTTAAGTAATTGCTTCAGAGGGGCGGTTGACAGGGGAACGCACTTCCGCAGCATATCTGTCACTCAGAGTGCCTCACTTGCTTTCTCCTCTCCCTGTCACCTTATTCAGCTCACTCTTAGGGGGATATTCACAAGAACGTGCGCTAAACATCTCCAAAAAATGTTAACACAACTTTACACATCGCAGTCTATCGCGGGAAAATAACCCTGTGTTAACGTGGAATTCACAACCCGGCGATACCATGCGATAGTCTCCCGAAAAGGCGGACAATGTCTGCGATACAACAACCGCAACAGTGATAAAAACCCAAACCCCAACGCAAAAAAACATGCGATGGGCCAAACCGCCATGAGGAAATCAGCGATAAGCAGCGCCCGGCCTGCAATACACACACGGCAGGCGGGAAAATCACTACAAAGGTACAAAAAACACACAAACACAAAATAACCAACCACGAAGCACCATGGAGGCAGCCGGAGCAGGCGCAGAGGGCGAGCGGAACCACACAAGCACCCCGGTCGACCAGCCTGGGACCTCGGGGACAGGGAAGGGCAAGGACAAGAAGAAGAGGAAGACGAAGTTCAGTCCGCAGGAGAATAGGATCCTGGTCACGGAGGTGATGGAACACCATCAAGAACTGTTCGTCACCTCCAACGTGTCATTGGGCACCAAAAATGGAATATGGCGGTCCATCGTGGACAAGGTGAATGCTGTTGGAGAGCACAAGAGGTCAATGGACGAGGCCAAGAGGCGATGGATTGACATCAAGCGCAAAACCAAAGAGAAACTCGCTGGCAACCAGAAGGCAGCAATGCAGACTGGAGGTGGGAGCCCAGTGCCACAGCTGGAGCTGGATGACATGGAGGAGCTGGTGTCGACAGTCATCAGTGTGGAGACCGTGGCAGGAGTCGGGGGACCGGACACTGCTCGACATGACACAACACAACAGCAACAGGGTGAGCAACCACCAGGTACTGGGGGGATGGGGGGAGATGGCCACAATGGCACACATGCACAATCAAGCAGAGCACAGTGCACACCCACAATGACTCTGGATCATGGCCCTGATCTACAGACTGTCACAATGTACGTTGCCATGCTGTCTGAATGTGAACATGTACCATGCGGCTACATACATGTGGACACATTGTAACACAGCGTCTCCCCTTCACATTGCAGGGGCACCGTCAACACCTCCTGCAGAGCAGTTCCAGCCACTCTTCACTGATGACGAGGAGAACACCACCAGCATTGACACCCAAGCCCTCCAAGACATCATTGAACTCATCTGCCAATCACCTCCAGGACCAGGGCAGCCCAGCTGCATCGAGGAGACCCCACCCACTCCACAAACCACCCAGCAGGAGGCACCCACAACCCCAGCTGTCTCCCAAGACAGCCCCCGAACAACACATTGCCTTCCAACGCCGTGTGTTGGAGGTCTGGAGGGAGATGGCTGAGCAGGTGCAGTTGGGTTCGACCTCATGGCTACCAAACTTGACGCCATCCATGGGTGTCTGAGTCCCATCAGGGACCACCTCCAGTCCAAAAAGGACACCCACAGGCCGCTCTATGGTCTCCAACTAGCCCTGGCTGACATCGCTGGAGTCATGACTCGAAGACAAGAACACCTGTTCGCTCAGAGTGGCTCCAGCGATCTCAGCCGTGAGCTGGCACACATGCGGAGGCTCATGGAGGACATGGTGCGGATGGAGGCGGAAAGGATGGCAGCCACCGCTGCACATCAGCAAAATGTAGCTGGGATCTACCATGCCCTGCATATCCTCATCATGGCATTGCTCCCACAAGGCGTGGCGCAGATGAATGCTGCTGCTCCTACACCATCCACATCTCCGCCCCTGGTGTGTCAGTGCCTCACAGTGCGGCAGGTATTTCCACTCCGGCACCTGATGTGTCACTGCCACACAGTGTGGCCGACAATCCACCTCCGGTCTCTGATGTGTCAGTGGCACACAGTGCCGCAGCCGGAACTGCACCACCCACAGGTGGGGCAAAGCACACATCCGAGGACGAGGACGTGGATGGGCTTGAGATCAGGAGGAGGCACTAGCATTCATGTCCGCCACCTGGCCTGTTGCTGCTTGGTGCCGCACATGGCCCCATGACCTTCCACTGACCCCCAATACACTCTGCTGCACTCACCTTGGCCCTCGACATGGACAGCCACAATCTGTTTGGTGACCAATGACACGGCGACCAGTCTGCGGACTGTACCCTTCCTCTTCCGCTGTACTTGTCATTCCCCGATGGACTCTGGCTGGCCCTCCACGGGCCCATATTGTGAAGTGGGGTTGGCATGGCCCTGTACTGCTCCAGCTGCAAAACTCCACTGGATGGGCATTAAACATTCAGAAACGCACTGCTGTGTCATGTCTTTCATCATTAGTGTATGAATGTGTGGATGAATGTAGGATCAGTGATTCCCCCTAACGTCAATGATACTCATCTAGTGGGATTCCAGTCACAGTGTGCTACATTGCCCACTGCGTTCCGGGTGCCATAGACACTACAACAGGGACACACGCATTAGTCACTTCCTTGTCCGGACATGGACTGAACCACACCCAGCTCCCCCGAGTCATTGTTGCAAGCCCTGCGCTGGTCCGGCGTACGCCAGGCCAGACCACTCCGCTTACGCTCCGAGGGGGGGGCCACATAGCTACAAGTCACAGGTTTACACGCTAGTGGTCTGCAGGTCACTGGTCTAGTTGTCAGCATGTCACGACCACTCCCAGAGGGCAGGTTTGCACACACACCACACCCATCCGGCACAGGCATCACAGGCCATGTGACCCCGCCAATATAAGGGGCCGACAACGTCACATTCCCCACTGCCGGTGGTGACTGGATGACGGACGTTCCACGATTCTCAATCATAAAGGGCCCATGAGTTGTTGCGCACAGGATTAGTGGCACCCGAAGCCATGCGGCCGTCACGGGCCTACCACCACGTGGCGCTGACTGGGGTTGCACAGGGTTAGTGGCACCCGAAGCCTTGCGGCCATCACGGGCCTGCCACCACGTGGCGCTGACTGGGGTTGCACAGAGTTAGTGGCACTTGAAGCCTTGCGGCCGTCACGGGCCTACCACCACGTGGCTCTGACTGGGGTTGCACAGGGTTAGTGGCACCCGAAGCCTTGCGGCTGTCACGGGCCTACCACCACGTGGCGCTGACTGGGGTTGCACAGGGTTAGTGGCACCCGAAGCCTTGCGGCTGTCACGGGCCTACCACCACGTGGCGCTGACTGGGGTTGCACAGGGTTAGTGGCACCGAAATTGCTGAGCGGGTGTGCAGCCTGCGATGATGACGTGTGCACTGATGTGGTCTCTGCCATTGATGCCTCAGGACTCAGCATCATGTGTGGGACCTGCTGGGCCGCAGTGCGGGTCCGCATGATGTGGAGCATGCCATGGTGGCGGGACCGGAGCCTGGAGCTTGCACAGGCACATGGTGTGCCCACTGGTGGACACACCGTTGGCGGCAGGTGAGCAGTGGGGCCTGGGTGCGCAAGTGTGGACAGCAAGCGCTGGCCGGCGGGAGGGGGTAGGGTGTGGCTGCATGTGTGCGCAGGGACGGACAGGCGTTGTTGCCGTGTGCAGTGAGATGGACTCTGCCATGATTGACTCTGGCCTCGATTACAGATTGCAGACCTGGTGGCTTGCAGTGTATGCCGGCACGTGGTTGGAGACACACCGGTGGCAGCAGGTGAGCAGTGGTGCCTGGGTGCGCGGGGGCAGCAGTGTCGCTCCCTCTCTCTCTCTCTCTCTCTGTCCCTTCCTTTCCTTCTCTCTCTCTCTCTCCCTTCCTTTCCTTCTCTCTCTCTCTCTCTCTCTCTCTCCCTTCCCTTCTCTCTCTCTCGCTCTCTCTCTCCCTTCCTTTCCTTCTCTCTCTTTCTCTCTCTGCCTTTCTTTCCTTCTCTGTTTCTCTGTGTCTCGCTCCTTTGATGAGCGCATGACACACGTTCTGATTTGGTGCTTTATTTTCCAGGCTGTGACAGCAAGATTGTCCCGGACGAACCCGACAGGAGTCTTCCGCATTGGTGTTTTGTGTTGTATTTCAATAAAGTTTTTGGTTGTTACTTCATTGATGAGTGACTGTTTCTCGTTCTTCTGACCACACATGTGTGTTTCTTGTTGTCATTGTGCGGCATCATGTGCTTTTTGTGGCTCTTGTGTCGTGCACGGTATGTGTTTGTCCGGGGGGTGGGGTCGGGGGGGTGGGCCTGGGAGTGGTGGCGGTGGGTGTTGTGGCCCTCATGGGTCTCCGAGCTGCATGATCATTGGCTCCATGGCATCTGTGGGTCTTCAGATGTGGCTCTGGCCTGGGCTCCCTTTCATGCTGCAGGTAGTTGTCTTGCTTAACACCAGCAGAAGGCAGGTGTTAAATCCCTGCTGCTACCGCGGCTTATCGCCTGTTTTTGGTTCGCATCGCAGATCTGGCAGTTCGTTGTGAATGTGGTGTAGTGGTGTTTTCGTGTGTTTTTGCACGGGAACGCCTACTCTGCATCTCATTAGGGTTAGTTGGTGGTGTCACCCGTGGAGGTAAATTTTGCGGCAGTTATCGCGGGAATACTGGCGTTGTCTGCAGTTTGCACCTGCTTGTGAATGGGGCGTTAAATCTATCTCCACTTTTGATGCGTTAAGGTGGCGATAACTCGGCGATAAGTCCTTGTGAATATGCACCTAAAACTGCTGACTATTTAGCACTGACAACATGTAAACCGGCCCATGAAACTGCCATGCTAGCAGGTAACAGGAGAGTTGCGCCCCAGAAAAGAACACTGTGGGTGAACTCACATTTCACCGGCTTATTTAATTCGGTGACTCTTTTTAAAAATATTTACTGTGCGTGGGGTGGGACAAAGCTGGGTTAAGTGCGCTGGGGGTGAAGGGGCTTACTCACTTCCGCTCCTCGTCGAACGCCGGGTCAGCAGTTTAGTTGCTGTTCCCGGCGCAGTCTCATATAGATAAAAGCGCGTGATGATGCGACCGCTTTTGGGCTGAGACACGACATCGGAGGCAGAGCACTCGGGTGTTAAGAGTGACTTTGCTGGTTAAAATTGTATTAGCGCCTGTTTGCTGCTAGTAAATCGCTTTTGAATCTGTTTTTAAAACTGCTCTTAATTTGGTTTTAATTCGGTGACTCTTTTTAAAAATATTTACAGTGCGTGGGGTGGGACAAAGCTGTGTTAAGTGCGCTGGGGGTGAAGGGGCTTACTCACTTCCGCTCCTCGTCGAACGCCGGGTCAGCAGTTTAGTTGCTGTTCCCGGCGTAGTCTCATATAGATAAAAGCGCGTGATGACGCGACCGCGCAGCGGACGCGCGCAGCGGGCGCACCAAAGGCATGCCTAAGGCAAGCCCGTCTGCGCTCGTCTGCACCCGACCGGGCCCAGAGGCCAGAACCCCTGCTCCTTTTCCCCCAAATCGACTCTATTACTCCAGCACTCAGCTTAAACAGCTGGACGGCTCTGTAGGGACTGCCTGTGCCCACGTCCTCCCGCCAGAACAGTTCCCCGGAAATTGCCCCCACTGTAGGTGTAATTTTACTATCAATAACTTAGTATCCACTTCAGCTAAGGTCCAGTGTAAAATCCTTTATTAAACTGTAGATCCTTGCCCAAGCACACTACAGAGATCTGGATGCTACTCAAAGACTCTGACCCGGATGTGCTGTTCCTAACGGAAACTTGGCTTAACTCCAGTTCTGAGCCAGATATTGTGCAAGCACTCCCTCCTGGCTTCGTGATACAGAGGGTAGACAGAACAACAGGTAAAGGTGGGGGGATTGCCATTATCTATAAGGAACAATTCATCTGTCGCTTGCTTGGGAACCCCCTCTCAGACTGTGAGAACGCCCATTTTGTCATTGAATTCTCGCCACTCCTCTCTTTTACAGGCCCCCCAGGAGCAGTAGGAACATTTAATAAATCCGAGCTGGAGGTAGCGGTTAACCTAGCAAGCTTAGCGGCTAATCTTACACTGCTCGGAGATTTCAATCTTCATTTCAACGACCCACGAGCGATAAATGCAATTGAATTGGCCAAGGATCTCACGGCCTTCCAACTGCCTCAAAAAATCCTGCAGCCCACGCACGTTAAAGGACACCTTCTTGACTCGGTGTTCTCTAGTCTAGAAGACCTTAAAGGGGAAGAGCCTACTCCTCTCCCATGGTCAGACCCATTTTTGGTCTCTCTCTCCTGGTCCCCACAGGTTACTGAACCTTCCACTCAATCGATATGGACCCAAGTCCGCCCCTGGCCCAAACTCCCTCTGGAGAAATGGACTCGAGAACTGGAAAGGACCCGACCCATATCGGATCCATGTCCAGTTATAGCTAATGAGGACTTTTCTAGCTGGATAAAAGATTCATTGGATGTGGTCCTTCCAAAAACTAGGATAAAAAAGACCAATGGCCCCTATAAGTCCCCCTGGTTCTCTTCTGAGCTACGTATTCTAAAACAGCGCTGTAAGGTCAAGGAAAGGCACTGGAGGAAAGATTTTTCATACAGTAAGAAATTGGAATACAAGGCAGCTATTAGTGCTTACAAAGCAGAAATAAAAAAGCCCAAGCTACCTTTTATGAGGGTAAGATCTTATCAGCCGCCAACTCTCCCAGAGAAACTTTTAGTATCATAAAAAAACTACTTAAAGCCCCTGTCCCATGAATAGTACCTGACATCTCTGATCTACGTTGTAATAAATTGGCAGAATATTTGTCCACTAAGGTTCAGAATATCCTTAAATCCCTACCGCATAAGTCAGACACAGGTGAGATTTCCCATAACCAGATGGACCCCGACGCACGTTTTTCAGAACACACATTAGAGGTGTTCCCCCCCCTTTCGCAAGATTCTCTCCTCACTCTGCTTTCCACGATAAAGAGCGGATCACCTAGGGATCCCGCTCCGATTAACATCTTGAAACAGGTAGCTCCGATAATAGCCCCTAATCTGACTGACCTGATTAATGCATCTTTGTCCACAGGAACAGTGCCTAGCTCCTGGAAAGGGGCCATGGTGAAAGCCCTGTTGAAGAAACCAAATTTGGACACAGCAGATCTGGGCAATTATTGCCCTATATCTCTCTTGCCAGGAATAGGTAAGATGGCCGAGAAACATGTAAATCAAAATCTATCAGGCTTTCTCGAAGCCCACAACCTGCTCCATTCCTCGCAAACAGGTTTCCGCCCACGTCAGAGTACCGAGGCGGCCCTGCTAGCCGTGGTGGAGGAAAGCAGGAAAATTTTAGATTCAGGAGGTTCGATTGCCATTATACTCCTCGACCTGAGCGCAGCATTTGATACGGTGAACCATAGGATCTTGGCTCATCGGCTCAGGAAGATAGGAGTAACAGGCATGGCGCTTCAATGGCTGTGTTCCTTTCTGGAGGGAAGGTCCTTTCAGGTATTTGAGGAGAACTTTGCATCCAAACCTACCCCTCTACTGAGTGGAGTTCCTCAGGGTTCCTCGCTCAGCCCGACCCTTTTTAATGTATACATGGCCCCACTGGCATCTGTTGTAGCCCCCTATGGAATTCGCATGGTGACCTATGCCGATGATACACAATTGGTGGTGGCGTTAAACCAAGCTGATCAAAGTACTAACAGCCTCTACCCCTGCCTAGAGGACATCTCGAGTTGGATGGACACGTCCCAGCTCAAGCTCAATGGTGGGAAAACTGAGCTTATGATACTAGGCAACCCCCTCAATTACAAATCCAGCTCTATGTGGCCAGTTGGCATGGGTCCCCCCCCGGTCCCCAAATCAGAAATCAGGAGTTTGGGCATCTGGCTGGATCAGGACCTGAGCTTTAGAGTACAGGCCAGGAAGACGGCAGCCACTTGCTACGGCTTGCTCAGAATGGCCCGTAAAGTCCTTCCGCTCCTTCCCTTCCAAGCCAAAAAAGTATTGGTTCAATCACTTATACTGTCCAGACAGGACTATGGCAATGCACTGTACCTGGGTGTCCCCACTACAGTAGTCTCTAAACTTCAGTCTGTGCAAAACAGCGCGGCCAGGCTTCTTATGGGAGTCCCCAATCGACAATCGGCGAAACCGGCGATTGTCTCTCTTCACTGGCTCCCAGTCCAGGAACGCATTAGATTTAAGGCACTTTGCCTAGCTCAGATATCTATGCAGGGGATCGGCCCCCCCATCAACTCTGCCATGATCCGCCCCTATAAAGCCAATAGGTAACTTCGATCAGATGATCTTCATCTAGCCGTGGTCCCAAAGATTAAGAAGGCTAGGAGTGGCGGACGCCTTTTCTCTTATAACGCCACTAAACTCTGGAATTCTCTTCCACTTTTTCTTCGTATGGAGTCCAATCATGTTGCCTTCCGCAAACAATTGAAAACTTTTTTGTTTCCTTAGCTCTTCGCGGTCCTTCCACCGTCCTCCTGTGCTCAGTCCTAGCGCTGGGAGTCTTTCGGGTAGCCATGCGCTTTATAAATGTGTTTTCATTCATTCATTCATTATTAAGACAGCCATACAAAGATGGTATTGTTTCCCTTCTCTACTAACTTAGATACTTGCTATTAGAAAAAAGCTCTGTAGCTTCCTTGGCTCACATTTGCTAGTGAGATCAAGCAATTAAGGCCCAAGCTCAAAAAGACGTGGTTTATGGTTGGTATCAGATGCAATCTAATCTAATTATTACCTAATTATGAATGTTCAGCCAGAGATAGGTCCATAACATGGAATGAAGTTTAAGACGTCACAAAGAAAAAAACAGATGTCTTTGGCTCTAACTGTTTCAAGGTTGGGACCTTTGAAAATGTTTCTGAAAATGCTGGACATTAGGCCAACCACATGGGCCCCATATGTGTTAGCTGAATTCTAACAGTTCACTGTGTGGTTTTGCAATACCACTGCGCCTAGGCACATATGGGCCTTTGTGCGCTTTAAAAATCTTGGACATTCATTCATTCATTCATTCATTACCCTGTGAAACAATGGCATTCCATAAGGCAGTGTAAGCCATTATTGAAGACAGAAATGCAGTGATCATGTCTTGAAGCTCCTTTTTAGTATTATCCTGTGTTGAGGTGATCATAGCTAGATAACCACAGGGAAATTATCGATTTAGGAGAAGGCGGCAATGCTTCTGAAACTAGCCAGGTGATTGGTCCTGATTCCGTAGGGTCCAGTTGGAGTTTTGTTTTGACAAATTAGATTGGCTGCCATTTTTTACCTCCCATCAGATTGATGCTCCAATATGTAGCTAGTGATGGAGCGAGGTAAATAAAAAAATTGGAACCCCCTAATATTCATGTTAATAAACTAATGTTATTAATTGTTTGACCGACTAATCAACATTTTATATAAGTGGTAACTGCAATTTATGTGCAAGGTTAACCTATTTACAATTGTAAAAGTGAAATAATATTAATATAATGGTTTGCGTACTAATTAGAGTGAAATTGCATGATTTGTGCTATGTAGTAAAATGTTTTGTGGCAAAAGAATGCAGATGGTAAGTAAACATGGCTTTAAATGTCGCTTTTGCTAGGTAACACCTAATTGGGGTACTTAGAATGACGGGTGGGAAACAGAAAGGCTTATTTTCTTTATTTTAATTATGATTGTGTTTGTTTTCATGATAGTTGGTTCGGGCCTGCTAGGTCGTGCTGTAAAAATGGCTGCCGAGGCAGATGGACCTAATGCGCAGACACAAAGATGGCTTCCAAGCGAAAGAAAGCCGCAGAAGTATATCACGTGGGTACGAGTCGAGCCCAGAGTGAGAAGTGTCAAGGTCGGACTGACCTGACATGAGGGGTATGCCAAGAAAGACTCAGCGTGAATCCGTGAGAACAGGGGACAAGTAGCCGTGAATTAACAATGGACTGTTTAAAATAAGTTGCGAGAAAGAAGAAACATTTAATGAACTGTCAATCGGATTGCTATTACCCAAAAGCCGTGTGAAAGGATAAAATCATAAACAATTTCAGAACCGGTTTGAACAAGGAGGGCAATGAGGTGATGCTTGCCACCCCTCCAATGGACCAATTAGCGTGATTCTCGCCCCCAAAAATTGCAACTTTATGATTAGTAAGCTAGTAGTAGGGTATAAGAGGACCTACTCTTAAGTAGGAGGAGCGCTATTCATGCATAATTTTTGAGCACTGAACATTGATGCTGAAGAAACTGATGCTATTTTCTATAGGCCATTTTCTAATAGAAACTTTCATTTTTGAACTCTAAACTTGACTGGGGAAAGGAACGAGACCGATGCGGGAAATCTGTATAGGAGGTCCGTCGAGGAGGCCTGTTTAGCGGGACAGACAGTCAGTTTTGGGAATTCCATGCTGTCATTATCTGCTTTGGTGAACTTTTATTCTTCATCTAAAAGGGGTATGCATAAAATTCTTTCTAAAAGTTTATTTCTTATAATGATATTGAAATGTATTAAAACGATTAATAAAATTGAATCTTATTCATGCATTTAAAGAAAGTAGATAAACTTTATTATAATTAAAACTACGAGTCTGTGGTTCTTTAGCTCAATAATAAGTGTAATGTTTTAATAGGTTTGAATGTGATTGAGCTGGTCTTAATCACCATCAACTTATTCTACTAGTTGGTCCATCGACCAAAGAGCGGAATACCTTGATGTCTTAGAACCGACAGGATTAAAACTGATTATGTATGATGTTTAAGAAAATATCTTGTCAATTTTAATAAGGTATCCCGTTCCTCCAGCAAAACATATTCTTCTCTTTGGTAGTAGTGGATGTGACCCAGGGAAACAACTGAGAGAGTGTATGGTTATGCGGTGTTATGGGCCCCCCGTCATAAGGTATAGTTGTTGTGTATGATCTTTTACCTGGAGGTTATGTCCAAAAGAGAAGAATTTATATTAGTCGCGCTGGATCAGATTTCTTGGTAGCAGAGTTATGGTTACTATAGATTAGTTTGGTGATTATTGATTATTGAGTATTTCATATCTAACACTTCATGTCGAATTGTGTTATGTTATATGTAAGTTGGAAATTTTGAAGCTTCCGGGAAGTAGGAAGTGGACATGTGTGGCATGAGAAGTCACATGGAATAGTGCATTGTCTGATTTTTCAAATTGGTGATAACACAGGTTGTGTTATGATAGGGACATTTTCTGTATAAAACGTGTATGAGTGAAATAGCAACCGGTTTTCTTGTGAAACTCTGGCCTTAATTCTCAGGAGCAGTGTAGTCTCCACATGTGTTTTATCCCCAGAGAAACGGGTTTACCCCTTGCTTGAAAGAAGGGTACGGGAGAGGGAAGTGCTACACTTATCGAACGAAACAGTATTCTTGTAAGATAGAGTAAGCTATCTCTTTTGTTTAGCGAGAACAGACAATGGAAATGTGTTTTATGTCGTAACTAATAAAATATAGTCAAGAACAAACTGCCGATACATTTTGTAAAGGAGGGGTCAGGAGTAGAACTGACGTTGACAAAATACCGCGCTGGGATTGGCCAGTGTTCGGGAACACGAAAAACGCCCTGATTGGTGCGTTAGTGTGAGACGCGCTGGGATAGGTCTGAAGAGCAGTGACGTAGAGGCTTTGGATTGGTGCGTTAGTGTGAGACGCTCTGGGATAGGTCTGAATAGCACATAGAGAACAGAGCAGAGTTGTGAGTTTGCCGAAGGGAAAGAATCGTGAAATATGACTTATTATGAGTATTGTAAAGAGAAATCGTCCTGGATGGCGAAAATTAAGAACTTCTTTAAGAAGGATAAAAAGGTAGTGACTAGAGAGGGACAGGTAATTCCTCCGCCGAAAACTCCAGCTTACCATATGATGCTGAAATATGGTTACCATACTTGCATTTGGTTAGAAAATTAGACAAAATATACTCAGAATGATGGAGTATTGGCTTTTCCACAGAATGGTTCATTTAGCATAGCTGTACTTCGAAATTTGAGAGAGAAAATGATGAAACTTGAGCCAAGACCAAGACCGACACAGTTTGAAGCGTTAGGTGAGTGGGAAGACGAGATGTATGAACAAGAAAGATACAGAGGTGCAAAGAATTATAGTTTAGTTCCTGGAAGATTATGGGGAGTGAATCACGAGGACAGGATGAAGCATTGGAGATATGCTAACATGACAGAGGGCTTGTTTCCAGCCCTAACAGTTGAAGAGGGTACAGGAAGGAAGTGTACAGAGAAAAAGAAACATACAGCTACAGAGAGGTACGGGTATGGAGGTAGCGAGACAGAGGATGAATTGCTGGAAGATATTTTAAACAGAAAACCACCTCCTTATCAACAGAATTCTGCGGTGGTGACACCCAATGCACCGCCAATGGAATCTGGGAGGAATAAAAGTCCAGAACGAAGATATGATATAAATAGGTCAAATGAACAGTTAGAAACTCCACAAAGTGAAAAGTCTGACAGTGGCAATGCAGCTGAATTAGCAAAAACCACAAGAGAATTAACTGAGAAAATAAGAGAGTTAACAATGAACATGGAAGCTGTGACTGTGCCAGTGACAATAGGACCTGTAATACCAGTTTTTGAGAACCAGAGAATAGATGACCATTCCTTAACCATCCCGATGAACTCAAATATGCAGAGAATGAGAGAAGGGACAAATACAGAAACTGGAGTGGCAAGAGATTTTGTCAGCTCCTATAGACCGAGTCCGCCTACTAATCTGACAGTAAATGAGAGTGAGATAAAAAGGATTCCTATGGGAACTGAGTCTGCATCAGAAACGCGAGAGAGGAACAAAAATTGGATAGAAATAAATAGTACACCTGTAGGTCCAACTCCAGAAGAATTAAACGAGTGGATGAGAAATTTGCAAAAGAAAGAAACAGACACGCAACCATTAGATGTAATAAGGCTAAAGATAGATATGGAAGAGTTGATTTTAGGGACTATTGTTACAGAAAAATTGAAAACATACCAGGATGATGAGATAATGTTCTTGTGTTAGAGCATTACTTGGAGAGCTAGAAATTTACATGAAAAATTGGAAGAGGTAGCGAATGAGTTAGGAGTAGAATTTGTAAAAGTCAGGAGTTTGCAGAAACCGTATAGGGTAGATTTTTGTGAGAAAGATATAGAAAATCTGAACACATCAGGACGATTAACCCAGATAAAAGAACTGATCGTTTTTGTTGAGAAAATGGGGTGATGTGGACAGATGGAGGAGCAGGTGGAGCAAAAGAAATGAGAGAACAACCGACAAAGCGTCTTTGGCTTTTGCGGTGACAGACAAGGAATCAGTCGTATGGGAGTATCCAATGAGAGAAACCCCAGGAGGTAGTTATGTGCATGTTCCATGGTCCAGACAAGATATATTGTCATTTACAAATGACTTTCCAAAATTGAGAGAAAAGCCTGTAGAGTGGTACAGACAAGTGGAAAGGTTTGTTAAGGTATCGAAAGTGTTGTGGGTAGATTTGGATGGATTATTTGACATTGTGGTACCAGCAGATTTATGGACAGAATGCAAGATTACCATTGATTGGCCGACAGTAGAATATCCTAGAGACGCAAAAACAGGAGCGCCAGGACCAGAAGTAATGAGGAAGTATGAGCAGGTTATTACATTTTTGAAAAACAAAATTCCACCCAAAGAAACTGATTGGGTAAAGATTGACAGAACTACGCAAGAGAGTAAGGAGTCTGTACATGCCTATTATGAAAGACTACTTTTGGTTTTCAAACAGTATAGCGGTTATGAGACTCTGAGTGAGAAGGACATGAGTCATTTTGTATATAGATTTGTTTATGGACTGAGACCAGAAATAAGTGAAATGATTAAGCAGCACATGTTATGCTGGCAGAACAGTACAGTGGACGAGGTGCTGAGATATGCTAAATATTGTAGCGATGATATTGAGTGTAGACAGCGTAAATTAAAAGAAAAGGCAATGTGGGCACAAGTGAAGGTTGCAGAAAAACAAGAAGCTCAATTGAATAATCAAATTATTGAGACAGGACAGACTAAATCCAAACCGAATATAGGTAAAGGAAAAGGTCAAGTAAGTATAGAAGAGGCAAAGAAAAAGTGGCCATGCCAGAATTGCGGAAAATTAGGGCATTGGAGAAACGAGTGTAAATTTCCTCCAAAAGCTAATACGGAAAATCAATCATTAAATCCACAGGTGCAGAGTGAGGTGAGTTACCAACAGCTGCAGCAACCGCAGGTAGTTACTCAACAGAGTCAGGTGCCACAACCACGACTTCCCAAGAGTGTAAATCCTCAGAGATACAGTGCAGAGACAGGATTCTATGGAGGAGAGCAGGTAACACAATTGCTGCGCGTAGCTGCGATATCGCAGTATTGGCTACGACAGGATGGGAATGAGTCGGATGAAAGTTTATGACGGTGCCTAAGAGAGGAGGAAGAGTGCGTACTTGGCGCAACTCTAGAGGTAGATCAGTCAGGTCCATTTGTGGATGGAGAAGTGAATGGTGCAAATGTTACATTCCTTGTGGACACTGGAGCTACCCGTTCTACTGTTAGATCAGTGGAAATACCAAACCTTCCTCTCTCAGGTGAACATATCCAAGTTGTAGGTGTTTCAAACCAGCAGATTAAGGCGCCTCTTACCAAGTTAGTAGAGGTGAAAGTTGGACCATTCAGAGAAATGCACCGATTTGTGGTGTGCGATTGCAGTCCAGTAAACTTACTAGGACGTGATCTACTTTGTAAAATGAATTGTACCATTTATTGTACCCCGGATGGGATTGCATTTCAGACACCAGATGAAGATGTACTGTATAAAATGACAATGGCAGAACTAGAACCAGGAGTGAATTATATGTTTCCTGTGTTTGATGTAGAAAAACTCCCAATTGGGTTAAAAGAAACAGTCAAACCTGAGGTATGGGATTTTACAGGCGAAGACATTGGGTTAATGAGAGGAGTAGACCCAGTAAAAATAACTGTAAGAGAAGGAACAAATTATCCAAATACGCTGCAATATAAATTGACGCCAGAAATTATCGAAGGACTAACGCCTGTAATCAATAAAATTATTGAACAGGGAATCTTGAAAGAAATAATGAGCAGTCCATGTAATTCACCTATAATGGGTCTGAAAAAGCCAAATGGGACATATAGGATAGTGCAAGATTTACAAAAAGTCAATAAAATTGTTGTTCCTTGTTGTCCAATTGTACCAAACCCTGCTGTAATACTGTACCAGATTCCAAGCGATGCAGAATGGTACACAGTTATTGATTTGTGCCATGCATTTTTCTCTATTCCGTTACATCCAGATAGCCAGCCATTATTTGCGTTCCGGTTCGGAGAGCGTAGTTTGGCATGGTGCCGAATTCCTCAAGGGTATACTGAAAGTCCCTCAATCTTTAATCAGATCGTAAAGAAATCGTTAGAAGATTTAAAAATGCCTGAAAAATCTGTGATGGTTCAATACATTGATGACCTGTTAGTGGCATCAAAAACCAAAGAAGCATGTGTTACCGACACAATTGCTTTGTTGAACCACTTAGCTGAAGGTGGACATAAAGTGTCTCCGTCTAAATTACAGTTTTGTCAACAAGAGGTTCAATACTTAGGTCACAAGATTGAAAAGGGAGTGCGAAAGGTAACGACAGAGAGAATAAAGATTATCCGAGGAATGAGAGCTCCAATGACACAAAGAGAGGTGAGAATGTTCCTTGGAATGGTTGGGTATTGTCGACAGTGGATAAGTGGATTTTCATTAATTGCAAAACCTTTACAGCGATTGACGAAAAAGGATGTTAAAGATCCGTTTGAATTGAATGACGAAGAAATTAAAGCCTTCATAGAACTAAAAACAAGACTGTGTGAAGCACCGGCACTGGGAATGCCTGACTATGAAAAAGAATTTGAGCTGTACTGTAGTGAGAGAGATGGATATGCACTTTCAGTTTTGGTGCAAAGTCATGGAAAAATGAAAAGACCTATTGCATATTTTTCAGCTGTTTTAGACCCAGTGGCAAAGGCGTTGCCTGGATGTCTGAAAGCAGTAGCTGCTACTTGTGTGAGTCTGGAACAAAATGAAGGCATAGTGATGGGATATCCATTGAGAGTGTATGTTCCACACTCTGTTGAAATTCTCTTGACAAGAACCAAAACTCAATACATGACACATAGTCGGCTGACTAGGTATGAAAAAGTGATTTTGAGTGCAGACAATGTAACCATTGACAGATGCACAAGCGTGAATCCTTCGACATCATTGCCGGATGAAGGGAGTGTGGTAGACAAAGATGAAGTTGATCATAATTGCTTGGATGTTCTTGAATATTGTACGAAACTAAGGCCGGACATTAAGGACGAGCCCTTGAAAGAATCAGATTATGTGATGTTTGTGGATGGTTCATGCCTGAGGACAAGTGAAGGAGTTTTGAGTGCGGCGTATGCTGTGTGTACAGTAGCTGCAATAATGGAAGCATCTTGTTTGAGAGGGATACGTTCCGCCCAAGTGGCTGAGCTGATTGCTCTGATTTAAGCGTGCAAATTGGGAAAGAATGTCCAAATTACAGTGATCACAGATAGCCAGTATGGCTTCGGAGTGGTCCATGATTTTGGGCAGATCTGGTCCCAGAGAGGTTTCTTGACGTCTGCAGGAACTCCAATTAGAAATGGTGAGTTTGTGAAGAAATTGCTTGAGGCGATACAGCTGCCTAAACAGATTGCAGTGGTGAAGTGTGCTGCGCACAAAAATGAGGCGGATTACATAACCGTGGGCAATAGATATGCCGACGAGATAGCTCAATATTGTGCTAAAAATGTGGTCTCATTGAATAGAAGAAGAGAAAGAGAGCATGTTCCATGTCCCTTGCTGTTTACTAACATTGTTCAAACATGGGATGAGGTAAGACAATTACAGGAAGCAGCAAACGATGAGGAGAAAGATGGTTGGATAAAAGCAGGATGCAGGAAAAGGAAGGAAGATGACGTTTGGGTTTATAGAGATGAAAGACCAGTTATGCCTGATAGCATGATTTCTAACATGGCACGGATGTACCATGGACAAGCTCATATTGGAAGGGATGCCATGATCCGACTTTTCAGACAAACTTGGTATAATCCAAAATTCAGAGCCATAGCTGAGAGTCTTTGTCAAAGATGTCTTACTTGCCAACAAATAAATCCAGGAAGGAAAACAGTAGTGAGTCTGGGAACAATAGGGCGAGAGGGAGGTCCTTTTACCAGAATGCAGCTTGACTTTATCGAAATGCCCCCAAGCAATAGACTAAAGTATGTCCTTGTGATCGTTTGTTTGTTTTCTCGTTGGGTGGAAGACTATCCGACAAGAAGGAATGATGGAGTTACTGTAGCCAAGCTCCTGCTAAGAGAATTTATTCCAAGGTATGGTTTTCCAGTAACGATTGAAACAGATAGAGGAACACATTTTCAAAATGAATTAATTCAATTGATATGTGAAGCTCTTGACATTCAACAGAAATTGCACTGTGCATACAGACCAGAGGCTTCTGGAGTAGTAGAACAAGTGAATGGAACAATAAAGAATAGGTTAGGGAAAATGTGTCAAGCCACAGGACTCAAATGGCCCGATGCCCTACCATTGGTGCTAATGACTATCAGAAGCATACCTGACAGGAAAACAGGTCCGAGTCCCCACGAAATAATCATGGGACGAGCAATGAGACAAGCACATGTACCTGTCAACAAACTGCTGACTATAACTGATGATCTCGTGTTGGATTATTGCAAAGGATTGGCTGATGTGGTGCATTCTGTGTTTCATCAGGTTGGACCGGATGCGACCACTCTTGAAAGAAAACCAGCTCATGATTTGAGTCCAGGAGACTGGGTCCGCATAAAAGTCCACAGAAGAAGAAACTGTCTGGTTCCTCGCTGGGATAAACCACGACAAGTGATCCTGGTAACAACAAATGCTGTCAAATGTGCAGGAGTGAAAAACTGGGTGCATGCCAGCCATACTATCAGAGTTCCAGATCCTGAAGCTCGACCTGTAAGTCGACATCTGGAGATATCTGATACCAGTTCAACATCCGATGCAGAAGTCGAAACAAACAGGGTTCCAGAACTTGAAGATCGACCTGTAAGTCGACATCTGGAAGACCCAGGTACAAATTTGGCAACAGAAGAAGAAATTGAAATAACAAAGGTTCCAGAACTTGAAGATCGACCTGTAAGTCGACATCTGGAAATATCAGATACTAGTTCAGCATCTGAAACAGACCAATCGAACTGTAGCGAAAAGCTAAAGAATAACTGGAAAAATGACATTATAAAAGAAGAAACTGAACCAAGAGATAGTGACACTGAGCAACCAAGCACAAGCTATGGTAGATTTCCTTCAAAAATTGTCGAAATAGACGAGGGAGGGATAGATTCGGATAGAGAGATAGAAGAAGAATCGGAAGAGCCCCGAGGAGCAATAGGGACAGAACAACAAATAAATGAACAGGGAAATTTAGAAGCAGATAGTGAGATCAACGAGAATCCGGAAGAAACTCGAGGAGGGATAGAAACAAGTGTCCAAACAGAAAAGACACAAGAAGGCTCAGATTTGGATAATGAAGGTGAAATCATAAAGTTTAAAATAAGAGGAAGTGAAATAAGGTCTGAAACAGAATCAGAAGAAAGTGAAGAAGAAAGAAAACAGAGACTAGGACCAAGAAAAAGAACTTGGAGAGCTGAACGAGAGGAAAAGGAAAGTGAACCGAAAAGGCCGAGAAAAGGAGACAATTGGCCCCACGAAGTCAAAAGATTGAGATACAAAATAATAAACTTAAATAGAGATAATGCAGAACAAGTAAATGAAATAACAAGTCAAAGAGAACAAGGAACACAAAGTGGAAAACAATTGCAAAAAACTAAAAGAGCGAAGAAACCTAATTTGAAATATAAGTCACCTGAGTGGCAATACATCGCATTGACTGACATCAAAGAAGAAGATAACACTCACGAGAGCCCAGAAGAAAGCTGCAAGCAAGTGGCTGAAAGTGAAGTGCAACAAGGTTAAAAAAATTAAAGAGAAAAACCGGACTGGACACAGAAACCTGAACAAGACAAGGAAGAGTTCTGAAAAGAACTAAAGAAAGTACCAAAAGAGACAAAGTGAGAGGGTAGAGTGGCTGAAACATCATTCTGAGGTGTGGTGACACATTTTTCTGTACATATATAAATAATTAGGTAATAGAACAAAATGGTAGACACAGAGAATAGAAAATCTAAATGTGAGTTTTTACGTAGATGGTGTAGAATGTGTTTCTTTTGTACAGGATTATTAATGTTTGTTTGGCTCATTTTAGCAATCACCATTCCAATTAGATTAGCTGTAGAAGAAACATCCATATTAGAAAATAACACGAAAAAGGATAAAGAAGCTAACACACAGAATACAGCAACATTGATAGATAATGCAGAGTTACATAAGGATAGATCCATAACTGATTTTTCAAAGAACGTTTTCACAAAATTGTTATATGAATATGTTCTAACAATGGATGTGAGGGATTGTTATGTTTGTATGCAATTACCAGCGTCTGTTACAGAAGGTGTGACCTATCATCACCTTCCTTTGACGTATGGGATAACATGTAGGGGCCGATTCTGATCTCGGCCGGTAGGGCTCCGAATCGGATTCGGCTTAACCGGATCCGATTCGGAGCCCTATTTCCCGACCGATCCGTACGCGCGTCCGGGCGAGCGAGTACGATGCGTATTCGCCGACCGACTCGTCCGGGCGTCCCGACCGCTCCGACCGACTCGATCCCGGGTCATACCGCACCGACCGACTCGCACGGACACGACTCGCACAGCACAATGGAGACGTTCCCCGGCCGGGTAAGTACGATGCGCGCCGCGAGCAGTCCGACCGAGCCGCGACTCCGGCTCGAAAGAGCTGTCGGAGCCGTACTTTGGGGGTCCATGTCGGACCCCCCTGTACGCGTAGCCGCGCGAGTCGCACACAGGGGGACCCATGGGTCCCCCCTACCTGTGCGTGTACGGCGCGAATCGCTTCGCCGCGTACACGCTGTAGGGGGCGCACTTGTCCGCATCGCACCCATTGAGTCAATGGGAGCCCGCGTACGCGTTGTACGACAGGCTCCCATTGACTTCAATGGGAGTCCGACCGACTCGAGTCCGATGGCATACGTGCGAATCGTACTCGTTCGGTCGGACTGAACGGGTCCGATTCGGTCGGAAATCTCTCCGGGTCCGGCTCGGTCGGGGAGATTTCCGGCCCGAATCGGAATCGGTCCCGTAGTGTTTTAGCCAGTTTATTTTACAAAACAGGTAGATTAGAATATTATTATACTGACATAAATAAGATTTTTGCAAAGATTCCTATAATTCCTGAATTGAATAAGGTGAAAGAAGCAAGAATGTTTGGTGAATTTTTCCTAGAAAATAAAGATTTAACATTAGAGTATATAACTAGGTACAATCTTACCTGTGAATTAAAGAAAGAAGAAAAGGTATTTTTAGAGATGGTAGAAAACAGGAGAATTAAGTTTCAAAGAAAAGTGATAGAAGAGGAGACAAAAACACCCCTTTGGGCGTTTGAAAGAGAAAATAATGTTAAGAAAGAGACAAATGCAGCTATGACACTAGATTGGCCCCAACAGGGAAAGTTGTGCATTAGTAGAAATAGAACTAGGTATGATAACTATTTTGTGGGTTCCAGTGACTGCCGAGACAATTACAAAATTTTAGGAGGATGGGGATTCAAAGGAGGAAAAGATCCAATATTTCCAGGGATCTATTATATTTGTGGGAACAGGGCTTATTACAGGTTGCCAGACCATTGGTATGGGTCATGCTATCTAGGCCTGGTCTTTCCAAAGATTTTTCATGTGGAGAGAGGAGAGAAAGGAACACACGGAATGGGTGAAACATTTACACGTAGAAAAAGGGAAAGTTTTACAGAAATAGTTGGTGACATTTTTGGAGCAATGATACCAGCAGTGGGTATATCTTTGAATGCATTTAAAATTCAGAAATTGTCCACAGTAGTAGATCGTTTATCAACGAATACTGCTGGAGGGTTATTGATGGTAAATACCGAGATGGCTGCCATGAGAGCTATGGTGAAGCAAAATCGACTTGCCCTTGACATTCTTTTGGCAAAAGAGGGTGGAGTCTGTGGAATGCTGAAAGTCCAACATTGTTGCACTTACATTCCAGATAAAAGTGAAAATATACAGAAGTATATAAAGAATATTACAAATTTGCACAAAGAACTTGCTCCACTGGAGGTTGAAAGTGCCTGGGAGAAACTTGGTAAGAGTTTTTCCGCAATACCAAAATGGTTCACTGAAATAGGTAGTTCTATTGTAGGGAAAGTTTTAATATCAGCAACAGTAGTAATATTAGTGATGTTATCAGTGAAATTTGTTGTTATATGTGTTAAAAGGAGAAAAAGACAAAATAAAATAAAAAGAGAGAACAAGATAAATAGAGAAAGAGAACGAGAATTGGGAGAAATAGAACTAGAGGAACTAAAAGAAAACATGTATGAGAGAACAAAAAGACAAGATGAAAGGGACACTGATGTTTGAACTAACAAAAGCAAGTGGACAAGAAACATTCTATCTGAAAAATTGTGTAACATGGGTTTTTGTGGTGATATTAAAAATCACCAAAGGGGGGAGTTGATGGAGCGAGGTAAATAAAAAATGTTGGAACCCCCTAATATTCATGTTAATAAACTAATGTTATTAATTGTTTGACCGACTAATCAACATTTTATATAAGTGGTAACTGCAATTTATGTGCAAGGTTAATCTATTTACAATTGTAAAAGTGAAATAATATTAATATAATGGTTTGCGTACTAATTAGAGTGAAATTGCATGATTTGTGCTATGTAGTAAAATGTTTTGTGGCAAAAGAATGCAGATGGTAAGTAAATTCAAAAGTGTTCTTTTATTCAATCAAACTTTAAAACTGCGCATAGCCAACGCGTTTCATTCCATTTCTTTGCCAGGGGAACTTCATCAGGGCTCTTGTATCTCAGGGTTCTAAGCGCATTGGGTATAAGATGGGCCTCAAAATCCAGTATCATCAATGACCTTACTTTCATATGAAACTGTCTGTAGTAACTTCTATGCGGCAAAGAGTAGACCTCCTCACAGGTAAATGTAAACAATTTCTCACAATTCCGAAATTAACGGACGTGTGAGCTTTTTGTCGGTAATAGGACATAATAGTCGTATCTTTATCCACATCAAAAATATATCGCTGCTGGTTACGATGCCACGCACGGAGGACCTTCCTGATCATTAGTTTCTACGCTTATCCGCTGATATATTTTTGATGTGGATAAAGATACGACTATTATGTCCTATTACCGACAAAAGCTCACACGTCCGTTTAATTTCGGAATTGTGAGAAATTGTTTACATTTACCTGTGAGGGAGGTCTACTCTTTGCCGCATAGAAGTTACTACAGACAGTTTCATATGAAAGTAAGGTCATTGATGATACTGGATTTTGAGGCCCATCTTATACCCAATGCGCTTAGAACCCTTGAGATACAAGAGCCCTGATGAAGTTCCCCTGGCAAAGAAATGGGAACGAAACGCGTTGGCTGTGCGCTCAGTTTTTAAAAGTGTGATTGAATAAAAGAACACTTTTTGAATATACTATTGACGCAGATTGACTTTACTTTGAAACGAGTGCACCTTCCATCTTCTGTTTAAAATTGGCCCCTGCATCACACCTTTGGACGGCGGGTGTGGGAAGAGATCGCACCACCTTACGAATTACCAGTACTCATGGACTGAATGTGCTTGACCTTGGTCTGCCGTTTGTTTTTCCATTTACAGATGGTAAGTAAACATGGCTTTAAATGTCGCTTTTGCTAGGTTACACCTAATTGGGGTACTTAGAATGACGGGTGGGAAACAGAAAGGCTTATTTTCTTTATTTTAATTATGATTGTGTTTGTTTTCATGATAGTTCGTTCGGGCCTGCTAGGTCGTGCTGTAAAAATGGCTGCCGAGGCAGATGGACCTAATGCGCAGACGCAAAGATGGCTTCCAAGCGAAAGAAAGCCTCAGAAGTATATCACGTGGGTACGAGTCGAGCCCAGAGTGAGAAGTGTCAAGGTCGGACTGACCTGACATGAGGGGTATGCCAAGAAAGACTCAGCGTGAATCCGTGAGAACAGGGGACAAGTAGCCGTGAATTAACAATGGACTGTTTAAAATAAGTTGCGAGAAAGAAGAAACATTTAATGAACTGTCAATTGGATTGCTATTACCCAAAAGCCGTGTGAAAGGATAAAATCATAAACAATTTCAGAACCGGTTTGAACAAGGAGGGAAATGAGGTGATGCTTGCCACCCCTCCAATGGACCAATTAGCGTGATTCTTGCCCCCAAAGATTGCAACTTTATGTTTAGTAAGCTAGTAGTAGGGTATAAGAGGACCTACTCTTAAGTAGGAGGAGCGCTATTCATGCATAATTTTTGAGCACTGAACATTGATGCTGAAGAAACTGATGCTATTTTCTATAGGCCATTTTCTAATAGAAAATTTCATTTTTGAACTCTAAACTTGACTGGGGAAAGGAACGAGACCGATGCGGGAAATCTGTATAGGAGGTCCATCGAGGAGGCCTGTTTAGCGGGACAGACAGTCAGTTTTGGGAATTCCATGCTGTGATTATCTGCTTTGGTGAACTTTTATTCTTCATCTAAAAGGGGTATGCATAAAATTCTTTCTAAAAGTTTATTTCTTATAATGATATTGAAATGTATTAAAACGATTAATAAAATTGAATCTTATTCATGCATTTAAAGAAAGTAGATAAACTTTATTATAATTAAAACTACGAGTCTGTGGTTCTTTAGCTCAATAATAAGTGTAATTTTTTAATAAGTTTGAATGTGATTGAGCTGGTCTTAATCACCATCAACTTATTCTACTAGTTGGTCCATCGACCAAAGAGCGGAATACCTTGATGTCTTAGAACCGACAGGATTAAAACTGATTATGTATGATGTTTAAGAAAATATCTTGTCAATTTTAATAAGGTATCCCGTTCCTCCAGCAAAACATATTCTTCTCTTTGGTAGTAGTGGATGTGACCCAGGGAAACAACTGAGAGAGTGTATGGTTATGCGGTGTTATGGGCCCCACCGTCATAAGGTATAGTTGATGTGTATGATCTTTTACCTGGAGGTTATGTCCAAAAGAGAAGAATTTATATTAGTCGCGCTGGATCACTAGCACAGTAGACAGTTCCAAAGGTACAATGGCAATGTGGGGTATTACACTGGGTACCACACTGCACTCACATGCAGCACAGCATATCATTTGGTGCCATGGACTCGTTCTGTACTTGTCTCTATAAAATAGCAGATTACGTTAATTTTACACACTAATAAATCAGGCACACTTACTACAAAACATAAGTGTGCTTGATTTATTACTGTGCACAATATGTATGTAATGGAGGAAATATTCCTGATAACCAAAGGTCAAGCAAAAACTTAGGCGAACTAACATCATAAAAGACCTGGCATGATGTGAACAATAAAATGAGGCAAGATCTGCGCTATGTGTGGACAGATCATCTGATGTGTTTTAGAACACTCGAATAACACGGCACTAGTGGCTGCTGCCAATACGATATATATATATACACATACCTTCCACTGCCAGCCGCCGCCTCAGTGATCCTCTGCTCCCGCACCTCGGTGCTCCTCTGCTCCCAGCACTGCAGTACCCATGGGCACAGGCTCCCAGACTCCCCACCCAATCCCGGCGCTGCTCTAATGCTATTACCCAGCATGAGAGAAGCGACGGTATTGATCTGAGCAGGATGGTGTAGCGCTCAGTTTTGGCCTGGGAGCCTGTGCCTAGCTCCATCCTACTATGCAACACCGCGCGGGTTGGAGACATGTAAATGCGCATGTCGGTTTTTTCATATTAAGACGGACGGCCAAACTGACATGCGCACTTACAGTGCCCACCGCTCCTCCTCCCTGGCTGCTGCTGACATTGGATGGCCGAGCCCTTGACACGGCAGATTTGGCTGAGCCAGTGAAAAATAAAATGATAATAAAAATGTTATCGTTTTATTTTTCATCTGCTGCCTTTCAGCAGTAGGGCAACGCTCCTCCGCCATAACGGAGGAGCTGCCCCTGATAAGATGTCTGGCAGTTGCTCTAACAATGGAAACATGTACATCCTTCAGAAGACATATGTGAACCACTTCCAGAGCTTGTTTTCAGAACCTTTTATGTCTTTCCAATTCTTTCAACATTCTTCTGCACCCTACTCACCATATGCAATACAGCTGTCTGTCCAGGCACCATAACTGTGAAAATGTTTCCATCCATAGAAGACATTTTGACTTACAAAGATGTTCAACAAAGATGTCATATTTCAGTTAGGCCTAGATAGTAACTCCTGTGTAGCTGGGTGCAACCACAAATGGAAATGTAACAACATAACCCATAATATTAGCATACCATACATTAAGTCTAGGTTCGCTATAGTTTCAATGAAGAAATAGTCTTCTTTGTAGAGGGATTTTAATGTATTTGCCATATGAATATTTTATGCTTTATATGACTTATCTGATGTACAAATACTTGTTAGCTGAAGCATGCTAAAAAGAGTTAAAATAGAACTCAACCTTTTTTGGTACTGTATGGATATAAAAATCAGAAAATCATCTAAGATGATGAGAAACAATGTATCTATCACCTACTGGTTATAGTTCATGACCAGTTTGTCTGCCTAGCTATGATGATGTTACATTATTATGTAATCACATTTCATTTCTCAGATATTAAATTTGCTAATGAATTTGTATAAAAAGTCCTAACTTCATATATCTGTTTTTCATAATTTTCTATACTTCACTATCCCTTTCTTTTATCTCTCCGTTGGAGTTGGGTATGCTATTTGGATTCAGTTTCAAGCATAATTAATTCATTGACAGAATTCTGACAGGCGTTTTATTAATATCCTGTTGATGACTTACACCTTGGCTGATTCTCTTGCTGTATCACACTCGTTTTCCATATCAGTGGATGCTATTGTTGATTTAGACTGGAAACAATGTGATGTTTTCCTTGTTCGTCAGACGTTATACCTTACAGTATATATTTATTTTGCTTAGCTCAATAGAAAAATTCAATAAAGTAACTATGAATTGCATCCAGTGAGACCATATCTGTATGGAAGATCTATTTAAGAAAATTCACAAATTGGATTTATCTTATCTTAATACGGAGCATTTACTTATTGTTTTTAATAGTGCTAAAAGAGATAAAGAAGATCCGAAATTGAGTGCTTCTGGAAGACTGAAACATGGAAGTGATGTGTCCGAGGAAGTGACGTGTTGTAGTTTGCGGTTGTGGAGGTGGAGGGGAGCAAGGAGCTCTGTGAGGCTGTGTGCAGTGCAGCTCCTGTAGTAGACCCTGTAGTGGCACTGGGTGCCTGGACCGCACGGTGAGGCAGGGCTCGGTACAGGGTAGTCGGCGGCAGCTGGAGCGGTACACGATGCTGCACAGCGATACACGACGCGGTACACAGTACATGGTGCGCTGTTGCGGTGTTGGTGCAGGTGCCGGTGCGGTGTCGGTGCAGTGTAGTGCCGGTGCCAAGCGGCGATTCCTGTAGTGACGGTACCAGCGTGGTGATTTCTCTTTTCCTTTCACCCCCAGTGGCCCAGCAGTCCACCAGCGGTGTAGCAGGACTAAGCCTGTTAAAATGGGGACAAAGCAGTAGAGTGAGTTGCCCAGTTTTGCCTGCTATACTAGTCTACTGTGGAGAGAGGAGGAGGGACAAACAGCAAGAAGTAATCAGCCCGACTCCACCAACGAGCCAGGAGACTATGTGTAATCTGGGTCCTTGAGGCCCATATCTAGACTTCTCTCTCTGGCTGCGATTATCTGCCTGTTACCTGGCTGGGGTGGGAGCCATGTCCCCCAGTGTATTCTCAGTAGATGCAAGACATCACGAAAGCGCAAGGAGATTCCCCTAACACTCACCATCAGCAGTGGAGTATTAGAGGCTTGCAAGGGTTTGTGCCCGCTGTGTGCTGTGAGTTGGGGAGGCGAAGGCCAAAGGCCCCCTCTGTGCTTCGGAGGTGTCCAGCATTAGGCTGGTGTGGCTTGTGCCTCAGGGTAGAGGCCTGCTCCCAGTTCACGCATATTATCTTCTTTGTGTGCCCTCTTGTGTCCTGTGTGCCCTGTGTGTGCCCATGCCTCGCCTTGCTTTGATTTTCTAGAAAGGGGCTAATGCTAATTTGTGGAGTTGCAGGGAACAGGAAAGTAGTAAAGCAGGCATCGGGCGCCCATGGCATCTGTGATCAAGATTTTATAAGATGCCATCTAGGGGCCTGCGCTCTGGTCGTATAATTGTCTCTTCTGGCCCATCCTACCCACATTAGCCCTCCTAAACTTTTAAAAAACTATTCTGCACAAGAAGCCCCAGTCCTATTTGTCCCATTTGTCTCTCCTGAAGTCTCATCCCTCTGTGCTGTCCCTGTTCTCAAAGAGGGGAAGAGGGGCAGGAAATAAGGAATTGGAGATTTCTTCAGGTGCAAAAAAAGAACATGATGTGAGTTTAGAACAGCTCTGCCTCAGGATGCCGTTTTATGTTGGATCAATAAAATTGTCCACAGTCCAGTGCTGTCCACTTCCTTAAGTCAGCCCAAAAGGTTATGTTGCTCAGTGGAAGCAGTGGAGGAAATGGACACAGTGGCTGCCCCTGTTCTTGAGACGAACACTGTTAGTATCAAGTTGGATTCCGAGTCTGGGCCTGAGATTCTTGTGGCTCCATTTGATGGCCCAAATGTTGCTCTTCTGTCAGGAACATCGCTGTCTAAAAAGACTTCCCGGGCGATCAATGTTGAACTCTTTGATGATATATGTAGCGGGGATCCTGGTGCGTTGGAGGACTATTCTTTGTCAGACATTGCTTCTCTCATAGAGAAAAATCGAATTAGGCAGGCTACCTTATAATCGCCTACTGCCTTGGATATGGTTTTCAGCCCTCCTTTGGTCTGCCCACCTAGCTGTCCCTCATTATTGGCTTTGTATAGCAGTATGCCATCTTTGAGGGTTTCTTTATTAGGTTCAATGGACTTGTTAAACTGTGATCTATCTGCATCCATAGTGGGCTCAAGTTCTCGGAAAGTCAATACATTTGGAAAGGGAGGGCGGAGGTGGGTGGAGGGCCCACTCTGATATCCTCTTCTCTGTGAAAAAGGTTCTATCTTCGATTTTGGCCTTGTTGGATAGATCAGGTACTAATTCTGATCATGTGTTGTCCCCCATTTTAATGGGGGTGAAGCACCTCACTTATCTTGGCTTATGTCCAAAGAAGGAAGAAAAGAGTATTGAAATAAAATCTCAGGCTTCCCAGACCAATACAGTGGCAATAAATGGGCTGGTAGAAGTTGGAATTCAGGTGGGTAATTATGATGAATTTGGGGCCACTCCTCTTGGGAAACAACCTTTAGAAAGCATGCATTACATCGCATGCCATTAGATCGCGGTTTTTACAACGAACGTTGTTACAACGACTTGCACTGGAGGGCGCTAAGACAAGGAGTAGTTTAAATTACTATCCAACACCTTCCCTACTGTACGTAGGCTGGAGTTGGAATAGTAAATTAAACTACTCCTAAGTCCAGCGCCCTCCAACGCAAGTCGTTGTAACGACTTGCGTTGTTAAAACCGCGATCTAATGGCATGCGATGTAATGCATGCGTGGTATCGTCATACATCCCTCCTCTTGGGCAAACAAACGATCATACTAAGGTCAGTAAGGAGACTGTCAATGGGCCCGATTCTTCCTTCCTAAACCATGTATCTGGAGATCAATGTCATGCAGCCTAAATGGGGAAGAAGCTCAGTCTTCTTAAATTATATGAAAGCTTTAGATATGTTTGAAATTGGACAGAGTGAGATGGTAGCTTTCCCAAAGCTTATTTTGAAAAATATGATTAAAAAATCAATTTATGAAGTTAGTCGGAAAAGGGATATTGTACTGTGTACTAAGCACGGCAGGAATTACATAGTAGTGGAGAGTAGCATTTGTAAAAAACTTCAACCGTATGTTTTTTGGAACCTTCGCCATGGTGTACGGAGAACTGTTTGGCTATTAAGGCTGAATTTGCTTCTGCTACGATTCATTACTGGAGGATGAAAAATAGAAGAAGTATGGAGGGATAAATCATTCATTTATTTCCGTCTAAGGCACCATCAATTACCCTGACGATCTCAATAGTTTATATTGCTACACATACTAATGATTCAATTAGATACACATACCATTGGGCAGGTCTCCGGCACATCAATAGATATTACATACATTAATCACATAAATACAAATAATAATACATATATAAATTTCACAAAACAACATACAAATGTACATATACACAATATCTACAGTACCCTAACGATTACACGTACTCGTGTACACTCAAAAATCTGAGTGATACACCAAGAGATAGTCCTCTTCGCACATGAGGTATCACACCTCTCTATCATTTAATTATGTGCGCATATAACATTTTAACCATGCTCAAACTGATTGGACTCCTCAATTATAGCTGTCGAGGCGGTCGCGTTTCAGCCGTCAATTTC